>OY759161.1:5615755-6815755 GCA_963662125.1 Diplazon laetatorius
CGAGAGCGCTCGACGGCACACGGGAAGCACGCCGGGCAGAGGGAGGGGGGACTCTCTCGTTGCGACATTGCAACACACACACGCGCGAATAATACACATACGCGACGTGTGGGAGTACACGAGGATAGGCAATCGGGCAAACCGTTACGTTATAGACAATGTAACGTACAACGTGTGTGCGACCATGTCGTTTAGATATATCGCTGTGGCTGCTCCCAACTGCTGATCTTCGTCGACCTTTTTTCTGTCTTTTTTGTCGGTTTTTTTTTTTCTTTTTTTGTTTGTCAACCGTTCCTCGACCTTATGCGCCACCTTTTACAGTCGACGTCAATGGGGAGAGGACGCTGTATGAGTGAAGTTATGGATCTGCGATCGAAATACACGGTTGATTGAATGCATGGTTCGTACAAATAAATGCAGTATTCGATGGCTCGGTTGGTTGAGTAATTGGCAAGATAATCGTTGGAATTATTTGAAGGAATTATTTATAGGGAGAAGAATTTTCATTGATATCAATTTCAATGAAATTTCTCGGGTCAGTGAAAATGGAAAGAGAATAATGATAACAATAATTTTGGGATACGGGTCTATTATTAATTATAGATCGGTAATATCGAACTATAATAATAATAATAATAATAATAATAATAATAATAATAATAATAATAATAATAATAATAATAATAATATGGTTCATTATCGATAATAGATCAGTAACCCTAAATTATTGTGAATATTATCATTTTCTTCTACAATTTTCACTGACACGTAACGTGAATTTTTCTCAGAACTTATATTTTAAAAAAACTAAACACAAAAAAAAGGTTGATAACGCGTATCGATAAAATACGATCACCAATAATATCGGAATATTCGATCGATTGGTTATCGACAGGAACCCATAACGATAACCCGATGATTACATTTTCAGCATTCGATAGTTTTTTTTTCATTTATTTTTCTTCCCAATAATTCTCTGAGAATATCACTGAGACTGAGACCCTGAGAATTATTTTTTATTTTTTAAGTTGATGGCTACGATCGAAAAATACTTTCTTTCGTTGCCGCGTCACAACGATCACGGGTGTGCGCGTGGCAAAGAGTCGTGTTCGATATAGTCGCGATAGTATATACAGTGCGAGTATTGGGACTTTCTACGATGTCGGAACGTAACGCACACCGAGTTATTCGAAGATCTGTAATCCTCACGGACCGTGTCACACTGCCGGTGGGGTCCCCGGCCACAGACGCTTTCGACAATCGTTCTCATTGTTACATTGAACTTTCTCGTTGACGCACGACTATCTCGATCTCTAACGTATTTTACGACGATTCCCGAAATCTTCTCGCCCGGGTGAACGGGCCGCGACCGCGGGGTCGTAATTCTCGTGGGGCGATTCAACAGCGTGTATATAACGTACAATACGCATGCACGAAAAAGAAAAAAAAAAGAAAAAAACAGTATTACGATAATTCTCGACGAAGCGGTTGCAACGAACGCGGGGGATGGACAGTGAGAGAAAGGCCCTTTCACTTTCATTCGACGATTTTTTCTTTAGGACAAGCAATGACTACAAAAATCTGAATTTCATCTCGATTACAAAATTCGACGATGCCCAAGTAAAAAAATGGTTTGTGGTCTGTATATAAATTATATACGGGACTGGGCATATATACCTAAGTAAAAAAAATTGTATATGAAAAGAACAATCCCTGTACTCTTTTTTTGTTGTTAATATTCAGTCAAGATATAGAATTTTTTAGTGAAACTCAATTTTTTGGTCAATTTCGTAGTCAAATTCAAATAGTTATAGCATAATAAATGTTTGATAAATTACTAGAGAACCTATTGAACCATAAAATAGAAACCTTGAAAAGTATTTCAGATTTTTCGAACGCCTTTCACATGAAAGAAAACATGAGCAGGACATTTTGGGGGTCACTGATTGGTTATTCCATAGTGCAATTTCATGGTGCATTATAATATTCAATAAGCGCTATGATTCATAATCATTTTGTCAGAAAAGTGTATCAAATATTCATTTTATATTTTACAAATGCCCATTCTTGATCGGAGCGAGTGTGTGTGAGAGAGAGAAAGAGAGAATATGAAAAAAAAAAAAAAAAACAAAAAAAAAACGACGACGATATTGTCGAATCTTGTGCGATCGTCCATAGCAACGAGAACGACGATTTTAGGTTATACGATTTGAAATGGCACTTTTGGCAGTCTCGAGTTACCCCGTGTGGATTATGCTTAAGGGGGAAGGGGGCAGCAGCATCGAGAGCGCAGACAAGCGAGAGCGAGAGAGAGAGAGCCAGCAAGCGGGCAGACAGTCCTGAGCGAGAGGGGCACAGGCGGTGGTGCTGCCTGCAAGGTACATAATAAGAGTGGCCACCATTATTTCGACACGACTCTCTCGGTCGGCACGGAGCTTACGTAATGCCCCTCGCGGAGTTCTCGCGAGAGAGCCGACGAAATGAAATTGAAAGTAAAGTAACCAAACGTTCTTGGCCAACCGACCGAACGAACGAACGAACGAACTAGCGAACGAACGAACGAATGGGGAACGAACGAATCATCGGCTTTCGAGGTCTATGGGATAGAACACGGGATAGCTACGGGATATTTCGTACAAACCCAACCACGTCAGACTCAGACGCCTCATCGACGAAGACGTGTTCAACACTACGAAATAAAAGAAATGCTCATCCATTTCCTGGCCTCCGACGAATCGAAAGTACGGCCCGAAAACATTTAAAAAAAGAAAAAGACTAGACGACGTTTTCAATTTGTCTTCGAATTGGAAACAATTATTTTTTTCGAGAGTTGTACTCGTTGTTAAATTATTTTATTTTTTGGTCCGCTTATTATTTTATGTATTTTTAATGCGTGTATAATTGAAATATTGGATTGTTTTGTTTTTTGCTTAAAACGTTGTTCCACAAATGATTTGTCGAAACTCCGACGAATTAGTCTCAAGCTCCGGGTAATAACTATTGTTTGATCGATTAGATGGGTTTTTTTTATAGTTTTTTTTTTCGATGTCGTGACGCCGAGGTGAATAATTGGAAAGTTCATTGCAATAGACCCGAGATATTGTGACACGGCGGTGACTATCTGTGTGCCAGACTCCCGCACGAGGGCAGTTATTATATCGCGATGAAAATTTATCTCGTGTTTCGGTGTAACGATTTTTAACAAAGTTTTTCAACTGGGATCGACGATAGGCGCGTTGTACTTTTTATTAATTCGATTGTGATTCATTGATTGAATTATTAAAACCGACATATTCATGTGCAGGTATACATCGGACAATCAAAATCAATTTGTATGTACGCTATACAATTTCATCAAAAATTTCGAAATAATTTATCATAATCGTAACCAATTTATTATAATTATTATTGCCTTATTCAATCAATCATTTTTGTCACGAATGAAAGAATAATGTAATTAAAATAGATATCGAAATAATATTTTTTATCAAAATCGAACAGTCTGATTATTAAGATATAATTTTTTTTTTTTACGAAAACTGCAATTTTTTGAAAGGCTCTGAAAGCTTCAGAATTTTTTTGATTTTTCGGACACATGTGTCAGGAAAAATATTGCAATAGTTTTTTTTTTTCAGTTAATGTTTCAGTTAAAATTAATTTTTTTAACAGATTAAATTGCTTCAATTTTTTTCGACCATAAACTAAATTGTTCGTTCGATCTTTCCAACATTTTTCGATCGTCAAAACGGAATGATCGTCCGTCACGATCGTTACAAAAATTTCCATAGTTTCGAGGGTCCGGATGGACCCCACACGCGTGTGACACGCACGTTCTACACGCGACCTTTTATTATTTTTTTTTCACGAAGCTCCGCAAGCGTTACAAACTCGAACGTTCTATTTTCCCACTTAAGAGTAAGTAACTTGGCCAACCGTTGGCCAAGAGCCACCTATTGCACCTTAGCAGCCTCTTCCTAACTCTCCGGACCTTGCTCCCATTTCTCCGAGAAGCCGAGGCGGGGCGGCGGACGGGGCGGGATGACGTTGCCACGGTTGTTGATGCAAGCTCTCTCGCGGGTCGAGCGATGCGAGCGAGAGAGACGTTGCAAATAGACCGTGCCGGGCTGTGCACCATCACGCACCGAGCTATGCGGCCGAGAGTGCCCGGTGTGAAAGGAGCCCTTGCCACCATCCGAGAGCTTCTCTCGGCCAATAGCTCGCTTTGCCAAACTCTCTTCTTCGGTCTTCTTCATACGTCTGTTCCGACTTCTCACAGTTTTCGATTGCGAAACAAATTTTATCGCGAACGATGTGTACGTAGAATTTGGTGCTCAACAAAACTATCGAATTTTTTTTTTTTAATTTTCTTTTTTTTGGAAGTTATGAATTTTTTTTTTTTCAAACTATTTTTCGGGGAGTTTGTTCAATTGTTGCTCCAGTTTATTTATGAATATAATATTTTATAATTTAATCATGAAGCAGAAGGCTTCAGCGAAATGCATGAATTTTTTTTTTCATTTCTTTAAAAACCGTTTTTAATACATTTGCGATAGAAATTGAAAAAATGTTGGGTTGATCCGATTGTTGATAAATCGCGGATTATTGATATTTTATTGTTGTGAAAAATTGAGATTCGATTTGTCGAAGCTAAAGGACAAAGTTGAGTCGGAGTGACAGAGTTGATTTTTCGAAAAAAAATTCAAAATATCATAAGATCCAAATTCATCGATGAATTCCTGGATGTTTTAGGATATTTCAAGCATGTTGACATCAAAATCCTGATAACAGTTTTTTTTTGGCCGTGTCACACGGCTCTTCCTCTATGAGGAAGCAAAATGTACCTGAATCGTCTTAAAAAATAATCAATTACGTTTGTTTGTCGCATCGGTAAAGCAAGTCGAGTCTGCATTTGCGTTCGCACACGCGGGAAAAATCCTGTGAAATTTTCCCGTCGAGACTCTCATCGAGACGACGTCCTTCGATCTTTTGTCCACCGACGACGACGACGACGTGAGCGCAGCCGTGCGTCGTCAAACGTCGACGCGAGATTACCTAATCACCGACTCTTACGATTCGCGTCCTCGAAATGTGAGTTTACAACATTTCTCGTTCCGTCCGTCAGTGTATGTGTTTGTGTGCGTGTGTGTGTGTTGTTGCGAGTTAGTCCGAACAGACGACGAACGATGCCACAGTAACTCGTCGCATATCTAAAGTCCGAAGAGAATGAGAAAAAAAAAAGAAAGAAAAAAAGAACAAGAAAAAAAATATTTAAACTACACGTTAAGCATCTCTTCGCATCTCGTGGCTCTAACGCAAGCGTTTGTTGTAATAAATGACCGACCAAATCGTTTCCCGCACAAGCACTGCAACGGCTTAGAAAAAAAAAAACAGGAGAAAAAAAAATTACAAAGTCGTGGAACAGCGAAAAACCGTAGGACGTATATTTTTTTTTTTTTTATCTGCAGTTGGAACAATCGTGTTGAATGTCTCGTCGCGTTTGTCCCTGAGACGAACCTATTCTAACGCAAAAGCTATTCGAGGGTCGTGGACAAGGAGGGGAGGAGGGAGGGGGAGGGGGCGACTAACGAAAGTTACAAGGCTTGCGTCATATTTATTTTTCCTCTTGTTTACGACGTTTCGGAAAAATTGTTCGAAATGAAGTGTAAGAAGAGAAGAAAAAAAAATACAACGGAAAACGAAAAAAAAAAAAAATAAACAACGAGGGTAGCCTCGAAACATATAATGTTGGAAAATCTTTAGTGCGACCCAGTTTTTTTCCGTCGCAATCCTTGAGCGAGATTAGGAAATTATGGGTTCGTGAAACCCCCTCTCGGCCATGAACGTCGATGATTTATTGCATAGGATTTTCCGGGCTCGGCGACGAATCGGCGTCGTGGCTTCGAACTGATTTTATTCGTTTGCCGGTTGATCGAGTACGAGATTTTTCAAGCTCGTCGTTTTTGCATTCGTTCCACAGATTTTTAATTATTCAGAGGTTCGATTTTTTAATCAAAAATACGACGATTTCATGATCCCCAAGAAGTTCTGTCTATATATATATTTTTTCATGTTAAAAGCATCCGGAAAATCTGAGAAAAAATTCTGAAATACTTTTCAGGAATTTTATTTTATGTTTCAAACAGATTTTTTTTTCTTTTGAGTAATCTATTAAAAAACTATCCAGTGAATATAATATATAAATAATGTATATCCAGTAAATATAATGCAATGTAACATTTTTTTAAAGGGCAAACAGAGGTGCAATTTGCAACGTTGGAAAATAACGTCTAATCAAGATTCCCCAAACGCTTCAAAGATGCACAAATGTCTCCATGAAAAAAAAAATAAATAAATAAATAAACAATCTATCAAAAACAAAAGTGCAACGTTACAAAGAGTTTCTCGTTATCCATTCACAAATACAAATGCCAAAAACGAATAAAAAGAATTAAATAAATAAAATAAACAAGTTGATTATTTCCGTTGCATAATTTTCGAATAAAAATGCCCGTGACGCCTTTCTATTACCAATAAACCCCGTCCTTCCACCGCGGCCGCGTAATACTATTCGCGGTTCGAATTCCTGTCTTCGCACACTGACTTCCTTTCTCGTCGGCACGTCGGCCACCGCAGCGACCGGGGTCACTCGACACGCAATTAACATTTTTATTATTCATTCCATCGTGAATCCATGAATAATTCTACCCTTTGCGACACGTCGGGATTAAACATATTCGTGCGACTCCCACGAGCAACGAAAAAGAAATTGTCGACGTGTCTTTGATCAGTCCGGGTTTATTTATTCCGGGGTTGAAAAAAAAAATATATATATATAACCCGTACGGTTGCAGATCGTCGAACGATTTCTCGGCCGATGTGGAAATGCGGAATGGATAGTTCGAAAAATTATTCAAAATCAATGAGATAGCATTGGGGGATGTCGAATAAAGTTTTTTTATCGTTATGGCGTTTCCCTAAATTAGAGTTTTTTTTTTGTGGAATCTGGAAAAATGTCCAACCCAATCGGATTATTTTTTTTACCTTCAACTTTTTTTTATCGTATCAAATAGGCTTAATGATAATTTAATTTTTAATCTGTATGATGATCAATCTAATATTGATTTGCTATTCTTCGAGAATCCAGCAAAAATGTATATTGTGATATATATATAAATGTCAATAATAATTATATCTATGAATTGTCAATAAATAGTTTCTAGTCTATTTTTTGTTGTTTGTTTTTCTTTCAGATTGTTATCAACAGACACAACATAATAGACAATCGTGATCGATCCATCGAGTAACGCTCATCGATGCGCCATATTTCGTTATAATAACGGTTATTTCATATTCGACCGGTTGGGCAACGCGAGACAGCGCGAGAGAGCCCAAAGAGCCATGAGCGTTATAAAAGCGCGTGTCGAAGGCCAATTTCTAATCGCCTCGCGCCTCGCCCGGCTCAAGGAAAAGAGAAACGGGTGCGGTCTTTGGCTGTGGTCTAATGCGCAAGGCAAAAAAATATATACACAGATATAGATATAAAAAAATTTAAAAACGAAAAAACCGGCAGACAAAAAGAATGAGTTATTACGGGCTCGAGTCAAAATTTTCACCTTATTCACTATATTCTACCTTACTTAAACCTTGTAGGTCCGAATTGAAAGGTAAAGTAAGTTTGACATATTTTTAAAATCTTTTTTTCAGTCTCAATGTGGTGTCAACATTTTTTTTCAACATCGTTTCACCTTCCGAGTGAGGGTGAAATTTTGTTCTCTCGTTATTTCACCTTCGTTTGACCTTCTGAGTGAAAATAAAAATTGTTATCCTCGTTACTTCACCTTCGTTTCACTTTTCAAACTTGAAAAATGAAAAACAACTGCAGGTTCTCAGGTTGAAATTAAATTAAAATGCGGATAAGAATTGATTGTAACTTCATCATACTTTCAATCTCCTTCACCCTAAAAATCCAATGTTGAAATAAGTTGAAACAAAGATGAAAATTTCGACCTGAGGTCAAACGTGATACTAGACTGGCAAGGGCACAGAGATAGACTGGCGAACAGATGACACTGAAAACGACCGAACCTCAAAAAAAAAAAAAAAAAAAAAAAAAAAAACTAGTGAGCCATTTCCTTTTCCGCCCTTCACTAGCTGCTAGCTCTTTGCGCAACCGTTGCGTCGAATGCCGTGAGGGCTGAAGGACACAGTGAAATCGCGCGAGAATTTCGAAAAAAAAAAAAAAAAACGACACGACCAAAAAAAAACACACCAAACGGCCGATGCTCGTCTGACCCTTGGGTTCCGAGGTCGAGCACGCAATCCCAGTGAAAAACGAAAGGGCACGAAAAACCCAGTGAATAGAATCGACACGAAGAAAAGGATTGAGCCGTAAAAACTCATAATCTCCTGTCATTGTAGCCAGACCGGATAAACGTGGAAAGCGAGACAGTGGTGGGGGGGGGGATGAAGAAAGAAAGAAAGAGGGACTCATCCGGAATGTAATATTCAACCGCCCGACCGCTCGTTCCGTAACCGCTCGTAAAGTCATAATGTCGCGGTGCTTTGACCAGCGGAGAGGCGAAAACGTTTTGCCGTATTTGTAAAAGCTATGCGTGACCTCCACGTTTTTTTTTTCGGTTTCGTAAACTTTGACGACGCAATGAAAACTAGGAAAGGAAGAAAACCAAAAAAAAAAAAGGGTTTGGAAGGCCATGCAATTACGGTTTTCACTGGGCCTTTCATTTTTCTTCTAGTTATTATTTTGTAATTTTTTTTCTATTTTGTGTAATTTTTTGTTGTTGTCGCGGTTGAGGTTGTTAGGGTCTAACATCCCCTTTCGGTAGTAAAGCGATAAAGGGACCGGCACGAGTTTAGGACGTTTTATTGCACCCAATAAACACTTTCGACGCAACTCTCGGAAACTCGCAATTTTCGCTGCACATTTGATTGCTACCCTCCCCCCCCCCCACCTTCACCCTCTTTCTTTTTTACCTCACCTCGTTCGAAGTTCGGTTCGCCGAAGGGACGAGCGTATAATGCAATTGCCCGGAATAATGGTTTTTATTATTATCGTCGACATTGTTGAGACTTTAATCAGCTGAATAACGAAGGGCCGAATATGAGACGATAACAAGTTTATCTTGTTGCGAGACCACGAGCTAATGAAAAATTGGTTCATAACAATATCTCACATCCTCTATGAGGCAGAATAAAACCTAATTGTTTTGTTGTTATTTTCATCAATTTTATATTCGATTCAGAAACAATTAGAAATAAATTAAAGTCAATGAATTATGATTATAATTCGCAATTATTTAATTCTCTTATTTTTTATTTGAAGAAATAAGTTTCAACAAAAGTGTGGAGGGGGGAAATAAATCATCCGAGGCCCGGTGTGGAATTATTCGTTTTTCCGAGGTACTTCCCATTCATGGCTAACGCGACCGACGCCCTCGTTTACGTCCAGCTTTGGATATATTGTAACGAGCCAGTCGACTCCAAGTCGGCCGAGGCTACAGTTTTTACTTGGCAATTTTCAGTGTTTCAGCAAATGGGGGTTTCTTTTATTCGCGTTAAAGCCTGAAGTATTTTTTTTTCGTTATCTTCACGCGTACGAGATTATCAAAAGATGATCACAGCTTCCTCGTTGAAGTCATTGTCCAGGAAACAAATGCATTTTTACCTTCCCGTCCAAACTCTGGACAAACAACTCCATATACACCAAAAATTCACATAAACAATGTTGTAGAAAATTGAATTTCCTACAAAAAAAGTCAGCGACGACTTTTATCTAACTTCAATAATTAACGCGTGGGAAAGCTCGAAAGTCGTGAAATGTTGAAAACATTGAATCTTCACCCTTCTGAACTTTGCTCGTCCTGAATTTCCAGCCCCACCCGGTATAACGTACTTCCCATCGAATTCAATAATATCGCGCAAGTGCGTGGCTACTTTACCGAATCACCGTTCACACCTTTTTTAAATAAAATAAAATAATAATAATAATAAAAGAAAGGGGAAAAAGAAACCACCAACGGATCGTCAGAATTAATTATAAGAAAAAAAAGAAGTATATACATGTAAACGATGTGGCCGACGATTGAGGAAGATTGCAGGTTTCGCAAATTCAAATTATACTTTTCGGCCGCACGGGGGGGTTCACGATTCTACGGAACAACCCGAATGGGGTTCCCGTGTATAATGACGATTAACTTTCGCCGATTATTCGTCGCAAGTGTGTCTGGGGCTTCTCAATTATGCATTAAACCGTTAATGCGCAGTGGGTCTGTCGATGTTGTTGGCCCGCTCGGTGTGATAGGTCGGAGTTTGAACGTGGCGATATAGCATAATGATGCGGGGCGCGAGAGAGGTATCGGGCGTCAACGAAATGTACGCCGGCTGTCGGACGATCGCTGTAATGCCGTTAGTGGCTGTTGCCGGCGATGTCGATTATTGCATAACGCGGAATTGTAATTCTCTTCGGTCCGGCGAGACCCGATGGAGAGCCTCGCACAATCTCGAAAGTGTTGTGCCAGCGGAGGGACAACCCAACGATGTACTAAATTCAAACCCGTATTCCTAATACTTTCCACGTTTCGCTTGAATCGTGAAATTATTTTTTTTATTCTTTTATTTTTTTATTTTTTATTTTTTTTTTTTTTTTCATGTCCGACCGATGAATTTAAGATGGAATACGACTAGGCAAATGAGAGTTGCGTTATGAAAATGTTGAAATATCTTTTTTTTTCGTGTTTTATTTATTTATTTTTTATTTTCTATTTCGATAAAATAATTATACGATCGAGGGTATAATTTTGTGTGTGAGTCGGAATACACGATTTCATTATTTGCGAGATGTAACACATCGAGATGGGATGATTATTGAGTTTTCAGAAATAGATTGGAGTATATATTGAATCGTAGATTATAGAATAATTATTTTGTTAATTTTTCTTTCTCTGTTATTTTATCCTAATAGTGGAAAATTTTGTTTGATCCAATGCATCCAATGATGAAATGATTTTCAATGAATAAAAAATGAAATCATAAAATGAATAAAAAATCCCTTCCAATTATTTTTTATTCATATTTTTTTTTTTCGTTCGAATATTATTCGTGAGTAGTGTTCAACGTATACGTTAGATCGTCGGTGGTTGTGTGTATGTTTGTGTGTGTGTGACTGATAGATGACAACGTTTTGTACACGAGAGACGAATAATTTTCACATAAACCGAATAATAGTTCGGGCCTCCGTGACGAACGAGTTCCGGGACTCATTGTACACCTCGGTCTGCAACACGGTTTGACGAGTATTGTCACAATATATATATACATGCACATGTATTTCTCGATGTGCGCACCTTAAAGGCAACGCGTGGCTCCGCACCGTATAAGATCGACAGCCAAGCCGCTGGCACAGCCCAGACTCCCGGCTATCTCGTTCGCTTCACGGTGCTCCGTCGTTCGCTCTGCGTTGAATTTCTGTCGACCCAATTTCGCAATGCGTGAGCTCGGGCGACACACGCACACACGCGTGCCCGCGGAAACTGTCACCCGTTGTACGATGTGGCCACGTGATCGCGTACCCAACTTTGGCCGTGATAAAATAAAGCGCCGGTCGGACAGACGACTTTTTTTTACCAATTTTTCCGTTCTGAGCTATGGGATTCATCTGCCAGCCATCTTGTTCAATTAAAATGCATTTTTTGAACTTTTCCGAATGAATTCTTTATTTATTTATTTATTTATTTATTTATTTATTTATTTATTTATTTATTTATTTATTTATTTATTTATTTATTTATTTATTTATTTATTTATTTATTTATTTATTTATTTATTTATTTATTTATTTATTTATTTATTTATTCATTTATTTATTCAATTTGACGATATTAATGATTGCATTAAAATAAATGAGATTTTTTTTTTTTAAGTATTTGAAATTCATTTTCATTAAATGAATGAATCCCGATTCACGTCTTAATTCCGAAAGGGGTCCTTTCTGCCCCCAACAAGGTTCTACGTACTACGCCCCCTCTCATTTTCAAACCAACCACGAGAATGTTTCACATTCTGTTCTATCAAAAGTCACGCTCACTTTTGCGAGTCTGACGCTTTCACGTAACCACGATGCAATAACGTTTGATCGATTTTCATTGGTGGAAAAAAAAACTGCGGGGATAATTAAATAAAAAGTAACCTTCGAAGTTCGACGATTGGTTCTGATCGATTACACAAATCGACACAACCTCGTTGTGGTATGTAGAGCGTCAATGTGGATTGAAAAGTAACAATTCGTGGCGTTTGATTCATTTTTACAACAACAATTAATTTATCGCCATTGAAAAAAAACACAAGAAAATTAAAGAAACTTGGTTTTTTTAATTTTCTCGGATCGAGCACACGCGACTGATTCTATTTACAAAAAAAAGTGTGCAGACGACGATACGAACGACCCCAACGCTTGTACCAACCACACACTTTTCCCTTTTTCTACGAATACAGCCTGGAAAAAAAAAAATTAGTCATTGTTCAATCAACGATTAGACACGTGACTCGGCAGAGATCACACGCGTGTGCAAACCCTCCCCCTTCCTTCCCTTCCATATCTACAAATCATAGTTGATAAAGAAATATTATCTCAACCCGAGTCAATCGTTCCAACCTTCGTTTTCTTTCTCGTTTTTCAAAAATAATATCAGGCCACAAGAGAACGTACCTAAAAAAATGACATTGCTGCTGTTTAACAATTTCTCTGTTAATTTTCACAAAAAAAATTATCAGGTACTTTAATTCCCAGCGATTAAAAAAAGAACCCTCGAGCAACCAGATGAGCATTTTCCATTCCTGTTATCAATAAAAATCTCCGAAAAAATCATGACTACCGAAATGAAAAATTATTCTGCTGCTGATGAACTGCATCTCTACTAATTGTCACAAAATAAAAAACAATTATCATTGATATCACTCCGATAAATCACAACAACAACAAAAATAATAGAAACTAGATGAACCACCGATCCCAGTACTCTCGAGAGATCATCCCAAACGGTTACTATTATTTTCGAGGTATCCGATTAAATCTACTAATTTCGTCGACGAGATCAGAATTGGCTCGTGGATTCGATCGGACGTATCGGTTAGTTAATTCGAAATCGATACGAGAAAACTGCGTAGGGTTATGGTCTCTGTCGCAAGTGATATTACTGTATGTAGTGTCATTGGTACGCTCGTGAGGGAGGGGGGAGGGGGGCGAGGGGGATCGAGGAAACTGCGAAATATCGCGCTGAAACTTTATTGACACAAGAGCTCTCGCATAGATACTGTAAATACACTATCTCCAGTCAACGTTTTGCCGGGCTGTCGATTGAACGGGAGGGCGCGTTCGAGCAAAAAGTCAAGGCTTACTAAGACTAGTTGCTCAACGATAGAACTAGCGAAAGAGAGAGAGAGAGAGAGAAAGAGAGAGAGAGAGAGAAAAGTGCAGCAATAATGCAGCAGTAAGAGCAACAGCAGCAACCAGCACGGGTTGTCATCCCTCCCACGTAATTCTTTTCGTTACACTCTCAAACACACACACACACACAAACAGTCATCTAGCTCTCCAGCCAATTTGATTCGATTTCACTCAATTATCATAAAACTAGGGCCCGAATAAAAAAACCCGAGGCTGTGGACTCACATTCGTACGTATCGTAAAACCCGATCCAATGGGTTCATATACCCTTGATCAAATGGTCCTTGACTAACGACATATCGCACTATCGAAACAGCACTACAAATAATTTAAAAAACGAAGTTTTTTTTTGTTTTCACATTTAAACAATAAAATTAGTAATAATAATCTACAATAAAATGGAAAATATTGTCAAGATTATTATCGTAAATTTTGGTATTGAAATTACGTGTAAATTCAATGAGCGGGCTGCGTCGTGGCATAGTTCATACATATATATATATATATAGTTCGTTAAAAGTGGGACACAATCCGTCGTATCCGATTTTCTTATCTCGAGAGAACAACCGTCGAGACCAAGGAGCTCTCTCGTAAGAACGACCCAGAATTAGAGAGTCTCTCTCGCCGCGTTGTGTTAATAGCAGTAGGTATATATACATATATATATATATATATACGATGCACACACATCTAAAATGATATCCGTAATACGAACGACAATGCTAGATACAATATCGGACTTCATAATGCGTTTTTAAAGCAGTTTCGTGGATACGCGAGACACACGAAGGCGCACGCGCGCGAAAATTGTACGTCTCAGAGACGCATAATGCATGACAAGTCGCAACAACGTGTGTGCATTCGTCGTTTTGATGCGCGGAAACGTTTTTTGAATCTGTGGCCGAACGACGATATACAAACGTGAAAAAAAATTACGTCTCGCTTGTGTTGACGATTTTCTTCCAGCAAAATAATAGTATAATAGGGATCTCTCATCCGAGTCACGTGAACGCATTCGCGTTTAATACACCCACACACACACGAGTTTCATGCAGCCTCGCGCGTGCGCGGCAAATTCGCGAAGCGGCTGAAAAAGCACGCGCAAGATTTTATATATGTAAGTGTGAAGCAAACGCAGTGTGTAAGCCGGAAAAACCGCGGATATATATATATATATATATATATATATATATATATATATATATATATATATATATATATATATATATATATATATATATATATATATGCGAGAAGAACACTTGGATAGGGATAGATGGAAAGAGTCGTTGTTTATGCGAGAGAGAGAGAAAGAAAGAGAAGCTCGTCGAAGTGATGAAGCGACGTGTAAGTGTGTGGACGTGAGTGTAAGTAGGCCACGGTGCTTTCACACACGATAAGGCCTTATCGGAGACCATGCGTGAGACGTTCATGGTGTCGCGGAGAGCGAGAGAGAAAAAAGAGATATGTAGAGAAAGAGAACGAAAAAAAAAGAAAAAGAGAGAGAGAGAGAAATAGAGAAAGACAGAAAGAAAGAGAGAGAGACAGAGCCTGGTCGAGACTACAACAGGCGTCCCTCTTCTCGATTCTTCATCTTCGTCTTCTGCGATAAAACATTTTTTTTTATTTCATTTTCTTTTAAAGTTATTTTTTTTCTATCTCTCTTCCCACGCGCGCTGCCTCCGTCACTATAACTACCGTAAAAAACGTTCTTCGGTGATTGGACGTCGTCTATCAGAGCGGTTTCGCTCGAGGATTTGTATAAGGACGTAAGCGTGAATGAGAAAGATCCCGAAGGATTTTTTAAACCATCAGATTCTACCGGGCTTCCTTGCTCTCCTCCTGCGAAACCCCTCCAACCCCCCTGGCCCCCCTCTCTCGCTCTCCCCGCCCTTTCTGATTTTTTTTTATCAACCTCGTTCGGTCCTTCCGTCCTCTTGGTCCGAGATTCGTATGGAACGCAAATGCACACGGCTGTGTATATGTGTCTGTGTGTGTGTGTGTGAGAGAGAGAGAGAGAGAGAGAGAGAGAGAGAGAGTGTGTGTGTGTAAGTAATATACAAGAAGCGTCGCGAGGGCGAAGCTTCGAAGCATAAGCGGATGAACGCTTTTCATTCTCTCAAGCATCGACCCCATATACTCTCTCACTCTCTCTCTCTCGCTCTCTTTCACTTTCCCACCGACACAAGCTTCATCCGCCCCCGCCCCCCGCCCCTTTGCTCGTGTTCTTTCTCATGTTCTTTCTCCGCTCAGGCTCTTTGCCGCATTCTTCGTGCGTTAGAACCTTTTTTTTTTCCTTTTTTTTTCTCGTTTACCAACACTCGAACGGCCTTTCACAATTTCTAAACCGGGGGGGGGGTTGAATTTGCGATATAGACGTACACCGGAGTTCAGTGTGCTTACACGATCCCTTGTCCGCACGTCTTTTCTCTTTCGCCTCGCCCACTTTTTTTGTCTTTGAACCCCCGCGCACAGTCTTTTTGCTGTTGGAAGGGACGTTATTATTGGTCAACGCGAAAGCTCGAAGGAAAAATTCAAATTTGAAGAAATTAAAGGTCGAATGTGAGTGGAAAGACTCCGGATAATGGGCTGTTGACAATACATAAATTACAGTCACTACGGAATCGCAGAATTGTTTGAAATTTAAATACCAAGACGAAAAAAAAAAAAAAAAAAAAAAAAAAAAAAATTAGTGTTGCAAATTTGCAATAAATATATTTCACTGCTACTAAAAATCAGAAAAAATTTGATCTTGATTAACAAAATAATTACGTAACTAATTTCACATCGTCGATATAAAAAAAAAAAAAAAAAAATTTTTTAAGTTAAGAAAAAAAGAAAATCGACGATAAATTTGTATCCGAATAAATTTTTTCACAAAAGGAATGTCGATTTTGTAATTGTTGTGTACGTTGTGTATATATATATATATTGAGTATCGCCGTACGGGAACCGCGACGATGCGGCGACGACGACGACGATGACGACGACAACGCGCAAACAACAATATGCTCGGGGGACCTTGAAATCGCAATGGTGCGAGACACATCGCAGGACTGGCATAACGTTATGATATATTACATAATGATTGCAACCGCGAGCCAATGGTTCTCCGGCTTCCTTTCTTTCCGCCCGTTCGGTCTCTCGTCGTCGTGTGCAACATACGTATCAGCAGTTTGTCCGCGACACATTCACCTACATACTTCTATATATATATGTACATATACCACACATTGCGATTTCGATATCGCCAAGAGTGACGCTCGATGAATCAAGGTGGGACAACATTTTTTCGATTAACCGTCGATCGTGTTCAGACACAAATGACAAATCCAATTGCGTTATCGTTTTGTTATTTGTAACAAAAATAAATAAACGACGTTTAATCTCAAACGAAAATTTCAATGAACCGAATAATAATAAAAAAAAAAAGAAAAACAAAATATTGTATGATGAGTTCTCGCTCTCAACATTTTTTTTTTTCGTGACTCAATGCAGACATCTCGATGCGGTGGATTATTCTTGCGAATAATTATCGAATCCAAAGTTGAGTAATCATTCGTATCGAAATTATCGACAATAATGAAATTCATCAAATCAATCGTGAGAATTTTAATCATCGCAATCGTTGAAATAGAATTTTATTTATTAATTATCACTCTTGCGTAAACGATAAATCATGAGAAACTTTTGCGTTACTGCGATTTGAATAAAATATATATAAGTAATTCTTTCTCGGTTTTCCACTGGAAAGAATTGTATTCGGAAAACTGCTTGGTAAAACTGGAAATGAGTAACGACGACGATGAGATTCCGCGACGACCGTGAGCCTGTCTAATAAGCGTGTACGCAACACACACGGGACGCCCGTATACCTGTATGGCCCGTGAATACAAATATTATATATATATGTGTCTTATTCAAAGTTTAAAAAATTGGAGCCACCCTCGAAAACCTTCGATCGACCTGATCTTCTTGTAGGATTTTTTGGATGCAACATACTTTGAAATGAGTGAAGGGCCACGAAAATTTGAGAATTTTTTTTTTTCTGGACACCCTAATGTATATCTGTACGTATATAAAAGGAATTGTTCTTGCGAACGGCCAAAAAAAAAAAATATTTTTGAGTGTCCTCTTCGGGAGAATTTTTTTTAATGCTCCCACCAACTTTTCAGACCTTAGGAAGCAAGAAAAAAAAATAGATTGTTTTTTTTTTACACAGTCTAATATATATATATGATATATATGTATGTGTATACATATACTCATTGTACTCGTGTGAATACTCGTGGCACTTCTCGTTGCATTAACGAGCACACGGACTGCATACAGTCGTGCAACCTTGAAAGAGTGGTCAGCATACATATATACACATACATACATATATACATATACAACCGAAGAATATATTTTACACCTTCGTAAGAGCTCCCGGTACGAATATCCGCACGACAACGTAAACTTATAACACAATGTATATCCAGAAAACGTAGGATTTACTCGGTCTACCCCAATACTTCATCCCCCTTCCCCCTCACCTCGACAAACTCGTTATTCACATTTTTTTGCCAATTCTACCTATATTTCTCACATGTGCCCTTTTTCTTTCGCGCTTTCGTGTTTTATTTTCATTTTTATTTTTCATTCTACGTTCTTTCTTTCTTTCTTCGTTTTCTTTTCATCCCCCCCCCCCCGCCCCGCCACGCTGCCCTTCCGCACGTCCTTCATCGTCGTCCGGGGTCTGAGAACGTTGCGTTTGCAAACCGGATTCGCAATAAAAGCGGAGGCTGGGCCCCGGTGCGGATGGCACAACGAAATGCGAGAGAGTTTGTGGGAAGCGAGGGAGGGGGAGGGGGGAGCGAGGAGGGGAGGGAAGGTGCGGATCAGCGGAACAGAGAAGAAACTGGAAGAACGGACGCGGTGCACCGGAGCACACTGGATCGCGGTTGCTCCTTCCTCCCCCCCCCCCCCCGCCCCTCTCCTGCCCTCCCCCAACCCGCTCAGGAGAAAGACGGTAAAAAGAGGAAAGGCGAGTGCGCCAAGTGGCCGAGAACGTTGTGTCGGGTTTGCGTGGCAGTGGTGATGGGATGTCCACGATCTTCCACAACCGGACGATCGCGGCAAGGATCCCAATGAACGTGAAGAATTATTGTATGTCGATCGAGACGTGGATTATCGATTTACGTCGAGGAAAAATTATTCATTTGTTTGTAATAACCAGTAACGAATTACAATTGTAATTGTAATTCGTTTTGCTGGTTACTGTAATGTTGAAAAAACAGATGTTTATTTGGTTAAAATTTGATGTGATTAGAAAAAAATGTATCAGGCTGGAATTTAATGTAACTTAAAAAATGCATTCAGCTGCATGTGCATAGATAAATTATTACGTGATAATTAAATAAAAGGTACTTATGATTAATTGAGTTTATCAACTGATTCGTATTTACTTATGATTGCTTTTGTTACCTAGTTCTTATTAAATTAGGATTGATTGGTTTTTATAAGTTTTTTTTTAGATTGATGTATCATCTTGCAATTATTACTTCTTCAGTAATAAGCGATTGATGAGAAGATACATTTTTTTGTAATCAGACATGGCCGATGGTTTATGTTCGTAAAAAATAACGAATATCGATAATTCCATTTTTTTAAAATAATTCGTCACACGTATATTTATATATATTTTTATTTATATAATTCCTCGAAAAGAAATTATTTTAAAGTTTTTTTTTTTTCAAGGCAACGAATTTCTCATAAGCGTGTGTCATTCCGATTTTATCTGCGATAAGATTGTGTATGGAATACGCAATTTTGAAAGATTATAGTGAGACGATTGTAGTAAGCGTGGAGTATTTTGATAAGCGTGTGCTGATAAGAAAAAAGGGTTCAATAACAAAACGGCATTCCATTTATTCACGTGCCCCTGTGTGCGTGTGTGAAAAAGTTATCGCGGTTGTGAATGCCGGGCTTCTCTCCTCGCTCAACGAGCCCGACACCGACGCAAACGTTTCACACGCGGCCTTTTAATTCGGTCCGCACACGCGTGAATAAATAAATCAATGGCGTCGAGAGGCGCGATGAACTTGACCACTCGACCTGACGCATGGCAAACGAAAAAAAAAAAACAAAAACAAACAAGAGGAGATAAAAATTATTCGCGAGTTCAGAGAAATTATTTTTCGGACGATTAATTGACTGGCTAATTAATTCTCTCGTCGGCGAATCTGTGATAACTAAACTCGTGATTCAGCTTGTTAAAATAAATATTTTATACGGGGTTCTTATTTCGTTGCGAAAACAATTGCTATCACAATTTAATTTTAGTCGATGAATACAAAATCAATCAATTTATGAATAAATTCAGTAAGACCATTACCGATGTACATAATTAATGTTGGATTATATTGTAAATGTGCAGCCTCATGATAATTTCCAATATTTATTTGTTGATCGAAAATGTAATTATTCCAAAAATGCAAATTGAAGTAAATTTATCAGATCAAAGATTTAGTTTATTTAGTAGATCAAAGATTTACAACATCACAGATTTTTTTGATACCTTTGACACACGTGTCATGCATAATCAAATCCATTAACGGAGTACAAAAAAATATTTATACATATATAATAATGATAAATCTTAACAATAACAAATAAATCAAATTCAAGTTCAAGCATCTGCACCTCGTAGCACGAGCTACCGGCCAAAATGTATATATATATATATATATTCACTCATTTATTCCGAGATATAATTTAAGAATGATATTTTGGGTCGTCGGCCATTAGCGCCGGCGTCTTATTGCCCGAAGACCCCTCGGGCTTCCGAGCGAAGTGGTAACATCCCGTGAAGCGCAGGCATCGTCATAGACCTCTATCGGGAAGTGAAAAAGGGAAGGGAGTGCATCAGAGATCGCTCTTCACGAGTAGATTCGGCACCCCGAAGAGTTACAAGCAATGCGTGCCGCATGAGTTGAGCCGATCGGTTGGAACGCCGGTGGAGCAGCCCTGCGGAGTAAAATATGACCATAAAAATAGAACGTGCGCGCTCATGCTTCTGGAGAACGTAAAGTGGTAAGAAATATTTCGAATAGCTAGAGAGCCCGAACTGTATTAGTGACTGCGCACGCGCGCGCGTTTTTCCGAACGCACACGGCCAGCCTCGGGGCAATGACGAAAGAGAGAAAGAGAGAGAGAGAGAGAGAGAGAGAGAGAGAGAGAGAGAGAGAGAGAGGAAGAGATAGCGGAAATATCTGTATAACGAAGAAATAATAATAGCAATGCGATTCAGTGATATTACGCAACCTCACGAATTTATGACGTGACAAATTTAAACTCGGCCAACGCTTTTACGTTTGAATTTAACGTACCCAACAAGATTTGTATTTTGAAAATTCATGAATGGGGCGGTTACGTTTATATCGGGCTAAAAATAGCGAATTAAACGTGTGGGTTAGATAGCGATGCGCCCGTGACGATTTATTCGGCAGCACGCGGGAATCCACGGAGGCGGAACGCGCAATGTTTCGAATGACAATGTTACGAACGTTTCGCGGTGTGGAATGACATTGCAGCGAATCGTCGAAAATTCAGAATGACATTGTAGCGAACGTACAAATATTCCAAAGGCCTACCAGTCGACGCGGTTTTCAACATTTCCCGACTTTCGAGCTTTCCCACGCGTAAATTATCAAAGTTAGATAAAAGCCGTCGCTGACTTTTTCATAGGAAATTCAATTCTCCACAACATCGTTTATGTGAATTTTTGGTCTATATGACGTTGGTTATCCAGCGTTTGGACGAGAAGGTAAAAATGCATTTTCTTGTTTCTCTTCAACTACGATTTTAAAGAGAAAGAAGAAAAGAGGGAGTGAGGGAGAACACGATTAAATGCGAACGAGAGTTGAGTGGAAAAGGGTGGGCGCGAGATACTCGACAAAACAAAAAGAAACGACAAGTATGAGATTCAATGTTATACCTTAAAAAGCAAGAGTCGTCAAATTTTGTCCCACTTTCACCGTTCTCACCGACGAAAACGTTTGTTCTTTTGTTTTGTTTTTTTTTCCTCAACCTCAACTTGGGGTAATTACCTCGAAGCAATCAACGTAGAGTATCAAAAAAATTTGAAATAATGTTTTATTAGTATCCGAATAAAAAGAGCGCATCACCCTAACCTCCGCTACAACCAGAATCACGTCAATCGTAGCCCACTCGTGGTACCGAAATTTCTCCGGACAATCGTTACACACAATATCAAAATCGCTCACGTAGATCGTCGAGATTGTCGAAATTGTCGTGACAAAGCGCGATTAACCTTTTACCACAGACGTTAAACATCTGTGACGTGTGTGCGATAGAAAGTAGGCCACTTAGCCGTAAACCCGAGAGAACAACGAAATGTATCACAAGTGAGAAGAAATGTGAAGATATGGCCCGGTAAATTTCGGATCGTTATCGCGTTTCCATCCTGGGCCCTATAACCACGCGTAAGTTGAATCGTCGGTTTCGGATGATGAAGTCCGTTACGTGCCAGGAAGATGTGGGCCGAAAAACCGACGGAAGTCTGTGTATATACTCTTTTCCCTGTAAACGTTGCACGTAACCCACGTACAAGTTGATCAACAAGCGTCCTACGTACGATCGGAACTCGTGCAGAAGTTACATTCGAATCATCGCATCATCCTGGCCAAGATAGCCTCTTCTAGCGTAACCGCCAGTAAAAGATAAACAAAGAGAAGAACAAACCTGGGAGATAAAGAAAGCAAGACCGGAGGTTTCCGAGTGTCGGTTGGATAAAAAAGGAATAGTCCGGTAGTTGCGCCTGGGGCGAGCGAAGGTGGGAGGTCCGGTAGACCGATTGAAGTTGTAAAACATCGCGACTTGCTCCACAACGTGAAAGAACAGCGGCATCGGAAGAAGAGCGGCAAGGCGAGTCTCGGGGTCGGCGGATGAGGAGATGCGGAAGAGCGAGGGGCACCCCGTCGACGAATGGGGGGAGAAGGGGAGGGAAGAGAGCTCGCAGAAGCTAGTGGAGTGCGCACAGCCGAGTGGGGTAATGACGATGAAAGGGAAAGAGGTGGAAATGAGGTTTGCTAGTGTTGAACGCTGTCCAACACGTTTCCTAGGTGGTGAAGTCCATGTGTGGGAGCGTCATAAAGCGAGAGTAACAACAGATGGGAGTGTGGGTTAGGTAGTGAAGGAGCATGAGAGAGAAAGAGCAGAGCTAGGAGAGCGCCAACTAGCGAGCAGCGTAGGAACTAATACACACCGCTCAGAGTTCTCCGGGAAAACGAAGCCGGGGCTAGCTAACGCTTTGGCCTGGCATAAGTACCGTGAGTGGCTGGAGAGAGAGAGAGCTTTGTAAAGCGTATGTTGAAGCACGTTGTACATACATACTCGTCACGATGGACCCTATAGCGCTAACACAGGCATGGACACATTGAAGCTGGGGAACGACACCACAGGCTTGAACGCTGTCGGAACGTGTGTCCTGGTATAGTGCATATACCTCACAAACCTTATACCCTGTGTACCACCTTCCCGCTCGGGTATAACAACCCTTTGGCGACCCAAAGGGTTTCGCCACTCGTTCGGCAAGGCAAAGCCGGTGTGTGCCCTCCCGTGACACCTGGCTTTGTGAGCCTCCCTCATTCTCATCCTACTCCCCACTCTCCCTACCCACGCCCTTTCGCCCACTTCGCTCTACCTGCGAGAAAACCTCTTTCATCGTCTTGTAAAACTCTCCGACTCTATCGCTCGTTTGCCTTTCTCTATTTCACCCGTCTTTCTCTTTACCCCTTCCATGGATATATATGTATATATCTATAGCGAGCTACTAACATCGATGAATACGCCTTCGTCCATACCATTGCAGGTCAATAAAGATTTTAACTAACCAACACCGATGTTCCTGCGTAAGTCGTCACTGTGTGTGTCTGTGGACGTTGAACGAGCTTGAAGGTTTCAACTTTGCAGACCACTATGTTTGTGTACTTGCATACAACCAAACAATTATGACTATGTATGTTTATATATAGGTGTGTATGTGACGAAGGAGCTTTGCAATAGTTTCATCTCTCGCTCTTTACGTGTGTGCCTGCCTACCTTTACCCCCACCCGAGGGCCCCTCGGTGCCCCACCTACGGAATCGCTCGTCGTGCCCTACGCGAAACACCGATACAGCTGTGAATCGTGTTGTAGCCTGTGTATTGGCTATATACGTTGCTGGTTTTGCCACTGGAGTGGTGTTACTCCTCCACCACCATCGCTACAGTCGTGAATTGGAATTGTTTTTTTTTTTTTTTTTGTTGCTTTTTTCGTTGTCTTTCTCGCTCTTACGGGCTGCTGGTCTGTCGGGATCGCCTAGCCAGGTCGTTGGCGCGACTGCGACGGGGATGGTGAGTCAAATGGGTGGGAAAGTGAAGCGATGAATGAGCCTGAGAAAGAAAGAGAGAGAGAGAGAGAGAGGAAGAAGAGAAAGAGCGAGAACTTTGCCAGCTTCGAATCGCAGCTCTTTGCGCAAAAGTTGCGGTACTCTCCGCAACGAGTCCAGCAGTGAGACGCATCACGGTGACCGGAAGACAGCCCTCTCTTCCGAAGACGCATCCACGAGAGTGCGGGCGAACGCGCGCGTTACCCACCCCCGTAAACGACAACCCCCCTCATCGATATAATCGACAATCGACGATTTAATCGATTCGTTTGAAAAAAATTAAAATAAGAAAAGAATAATAATGATAAACAATAAGTTGTAAAATTATTTACGATCTATTTATATTTTTACGGAGAGACGATTAAAATCAACGACTGACGACGAACGAGCGATGATACAGATATAATTATAACAGTGCAAATATCGAGTTTCCAGATTTTCAACGATTGTGCGATTCTTGCGACAATTTTCTTTTTCGTTTTTTTTTTATTTTCATTTTGGAGCACACGTGTGAGTTTCAATCGTTCGCTCGTTTGTTCAGGACTGTAAAAAGACACCAGGTAGAAAAAAAACGAACAAAGTAGAAAGTGAAGTGAAATTAATTATTTGTTTGAGATATTTCGTCGTAACTGGTTTCGAACTGTGGATACATCTTTGGATTTTCGTGCATCGAGAAAGCATTTTCATCGTGTGCTCCAAAAAAAAAAAAGCATTGAAAAAGAAACACAAAAAAAAAAGTATACCATTTTTTTATAAATATAAATTTCTTCCAAATTGGAAATAAAAATGAAATAAACATTCGTCTACGATTTATTTAGGTTTTTGCTATTATTTTTTTTTTCGTGATTCGTCGGTTGGATTTTTAATATAGACGTGTGGTTGGAGAGGCCCTCGCGAGCCCGCTACTATTGCGGCTGTGGTGTGTTGCTCGTGGCGGGCGGCCCCGTTGTGTAAGAACTGAAAGTAAAAGTTGAAACCGCGGGCTCGGCAGCGGACGGCGGTGGCAGCAGCGACGAGCGCGCGAGTTTGGCGCGACCGCGTTAAAATCCCTGTAGGCCGGAGCAAGCAAATCCGAGCCAAAGAGCCAACGGAGAGAGAAAGAGAGAGAGAGAGAGAGAGAGAGAGAGAGAGAGAGAGAGAAAGAGAGAAAGAGAGAAAGAGAGAAAAAGAGAAAGAAAGAGAGAAACGAAGAAAGGCAATGAGTTAGTGTAGGAGATCCGTACGCACACGAGTGAAACGACATATGCATATATATATATATACACCCCCCACCCTTTCGATCAACGTTGACTTTCGCTTGTGAACGAAATCGGTTCGGAATCGTCCATCCGGTCCCATTGAAAAATTCGGTTGCCTCTGTTTTTTTTTTTTTTTTGTATTTTTTTATTCTTCTTGTATCTGTTCTTGATTTTATTTCAGAGCAAGGAAGTTGAATGACAAACGAAACAATCGTTAATGATAAAATTCTAAAATCCGTGCAGCTGGATGAGAATCGATTCGTCGCGATCGAGAGAATTAACACGAAGAGAGAAAAAGAGAGAGAGAGGGAAATTAACAGAGAAGGACGGAGAATAGGAGAGAAAGAGTGAGAGGAAGCGAAGTGAAGGGTTTGCGCACGCGCATGAGCGAGCGAGCGAGCGAGCACGCACGGCCGATCCTAAGCTGACTCGGTTGCTGGTTGTCCTTGAAATAAACAGTCTCCGGTTGAGAGAAAGTGAGGAAGAATCGAGAGAGAGAGAGAGAGAGAGAGAGAGAGAGAGAGAGAGAGAGAGAGAGAGAGAGAGAGAGAGAGAGAGAGAAAGAGAAAGAGTGAGAGAGAGAGTGAGTGAGGGACTACGAATCCGCTACCACAGCCAAGGTATTTCGTTGTGGTCGGCGATCGTGTGGCAGTGCCCGCGAGAAAGAAATAAAAAGCGCGTGAGAGAGTAAGAGAGAGATAGAGAAAGTCGAAGGAGAGTTAGAGAAACCGCGAAGAGAAGTTCGTGAGGAGGAGGAGGAGGAGAAGGAGAACGTGGAGAAGCGAGGTTCCGTGTGTATCTGTGTGTGGTGGATGTTGCGTAACCCGAACCTCGCTCAACCCAGTCCGAGAAACAACCGAGAAATAAAAAAAAAAAAAAAACAAACAACAAAAAAAGATAATACAAAGATTCGCGCGATAACCGTGCCGTAGAATTTAAAAGAAAAAAAAACCAAAAAAAACCCTCTGCGAGCTCAATCCGTACGAATGTTAATTCAACAATTTAACAACGTTCGTACTTCCAACAACGTCGCGCGTTTAACCATGAAAGAATCCCACAATGATAATAAAGAATATTAAAAGAAAACGAATCGGTAACAATGCTAATCCTCCAACCGATCAATTTGCATCTGTGATCGGATGAATTTCAGCGATAAACATTCTTTCGAAAATTAAAAAAAAAATTTCAATCATCAATGTTATTTTTTTTTTTTTTTTTTTTTTTCGTTTCTCGATAATTTCGAAAACGAGAGGAAGAGCACACGCGGTCGTGAATATCAGAGTGTCGAGCGTTCGACGAACAAATCAAATCGTTGAAAATTACGGATAATAACGGAAGTGGCCGCGGCGAACGGAAGTAAAAAAAAACCCAACAGCATCAACAATAAACGAAAAAGTGAGAGTGAATGTGAGAAAAAAAAATTGTTCGTACAGTCCCGATCGTGGGCGGAGAAGTGAAGTTGACGATAAAACAAAAAAAAAAAGAAGAGAAAAGAACAAAAAAAAAACGAATAAGAAGCGAAGAAGAGGAAGAAGAGGAAGAATAAAAAGTTCCGGAAGTCGGAAGGTCTCAGCCGTGAGACGCCCGGTGTCGCCGGAAGAGTGGGAAGAGACGTTTGCTCGTGTGTGTGTGTGTGTGTGTGTGGGTGTGTGTGTGTGTGTGTGTGTGTGGGTATACTTGTGTAGTAGGTACAACGAGGCCGGGGCAATAGGAGCTCCTCTCGTTCGCCAGTCGGTCTCTCACCGTCCGCCACTGCGTCGTGGTCGCCGTCGTCGTCGTCAGAGAGAGAGAGAGAGAGAGAGAGAGAGAGAGAGACGTCGTCGTCGATTAACAACCGCTCGCCACGACGACTTTTACTTCTCGAGCCAGCCTTTCGCAAAGGGATTACAAAATCTCGTAGAAAGAGAGAGGAAAGCGCGCGGGGCCGACGAATAGACACAGACACAAACACGAAGCTTTGCTGTTAACGCGAACGCGCGTGCGCGCGAGTACGCCCGCGTGTTCGGAGGGCGGAGGAGAAAGGAGAGACAGAGAGAGAGAGAGCCGACGGTAGCGATAGATCCAAAGAGGAGAAACAACCACACGGACGCAATCGCCGACGAAAGGGAAAACCGGGCGGGCGGGGGAGGAGAAGGGGCAGGGGACGGCAGAACGGAGTTCGGAGTTTTGAAAAGGAGCGCGGAAAACGAGCGCGCGAGCGCGCGTGCGCCCGCGCGAGAGAGTGCCACTCCACGCGTCGGCGCGAGCGCGTTATACGCGGAGAAACACCGAGGCCCAACAGAACCGGGCGAAAGTGGAAGCCGCGCGGTACACAACACTCGCTTCTCGTGTTCGATCATCGTGTTCTCTTTCTCTCTCTTCTTTTTCTTTCTCTCTGTTTCTCTGTCTTTCACGTTATTGCATTAATTTCTCAAAGTTCGATACGTTTATTCGAAACTATCGTTTTTGTTATAGCACAACCAAGATCTACGAAAAATATAATTTTTTTTTGTTTCACTAGAAGAAAAATAATTAATAAAAAAAAATAGAAAATAAAATAAATAAATAAAATATTTGAACGTCCGTCCATCGAAGTGTCGACAAAATAAAAAAAAAACAATGATTTTTCCTGAAGTGTTGTAAACGTGAATGAAAGAAGTAGTGAAATAAAAAGATTTCTCAAATTTCATAAGAATTTAAAACGAGTTTCTCATTTTGAAAAAATATTTAAAAAATAATAATAATAACAAGATTGTGGAACCGAGATTTAATGTGATATCTTCGTGCACAAGTGAAAGTGATTAAATCGTGAATGACATATCGTTCGATTGAATTTCTTTTTTACGTTTCATTCGAACGCGTTATTGGAGTGCACCGATATTCCACTCCTTCTCCTCCTCACCTTCTCGTTTTGACATTCTGACAGTTCACTCCCCTTCCCCTCTTTCCCTCACCGTCCCCTCCCCCTTCTCTTATAAATCCACAAACATTGCTCACAAGCTGTCACGATTGGAAACAATCGGTCCGTTGTGAATTCACTCGCGTGCGTTCTCCGCGTGTCACCGAGTTTTTCCCCACGAGTGTCCCCCTCCCCCAACCCCCCACTCTCTACCCCACCCCCGCGCGATTGTTCAACGTCGCGCCTTTTCTTCACCTTGGCTGGTACGGCCGACTGGGCGGTTCGGTTCGGTAGTCGCGCACGCCGCGCAACGCCGCGAAACAACGGAACGTTGGAGGGAACGCGTGGATCATCGAAACGGGCCCCCCCGGGGGGAGGTAAAAGTCAGTGAGAGAGAGAGAGAGAGAGAGAGTGAGTGAGTGAGTTCGAGAGGAAGGGACGTGCGAGCGGTTGGTCGCGATAGCTAGTCGCTTCTGTGGCACACGACAAAACTCGCGGAGAGAGAGACCCACCGAGACGCGCCGGACTCGTGGACTCTCCGGTCCCTCGTTCAGCTCTCGTCCCATTCAAATATAATACACGCGTCCCGCGCTTACGTGCGCCTGCGCGTTCGCACCACCACGGATTTTTCGTCCACGATCTTCTTCTTCCTTCTTCATCGTGCATCGTTTGTTGTATTTTTCTCGGTCCAATATCAATATTGAAAAGTGTTTTGTCAGTGATATCGAACGACAACGCTGCAACCAGTGCGCACATTAAATAAATAAATAAATAAATAAATAAATAAATAAATATATCAATTGATTAATCAATCAATTAAATTTTTTTTCACGCAAAGTGCAATCGTCGTCTGGTTCAACGAGACACGGTGGATTACATCTCGTTATTGTTACGCAATCCGTAACGTTCACCGACCAAACAAACCTAATGACCGTAAAAAAAATAAATAACAATAATTAATACGCGCATGCGCGGTTTGAAAAAAAAAATAAACAAACGAATGAAAAGGTCCAAGGGTTAAGATTGGATGCTGGATAGAAGAATCCTCGACCGAGCATCGTCGCTTTAGAGTGTTGATTTATTTGTGCGTGTTTTTTTTTTTTTGTTATTCTCCATCGAAGCATTAAAGTGTCCAGTGGTGAGTGTGTGTGTGTGTGTGTCTCGCTCCGTGACGTGTGGAATTAAAAGTCCGCTCAAAAAGGTTAGCCGGATAAAAAAAATAAAAGAAATAATTGCAAAAAAAAAGAAAAAGGAAGAAAAAAAAAATTTCAAGTCTCGCGCGAAAGGATAAGAGAAAGGAATATAAGAGACTTTGAAGTCCTTGAGAGTACCCAACGGGTAAAAGTGGTGTGCTCGGTGGTGGTTACGAGAGAGAGAATCGCGAGTGCCGCACAGCCGGCTGACCCTGGAGAGCCCGGGGACCGACGGATCAGGCCCCGTGGCTCGCTCGCCGACGAGTGAGAGCCCGGCTTCCCCCACCACGCGCCACCCGGCCTCCCCCCTTACGCCCCACCTTCGCAATTTCCCGCACGGTTCGGCGAGACCGTTCAATCCAATCGAAGAAAACCGTAGGAACGAACGACAATCCGGGGAAAAATCGTGGAAAATTTTGATTTTCACGAAAAATATTCGCGAGAAAAAGTTTTTTTTTTTTTTTGTTTTTCGTGTGTGATCGAGGATCCGGATGAGATGAATTAGAAAGCCGGAAGGAATCGAAGGATCGCGGTATTTTCTTTCATCGAGTGTCGGAAAGTGGATTTGATTGAATTCCAAAAAAAAAAAAGTTGTTACGAGAAATTGTGACAAAGAAGAAAATTAAATAAAAATAAAAAACAAGCGTGAAATAATAAAGATATATATTTCAAAAAATATATATATATATATTGAATAAAGAATAAGGAATAAAAGAAAAGTGTTGTTTCAAATGTGCGTCACGTGTCGGGTTGTTGGGCCGTCCCGCGCGATCGCCTGTAAACGTTCATCGTGCGCACCCGCGATTTTCAATTTGTCAACGGCACCCTCGCCGAAGGATCTGCGCAGTGTCGTGGAAATGCGTCGCGACTCCTCGAGAGAATCCTAACGACAATTTTCATCTTTATTTTTATTTTTATTTTTTTTGTTTTTATCTTTATTTTTCTCTGGGTGATTTTTTTTTTAAGTTTTTTTTTTTTTTGGTTTTTTTTGCGTCGAATAGTTTTGAATCGTGACAAGCGCGCAAGGAGCACTCGATGCCGATTCGTTCGTCGATCGATTTTGGAATAAGTTATTAATACAACCGTCAAGACGGATTTGACAGTGTGGAGGATCATACAAAACGAGGTTAGTTGTTTGAAATTTTCTTTTGTGGCGATTGTTTTGTTGAAAAAAAAAAAAAAAAAAAATTTCGTTAGATAAAATTTTTGTGATTCTGAGGAATGGATTTTGTAGTTATTGTGATTGTGATTGTGATGATTAAATGTTTATATGCGGTGCTTGGAACGAATGTGTGGCGAATGTGAATATGTGAGAGAGAGAGAAGGATAGAAAGAGAGAGAGAGAAAGGTAATTGAGGTGACGAGTGAGACGAGTATCACACACGTTTTATTTATTGATTTATCTCGATTATGTGTCGGCGACCCTGCAATCACGACGACACGGTGATTGATTTACGAATGACGGTTTAATCGCGAATCCAACGCGTTAACGGCGTTCTTCTATTTTTTCCATTCGCGTTCGCTCCACTCGTGTTAATCGCAAAAAAAAAAAAACCAAAAAAAAAACGATTTTTCCGCGATCGAGTGTGTCACAGTATCTATGTAGGCAATGTCTATGTACCAACTCGTTTCGGCCTCGACACATCACACACACACATGTCTCGCTAGTCAAATGTGAAAATTGGGTCAATCGTTGTGAAAACAATACCACGAGGATTCGTGATGTTGGAAAGAGAGAGAGAGATGATATCGATTGTCCAAAGACTTCGAAAGAAGAATCACCTCGAAGTAGAATGTCAATCCATTGTTTGAATATTTGATTTTACAATTAATTCACCGGTGGAAATTAAATTTTAGTCGATTGATAGTTTTGTCGACCGAAGAGTCGAGAAGTTGAGAAGATAATCGTTTGTTAAGAGGTTGATAATTGCAAAAGTACAAGTACGATATTGGCTGTTGATGCGTGATAACGGAATTGAATTTATAGTTACGACAATCACATCTCAAATTATTGATGGATTGATCAATCAATTTATCGACGATTGAAATTTTTAATTATTTCACAACGAATAATCTATTGACATGAAAAATCGTCAATAAACAGTCTGATGAATAAAAATAAACAGAGAAAAATTAACATGTTCCAAGTAAAGAATTATTTATAGACTATACATAAACTATCTGATCTGTATCTAGTTTATTTATAGTCTATGCATAGTTCATTTATAATCTATATATAGACTATATATCCAGTCCCATATATCATATATATATATTGACTAGACACCATTTTTTTTACTTAGAGTCAAATCGTTCAACAATTTCAATCCATTTTAATAATTCAATTTTCCCCCCACAAATTATTTCCGTACAAATAAATCGTCAGAAAAAAATCACTCCCACAAAACGAAGCGATAAAAATATCCGCGAATCAATCAGTGCAATCGTTGATCGAGCCACGTGCCGGATTGACCGTCAAAATGTCGGATCACGATCGCCATGCGTCTTATCATAACTAAATTAGCCATAAAAATTACATGCACGAGGCCCTCAAAGGAGGCTGAAAATTGTGAACGAAAGAATCGAAGACAGAGCAACCTCTGTTCGAGGAGCACCAGCAAAAGCAAAAGCAGCAGTCAAGACAGAAAGAAGGAAGAAGGGGAGGGGGGGAGTTGCGACAGCGGTGTAAAATAGCGTGCATAATATGTTGGGCGGGGGGAGTGCGCGTGGACTCCCGTCGATCGTAAAGGAAAAGTGATCTGCCGTCAGGGTCGCGCGCGCGTAAGCACGTCGAAAGACGCGGGGCCTCCGAGAGCCAGAGAGATACTCTCCTCCGTCACACACATTTCGCATTCATCGTCCGGCGTTTATTATCATCGCGAGAAGGAAAGAGTGTTCGCGTGGACGAGTGGAGGGGCGGAGCCGACGACGCATAGGCAGGGGGAGGCGTTTTTTTTTCTCTCTAATACCGATATATCTCGCGATAACGTTTTCCGATACGAAATAACACAATCCACACGTGACCGGAATCGGCTCGTTCGCGTACACACATGGTCCTGTATACACAAACGTTTTTACAAACGTTCTTTCTTGTTTCAATGGAATTTTGTCTCGTGCAACTATTATAATGATAATAATAATAATAATATTGATGAATTCATGAGACAGAAAAATTAATCTCACTGAATCTGATGGGTGAATGATAATAATAATGATAATAATAATAATAATAATAATAATAATAATAATAATAATAATAATGTAAATAATTATTGTATAAATAAAAATTATATTGAAATAATTTTTGATAATACTAATGATATCAGTAATAATGATTATTATTTATTATTATTATTATGGTTAATAATGATTTTAATATAATTGATCCTAATTTAATTTTCAAATGAAAATAATATCAATAATGATTATTATTATTAATTGAATATAATATATTCTCATTGAATTGAAAATAATAATAATAATAATAATAATAATAATAATGTCTTATTTGTTATTATTATTATTTCACGTGTGAGTTATCTATATAGTTATCGTTAATTATAGTACACGCTTGTATCACCAAACGAGTTCTCATATCATCAGAATATGTGTATCGCGATAAGGAGAAAAGTACTTTTCATCATTACAGAATGTAGATTCAAGATAAAACTGCAAAGTCAATAAACATCCATATAAATTATCAAAACAACAAAATTATTTTTGAAAAAAACATGAATTATCATTTGAACGATTCAATCGAACGTTTTAATCGTTGACTATATAGTTATTCGTGCAATAGTTACAACGAGGTTTGATATCTCTGTCGCTAGTTTGTTGTGAATGTGCAGCATATAGAGTTGCGCGATTAGAAGGTTGAAAAGTCGTGTGACAGAGCACCTGTTCGATCACCCTGTTTCCCCATTCGCTCTACTCGGTCTCTCTCCTTGTTGCAATCATCGCGGGGCGATCACGTAAGGTGCCAACTTGGGACCGATTAATCGGGTGGTGCATCTGGGTGAATAACTAATTAAACGAATTGTCTCGGTACGGTGAAACGATCGTTGACTCGTGACTCGACCCGACCAGACGCGGACGATTGGCGACGACCGCGCGAACGTGACGAAGGACGATTAATTAAGCCGCGAAGGTGGGGAGGGGATGTTGAGGGGGTGTCTCACGTGTGTAATTAGCGGTTATCGTGACACACCATATGGATATATCGCGATCGTCGGGTGTCACTGGTGGCTCCTTAACACGTTTTGCGAGGATTATCCGTCGTTTGGAAAAAAAAACAAACAAACAATGTTATTTTGGCCTCCGGAATTACGCCAAAGATTTATCGATGCGATTTCCACGATCGATGAGACGGAAATCGATGAGAGGCGACATTTTCCAAGGGCACTTCGAAATTTCATTTTTTATGTTAAAAAACGCACGAAAAATGAATTATCCATACTAATAAAAATGGCAATTCATAACGTATTGGGAAAAATGAATCAGATTTTATTTTAAAACTGCAAAAAATTGCTATACAAACTATTAATTTATTAATTTATTAATTTATTAATTTATTAATTTATTAATTTATTAATTTATTAATTTATTAATTTATTAATTTATTAATTTATTAATTTATTAATTTATTAATTTATTAATTTATTAATTTATTAATTTATTAATTTATTAATTTATTAATTTATTAATTTATTAATTTATTAATTTATTAATTTATTAATTTATTTGTATATTTATTATTTAACAATTTTTTTTTTCGTAAAAATTATTCCCGCGGTGGTGGTTCACCCTATAGCGCAGTTTCCCACACGTAATACCCTCCTCGAATAAGCGAAGAAAGCATTTGTGGAATAATAAGAAAAACAAAGATGAAAAAAAAAACAAATTAATAAATAAGTAATAGGCAAAAAGGTGGCAACCCGATGAACGAGGATTGAAAAGAAAGAAGAAGGATGTGAGAGGGAGAGTCGGATAATGTGGGAAAAGAGGAAATTAATGAAGAAGCGGAAGTACGCTTCGGCGACTATCCCCACAGAATGTTCAGTGGCCAGGGGAGCAGGGGGGGGGGCGTTCATCGCGTCAGCGTAATTCTCGACGTGAATCAGTTTTTTGTTTTTACCAAATTAATTGCGTGCACGGCTCTCCGGCTCTCTTTTTCTCCGTTCGCACATGTGAGCTGCTTGTCCCGGGTCTTATCTACTTCGCTATTGCGCCACGCACGACCCCCTCGAGCGCGCATACCCATACGGGCCGGGGGGGGGGGGAGGGGGCACCTCTCCTCTCATTACTTCCTCGCCTCGGTATTCGCTCTTTCCCACTGCGACGCCCAGTCACCATGCACGAGAGGGTTATGTCGAAGGGCTTTTCATAATTCAAGAGTCGAGCGTGTGCAACCTGCACTTTTCGAATTAAACCAGTTGCGATGCAACAGGTACGGTAATTTATTAAATTATTTTCTTATTCCGTGAGAGAAATTGTGATTATTTTTATTATTATTATTTTTTTTTCGATTCAAACAAATAAGCATTTTAATGGTCTTGTTATGAGTGTTTATATATTATGCATATATTGCATTATGTATGTATCTTTTCTTTTATTTTTTAAATACGTTTTTATGATGGATTTTAATCGAAATACATTTAAAAAAAATTTTTTTTCATTACTTATTTATTTATTTTGCTTTGCAGGTTATACATAAACTATATAGGCTATATTAGCTCATGTTTAGCCTATGTATAATACATATATGTATATATATATATATATATATATATATATATATATATATATATATATATATATATATATAGACTATATAGACCCAGTCCCAAATATATTTTTCAATAATTTTTTTTTACTTGAGTTGCTACGAAAAAAAAAGTATTGTCACGAAAATCTTGTCAAGCAACAATATTATCGAAAATAAACGTGCAAAGAAGTTTTCGAAGGTTGTAAACTTTCGAATTCGTTTCACGGGCGTAACCCTTCAATTTCCATCGTTCGTTGTACAATTATCGGAATAACGAATGGGTTCGGGTCGCACGACAGCCGTGCGTCCGAGAGTTCGTAAATATTTTATTAACAGTTTGGGCGGCACGCGTCCGTGTATTAACCATGCCCGTTCATTGGTTTCGCCCAGTCGGCTGGACGCCACGCGCAAATCCAGGTAACCTCCCCCTCCCGAACCTTTCTCAGGTATTCGGTGTGCGCTAAATTGCCGTCCCCACGGCTCACGTAAATTACCTGTTGAACCTTGAATTTGCATGTACAACCGAACGAACTACGGAAATCCGAGAATTTCGGAATTCCGGCTGTAACGCGATGGTAATTAAATTCACATCCGTGCAACCCTTTTCCCGTCCGGCCGCTCGAACATCTCTCTCCCACGTCGACTCGCCGTTCTATTCCCACGTTGTGATCGAGGAATGAACATATTGTTTGTTTTTATATTTATTTTTGGTTTTTGAACGAAAAACATGAATGCTATATTTAGTTATGAAAAATGTATCATTGGGTGCGTTGTGAAAGTAGCGAATCGATTTGGTTCACGTAATTTCCTAATTTTACAAAATTTTTAGTAGATTCTATAATTTCTAGATTTCAAGTATATCCGATAATTTTTAGATTTCTAGTAGATTCTACATTTTCTAGATTTCCAGTAGACTCCATAATTCCTAGATTTTTAGTAGATTCGATAATTTCTAGAATTTGTCTAGAAATCGTCTTCAATCACAGCCACACTCCAATGAATTTTCCAATTAACCAGCGACCAATCACAAAATCACATTTTCATAATCCCAAACGCAAAAAAGAATCCTGGCCTGTTGCTTAAAAAATCATTGATCGTTCGATACTTCGAAATCTTTTTAAAAAACGTCAAAATAGAAAAAAACGTATCGAATTGTGTCTTCGTGTCGTGTTCGTGATGAAACAACGACTCAAATATATATATATATATATATATATATATATATATCCATCAACGATGCAAGTCGGTGTGTGAAAATAACACGTTAAGAAAAAAGTTTGTAACTGGGATCGAAGCAACGACACACGTAAAGCGACTTTCATTATTCGCTCTGTTACGTTTTACATTCCGCCAGAGGGCCGCGGCGGTACTTGGCCTCTCTCGTTGTCGACTTCGTTGGGGGAAATAGAGGGACGGTGGGAGGGGCGGGGGGGTCTACGTGGCGATTGTAAAACTCGTGGGTACCTAACGTACTTGTGTACATAGAGAGGTGAACGTAAACCGGGCAGCCACGACGAAATAACGAACCGAGCAAAGTAGCAAAGACCGTGGCGACGAGAAACGAGGAGTGGATAAGCAACAGCAGCAACAGCAGCAGCAGCAACAGCCCTTTCTACCTTCCCTTTCACTTTCATCTATCGGTTGTGCTGCTCCTATCCTGGTTGCGATTCGACGAACGGAATTGGCCCATTCGTCCGACTGGCTTGTGCGCCATAGCCGTTTCTCCGGTTTCCCGGACTTTTCTCAATTTTTTTTTGCCACACGTTTTTGCAAATGACAAATTTTTCCAACGGGTTGATACTTGTGGCCCGTGTCTTAGTCGCACATTCCACTGAGAGTTTACATTGAATTCAACTCTGTCGTCTGATAATTTTAACTAGCAATGCATTTTTTATAGTTTAAAAAATATGCATTACATTTTCAACTTACCGGTTTTGTTTCTGTGCACTATCAAAAATGGAAACTCAGGATCTCGAAACTAGAAACTTGAAGCTACAATTTTCTTTCTTCATTATTGCTCTACAACCATTTTTCGTTAAGTTATAGCCTTCTAAAAATGATCTAAAATTTCGACATTTTCTCATGTTCTTTAATTATTGTGTCCAGTGTATTGTTAAATTTTCTATAGACTGTATGCATCCTACATACTAAGTATATATGGCAAATTCCATGTATAAAAAACTGTATATATAGATACCTATTTTTTTACTTGGGTACAAACGATTTATATTATTTTTTTAAGCAGCTGAATCACTTTAAGATGTAAACAAAAAAGCGTGCGACATTTTATTTTCATCTCATATCACAAATATTCCATCATCATAATATTCATCATCTCATTATTCGTTCCATTGCCATTTCTTCTCGTTCTCCAAAATTCGGGTTTAGAAAAAAACAAAATTTCGTTTTCGAGATTAAAAAAATGAACAAATAAACAATTGTCACCATCTTCCATTATTATTATTATTTTTTTAAATTCCTCGTGCAACAATGTTTTCGAACATGAAATATGAACGACGTTCACACTGATGAATCGAGTTCTCAATTAGAATAGCTGTGCAACGTGTAGCTTGGTCCGTGATAACACGGTATCATCGACTCGTATATATATATATATATGTACGAGGTTCTCGAGCCACGTCGGACACAGATAGGCCCCGATGGGTGAGCGCAGGTCGTGCATCGTTGCAACTGCAATTTCTCCCTCTTCTCGGGCGCGGGCGCGCGCGCGGGGCCGGGTTGTCGGTTGCGGGCCAATATAATACTTGGCTCTCGTTTGCGAACGAGCTTTAGCACGGTCACAACGCTAGACTCGCGACCTAAATACCGAATTTCGCGATGCGCTCGGCGTGACACGAGCCGGCCGAACAGAATTTAGAACGACCCCAAAAAAAGAAAGAAAGAAAGAAAGAAAGAAAGAAAGACTCACACTTTTCGCTCTCACGGTGTGGAATCTTCAAAATTGCGAATAAAATGTAATTTCGAGGTACGAGACGAAATATTTTCGCGCAAAACATTTTATTCCGAACGAACAACAACGAAAACGATCAACGTTTGGGTTGCAATTATTATTCGCTACACGTCCGTACGATATTTATTTTTTTTCGTTTTATTCTGTTTTTTTTTTCGTTTTTTTTTACAACCGGTATACGTTGGCACTTGCAACCGAAGCGAGAGAGTTATAACTTCCTAATGACCTGGCAACAAAAGATCGCTAATTACTCCTACCAAGTTTTATACCAACACACTTGTGCACAACGTATATATATACAACACTCGCCATTGTGTTTTACGAATGATATTTAAACGCAGACAGACGCACGAGTTCGCGATGCTCGAGACGAGGAAACTGGAGATGGCAATGAAAAGACATGAAAAAAAGAGAGAGGCAGAGGAAGAGAGAGAGAAACGATGGAGAACGTAGCGAGAGACAAAAAGAAACTAAAATAAAAAACATTACACATCTACGAAAATAACGTACGTGACTAATTACTTCTGCCACAATCGGCTATCCCAACTATGACTATCTATCCTTCGCTTTATTACTTTTTTTTACCCACTTCCTTTTACTTTTAACAATTCAGCAAAATTGATACAACTCGTCAAAGTCCATTCGATATAAAAATCCATGAGAATCATTCAATTAACATCAGTGACTATGTGATTCATGAAAATTGATGATCATTTGCATTTTTGTTAGTATTTTGATTTACGTGTCTGCTTCGTTTTTGAGTGGAAAAAAAACAGAAATTCTTGTCAACAAGAGAGATCCATTTTTCGTCGATGCCAAAGGGTCGTTGCGTAATCGCTGAAATTCTTCAGGCTAACAAAATCAAAATCGAAAAGAGGATTAATCTCAAAACTCACAACTGGGGTCCAAACGCACCCCAGGCGTACTATGACAAAATAAGCTTTTTGCCGATTCGTTTCATTTCTCCGTCTTCAAATCGATTTTTCATCAACTCAATAAAATCAATTAATAAAATCAGATTTCTCGTATACCACCCTTTTCGTTATTAAAAAAAAAAAACAAAGTACAAGATGTCCATTTATGTATACAAATTTATGCTAAAGTCTGTTTAACACCATAGGATCTATCACGTGTGATCAAGAAAAGCATGGGGTACATTCGGTCCCCAGCCATGCGTCCTAAGCCATAAGAATAAATTCACAACTTGTAGGATTAAAGGTGCATGACACACACAATCCCACCCAAAAGCCCGCCAGTCTGAGAAATCTCGATTCATATCGCACCCGCGAAGATTCCGTTGATTGTCCAACCCGAAGACGTTATCACCCCCTCCCCCCACCGTCCTCCGACGGTGGACTAGGAAATGTGTCGATCGCGGCTAATAATGCTCGGGCTACCGAGTGGGGCACACCGCGAGCGCGCGCGCGCGCACACACAAGCTGTCTCTCAAGGTCTGTCGGGCACACAGCCACGGAGAGAAAATAAAATGAGCGTGGCCGCGCGATGTCGTGGATAGTGGAGTAGAGCAGAGCAACACGTGTCTACATATATATATACACACACATAAATACATAAACACGTGCGTTAGTGAACATAGTTCATACATATACATATATATCTATATATACTACACACACATGAAGAATCGAGTCAAGTAGAAGATAAAGCATCATGGTAAAGTGGAGTAGCATGGGAGGGAATGGGACTGGCGTAGTTGCATTGGTGGTTCAGTTGCACATATGCATTGAGGGGAGGGGCGGGGGGGGGTGAAGGATGGTGGAGGGGCCGTCGCGTCAGGGGAGGCCCCTTGGACCGGTAGCGACGTCCGACACGGTGCTGCACACTCTCCGGACGAATACATATACAGATATAGTATGTATTTGCAGTGTATATGTATATAAGTGTTATATATATATGGCGAGCGAAGTATAGACAGCAAGTCCCCACCTACAACGTGAGATCACTCTGGATTACGTAAGTGCGTCCAGCGGCAGGCTAGCCCAGCGGCGGCCACGGTGTGGCGGACGCAATAGCGAGAGTGTGGCCTCTGCCTCTTTCACGATCGGCTCGTAGACGCGCCGCCAGGGGGCGCTGGCGGCGCGCTTGCGCGCCAAGCGCACGCTGCTCGTCCACTACGCACACTTACGCATTGTGGACTCACGCTTGCACTGTCGCTGATTGGGATGTTCCGTCTATCTATATCTATCTATCTGTATATCTATATATATATTAGGGTGGTCCTTATGTGGGGTGAAAAAAATTGTTGGCCCTCCCACGGGCTTGAATGTCTCGAAAAAAATGAACTTTATAGTAGCCGAAGGCTCAGCCTCGTAGACCAATTCTAAGTACCTCCTCAAAGCCCTCCGATTTCGCCATTTGATCGACATAGGGTTTTTGGCACCTGATAGTTTATATTTTTTTTCTTCCGCAGTATTGCACCGGAAAATCCGGAACTCCGCACATTTTTCACTTAGGGTACAAGGTCTTCGATGCCAATTTTAAATATTTTCCAGTTATTGAAATTCGGCGGGAAATCGGCAAGTTGAGATGGTTTATTGTTTCTTGAAAGCTTCGTGAAAGTTCATAATAACTCGGAAACTAGGTGAGATACGACGATAATGCAAATGACCTTTTTTGTAGAAAATTGAATTATCCACAAAAAAGATTGAATAAGATTTTTTACTTTTTCCAAAGTTTTTGAAATATTCGAAAAAATGAAGCGCTTGATTTTTTCAAATATTAATTTGACATTCTCGAAGGTGGGAAGAAATGAGTCAACTTAATTGTTCAGCGATTTTCGAGATCGTTTGGGGGGGGGGGGATTAGTGTCTTATCTGAAACTACTGGCGAGCATTGACATTCGTATTGAACGATGAAAGTTGTGTGTTTGTCCAAAGATCAACATTTCGTTAATGACGTATATAAAAAAATTATTTCGGCATTGTGACAAAAATAAAAAAAAATATCTATGAAGAACTGGATCGTCTGGGCGTGTGTGAGCGAACGTTTGACGTTACGTCGAAACTTCCGTGATGGGGCGGAGGGGAAGTAGCGTGACACTCTCGAGTATCAGAGCGTGCAACCAAGTCACACGAGACACTCGCCCCGTGTATTAGCGGGGCTTCTTTGTACCACGTTTATATGCGTAACGAGCGATGAATTACCGTCCGCGTATATATCAACTCTTCGCTCTCCCGTTGATTCCACACCGCGATCCACGAAGATTTTTTCATGTTTTTCGTCGTTTTAGAATTTTCCATCCGATCGTTATTAAAAATTTTCTTTCACGGATCGTGTAATGATCGTGAGGTTTAATCTACGATGGAATGTGCCGGTCGACGTGTGTTATCGGTGTCGCAATACATAACGATTACCGAACATCGATCGTTAAAACACAGTCGTCGTGTGTTCGCACGTGTGCGCCCCTTTACAGTCACGACGAAGCGATAAGAAACGATGGGAAAATGGAAAAGAATTATTTTTGTCACGATTTATTGTTCGTTCTTTCTTTTTCTTTTTCTTTAAAATTGATAATTTCCGCAAAACGTTTTGTGGACATCGATGAATAATGAATCGATGAATAACGAAATGAAGTTGGAAATGACAAATTTCAATAACGACCTTCGAATATTAGTCGCAAGCTTTTTCTTAGGTTTTTGATTTTTTATCGATTTCCTCATGCGCTGCAATTAAAATTGTTTGTATTTTTTTTAATCACAGTCGAGTGATAGTTTAGGCGAATAAAAGTAGTTGTCATTGGTATCGTGCATTTTCTCCACAACTTGGCGAAAAAATTAGATTTTCAATTGTTTCGAGATTTTTATTATCATTTTTATTATTATTTTAAACAATTTTTTTTTGTTATATTATAAAAAAAACACGTACTAGGCGTACGGATGAGTGTGTAAACGCATATAAGCGTAGAAGATCGCCGGTAATAAGCTGGAACACGATTGTAGATCCGTACACTCCATGATCGTTCGAATATCCGGCAATTGAAAATGAAAAAAATAAAAAAATAACAAAAAATCGTTTTCTCGCGAATGCGATGAGAAAAAGAGGACGGATGAGGGTCACAAGGACGTGTGTCGGAGAAGCAGGTGGCGCAGGAGGGAGTAGAGACTCCGACGGAGCAAGTAACAAACAAAAACGCACACACACACACACACACATACACACACGCATGCGCGAAATGAGCGACGTGGGAACCTGACGACGACGTCAACGACGACGATGCAAAGTGAAAGGATGACAATGAACAAAAACTCGCTTTGTCGGAGTTTTTCTATATCTGTATATACCATTTTTTATTCTTCATCCACCTTCATCCTATATCCACTCTTTCTCTCTGTCTATCTTTTTATGTATTCTCTCTTCCTTTCTCTCTCTTCTCTCTCTCTCTCTCTCCATCTCTCTCAACTGCATTATTATGTATCGTGCAGCACGATCGTCGAGTTACGCAACGAGTGGCCAGCAGCAGCAGCAGCAGGAGCAGCCAAAGCAACCCCCACATCGTCTACTCGGTCGTTCCGTGTGTCTCGATGATGTTGCTTTCCGATGTGAGGCGAACGAGAGAAGAAGAAAACAACAAAAAGCAAAAAAAAAAGAAAAAAAACCGGCAATAAAGAGAGAATAGAGGAAGCAAACATTAGCCGCATAATTATAGTATCTCTCGTCATAAGCGACCAAGGACGTTCGTTCCGTGTTGGACCCGCGAACTGCCGATACAACCGCTGCGACCAGTTTCGCCATTGTAAACTCGTGTCTATCAAGAAAAAAAAAAAAGTTCGAGCCATTGAATCGATAAAACCAAACGGCTTTGTCGATCGAATTATCAACGCCGTTCGTTAATGATCATTACGAAAACCCTCATTAAGCGATCGATGTCAATGTCAATGTGATTCCGTGGAAAAAAAAAGAAAAAAAAAAATTGCGTGTCAAATCGTGAACGAGCGAAAGTGCAAAATTTGAATGAACAAAAAAATTGATAATGATAATAATTTCAAAGTTAAGGTTGAATGGCGACGGGACACGACGGAAGAGAAATGAACAATGAAAACAACGATTGGAAAAATCATCGTTTCCTGTTTGGTCATAGACGACGGTGAGGGGAGGCAAAAAAAAAAAGAAACAACAGACAAGAGCGTTGGAGGGAGGGGGAGAACGGCTCGGAGAACGTTCTCCATTGTCTCTCGTGGCGTGTTCGAGATGCGTAATCGCGATGTACTCGGTCGAAGCAATTTCAAGGTGGCTCGCATAATTAAATCCCCATCGTCGAGACACACACACACACACGTTGGAAAAAATGAAATAAAATTGAAAAAAATAAAGAAATAACAGATGGAGACGGAGGACGATGGAGAAATAGAGACGAAGAGAAAATTCTCGTGACCCGGTCTCTCTCGGCTATACGGCGAGCGTTCGAACGACGCGGGTGTGTGTGCGCGTGCGCGTGACACTTCGCGCCGCGACGTTACGTGTGTGTGGGTGGTGCGCGGTGCACTGCGGGTGAACGATGCGTGCCCTTCGTATATGCAACGCCGGATCTATTGAAGATAGAGAGAGAGAGAGAGAGAGAGAGAGAGAGAGAGAGAGAGAGAGAGAAAGAGACAGACAACGAGTGCGAATGAGAATGGGTTGCATTACGTAACGCGAGAGAGCATATTCGCTGCGTTAGATGGCAAATTGACGACCGTGTACACGTTCGTGTGTGGCTCTCCGAAGCCCGGAGACAAACGACACACGGGTTAAAATGTTACCGGGGAAAGAGTTTGTTGTTGGAAAATTTTACGCGTGGCGAAATTGTTCGACTGCTTTTTCGACAAACCGATAAAAATGTTAAGGAAAACATTGAAATTATTGAAATGATTTTTTTCAATGGAATTTTGAAATTATTTTGAAAAGAGTCGATTTTTTCGATATGTCAAAAAAAATTAAAATATGTTCAAAAAGTTTGGGAAATGAAAATAAAATAAGAGAGAAGATATAAAATAAAATATTGACCCTTAAATGGTAACATTGGTTTACTCGTTTCTGGCATTTTGAAAAGTGCTGTGAATTGCTGTAAATAAATCCGCAAAATTCATGAAATCGCTTCAACTATCTTAGTATAAGGATCCATCGCTATATTGCTGATTTGATCATTCGTTTAAACAATATAATCAATTTAACAAATAAAAAGGTGAAGAACCTGCCATTTGGGGAAGGCACGAGTGACCCAGTGTTACCATTTAAGGATTAAATATAAAAAATAAAAAGAAAAAAGGAAAAAATATATATTCCTTCTCAGTTGTACGAAGACGTGAATGTACATAAGTTTGTCGAAGAAGCATCGTCGAGAGAGTCGAAGGAAGAGTCGTGAGATTCAGGATGACCCATTACGAAACTCGATACCAGCCACAAGTAGCTTCAATGATCGCGCATGCGCCGTGGCTACGTGTCTCATAGAAGCTTGAACGCGGTGCCCGGAGACCGCCAATGCAACTTCGTCGTTCGTCGATGGTGGCACACCCTTCTTTCGCTTTCAACAAATTGTATTTATAAAAAAATAAATAATAACAATAATACATGAATTTAAAAAATGTTCTCTTACAATTCTCCGGTATGCATTGCAACTCAGCGCTCTTTTTTTGACCTTCGGAAGGATCACGCGACTGCGACTCACACATAAAACGCGTATTTTTGTTGCTATAGAACACATGTGCACCTGCGCGTGAGACTTCATTTGCATATTGCGTGAATAGAGAAACGGGAGAGAAAGAGAGAGAGAGAGAGAGAGTCGTCAAAGTCGTGTCTACGAAAGACTGAATCCATGGTGATAGGCTGCAAAAACGAGCGAAGTAGGATGAGAGAGCATATGAAGAGAGTGGCACAAGTCCCCAAAAAGGGACGCGCCTAGACTAGGCTTAAAAAAAAAGAGAGAGCATATAGCGCGCGAAGGGGAAACGAGAAAGAACGATATATCGTCGTAATTGTCTTCGCAGACGCGCGAGATCGACTTGCCCTTCGAATTCGAGACGATGATGGAACTCCTATTAGATACGAACGATTGTTCTTATGCAATGAATGGATCATGTAACTGGCCGCTGTGTCGACTCGGTTTTGCGATAACTGCAGCAGATCGTGGCTTCGGAGACCAAACCGCACTGCAGACGCCTACCAACTCGCTTGTACTTTTATTCACTTGTTCATATATATTTATATGTACAGAGGAGATTTTTATATTTTTTTATTAGCGTAAATAACATGTAAATAAAAAAAGAAATTTGAAAATTACATTTTTGCAATGAATTTTTGTTCATCATTTAATCATCCGAAAAAAAATGAAAACCCAACTCGAAAAATACATATTTCCTGTGAAATGTTCTCAGCTTTCCGACAAAATTATCGAAAAAATCGTTAAAATTTGGGCAAAGGCCGAAAAACAGCTTTTTGTATGTCAAATTCGATTTTAATGAATTTTTGAGAGTCGAAATGAAAAACCGATGTTTTCATCGAAGTTCTGAGCCAATTTCACGTGACAAACAGATTTTAAATATATTTTCTCAACAGCGTGAGCATGTTTTTCGCTTTCATGTTTTTCCCTTTCACGAATTCAATTTTGCCTTCGCTTAACACGTAAACATTTTTATTCATTTATCTCGTCCGTTGCAATTAATTTCTCCGGTGAATAAAAAATTACGGGAAATAAAAAGTAAGTGCAACGTCAATGAGAGCCATTGTCGAATATCGTGCATGCCAAACGTCCGAAGGATTGTCCAAGACGACTCATTGCGAAACCGCGTCACCAGTTCGCACAAGCTCGACGAAATTTTGCTCGCAAGTCGTGTGGTGCGTGTAATCCGTGAGCTTGCTGAAACGCAACGTGTACCCGTAGTTTTCCCACTCGCGTCGCGCGAGGCGCAGGTGGAGGTTCGAAAGAGATACTCGCGAGCGAATGCAGATACACGCACGTGTGTGTGTGCAGCGCACAAACGCTCGATGGAGTTTGCAGCAGCGCGGCATAGTTTACGTGCTAGTTCGTCTCGGTGAACTGCTCTCGGCTATATCCACCGACCATAATGCACGAGTAAAGTCGAATCGTGTTAGTGTTGGTTCGTGCGATGGTCCCCGCCCCCCTCCTCCCGATCGTCACAAGTCTCTCGCCTGTTGAACGCCCGGTTAACCAAGTTGATATATATATATATATATATATATATATATATATATATGTATATAATATATATAATATATACTATATACGTGCGAGTGTGTGTGAGCTCGAGTGCTTGAAAAGGCTTTTTACTTCTGGCCTTGAACGAAATGTATCCGGCAGCGTCAGTCGAGCGAGTGGTGTGTGTGTGTGTGTGTGTGTGTGTGTGTGTGTGTGTGTGTGTGTGTGTGTGTGTGTGTGTGTGTGTGTGTGTGTATGTGTGTGAATGATCCGACGGTCACCGCTTTGCTGGATATATGCTCGCCGAGGATGGCTCGCACCGAGGACGATTCTCGTCAACGACAAAGTCCATTATCTACGTTCGGATTGAACGAATTTTTCGGAAAGTAATAGTTTGCCGATTTAGGATTTTTTTTTTTTTTCGAAACGCGATGAACGATCGATGGATGACCGATGATTAATGAATATATTAGCTTTTATCGATTACGATGATTCTCCATGGAAATGATGGTTGAAAGTTTGACGCGAGATTTTATTTTCACGAGATTCTGGATTATAGATTGAGACATGAATTTTCTACGTTAAATTGGGCTGTGCGTCAGGGATACGTGTGACCGTGACCGACTGACACGGGAAGTGAAATATCACGATGATAGCAAAGAGAAAAAATGAAAAATGAAAAAAAAATTAAAGTTTGTCACTCGTTGTGTGCATGACAATATTTTTTGTAGCAACTTACACGTGACTTATTATCGCGTGAAAAAGTACTTGGGCTCAGTCGCTGATAATGATCGTTGAGTTGGTGGTTTGACGACTCGGGTTGTAATTTCGTCGTTACGACAAATCACAGCGAAAGCGACCCAACTAAAAAAAAAGAAAAAAATACATATATATATAGCTGTATAGAGACTATATATAGTTTCTATATCGAATTTACCATACATATGTTGTATACAGACTGTGTCTATACAGTATATTCAGATTGTATTATTTGTATGAATTATATACCCAAGTTAGAAAATCATATAATTTATAACAATAAATTATTTTATAATTATTATAAATATCGAAAACACAAAGTTCATGTACAAATTATACCCAGTCTTTATACAGTTTATACATATATCTTATTTTTCAACTTGGAGCGAGATAAGAAAAATTTCGTTCGTGACGTATGAAAAGTCTGACGAAATTTTATTCGGAGCAACTATGGGAGCGGTTGACTATCTCGTCGGGCCCTCCTCCACTCCCCCTGCGCGTATGTGTATGGAAGAGCCTAGCTCGATAACTTCGTGATCACGTGGAACACGATCTATTCAGCTGGGCGTAACATAATTGGGCCTACGAAACAAAAAAAAATGGAGCGGAAGCAAGCTGGGCCCCATCGCTCGTTCCGTAACGATTTTTTCTCTCTCACTCTCAGTCTCTCTCTCTCTATCTAACTCTCGTTGCTTCGCTCCTAGATCCCTTCCGATCGACACTCGCGCGAGAGATCGTTGCTCAATCGCTGCCGTAGCGCGTGTGCGCACGCGCGCGTGTGCACGACGCACATATCTTCGTAGACCATCATCACCGAATCCGCGTGGGCCTCGCCTCAATCATTGCCGACACCGACACCCATCGTTCATCGGCTTTTTCACGCGGCAACACACACACACACACACGCAACACATCGTGGCCGAATCGCAAAAACGAAATTCACCGCCGTGGACGTCATCGTCCGCACGCAGAGAGAGACAGAGAGAGACAGAGGAAGAGAGAGAGAGAGTGTGTCTTCGCACCATGAGCGATCGGTATACGACGTTCGAAAAGAACCGACGAAAACCTATCCTCGACCATATCCCATGATCACGCGATAGAAATCGGCTTGTCCTTGAAAATTTCACTATAGTCCGTACTCACATCACGCTCTATCGAATTATAATTAGTTTTCTTCAATAAAATTATCGTCGATCGATCCATAATCGAAAAAACATATGGAAAACAGTATAGTGTGGTGTTGAATCGTTATTCTTGTAAAAAAAAAATAAAGATATGATTTGAAAAAAAAAATTGTCATGTTTGATTGGTGAGTTTGATGTTCGGACTTGTTTTTGATCGCTTCTGTTGATATTGTTGCGGATGATGTGTGACATTTTTTTTTGTCGAGCAAAAAATAAACGTGTAATGAAATAAAAATGGAAATTCGTCAAACACTTCTAGGTCTTGTCGAATGTTGAATGAATTAAATAAGAGACATTGGTTTATAATCAATCTTGAAGACAGCATAGTGTGATGTTACATCGTTTTTTTTATTATAGAAAAAACTTTTAATATAAAAAACTATCGTGTTTACTTCGTGTTCGATTGGTCAGACTTGTTCATCGATCAATCAAATTCACGAAATCCTCCATCCCCACGCACAAGTATCATCGAACGAGACGAAAAATCGTTACCATCATATATATCACTCATTCAATCAATTCTCTGAATAAAATTTTCTTTCGTACAATCTAATAGACAAAAATAATAATAAAAAAATAAAATACTGATGATAAACGAGTCCAAGAATAAATGCAACAATAAACTCCGAACCAACTATTCAATAATAACCGACGTATATATGAATAACGAAAGAATTATGTATTTCGAAGTAACGTGAAGTAGCAATAATTCAAGTTACGATCATCTCCATCCGTACATTATATTTTTACGATCCATTCTCCGTCGGGGAAGCCAACGACGAAACTTTACCGGCCTACCCTAACAACTCCTCTCGTTTACATGTGGAAATCTTCTCATACCGTCGCGGGTGAAAGAGCCAAAGGATGCGCGAGAAACTTATGCGAATACATATATACTCATATATATAAAAATACTTGGAGGGGGCGAGAGCGTCGAGCCACCACACATTACAGAACGTTATAAGGCCGCTTTGAGGCATGCATTTTAATTTCCCAGCCTCGACATTTGCGTAACCCAGTTTCGCCATTGTTCGATTCAATGGTAGATCGTAACGTCCGCCGAGAGCCGACGCCGAGCCCGACGCACCGAGAGATTATAATGCGTGTGCATATATATATGTATATACATATCGTTTCGCACACGTACACATACGACATAGATGTTATTTCCACCACGTGCGTAACCCCCTCGCACACACTTTATAGATAATAGGGTGCTCTCTAACACGTGTTAGACGTGTTTAATTTTGAAAATTGATGTTTTTTTGTTTGTGCGTGTGTGTTTATGTGTACGATAAAAATAAATACGATTATAAATAATACACGTAGTTCGTGTACGACCGGTCGAGCGATAAGCTAGCGACCCAGTCAGTCGGTCACAAATTTACGAATTCATGGACTTTCTCTCCTTATCGCAATCTTTCGATGAGGCGAGCGAGAGAGAGAGAGAGAGAGAGAGAGCGAGACTGTGTGTTGCGGCCTCGTGAACTCAGTGCCCCGTTCCGATGAATCAGACACAGCATACGCTTGTCAATCATCGTCTATGCGTTTATTTTTATTTTCATTTTTTGTTTATTTTTATTTTTATTCTTTATTCGAAATTGTTTGTGGGTTCGTCCATCACGTACGTTAATTCTTGTCAATGATTTGTCGTAACGTAGAATGTGGATTAGAAATAAATCAACCGAAATAAAAATGATAAAAAACGATTTTTTATATTTTTTTATTTTTCACTGCACCGAAACTGCTTTACCGACTGAGCAATGACGATAGTTCCGTCGGGGGGTGATGAGGAATCAACAGGTGGCTGCATTCACTAGCGGCAACTACCACGTTGATAAGTCCGGGTTTCGTGCTCGTAATCGGTGGAGATAAGAGAAGAGAACGTAGAGAATGAGAGAGAAAGAGAGAGAGAGAACTAAAACTGTGACTCACTGTTGTGCTCCGGTATTTACTCCGCATACCGATGTCGCGATAGAAAGTGAATAATAGACTGCGAGAGCTCCAAGCGCTCGCACTAATAGACCACAAATTCTCATAATTACAGTTAAACAAACGATTCAACAAACCAATTTAATATCCATGTTATTATATCTCATAAACTCCGATTAGAATATTTTGTTGTTGGTCTGTTTTCTTTATTACGTTATCTCGAAATATTTATCGTCGATTTCCATGACGATACAATTGCGCAAGAGTGTTCGTCATCGGTATGGCTTGCGAAAGATTCGATTGCAGCACCGATCACCGATTTTCGTGTAGCATGGCCATCTGTCGTCGTTGAGCGACACTCGAGTGAGCAATGAAACGGTCGGGCATATGGAAAACGCTTTACCGACGGCGGGGAGCGAGTTCCGGCGGGTCGTAGTACGTTTTTCGGATCCACGACAGAGTGCAGCACCTGCGTAACGAGAAGTCCCAGAACTGCGGGGGCCTCGGGTGGAGAGGAGTGGGGGAGCGTCTGGGGGCGTCTCCTACCGCCGCCGCGACTCGACTGGCGCTTCTGGTTCCCCCACCGCTCACACGGGCCCGGGCCCCACTGCTTCCCCCCACTAGCGCGGAGATCCACGCGGTCGTCAAGGCCCAAATGGAGGAATAGGGTGGGGGAACGCCCGGCTGCGCCGGTGCTGCCGGTGGCGCTGCTGCTGGACGTAATCCGTGCCCAGCAGTGCCGATTGACCCTGAACTTCAGTTTCTCCAGTCAGCAACGGGCAGCAGCGGCAGCAGCAGCAGCGCCGCGTGGCGCGCATGAGCCACACGAGCGAGATGGACATACATTACGGGTGCCCACTCGTCACACCAACAATTTCCTTATTCAGCGATTTTCTCGGTACATAACGATCATTACGTATGCGCGCGGGTATGTCACGACGCGCGCTCGGCCATAACTCTTACCCAAGGCCACCCCCTTTTTTTTAATGCACTCTGTTCGATCTTTCTCTCTCTCTCGCTCGCTCTCTTTCTCTCTTTGTCTGTTATAACGCTGATCTCTGTGGAAAATAAATATAGACACTCGGGAACATAACAGTCTTGTATAGATCATCGAGAGATTGGATAATTTATTTTTCAACGTTTGCGTTGAAACCGCGAGAAAATATTTTAGAGAGAGATGGAGTACGAACGATTATTTTGCAATCGGTTGCTCTCTCTCTCTCTCTTGTTGTGCTGATCGGGAATAATAATTGTCGAGAGTTTTCACGATAACGACGTGATGATATTTATGCGAAATGCTTTTTAAAAACGTCGAAGCGTTTGGAAAATTATATTTTTGGAATAGATAATTTTTAAGGAATTATCGTTGGATCGATGCAATATCTCTCGTGTCAACCGATTTCGACGATAGTCAGTGGTTGTTGTACTCGAATTATCGATCAACGATGAAAATATATAATAATATTCAAAAATATTGTTCTCGTCACCGAAGATGAATTTCTTGACAATCGGTGAACGTCCTGTGGCAAAAAATATTGGTCTGGCGAAGTTGTTTTTTTTTTCCGGGTGCGGTTACGATCGTTGATGCAACGCTGAGATCGCTCCGAAGTCGGCGATGCGGCCTTGATTGTTAAACGACGCTCGTGTTCGAGATACCACTCTGCGTTGCATCTCGCTTCTCCTCCCACACTCGTCCGATGGTCACACACGTGCAATAATGTCCGTTCCATTGTGGATCGTACGCTGCCGGTTTTATTTTTCTATCCGAGAATATAACGATTATCGTCGAGATGCATCATTGAGATTTTTATGCGCGACTCAATCGAGTTTCTTTATTTTTTAATTTTTATTTTTTAGTTTCTCGCTCGTTACGTCGTAATTGATAGTCACGCGCAACATTTTCTCGCGATTGAGTAAGCGGTTGGCACAATCGTTCTGTGATAATCGGTCTGAGAGAAATAAATTGGGAATTGATTATGGAAAATTGCGCCTGAGGGGAAAATCCGTCATGACTTCCGTTTCGAACGTACGAACGTTTGTCGATGGCCTTCTGTCGATTCTTCGACTGTATTTGAATTTCGAACACGTCAATTGTACGACCATGAACGATGATTCGAGGTATTGTTGTTAAAGAGTCGAAGTACCTTTAACGTACCTTTTTTTTTCACCATGTTCGTGTTGCCCAATTCGTTTTCCCGATAGCTGAACAAGATTCGGGTCAGAAAGTGGAATAGATTTTGATGTCATGTGTAATTTTTTCACACACGACATTACGATTAATTTGGAACGTGCGGAGCAGCGTTCAGACCCCGAGACGGAAAACGTAAAGATAATGACGAAGTGACGCGATTCCCGGAGCTTCGTGACTCTCACCCAAGGTCTCCCCTTTCGATTCCACATCGTATCGAAGGTCGCGAATATATCGCTGCACCGCCACGCGATCGATCCCGCGTACGATTAAACGCCGTTCTCCAAACCTATCGCTTATTGTCGGACTTTTTCATTTCCGCTCCAACTCGGAGTTTCTTTCGGAGGGGAGGAGGGGGGAGGGGAAGGCACATGCTAAACGTCCGATCTTGCGCTATTTCGATCGAAACGCACGATCGGGGTACAGGTAAATCGTTCTTTGCCATACCGATCGCATGGAAAATTGGTAACGCGTGGGAGTTAAAAAAAAGAGAAAAAAAAATATTAATAATATTTCAAATAAATAATTGAGAAAGAAATCGACGACCTGTGGGAATAAATATCCAAGTCGAATGATTTTTACAATTTTGACGATTATACAATAATAAAAATTACAAATCAGATTTATTATCATATTGACGACGATATAATTATAATAATTCAAAAAATCCTCTTAACAATGATATAATTATATATAAAAAGAGAAATGAGATTTATTATCATATCGACGACGATATAATTATAATAATTTAAAAAATCGTCTTAACAATTATATAATTATGATAATAAGACTATTTGTTCTTCCGATGATATAGTTAAGATTAATAAGAGTGCATACGGATGATTTTCAGAGTTCAAACGAATTACAGAATTGTAATAATGAAAAATGTTGTAATTCCTGAAATTCGATTAAATTTTAATCGTTCTTTTTTTCATCGATTGTTACAGACGATGTATACGGACGGATTGCTGACCCTCCATTATGGGAAACATCCGGCCACCCTGGCCGCGGAAGTCGGGGCCTGGTACAGCGGGGACCGTCACGTCGACGTGACCCTGGCTTGCGACGATGGTTCGGTGATGCGGGCCCATCGAGTCGTACTGGCCGCCGCTAGTCCACTATTGGCCAGTCTACTTCGCAATCCGGCTCTCGATCACGTGGTACATTTGTCGGGTGTCGGAAAGACCCAACTCAGTCACCTGCTCGAATTTCTTTACAACGGCGAAGCTCTGATACCGGTAAAACAGTTTTCTCATTCAATCCAAACGATTTAACGAAACTACAATATTGATAATAAATCGTTGTTCATTTTGTTTTAAGCTGCATAAGTTTTTAATGATTTTTTTTTTTTTGGTTTTTTTTACAAACTTTTCAGTCGACGGAGCTGACGCCGCTGCGAGAATTGTTCGATCTTTTACAAATAAAATCGGAACTTTTCGATCCTAATCAACCACAGACGTCCAGCGACTCCGAGGCACTTAGGATAGCAACCCCGCAAGCTTCGGATAGCCAGGAAAGCTCGAGTTATGAGTCCCAATATGACAGCAGGTGAGGGAAATAATTCATTGATTCGTGCAACGATTATTATGCATCGCTTGTGATGAATCATTCGACGATTTTTGCACAATCGAGTCGTTGCATAAGCATTAGGTAAATTGCATAAAGAGATTGTTTTGCAACCGTTAATGACCATTTTATAACACAGATATTCTGTCATGTGTCACGAGAATAGTGATCGAATTATTTTTCTACAATATCAATTTTATAATTCATTATTATTATTTATTTAATATTGATTTGTTATTATCAATTCTGATTTGTTATGGTGACAAATGGTAATTACAACGATTGATAGAATGGTTCCGAATAAAAAATGAATATTTTCTGACGGAAAGGAAATCAGATAAGAATTATTATATATTGAATTTTCGTTTTTTAATTAATTATAAGAAAACTTACGAATAACCTAACTTGAAAATACCTATATCCTATGAAATTCTCTCAGCTTTCCGATGAGAGTATTGAGAAAATTTCCAAAATTTTGGCAACGACCAAAAAACAGTTTGTTATGCTTCAAATTCGATTTTAATGGATTTTCGAGTGTCGAAATGGAAAACTGATATTTTCATCGAAAAGCTGAGACAATTTCACGTGACAAACAGATTTTTGATATATTTCTCCAGCATCGTAAGCATGTGAAAAAAATACTTGAAAAAAAATAAAATAAAATAAAACGAAATAAATGAAAAAATGGACAGTTGCCAAAATAATTTTTTTCTAAATCTGAAAAAATTCAGGAACTTGTTTTTCAACATGCATTTCAAGCTGAGTAAATATCATGAAGATATTTCCTGTAATGGTTCATAAACAAAAATGTTACATGACCGATAACTAACGTTTGAAAATTAATTTTTATTGTCCAGACAATCGAACAATCCAGCCGACTGTTGTTCGGTGCTCATAAAGAGCGAGGGCTGTGACGAAGAGCCGGAAGTCGACGTCGAAGGTGTGGAGGGCGAGGCGATGCTCGCCGACAACCGTGAAAGCAGCATAGAACCACCGAGACGAAGGGATAGTTCGGATCCCGTGAATCTCAGTTTAAATTCCGGAATCTCGACGACCAGTGATAGTTCGCACGATGCAACGCTCAGGTAAAACAATTTTCATTCGATAATCGAAATCACAACGAAGCAAATAAAAGTCGACAATTAAGAACGACCATAATTCAGAAGGCTGAAAATTCGAACGATTTTAAATTGGAAATATTTATTGACAGGCCGGAAAAAACATTTCTGGAGAGACGCGAATCGATGGAAGAGGCGGAAGAGAGACGACGACAATTGGCAGCACGTTTGTCGTTGGGTCTGGAACCCGGAAAACGAAAACCCGAAGAAATACCGATACCACCGGCCGAGGCTTACGTAGTCACGCCACACCGGAAACGAAGACCCGGATTTCACAACGCACCCGCGCAAAATGCCGCTTTCGTGCCCTTCAATCCGGGATTCGACATGCCGAGGCGGTTGCAAGCGCCACATCAGTTGAGCCTATCCGCACCGCCTTACCTGGTTAGTTTTTCTTTTTTCTTTTTTTTTTGCGATCGTGTTGATGATCGATCGATGAGATCAATGACAAAAAAATTGGCCAAGTGATCTCTTCAACTGTTTTAAAATCAGGGATGGGCATACATTCAATCAAAATGTATTTCACATACTTTTCGGGCCAAATGACAACAAATTTTACCAGATTTATCATGTACTTCAATTCATTGTAAAATCATAATTCACGTAAATTGGTCATAATTATTACAGAAATGTGAAAATATTTATTCGTGCATAATAATTAATCATAGTTTTTTGTTGGAAAAAGTATTTGCAATATATTTTCATCGAATGGAAGCCCATCCCTGTTTGTAATACGTATCAATAACATATTTCACCTTCAATTGGTTCGTAGTTGGCTACTGAACCCCAAAAAATCATCGGTCATCGATTTATTTTATTCAAAAATTTATTATTGCAATCTAACGATTCAAATTGCGAATTCAAACGAATCATAATCTCGGTATTATCTCATCTTGAAGTATTTATGGACATGTGTCAAAAATATCAGAAAAATTATAAAAATTTCACAGCCACTAGCTTCTTCTATATTTCCAAAAAAAACCTAGCAAAATTTACAAAACGATTGCCCTACTCATTTATTCAAAAATCACAGCTGTAACAAATTCAACATGTTTTCTTAAAATTGAGATTACTTCGATCGACGTACTTTTGTCCGAGATTGTCCGTGCCAAATACATCCTAAAACATCTCAAACGACGTGACTAACGTGAAAAAACCGAAAAAATTGTATCATTACAGCAGGACAGGTCCATAACACCACCTGGAGCATCGCAGAGGCCGCCCAGTGCCGATCCAACATCGGCCGTGGGATTGGAACCACCCTGGGGCGCATGGACGTTGCCACCCTCGCGAGCCCTTCCACCCCCTCCGACGGACGACCCACCGAAATCGAATCCCGTTCGAGAATATCGTTGCACCTACTGCGGCAAACAATTCGGCATGTCGTGGAACCTGAAGACTCATCTGCGGGTTCACACGGGCGAAAAACCATTCGCCTGTCGTTTGTGCGTCGCCATGTTCAAACAGAAAGCACATTTGTTGAAACACTTGTGTTCGGTTCATCGGGGTGTGATCGCCGCGCCCGACAACACATTTTCCTGTTGCTTCTGTTCGCTGAGCTTCGACAGCTTGCAGGAGCTCATAAGACATTTATCGGGGCCGCACAATAATTTGTTGCTCAGCAAAAATTTACACGACTAGCGACGGGGCTGAAGGTCGACCGGCGAAAAAATTTTGTGTTTGTCGAAAAAAAAATTATTCATCGACGATTCGTTCGTTGCATCCGATTTTATCGAAGAACAATGACGTGAGGGAAAATCTCTTCGAACGGAAGAGACGATGAAGCGAAAAGCTCGAGCTTCGCCGATTCGATAAACTCGTTAATTGTTCATCGATCAATGGAATTTGACGTCGAGATGCAACGGGGATCTCGTGATAATGATAATTCCGCTCACTTCGATGCTGAAAATCGGCTTCACTGCGAAGAGGATCGAAGAAGAGCGGAAACAGCCGGAACGACCTTTTTTTTGTTGTTTTTGTTCAAAGGACGAAAGCCCCGGACACGAAAATTCTGGACGAAAAATATAAAAAAAGAAGAAACAAAAATTTTTCCGAACGAAAAAAACGATAATGGACTATCTCGACCGATCGTAATCGATCGACCGGCGACTGTGTCGCCGTAGGGCTGTTGTAAAATTTTTCGACATAGATAATTCCCGAACGCGAGACGTTCGCACAAGTAGGATAAAACAAATTGGAGAACGGTGTGTTCGAGAAGTAGGGAGACAAAAAAAAACGAGAAAAGAATAACCGAAAAAAAATAACAAACACGAGGATCGAGAAATTCGTGGGATCGCAAAAGCGTGTTCGCCATATTGGTCATCGTGGATCTTGTTGGATCATCGTGGCCAATTCATGATGAACATAAAAATCGACGATACACGAATTTCCAATGGACGAGACCTCGTTTCTCATGTAAATAATGTTAAATACGTAGTTTTTTTTTCTAATAATTTTATTTTTTATTTCATAGATGCGAAAAGGACATTATTATTATTTATTAAAAAAACATTTTGCAAAGGGACCAACCGACTTTCCACCGATTTCTGCCTTAGTTAGTTTATTAGGTAGTGCCTGCCCGTTATCGCGATCAACCAATTGACCGTACGTGTGATTAATGACGAAAAAATAAATTTGAAACAGAAAAACATAAAATAAATCAATAATTGGAAGAACAATCGAAAAATCTATACAATTCTGGATATAGACTCGTTTCGACGATGATTGCGTCTTTGAATTTTTACATATAATCACTCGTACATTTTTACAATCAGAACGACTCGGTAAAAAAAAAATAAAAATAACCGGACAAGTTGGAGAATAAAGAAATATAATGTTTTGCAATGTCAAACGATTACGAGTTGTATTGCGTACGAATATAGGTCCAAATTGGTCGATTGGGCAGTGATTCCATGTGTTCATAGGCTTTAAGTGTGTACGGGAGGAAGTGCTCGATCAAGAGACCTCCGACAATTACTTAGGCAGGTTAATTAATTAATTAGAATTGTAGAAATAAAAGAATTTAGATTATTATTTTATTATTATTATTATTATTTCTTCGCTCGCGTCGATTAGCCGTTAGGGCCGATACGATAGCTTCGACGCAGGACGTCAGATCAATCGGCAAACCTCGAGGTGCCTTTCAGTGCTCGGCCTAACGTTTTTTTTTTCGATACAATATATACATATACATATATTTTTGAAATTTTTGTTTTCGGCGAAAAAGAAAAGAATTAACGATAAGCAAAAAAATTGATGTTTTTTTTTTTTCAAAATTTCCACATCGCGGAAGATTGCAGAGGAATAAGATTATTTTTTCACGAGAAGCAATAAAAGGAGACGAAAATAAAAAACTCATGATAGAGATGACGATATTGAAACGAAAAGCAACAAAAATATATAAATCACTATGAAGGAAGAAAAACGATGATGAACAAAACAGTACAAGAAACATTTTTAAAAATTCAAAAAAATTCTACGTGCCGCATAATACCCCAAGCAGAATCCCATAATGCATAATACAATAGAGCAAATAATGATAATGAATAATTCTTATTTCGAAGCAGTACACCAAAGATATGTTCGTAGGGGCCGTTCGAGTGGGTGATAAATAAGTTATTTTCTGTCTTTGCGAAAGAGAAGTAAACACGGACACAGTGAGAACGGTGAAAGAGATTGTTTTAAAAGATTAAAAAAAAAAGAAAATTAATTAATTAATTTTAAAAAAATAAAACGCAAAAGAGAAAGAAAACGAAAAATAGATAAACAAACGAGAAACGTCGAGACCTGAACCCTGTAACGAATTTAATACGATACCTACGACAGATCGCTGTACACGCATAATTTATGAAACGATTAGAAAATAATAAAAAAACTCTTGTTAAACAAACGCTCCCTCCTGTCATGCACTCTCGATCTTATAGCTTCTTCGAATTGTCTGTGTGTTTCGTGGCTTTGTGATGAACAAACCGAAAATCCTACGATCTTACAATTCCTCCCGTCTTGCAAAATTTCAATCGACGACAATATTCTGCGAATTTGTTTAAAATCGAGAAATTGAAGCGACAGTAAAAAAAATGTTTTTTCATGAAACAACTCGCAAGCCAGAAATAAATAAAAAATAAATGAAAAAAAAAAAAAACAAACCAGCCAGCACAACAGTGAACGCAATGTGATACTAAATGATAAATAAACATAATTATTGTTTAGCGCGCGCGATTATCCTCGCGGCGGGCACAACAAATTGCAATTAACGAACCGTGTAGATTTGTATAAGTAAATTCCCACCCCCTCCAAGCTCGTCTCTCGAACCTATAAGCGCACTACATTAGTTTTGTTAAATTTTTAATATCGTCGTAAGATTTTATTATACACACAATACGTCGATGATTTTTCACGCGACGTTTTATTTTTAATTGTACATATACGCACGAACCTCGCCCAGACATTTGTTTATTTTTTGTTTTCTCGTATTTCATTGCATCAACATCATCGATCCCATTCACGGCGTTCGATCGACCATAAAAATAATAAAAATTAATGAAAAATAAAAAAAAATTATAAGTAAATAACAAAAGATGGATAATAATTAATTATCACATGTCCAAGCTCGATCTCGGTGACAATTTCTTCATCGATCAATCAAAAACAAAAAATATATCAATATATATTTATATGACTGCAATAATAATGCAATCGTGTTTGTTAACAAAATTATTATTTTTCTTGCCCATTCAACTTGCAAGCACCACGTTAATTTTATTCATCTTTCTTCTTGTCTTTATCTTCTTTGTTCGTTTCTTTATTTCATCTTCTCACTTCCCCTTCATTGTTCTTTTGTTATTTTATATTATTTTATTTTTTAGTTTTTTCAATTTTTCATAGAAATCTGGGCGAACGACGTTGTTTTTTTTTTTAAGCATCATCTTCCGAGCGGACGTCGCGTCCGCCGTGCTTTTCTTTAGTGTTCATAGATTATACGATGAAATAAATTAATTGAGAAATGAACGAAAACGCAGATGTGAGGAGCCACTTATTCAACCCGATACCATCGACGTTACGTGCTTCGAAACCACAGAGTCGTCCAGTCCCAGAATGTAATTTTTTCGAAGATACGAAGTACCGTTTTGGGATTCAAAAAATATCCGAAAAAAAAGAATTTTCTCGTGCAACAGTTATTTCTTGTTTTGTATTTTTTTTCTTATTTTTTTCAAGTTTTTTCTTTTACTTCTTTTTTTATCTTTCATTTCAATTCCGAGGAACCTTTTAACGCTTATCGAGGAAGCCATGTAGCCGACGCAGACCGAGAGATTGAAGAAGAATCTCCGGGCACCGATTTATTGTTTGTGCGTCAAAAAAAAAAAAAAAAAGAAAGAAAAAGAAAAAAACTCAGACGGTTGTGCCCCGGGGGGGCAGTCTCGCCACTACCTACTCACCTTCACGTGAACCCATCTAACGGACCGAATTTGCTTTTTTAGAATCTTTTTTAAGAAATAAATAAAACGAGATTTTAAAAAATCATTGATAATAAAAAATAATAATGAAAAGAAAAAAAAACAATCATCGAAATGAGAAACGAGAAAAAAAATGGTCGGGGGCACCGAGACCCGTTATTGTCAGAGCGGGGCGGTGGGGGGGAGGGGGTCTGTTAGCTTGGCTTGGGTTCAGCTCGTCTCGCGATTTTACGCGCGTATATGCAAAACGTTTGCGACTGGTTCTCATCCAAGTATCGTGAGGTAAGGTTTTCGAGCCAACAGTCGTCTCTCGATTCGCCGATCACGAGTCCCAATCGCTCCATAAATAATTGATGATGTCCCGACGTAACAGTCCTGCGTTTCTTCGCGACGAAATTAAATCGTTCGAACAAATTTTCCATTGTCGCGAACACAGCGAAAATAAATGAAAGAGACTAGTCGAAAAAAAACAAAAAAAAAAAGTCCCGACTGGTATCCGCACCCTGAGGGTTCCCTTACCCTTCAAATATCGTCAATAACATCACAATAATGGTTTTATTATTATGCACTGGATTATCAAACTATTGGAAATTTGACAATTCGAAAAAAAAAAAAAATGTAATCGATAAAAAAATGTTCCGACATTTAATTTCTTCCTCCAAAAAGAAGCAAAAAAAAGAAATCATTTTCAAACGACACTTCGTGCTATTCCCCGATAATCGTTTTACATTGTATTCGCAATTTTTTTTTCATACTTTATTCTCGTCGCGTTAACTTCGCGACGACTTCACGGCGCGACAATGTCTCGCGTACTTCAAGTCCAAGGTGGCGAATTCCCGGAGGGCTTTGACCACACAGAGTTCCATCGTCGTCGTCGTTTCGAATCAACGTTTTATTTACCACTTGGACTCGGCATAAAAGGGTTTGCCCACCTGAGGTTTACCCAGACGTGCGTAACATGTGTGTTTCTTTTTCTTCCTTTCTTCTGTGCGAATCGTCGAAGACCGGTAGTGGTCACGATAGTCGGCACCCAGCCAACTGAAGCTTACTCGCGCGTCAAACCAGCATCCCACGCGAATCCCCTCTCAATACAAACGCCCAAGTCCATGGGAATGATGAAAATTAGCGAGAACGATGATAATCATGAATGCACAACCACGTTGAACGATTCCCTTCCGTAACAACAACGCAAGAGACACACCGCAAACTTGACCCCTCGAATGTAAAATTCACCTACCTCACGTACAAATGATTCACCGGTCGGTTGTTGATATTAATAAACGTAAATTATCACTTGGACGTTGGATAACATCGTTTTGTGGGTTTTGTTTGACAGAAGGGGTCGTCGCACTGGGTTGCACAATCGTGGTTAAGGCTAGCCCTTAGCTTTTAACCCAGTCAGCGTCTTCCATACCTGAGGACCTCCATCTCCATCTCTTGTTTATCGTCGTTGTGAGTTGCAGCCCGCTTCGATGGGAATGCAACACAACACGTGTGCGCATCGACTTGTAACGAAGCGAGATGGACCATCGTCGTCGGTTAATTGTGTTGACCGATGGCCTCTCGACGCGCCTGCGGGACACAGCTTCGGTCGTTCGTTTCCTCGTATCTTTGTCCTGTCCTCCTCGTCTTCTTCTGGAACCCTGTGTGCATGTGTGTGTGTTGTGAGTGTGTGTGTGTGGTTAAGCTTGGTACCGTAAACCAACGCACACGGACAAAAAAACACGTGCGTGAAAGACCGCCGGTCATTGAATGTCGATGAACGGGCTAGTCCCGACGACATCCAAGACCCGGTGGGTAACATCGTGGAGGGGATTGTGAAACGTCCGGTCATCGCTCCTGGCTGGGTCTTCGGGGCCTGCGAATGTATATAAGACACGGGGTCTCGACCATCATCACACCATAACCTTCGAAGATGTTCAAGCAGATTCTTTTCGTAGTGTCCGCTCTGGCCTATGCCAGGGCACAGATTCCCAGTCTAGGATGGTGCCCGGATTACGCACCCATGAGCACCTTCGACATGACCAAGGTAAGACGCTTTGTAATTTCGTCTGGTTTGTTTAAACAAAAAGATCACATTTGTCTTTTCTCATTTCTTTTCAATTTTCATTCAACGTTATCATATTTTACGTTTATATTTTAGTGTTGGCAGTGGTTTGTAACATTTGGTGACAATATGTTGAAATTGTTATTTTTTTTTTGGTTTTCGTTTTTGGTCGTTAGGTTTTAAACATTGTTGCGATTTATGGTTTCTGTCAAATTGTCGATGGGCCATCGATCAAAGTGCATTCAGGATAATTTGTTTTTTTTCGCTAAACGATTGTCTATTTATTTGTTGTTGTGTGTTCCACTTGATTGTTCGTTGTTATTGACGTTGGTTTTTTTGTTGTTTTTTTAGTTTATGGGAATTTGGTACGAAAGCGCGAGATACTTCCAACTGATCGAAGTGGGATCCCGTTGCGTGATGGCCAACTACACTCTGGGACCGGATGGAAAATTGAGTGTCAGCAATGAAGTGACCAATCGACTGTGAGTGAAATAATTTCGACGGAGTTGTCGATTTAATTCTCATTGACGCCCTTGTGGGACATCTATCGTCAGTTTGTCCATTGTTTTTTCTTTATTTGAAAAACAAAAGAATCAATATTTGAATTAAATTTCGTAGCACTGGAATCAAGAGAGTGTTCAACGGTGAGATCAAGCCACAAGCGATCAAGGCCCACGAGGGAAAGATTCACGTTAAATACACGTTGCCATTTATCCCGGACGTGAAGTACACCGTGCTCGACACCGATTACAAGAATTACGCCGTGCTCTGGAGTTGTTCCGGAATCGGCCCGCTGAGCTCCCAAAACGCTTGGCTCATGACCCGCGAGCGTAAACCTTCGGAAAAAGTCTTGCAGATGGTAAAAACAACATTTTCTTTTTCTTTCTCGACCAACTCGACACCGAATAACCTACAAAATGTTTCCCAAAATTACCACGATCATGCGTGTATTTGTTATTAATGTTTTTTTATCATCTTCAGGCTTACGGTGTCCTGGACAAGTACAAGATCTCCAAGACGTTCTTCCTGAAGTCCGACCAGGAAGATTGCGCTTTGTTGGATCTGAAGCCCGAGACCGCTGCGCCAGCCGAAAATCCCGAAAACGAGGAAATCGCTTCGCCGATCGAGGAAGCCGAAAACACGTCCGACGAAGTGTCGCAAAATGGTTTGAATCAACGTTCGGAATACGTGCCAGATGTTCCGGCCGTGGTCGTTCAAACGAGAAACGCTGAATTGGCTGAGAAGGAAGCCATCAAAGAGGCAGCCCCATCAGTGATCAACCAAGTTTCGCCACAGACCGAAGAAAAATCGGCACCGATGGAGAACAAACCCGAAATGTCCAATGACGAGCCCATGGAACAGATCAAAGCTGCAGAAATGCCGAAACCGGCTCCCGTGGCCGAGGTGATCATGAAAACAGCTGGAATTGTCAAGGAAACCGTCAAAGAACCGTCGGAGGACGTCAAACAGTTTCAACCGTTCGAAGCACTTCAGGAAGCTCTGGCCAATCCGGCTGCACAGATTCAACAAGCCCTGGCCAAACCGGTGGCTCAGTTTCAAGAAGCATTCGCTAATCCGATCGCCCAGGTTCAACAGGCCTTTGCCAAACCTGTCGCCCAGATTCAGGAAGCCTTCTCCAGACCTCTCGCCCAGATTCAGGACACCTTCTCGCGACCCTTGCAAAACATTCAACAAGCGTTCAATCGTCCGGTCGACAAGGTTCCCGAAGCCACGACGAAACCACTGGATGACGTTCAGGCGCCTATTGTCAAGCCCGAGGTGATCGTCAAGGAACCGGTGATGACTCCCGCAGCTCCCGTCGTTCCTGCCAGCGTGCCCGAAATGGTCATGGACAAGGAAACCATGGTCAAGGAGCCAGCGACGATCAAGGAAAATATGAAGAACGAATCTTGAACGTGATTTCGATTTTAAACGTTGATCAGACGTTCGAGAGACACGACTTTCGGCATTATCCAAGCGGTCAAACGAGGAACTCCGATTGAATTCTCGAAGCTCGTAGCGGATCGTCGTTGAACTTAGCTCGTTGAAAAAAAAATGAGGGGAGAGGACGACGAACCAGTCTCGCTGGAAGAATCTTCTATTTAATTTTTTAATATCTATTTAAATCTATTTTTTACATTTATATAAAAAGAAAGAATGTCCAGACGATAAAAAAAACGTCGTGAACGATACATACCCAGCTGTAGCGAACAAGAAAAAAAAACAAGCGAATTATTGAAAATGTTATTATTGTATGTACAAACAAAAAAAAATAAGTAATGGAGAATGATTGTGAATAAATTGTTACATAAAAATGTGTTATAAATCGACGTCTCGTTACTCATCGACCTTACATCCAAGCTTTGTTCCGAATAGTTTCATCGTTCATTCATTTAATCTCGCAATGGCATTTTTCGTGGAAATACGTCGGGACAAACAACGAGTTGCGCAATTTCGATAAGCTGTTCACAGCATTTCGTGCAGAGGGTTACATGATTGCGGATTACTTTTCCGACAACGTTACATTGTAGAATGCACATAATAGAGGTTGCAGCGTCGTTGTTGGCCGCCACCAGGTGGCCTGTTAATTCTGTGTCTACATGTGGCTGACGATAAGCGACACTCGAATCACTTCCAGGTGAACGTTGACCGCCGAGACGGGGAAAAAAATTAGAAAAAGAAAAAAAAATCTATAGCGCGAGATTGTGTCCCACTGCCCCGCATTATGCATGAATGGAAATAGCTGCGAAATGTCACACAAACGCCATAACGATGGGAAAGCAGTTTTTAATACATTAATATATAAATTTCATATATAATATATTAATTATATATTGATATATAAATTGATGGATAATTTGTATAATGAAGAAAGATTCGGGACACATCGAATTGTATTTTTTTCGGAATTGTTTTATTATTATTATTATTATATTTGTTATTATCATCATTATTTTTGTTTTGTTAAATTAAAAAAAAAAAGAATATAGTGGAATGACTGAGTCGTAAGAATGAAGATAATGAGGGAAAAAAAAGATGCGTCGATCGATAAAAGAAATGGAATCAATGGAGAAGCTACGGTTCAACAAGCTACGGTGGTAAAATGACGATGGTTTTACAAATTCGAACGTCGCGGTTGGGTTTCTTGAACTCCCGATGTTCACCGTTAGTGACCCACTAACTGATAAAACACACTCTCCACACACAGCGGCTGCTACGAGAATAAGAGAGCCCCGTGCTCGGTAGGTCCACGACAATCGTGAACGTTGGTCCCCAAGGCCAGTCACCGACACGCATCAAGAACGTTAAGTTCCCCAAAAGAGTCTCACCCGGCTTCGTGTTGATCCCTCATTGTCTCATCACGATCCGGATCGCTGGCAACGTTCGGGAAGAAAGAAAGAAACACACGAATAATTGTCGAGCAATCTTTCGATCGATCACGAAACTTCGACGGTCAAGGTCATCATGTTTGGATCGTCGATAGGTGAGAGATGTTGAGGAGTGAAAATTCGAGCGATGCAGCGCATCGAGATATGAAATACGAATAAACAAAAAAATGGGTCATGCTCTTTTTATTGCGTTGCAATCTTTGGGGATTTTTTTTCGAATCTTTGATGAGCTGATTGGTTTTATTTGATACTTTGATACATTTTTTTATTGATAAAATTGGATTTTTTAGTTTTATAATCATTCTTAAAAATTATTTTATTTTCATAATTTAATTTGACTATTATTTTTCTATGATGATTCAGGAAAAACAATTTTGGGACTGGCTGCGGTTGTGTCATTGGCGAGTGAAGCATTCGCAGTTTTGCCAGACTTTGGTACTTGTCCAACAGCGACGACGGTGGAAAATTTCGATGTGCAAAGGGTTAGTGACATCGTGATTTCTACGACCTAATTTTTAAGCGTCATTTCGACCGATTACATTTTCACAATACGTGATTGTATTAATTGTTATATATTATATATTAATTCTTCACTTGTTTTTGTTTTTGTTTTTTTTTTTTTTTTTTTTGATGGATCAGTTTCTAGGAAAATGGTACGAGGCCGAACGCTACTTTTCATTACTATCTGTCGGCACGAGATGTTCCACCTCCAATTACACTATGACCCAGGACGGAGCGTTGAGAGTCAACGAGTCACGAATATCGACGATGTGAGTTACGTTTAATTAAATTTAAAAAAAAAATAATATAGACTTATTATTCATTTTGTATTTTATGAATAAAGATAAAAGTCGATGGATAAATGGATAAAATGGATAAAACTTAAATTAAGATGATTGGCGGTATCACGATGAGTAATTTCGAATTTCGGGGTTTTCAGTTCGAGAACAGATTCGAGCGCGATCGGAAACATGGCGCCAATCGGTAAATCCACTGAACCGAAGTATTACGTGCGATTTGACACAGTTGGCATTCCATATACAATGCCATACTGGGTTTTGGGAACTGACTACGAAAATTACGCCGTTGTTTGGAGTTGTTCCAATGTCGGACTTTTTAGGTTAGAACCAAACAATCTTTTTTTTTCTATTTTTTCATTTGTATATTTTTTTTCAAATCGGAATTTTTTTTGGATGAATAGAAATAAATGTGTAATTAAAAATGTGTGTTATATATGTTACAGTCTGAAGAGCGCATGGATAATGACTCGACAGCGGCAGCCGACTGTCTCGGTTATCGAGAGTGGTTATCAGATACTCGACAAGAATCATATCAACAGGGCGTATTTGTTTCGAACGGATCAAAAAAATTGTCCGGAAGTGTACTAACCGTAATAACGACTTGTTGGCCTTGCGGTGTGTTTGCCGAGTGAATTGTCATCGTGAATCATCGTCACAATTGCAGCAAAAAGTTTTCAAACGTCGACACCCTATGGTGATAATTCGTTCGTCGAGTCATTCAGCCATGACACATAAACTTTATTTGTTACTTCATGTACCGTTTACTTGTATTTATTTATTTATTCATTTCATCTCGAAACGCTTGTCATTGCCAATTTTTACATATTTATCGTACTAAAACTCTGAGCTCTCGAAATTTAGGCTACATTGTTGATTAATATGACAATTTATATTTATTTATTTATAAATTTATACATGTAAAATAATAAAATTGATTTTTATTATATACGCCGATAATCCGACAATGAAGTTTTTTTTATTTCGATCACACAGACACACACAGGCCTAAGCATTTTTTCTGAAGGTGTTAATGAACATTGTAACAAATTCAGAGCACGTGGAAATTCGAATGCCAAAAACAATAAAAATTCCATCCACACCAAGAAGAAAAATCCGTCGTCAAAGACGGATTCAAAGACATGTAAATTCTAGAACAAGTGACAACCGATAACATTGACACTATCAGAGTCAATGAGTTTCGCTATCGATCAAGACGTTTGAACGCCTCCCAGGCAAGACAGCCGTGACCAACTCGCATACATTAAGTTAATTTCAACGCAATGACAAGGTCGATAAATATCGACCGACTGTCCATTCGAATTCAGTTAGTCTTCCCACTCGTTTCTCAATCCATCAAGCCCGCGAAAAAATAAAAAAATATGGTTCTCGGAATGTTATTCGCTATTGTTCTGTCTTCGATGATAGCCAGTTCCGTGGCCCAGATTCCGGGCACGGGACCTTGCAAAGAAATTAAACCAATGACAAACTTCGACCCGACAAAAGTAGGATATTCAAAAAAAAAAAAAAGAGTTTCACAAGACAATAGTCAGCGCGACATAATCGTTGAATATAATAATATTTTAGGTCCTCGGCCAATGGTACGGTTATGCCGCATTTCCGGACTGCGAACCACATGGAAGATGCAGACGTACCGAATTTATCGATAATCACGATGGCACGATGGAATTTATTACAAAACAAATTTCGACCGTGTAAGTAACCGCCCTATCTGCCATGATGATACGTAATTTATATCGTTGTTATTTTCTCACAAGGGGAAGGCCTCGACTGCGACATTGACTTTTCAATGAAACTATCATAAGTCGATAGTACATTGAAAATCATTAGACACGTGTCCCGGCTTCTTTGATGGTGGGCCCTAGGTTAATTATTATTAATTTTTTAAAATCACGGTCGCCACGGCTGATAAACCAGGCACCACTTACGTGCGTTACTGTCACCAAGCGCCGAATGGCGCAGGGACAAAGCGTTAGCCCAATGATCACGATGTCGATGGTTCGAATCCTGTTGGTGTACATTTTTTTTTTATTGCTAATATGCAAACAATTATTTTATGACGCTCCGCTGGTGATTGAGTTTGTTTTTTCTATAAAACAATAGTTAGATTAATGGGAAATAAAATCATGCCGGAACTTTTTGGATTATTTTCGAACATAATCGTGATTTATTTTTATTCACGTAGTCGTGGATCACAGTCATCGTAGAAACATTTAAATCACAACGTACTCCGTGTGATTCGTTCGTAAAGACGTCATCGTAAATGAGCGAATCTGCAGCCCTCCTCACGAATCAAGAAATAATAGAAATTGGTTTTCACAAACGTGAGGCTTGAGCACTTTTCCGTAACTTTAACGTAGGATTTGTGCACTTGAAAGGAGACTATCCGCGAACGATTTCGAACGATTATGTCCGAAAATAATCCAAAAAGTTCCGGCATGATTTTATTTCCCATTAATCTCACTATTGTTTTATAGAAAAAACAAACTCAATCACCAGCGGAGCGTCATAAAATAATTGTTTGCATATCAGCAATAAAAAAAAAAATGTACACCAACAGGATTCGAACCATCGACATCGTGATCATTGGGCTAACGCTTTGTCCCTGCGCCATTCGGCGCTTGGTGACAGTAACGCACGTAAGTGGTGCCTGGTTCATCAGCCGTGGCGACGGTGATTTTAAAAAATTAATAATAATTAACCTAGGGCCCACCATCAAAGAAGCCGGGACACGTGTCTAATGATTTTCAATGTACTATCGACTTATGATAGTTTCATTGAAAAGTCAATGTCGCAGTCGAGGCCTTCCCCTTGTCAGACCTAATCAAGTATACCATGGTCTGGAACGGGGTGTGTATATCGGTAATGCGACGTATGTCCTGACAAAACCGGATGACGCGTGGTTCGTAAACGTAACCGTAACCTTTTGGAACACCGATTACGTGTCGTACGTGATAAAGGGAACTTGCCGGAACGCTGGTCCATCCAGGTAACTCTTACATAATTGTCCTTGCACTCGATAACGACCCGACAGAATTCATTGAATTACATTTTAAAAAATTGCATATCTATATATGCAATTTTTTAATATAATTATCTGACGACGATAAATCAGCAGCGGGCCACATTTCTATTCAATGGAAATGTATTTGAAATAGCTTTCCAAAATGATTGATGCCAACAAAATTGATTATTGATGCCAACAAAATTGGATTTCTCCTTCAAAGATTCAACAGATTTTACCATCCACGATTATTTTGTCAAAAAAGTATTTCAAATACATTTTTATTGGATTCATCAGAATTTTCTAAATTTATTCTTTTTATTCAGCCTGTATTACGTTTGGGTAATAACGAGGTCGCCGAATCCGTCGAAAAGTGTCGTGGAAAAAATTGAGGAAGCGTTGGATGCTGACGGATTTCCGAAGGAATATTTGATAAAGTTCAACCAGACGGACTGTGCGATTGAATATTAATCATTGGGATAGTTGAAAAAATATAGTTCGACGATCGTTGTTATCCATAGTTATGTTAGGTTGTATTCTAACTATAGCACGATGACCTATGAACGAATGGGAAAAATGTATGATGAACTTGTGGAGGTTATCGGTATCTGATGGATTTTGTTTATCGATATAGTCGACCATCTGTAATTGGATTCGAGTACAGTGGAGTCTCATTACTTTGTTGCAGCTTATGTAGATAATTGTATATGCGCGTTCCCATTCCTTTTTCCGCCTAGGTCCACATTCGTAAAAAGCATACGTAAAAGTTGATAATTTTAACGGTGTTTAATTTATCAATGTGTACAGTCGACAAAATAAATTCTTTCTGCGAAAAATTATTCATGGCTTCGGTGCCATCGGTGCAAAAAGTTGTCTGGACTCGTTAATCGATTAATCGAATTATGATACTGCGATAAAATATTTCAAGCGGCTATATTTATGTACACATTGATTTTTGTTGAATTATTTATGAAGATTGACGAAATATTGCGATCTGACGATTCGGCTGACGATATTGGAATTGCTGTACGAACGATAATGACGAACGCGTTCGATATTACCATATATGTATATTAGAATGTCTTGAACAAAATTTAATGTTCCGATTTCACGGATTCGATTTTGCTTTTGATAAACACCTGAAGACATTTTTTTTATTCCAGGTGCAATTCATTTTTACGGTAAATGAAAAGTTGCGGGGATGAAAAGTAAGTGCAAATGTAGGCATAACGATCTTTGTACATTTTTACGAATTTTAAGAAAAAAATAATGTTGTCTGCACTTTTGGTAATCATGTATTCATTTGTTTTTTTTAGAACCGAAATTCCCACCTAGGGTCCAACTTCATTGAGATGTCGGATTCCGCTGACAATGAGCCCAGTAAACTTAGGATCGATTTCCCGTCAAGAGATGGGTGGATGCCTAGGCCGATTACTGGAATTTGGCAACCGATTACGATTTAAACGTCGTTGTGTACAGTTGCTAGAATGTGGATTCGAAGAGGTGAGTTACGAAAATTATCGAATTTCCAAAAAAAATTTTATTAAATTATAAAATTTCTTTAGATAAAGAAGTCACACATTTAGAGCTATATCATGTTTGTTTTCATGTCTTTCCAGCCAAACACGTGCGTGGGTCTTGGCCAAAGATCGTCATCCGCCAGCTGAACTTATCACCAAGCTTGATAAGAAGTTCGAATACAGCAGAGTCGACAAATCTAATTTTTTCAAAACAAATCAAATGGGATGCGAGCAATCCTAAGTCGATCATTATTGCAATTTGACGCGAGAAAAAAATTATATTCATCATCGTAACAAAATTCTTGTAGTTGAAATAATGAAATAAATATTGATACCAATTAAAAACACATATCAACGACGCCTCGGATATTTTTTATACTTGAAATCACCGCCTTCTATCAACTCCCTTGAAAACATCAGCATCCCACACATGTATGGATTTGGATTCAATAAATAATTATTATTAATTATTTAGGGAGGGCTAGCAACGGAAACTCTTTACCATATGATCCAGAGAGACTATATCTATCGATTCCATCCGCAAAGAAGCCCAGAACTCACTGTAAATCGCCAGCATCCCCACATACAAATAGATTTCGATGCATCTTGTTCCTAAAATCTCGAATTCGATTTCAAATCGACGGAACTGTTCTTAAAACCTTTTTCAGAATTTAGAACTATTAAGTTTTATCATTTCAACGCTCGAAAAGTCGAATTGCCATGGGATGCTGGGATGTCGAGTGTGAAGTTGGCATCCCATCTTCAATATCTCGATTCTGAGTTAAAATAAATGGAACTATTGTTAGAACCTATCAGGAACTATATAACTGTGGAGGATTGAAGTAATTCTGACGGGTTTTAGTAGGATGCTGAACATTGGTATATTAACTTCACAGATGTGGAAGAAAACATCGCCAACGCGAAGCAAATGATCTCGACCTTGATCTCGAATTTGTAAAAACGTTGAGACTTTGAACTTGTGAACCATTGACTCTGCGGTCGATGATTCGCAAGATAGGGTCGGCCAAAACAGTATTTAAACTCCCTCCCACACGTTACGCAGCATCAGTCGAGTGTCGTTTTCTCTCGAGAACGTAAGCAGCATCGATCAACAAAATGATCTACGGATTCGTGGCTATCTGCCTTTTCGGCAGCGTTCTGGCTCAGGTACCGGGAGACGGTCCATGTGCAGATGTTCAAACGGTCAAAGATTTCGATATCACCAAAGTAAGTTCACGAACAAAAAAAAAAAGATTCTCATTCTTGTAAGAAACAATAATTTATACGATAAATAAATCTTTTTGTTATCAGTACATGGGAAGATGGTACGCAGAGGCAAGATACATGGCACCGTTCGAAGCTGATGCTAAATGCATGATGGCCGATTACACTTTGCACGATAACGGTACTGTCGAGATCGCCAGTTCCCAAATCTCCGAAAAGTAAGAATGATGATCTACGTTCCTTTTTACAAAATTGAAAGGAAAAAGGATGTTCTTTGTACTTTTTGTAATCGTGTATTGTTTTTTCATTTTAGGACGGGAATTTTAACTAAAGGTCAAGCCATGATTGAAATGCCCAACGCCGCTGAGGCCAGTAAACTCAGGATCAAATTTCCGACGATGCCGGGTGTCGAGGCCGATTATTGGGTTTTGGGAACCGATTACGATTCGTTCACCGTTGTGTTCAGCTGCTCGATCGTGGATTCGAAGAGGTGAGTTTACGAATATTATTGAATTTTCAACAAATTTTCAATTAAATTCAACCATCGAGCGATATAGAGCGATTGTATAATGATTTATCGTAAACAAATGTGAAAAAAGTCATTGTATCTCAAGAACGCTTCGTCCTATGGACTTCGGACTCGTTGCATTCGATTTGAAATGTCCGAAAATTCATAAAATTAGTACCCTAAAGTAATTTCCACTTGTACCTTCGGAATTATTGATTTTTGAAAAGCGAACAAAATATATTCAACCCACTTCTGGTCGGTCGATTTTAAAATCCGTTCTTAGTAAGCACCTACTATATGACCTCTGTACAAAATTTGAGCTCTCTGGCTATTGCCGTCCCAGAGATACTGTGATGGATGAGTGAGTGAGTCAGTGAATGGTATTTGGCTTTAAGATACATAGGTCACACATTAAGAGCTATATCACGTTTGTTTTGATGTCTTTCCAGCCAAACATACGCATGGATCTTGACCAGAGATCGTAATCCTTCGGCTGACGTTATCGCCAAGGCTGACAAGGTTATCGCAGACAGCAAAATCAGCAGATCTAGCTTCGTGAAAGTCGATCAAACGGGCTGCGAGCAATCCTAAGTCATTCGTCATTGCAACTTGACTCGAGAAAAAAAATTGACATTCAGGATCGTAACAAAATTTTTGTAGTTGAAATAATGAAATAAATATTGGCACCTATAGCAAACGCACATCAATGACGCCCAGTTTATTTCCGACCCAACAATGTCCTGTTGATGGTCTGGAAAAATTCCAAAAACCAAAAAAAAAAAAAAAAAATCCACGCATGCCACGAAGCAAAAAGCGTCAAATTCGGATACATGTAAATTCTGGAACGAGTGACGACCGATAACGTTGACACTATCAATGTCAATGAGTTTCGCTGTCAATCAAGACGCGTCAGAACGTCCCCCAGCAAAGACAGCTGCGACCAAATCGCATACATTAGATTCATTTCGACGCACCATAAAGGACGATAAATATCGACCGAATGTCCATTCGACTTCAGTTCGTCTTCCCATTCGTTTCTCAATCCGTCAAGTCCGCGAAAAAATTAAAAATAAAAATGGTTCTCGAAATGTTCTTCGCTATTGTTCTGTCTTCGATGATAGCCAGTTCCGTGGCCCAGATTCCGGGCACGGGTCCATGCAAAGAAATTAAAACAATGGCAAACTACGACCCGTCGAAAGTAGGATATCCAAACAAAAAAAAACTTTTCACAAGACAATAGTCAGCGCGATATAATCGTTGAATATAATAATATTTTAGATCTTCGGCCAATGGTACGGTTATGCCGCATTTCCGGACTGCGAACCACATGGAAGATGCAGACGTACCGAATTTATCGATAATCACGATGGCTCGATGGAATTCATTTCAAAACAAATATCGACCATGTGAGTGCCTTCTGTCCTATCTTCGTCCATGTCCTCATAGACTCTTTGCTGCCCCATAGACGATGATAATACGTGGGTTATATCGTAATTCTGTTCTCAGACCCAATAAGATATACGAAACTGTGAACCGAGGTGTGTACATCGGCGATGCGACTTATCGTCTGATAAAACCGGATGACGCGTCATTCGTAAACGAGACCGTTACCTTTTGGACCACCGATTACGTGTCGTATGTGATAAAGGGAACTTGCCGGAACGTCGGCCCTTCCAGGTAACTATCACGCCACTGCCATTGCGCCAGATAAAGCATTAATGGAATTCCTGAGAGTAAAAAAAATAAATAAGTGTCATATATCTAGAATTATTTGACGACGATGGGTCAGACATGGGACATTAGTTGGTGAATGTACCATAACTATAAATTTTGCGAATTTCGGGTTAAAATTTGGTACTGCCTAAGAGAATAAAATAAGGTGAAAAAAACGATTTTTTGGAGAAAAAAAGAGAATCCCCCTTTTAGATTCAATAGATCCCACGATTCACGATTATTTCGTCAAAAAAGTATTTCGAATACATTTTTATCGAACAAATTGCCCGTTTCTGCAATGAATTCCTTGTAATTGAAAAACTTTTTTGTTGTTTCTATTCAGCTTGAATTACGTTTGGATCATAACGAGATCGCCGATTCCATCGGAAAGCGTCGTGGCAAAAATAGACGAAGCTTTGGATATGGAAGGGATACCAAAGGAATATTTGATTAAGTTCAATCATACAGCCTGCCCGGTTGAATATTAAAACATGTGATAATTTAAAAAATTTAGTTGCATCATCGTTGTTTATTTTCATAATGTTATGTTATGTTAAGTTGTATTTGTTACTATCGCACGATGACCTGTAAGCGAAAGGGAGAATCTTATGATAAATTTGTGACGGTTATCGGTATCTGATGGTTTTTTTCTTTCATTGATATAGACGACCAGCTGTAATCGGATTGGAGTACAGTAGTCTCTTATTATTTCTGTGTACGGTGAAATTGATAATCCCAGGGCAATCGATACTATCAAACTCGTTCGATGTTGACATATCTATACCCGAAAACGTACGCGTACACTCTATAGATAAGATTTTGTCCAGTGTTGTCCCACGTGATAGTTTGGTCATCGTGGGTGAAGAGCATTGTCAACAGGAAGGCAATGATCTCAACATTGGTCTAGAATTCGTAAAGACCATGATAAAAATAAACTTTGACCTCTGATCCCGCGGTCGATGCTTCACAAGATAGGCTAGGCCGAAAAAGTATATAAACTATCTCCAGACACTATGCAGCATCAGTTCAGTGCCTTCTTTCTTCGAGAACGTGAGCAGCATCGATCGACGAAATGATCTACGCATTCGTGGCTATCTGCCTTTTCGGCAGTGTTCTGGCTCAGGTACCGGGTGATGGTCCATGTCCAGATGTTCAAACGGTCAAAAATTTTGATATCACCAAAGTGAGTAAACGAAAAAAAAAATAATAATATTCTCGTAACAAATGTAGAATTTAAAAAATCATAATTTATACGACGAATGAATCATTTTTTTTTAAATCCAGTACATGGGAAAATGGTACGAGGCGGAAAGATTCTATGCGGCGTTCGAAGTTGGTGCTAAATGCATGATGGCCGATTACATTATGCAGGATAATGGTACTGTCAAGATCGACGCTGTCCAAGTATCCGAAAAGTAAGAATATAATACGATCTACGTTTATTTTTTATTAATTTAAAGGAAGACAATTTTTTTTTGGGAATGTTTGTACTCATGTATTATTTTGTTTTTCTAGAACCGGAATTTCATCTGGCCATCAAGCCATCATTGAAATGCCCAACGCCGCTGAGCCCAGTAGACTTAGGATCCAATTTCCATCGAGGAGGGGAGCCGAGGCCGATTACTGGGTTTTGGATACCGATTACGATTCGTACTCCGTTGTGTACAGCTGCTCGAGCGTGGATTCGAAGAGGTGAGTTTACGAGAATTATCGGATTTCCAACAAATTTTCAATTGAATTCAATCATAGAGCGCTATAGAACGATTGTATAATATTTCGTTAGCAAATGTGAAAAAAGTCAATGTATCTCGTGAACGCTTCGTCCGATGGACTTCGGACTCGTTGCATTCGATTTGAAATGTCCGAAAAATTCATAATATTAGTATCCTTAAGCAATTTTCACTTGTACCTTCGGGTTTATTGATTTTTGAAGAGCGAACGAAATATATTTAACCCACTTCTGGTCGGTCGATTTGAAAATCCTTTCTTAGTAAGCACCTACTACATTGGGACGGCTATTACCGTCCCAAAGATACTGTGATGGATGCGTGAGTGAGTCAGTGAATGGTATTTGACTTTTACATACATAGGTCACACGGTTAGAGCTATATCATGTTTGTTTTGATGTCTTTTCAGCCAAACTTATGCATGGATCTTGACCAGGGATCGTCACCCTTCGGCTGAACTTATGGCCAAGCTTCATAAGAAATTCGAAGACAGCAGAATCGACACATCTTATTTCATCAAAACGAATCAAGAGGGCTGCGAGCAATCCTAAATTAAAAAAAATAACGTTCAGGATCGTAAAGAAATTCTTGTAGTTGAAATAATGGAATAAATATTCATACCTATTGGAAACGCATTTCAACGACGTCTCGGCTATTTTTTACACCCTCAATGACTGCCTTTTATTAATTAATTCCCCAGGGATTATTGCCACTTCGCAAGTGAAACTATATGCTGAGATAACGAGCAGTGGAAATGAGAGACTGCATGAAAGATTGCTCCGATTCGTAGTACAGATTTGATTTATTAAAAATATAAAAAGATAGCTGCGTTATCATCATATCCACTCATACATGAGAAGAATACTCTCCATTACGACGCTTTAAGATAATTATCTATTTCCTCGTAGAATAAAAAAAAATCCGATAAAAAAATGTTTACAACAACAGTATTTGAAAACATAGAACGCTCTGATCATCTGATCGACAATTCAATATTTATAAATTCATCACTGTTGACTAACAGTTGTATGTTTGATACAATTGTTTATGTATAAAATTTCCTACCGAATCGTCGCGATAAAATTCGACACAATCGTTTACAACGATTAACAACGATCGATAAAATATTACGAGGAAATATTTTGGAAGGCGTCGAATTTATTTACCAAAATGGTGCATCAGTTATTGAGCTCGATCGAGCTCGATAATCTGATAAATCAACAAGTCATATTGACACCGGAGCATGACGGATGTCTATTTATCGCTATCACGGTTAACAATCATCGACGCGTTGCGCCGCGCCGACAGCTTCGTCACTCGGAACGCGACGGGGGACGGGGCGGAGGGAGTGAGGACGGTGGGTTCCAATGGTACACAAGATAGGCTGAGTCAGAAAAGTATTTAAGATTACTCGCACACCAAGCGACCCGTCAGTTCAGTTTGCTCCTCTTTCAAGAACGCACAAGACGCATCGATCTCTTACATCTCCTCATCGACGTAACGTTTACAGGGTTTTCATTAATTATTAATTTTATTAATTTTATCAATCGTCGCAATGATCTACGCATTCGTGGCTTTTTGCCTGTTGGGCAGTGCTCTGGCCCAGGTACCGGGAACCGGTTCCTGTCCGGACGTTAAAACAGTGACAAATTTTGATCTTTCCAAGGTGAGTTGAAAAATATATGTATATATTTATTTATACATCGCTTATATCTATGTGTATAATTAATATTGTAATATAAATTTAATTTTTAAAAATAGATTATCGAAATTTCAATTCGCAGGAATTTAAATTGCAATAAATTTTAACGTTTTGTCGACCGAGAATTTAATATTTTAATAAAAAGTAAATAAAATAAAAATACTTGTATGATTTAAATGAATAAATGTGATTTAAATAATTTTTACAGTACATGGGAAGATGGTACGAGGCGGAAAGATATTTCGCGGCTTTTGAAGTGGCCGCGAAATGCGTACACGCGGATTACAGTATGAACGCAGACGGCACTGTCAAAGTTGTCAACTCTCGAATATCCGAAATGTAAGAATAAAAAATGTAAAACCTTTTTTTTGTCACAAGGACGTAAATCAATTTGGAGAGAGCGTTTTTTAGAACGATTTATACATTTTTTTAGAACCGGAAATCCATCTTCCACGGAGGGATCAGCGCGCACGCCCGATGCGTCCGAGCCTGCCAAACTCAAAATCAAATTTCCGGCGATGCCCTTTGGTCTCGAGGGCAGTTATTGGGTCTTGGGTACCGATTACGATTCCTTCGCTGTCGTCTACAGTTGCACAAGCTTGAATTTGATCAAGTAAGTCACATTGATCAACAATTTTTTCAATCGAATCAAACCCACATCAATTTTTACGATCATCGACTGCAATCTGGGTCGAAATGACCTTGACTGACTTTGATGAGTTACCATTCGAAATATATGAGTCCAATGAATCTTAAAGAAATCCAGGATATACTTTGACTATCCTAGAATGTGATTATTTAGTTTAAAAGTCTAAATATTACTAAAGACTTGAAAGATAAATTCTAAAAAAAAAATAAAAAATGGTTTTGGTAAAAAATGTCGATCAAAGTCGAGGCATGGATCTAATTGACCCAGTGTGTATTCGACGGGTTAACTATGAGAGAAACAAATCTCCAACAGTCACGCACTTGATTACGAATCATGTAAACGGCTTTTTGTTATTTTTTTTTCACTACCATTCGCGTGATTGTCAATCGCTTCGGGGTCCGTCATTCGTGTTGGTTTTCGTTAGTACGAAATTATACATCTCACGCGATAATGTATTTCAGTTTCAAGTACGCGTGGATCTTGACCAGAGATCAAAATCCAGCACCGGAAGTAATCGAACGGGCCACCAAGGTTATCGAAGACAACAAAATCAAAAGGTCAACGTTCTTGAAAACGGATCAAGCTACTTGCAATTCTACCAGCCCTGCTCAATAATTCCCGATTGATTGAAACGCGAAACGATCGATCGCCATTGTAAATTAAATATTTTTGACTGATGAAAATAATAAAATCTACATAAACGACTCGTTAGAAACGTTAATTGTTTTCATTAAAAAAATAAAAAGTCGATGATTCTGCTTTATCGGTTCAATCTTAATGAATTGATGGAGAAAAAAAGTGTAATCAACAATTATAAATGATTTCCAAAAGAAATAAAATAAAAATACGTGATATCCAATAACGTCAATAACGTAGGATTCTTTTTACCCAAATCTCAAGTTGAATATAGAATCTTAAGAATTTAGAAATATTAAAAATAATACGGTCGACCTTCGCCAAAGCTCTAAAAAAATTTTATTAAATAATGTGAAATCTTTTATGCTGTTCTTTAAAAAAAGAAGAAAAAGCGAAATAAATTATTTTTGCAGTAATTAAATTTCAATCAACTCAAACCTTATCATTATTTCCGTTCCATAAAATATCATTCCTTCACTCAGTCCGAGTATATTATTTTCAAATGTCAGATTGTACAGTTGTAACCCGATTTGAAACTGGGTGAACGTACTTCCTCGATTCGTCGTCTTCGTTTTTTATTATTTCCGTCGTGAGTTGAATGAAACCTGAATGGAAATCGTTTGAGTCATCGCGTGTACTAATTTCAATAAGAAAAAAAAATTATCATCGTCGGCTTGGCGAGCGTTATCAGTAGCTTCGTACTACGTTGTGATCTCAGGTCGTTGAAACGAATTACCTTTCGAACCTGCATAACCAACGTGAGTCATAGTAACCCGCAGATGGCGCTGCGAGCTGCGATCCTGCATCGTCGAGAGGTAAGAGGAGAAATCTGCATCACGACTGAAACGTTTCCGTTCGAAGGTACGTACGAAAGTAGGAATCTTCATCGTTCCTATCAGCAGTTGGCTTCATGAGCTTCACGACAAACATTTCCAAGTCATTATTCAACCCAACAACGTGCTCGCATATCATGAAACACCCAGGTCGGCGCGTTTTTTAACATTTCCCGACCTTCGAGCTTTCCCACGCGTAAATTATGAAAGTTAGATATATGCAGTCGTTAACTTTTTTATCCGAAATTCAATTCTCCACAACATTGTTCATGTAAACTTTTGGTCTATATAGCGTTGTTTATCCAGCGTTTAATTAAAACAATAATAAAATCAATGCATTTTTACCTTCCAGTCCAAACTTTCTGTTCTGCCATTTGCGTTATTGCCGATTACGACTCCGGGAAAATTTAATTGCGAAGGTTCATATTAAACATTGCCCATCGTTCCAGTAGGAAAAACCCCCGAGGCTCGCAATCGGTTGCACAGCTCGTTATACCACAATTACGTACACCACTCGCTTCTCATCCCCATCACCATTAACCACCCCCCACCCCACTCATCCGTTGATAAAAAAAATACAAGCAAAAACAAAACGAGAAGAAGAAATGGAAAGACGAAAAAAAAAAATTACGAATGACGTAGGACGGGTAGGGATGTTGCTCGAGACCGCACCTAAGGGATGAATAACGCATCGTTCACGCGCTGCGGACGATAAACAATCCGGTCGTGGACGACAATGCGGTTAAATTGAACAAACAAAAAAAAAAAAGAAGAAGCCCCGACGTGGAGGCGCGTGTCTCTTGCATAATAAAAACCCGTGCGAGATCAACGAATAATAAGAATGAAAAACCACGAGAGAAATAAAGAGAGAGAGAGAGGGAAAAAAACGTCGGACGATTGACACAATGGCACACGTTACGCGTGCGAAAAGCAATATGGCGTCTGTTTCATACGCGTAAACAGTGAGACATACACACACGCTCCATTCAATTTCGTAGCCGGGGGGTAGGGCATAGAGGGAGGGGGTGAGGTGGGGGGACACATCGGTACTTCATCAGCGACGCATTGTGCAACGATAAAGCGGCAACGGTTTATGCTGGTGCGGTTTGGTGACGATGGTGGGACGTCTCCGAGGGGTGGGCAAGGGGAGGGGGGGTTGAATATCACACACGTTGAAAATTCATTACACGAGCCCCCATCGAAAAATAAAAACCGGTAGAACCCGGAAAAACATTCCCCATAAATATTGTCTCATTTAATATTTCACTCACATCAGTGTCTGTGTCTCACGGCCATTTTTAGCCCCCTACGACACTTTCGCCTGGTCCTCTATATTTTATTGTACCGGCTTTTGGGTCGTTCACTTCAAGCTTTGGGCTATTGTATCGCGAAAAGTCTATTTGAACGAGGGGGTCGTCGCCTCGCTTTATCGAAGCCCCGGGGAGTCGAGGGGGGTTCTGATTATCCGGAATAACATAATATTTCATCGCCAGTTTTTACGGAAGCCCGATAAATTTTTTGGGGGTCGGTCCCATAGAAACTCGATCGACCGTAATAATAATCGTCATTGTCCATTATTATTGTCACGTTTATTGGGCAAACACCGATGGAGTATCGAGTGTTTTTAACGCGTGAGAAAATTGTGCAACTGTGAATAATGCAACGACGTCGAATCGTCGTGAGAAATTGTGTCACAATACGTCAAAAAATGAATAAAGAAATTGCTTCGAATAATCGACGCTTTTTTTAGACGAAATTTTTGGAGACCGGAAGAAAAGATATTGCTTCAGAGTCATGTCAGACGGTGAAATAGTTATCATCAACGATGATAATATTATTATTATTATTATTATTATTATTATTATTATTATTATTATTATTATTATTATTATTATTATTATTATTATTATTATCGTTGTTATTACCATTGCAAAATAAAAAATGTGATGCACAACAATTCGTACTCGTGAGGCCCTCAGCCAGCGTTGCCAAAATAACGCAACGATGTGGGAAAACGTAAAATAAGCTTCGACAAATTTTGTCACGAAATTGACAACAAAAAAAAAGAAGGGTTGAGTAATATCGAATGCGTTGAATAAAATCGACGAAGTCGAGAGAATGATAAATCACGATTTTACGATGATGCATGAAGAATGGAGGTCCGCGAGAAGCACAGCATGGGAGTCTGACGCGTTTCTCATACATAACGCGAAAACGATAAATCGCGTGTGGAATCTTAATCGCGATCTCGTCCCGAATTGAAGGCCCCGTTGGACTCGCGGATCCGAGACTTCGTCTGTCGCTGGACCATCGTTTTTTCGTTCATTTTAAACCCCCCCGCCCATCGGGCTCCGGCTATTGGCATAACATTTGGTTTTTTTTTCTTCACTGGTGCTGTTAACATCGACTTTGATCGACACAAATTATCGAAAACAAATTTTTTTAGGTTGCCAAATTTATCTTTCAAGTTTATGATAATATTTACAATTTTTAAGCACATCACATTTTCAGATATAGTGAAAAAAGTATATTGTGCATCAAGGACGTAAAAAAAGCCTTAATCGCCTTACGTCCTTGATGCACACGATACTTTTTGTCCGAACCCCCCTTGAAAAGGTTCATTTCACGCGTATGAAGCTCCGGACTGAAATGGGTTGCTTTACGTCCGCTACGCAGGCGTTAAATGACGCGTTTTCGAGGGAGGCTCGAATAAACTTTTTTAGAAATATTTCTTGATTTTTCCAGCTAAATTGGACTAATATATTTGGTATACTAACTCATCTAAGTCAACCAGGGTCATTCAGACCCATAGTGTACTCGATGATCAGAAAAATAGGACTTTACTCGACAGTTTAAACTTGTAAGGAAGAAGAGATGGTCGAAGAGCGATTTTTGGATTCTCTTCGTGTTCTCGACGCAGTGGCCCACGAGCGAGAACGATGAGGGGGGGAGGGGGGAGCACAGCGGGCCCCGCGAGATTGGGGCATCGGGGCCCAGCGCGCACGATCGTTCGCCGAAGTTGCGGCGCGCGCAAATCCCGAGGGAGCACCGTGCGCACGACTCTCCGAACGAGCGAGACGAAACGTGCGCGCGCGCGTACACACGGGCCCCTTCCTAATAACAGGGTAAGACCGAGGGCTAAACAAACATACACGCCCATGGCATGTCTCGGTTGAGGTATATGGAAGATGGAAAAAAAAGAGAAAAAAATTGAAAAAATACTTTTAAAAAAAGAACGACGTGCCGAGAGATGGGAATATGAGGGAACGCGGTGCAGGCGAATGAAAAAGTGGAGGGAGGGAAAAGCAAATAAAAATAAAGAAATGTTACTCGGAGCGCACGCCAGTCGCAAACGAGTGTACTCTTTCGTAAATGCATCTAGTTACATTGGGGTGTGTTGAAAATAGTAACATTTTTTTTATTTTCATGGCGATTGATACGTTTGAAGTAGGTACTATAAGGCGACGTTTGTCAAAATTTGAGCCCAATCGGAGAATATTTAGAGGTTCCGCTTTCACGAATTCGATTTTGCCTTTGATCATCACGAAAATGGTTTTCATTTTTCTCGTTGCAATTTTTTTTTTTTTTCGATAAATTGATGATTCGGGGGATGGAAAGTATGTGCAATGCATCGTATTGGGGTGACTTAAAATGAGGATATTTTTTGTTTTCCAATAAATAAAAAAAGTTAACAATATTTTTTTTCGTCAGTTCTGTCAGTTCATTTTTTGTTAAAAAGAAAGTTGTTAACTTTTTTTTCAGATTGTAAATAGAAAAATATCAAAATCTTAAGTAATTTTAATACAATGTTTTGTATTTACTTTCCATCTTCAACATTTTTTATTTACCGAAAAAAAAATTGCAGTTGAAAAAAAATTAAAATTGTACGTGTTAATGAAAGGGAAAATGGAATTCGTGAAAGCGGAACCTCTGAATGTCGTCCGATTGGGCTCAAATTTTGACAGATGTGTCCCGAAAGCATCAACTTGAAATGTGGCAGTCGCCATAAGAATCAAGAAAACCTTGGATTTTTCAACACACCCTAACGTACATACGTATTGGAGGTGGCTATTTTTTTTTTTATCGTGTGTGTGCATCGCGATGCACGTCACTGACGTAATTGTGCGAATTAAGGCGAACGAGATGAGGTCTGGGAGATCGGATGATGGTACCAGGACAAAAAAGGAAGGAAAAAAGGAAGAGAAAAAATACGTAGAGGGAGTAGCAGGTATGTTCATGTACCAGAGAGAGTTACGTGATGGGTCCTCACTTTTCTAGATTGAGGATCCCCTCTCCTTGCACGTGAAATACTTCGGTCATGCAGTGGAGGGCCAGTTTCTGCCTCGAACTTGCTGCCTGATTTTACATAGCCGAGGACCACCTGGAAAACGTCTCTCTCTCTCTCTCTGCTGACTCTCTCGAGCCCTCGAGGGTCAATTCCACGAGCGTGCAGACGAGCACGAATTCTGGATTAGATTTAACATATTTGCTCTTTCATCATCCATTCGTTTTTCATTTTTTAACAACTTCATGCAACGACGAGTGTGATTATATCGTCGACAATGGGTCGTGATGCTAACCCGAGTTTCACAGATTTTTACGATTCTTTGAATTAAATTCACAGATTATCCGGATTCGTTGTGACATTTTATTTAAGGAGGAGAGGGGGGAGGGTATAAGGGCGATTTTTTATTTAAGATAGAAATTCACTTAAAAATAATCTTATTGCCTTATTTAACTTTTATTTCAATTTTCAATTTTCAATTATATCATCTCCAAAATTCTTCTCCATTTTAGATAAAAATTTGTTATAGGGAGGGGGGAGGCATAAAGGCGAGGAATAGACACCTAGAAATCTTTTTTTTTCTTCTCATTCTTCAGGAGAATTAACTATCACAAAAGTATGTAGTTGAATTATTTATTGATAAAAAAGTTGCCTGTTATTCTAAAATGTTCAGAATTTTCTTTAATATAATTTCTTTTTGTGCGTTTATTGCAATAAAACCGAGTGAATATGTTTGTCAATACTATGAGATGATGATCGAATTTCTCCGTCACAAAATATTGAATCCAATTACAAGGAGAATTGAAAAAAAAACTTGTCGAAAGTTGTCGGTTAAAATTGGTTTGGTCAATCGGATCGTAAACATTCGATTGAATCAAACAATGCCCCCCCCCCCTTCACCTCTGGGCTCATACGTGTACGTAATACGAATATATAAACGTGAGAGGGCACACACGTGAAGTTCCGCGTGTAACGCAATGGAGATCGCGCTCGCCGATGGGAATTCGCGTCGAAAGCAATTTGAGAAGCCGAACGAAACGACTCGGCCCGTTTCACGTCAGTCAAAACACATATACCGAGACTTCACGTTCACTCGGCGAAATATTTTATTACACGAATTTGCAAGGGTCCGAGAAGCATTCACCAGCACGCACACGAAGGGCTATCACGTTCGTAAGTTACGATGATCGTTGGCCAATGGTCCGAGGTATATCAAGGGCTTTCTCATTTTCTTCGTATTGCAAAGATACGAAAAATTATTTTTAAAAAAAATTTAATTAAAAAAAAAAGAGAATCAACGATTATGAAGTCGTTTTGTTGTTTGAAAATCTCAATTAGATATCGACGGACTAATTTTACGATTTGTAAATATATATATATGGATTCATATGTATATATATATTGAAGATTTAATCCCTCGAGACAGCACAGGTGATGCAGCAGCGAGTGGGGGAGGGGGAGGTCCGAAGAGGGAAGAAGCTAAGAAGGAAGAATGGGAAAATGAACGAAGACACGAGCGGTGAACGAAGTTTCTTCAGGGTGGTCGCCGTCACAATGCAATCCTCCGCTATATACTTGCGGACCTAACAACCGACCTTGGGATGAGCTGTTCGAAGCTGCTCCGCAAACTCCCGGGATAAAGGGTTGTCAGAGACTGTGTAGCATGCAAAAACCGGCTAATCGCTCCCTTCCAGTCTTACTAATTTTATTTCTTCGTTTTTTTTTTTTTTGTTTTTTTTTGTTTGACAAGCGCAGGGATAATTTGAGGTGATATCTATCATGTGAAAATGTTATCGTGAAAGATTGTCGAGTGTGAGTAAAATATTTTATGATCAATATTCCATGCCAATTAATTTTTTTAAATTAAATTTCGTCCCTCAATTAATCTTTACGATTAACCTCAATAATTGTTGTGATGAAATTATTTCCGGACACAAGATTACACTACATGTGTTTGCGACTTTGTTTGCCAGAATCAAAAAAAGTATGAGAAAAAAATATATATATGTGTATCACGTTGATTCAAAAGCTTGATCTATTCAATTACAAACTTTGGTAACGTCGGCTATTGTTTTTTTTTTCTCTTTCTTTCACGAACAGTCGTGAATGTGAGAAGTTGGCTGTTTCGAAAGACAGAAGAAGTGCGATGTGGCGAAAAGTCGAACGGAGGTGGGTAAGAATAAAAAGGGTGGAAAAAAAAGAGACGGACGAAACGAGGAGAGAATTGCGTCAGAGCCTCGTGGAAGAAAGAGGAAGGAAGAGCGCAAAGAACGATAACGAGAAAAAAAGAAAAGAGTTGGTGCAGAGAGAGGGGAGGGGGGGGAGAGAGGGATGAGGTGGATGATGAGCAGTCGAGGCATTCTGGTTTGTGGGCACAGCCGCTGCCTCCAGCCCACAATTATGATAATAGCCTCTGAGTCAATGAGTCTTGTTAGGCCCAGCGTACAGTCAACTATTTTATCCGTCTTCTTCTTCGGCTTTTTTTTTATTCTTTATTCTTCATCGTGCTAGCTCGTTCTTCGTGCAGGCCTTTGCTCGGCCTTTCTCCGTTCGGTTATCTTCGTGAATGCACGGAGAGAAAGATAGAGAGAGAGAGGGAGAGAAAGTCAACTTTACCGACTTGCACAGCGTGTGCGCTACCCCGTCATGCTGCTGTTCCATGCTGTTCCTCGCCCTGTTGAACCTGGTCCTCTCTCCATTCCTTCAGGTCACGTCGGGTTCAAACGTCATGAAAAAAAAAAATTGAAACAAAACGAAACTTTGAAAAGACGAACCCCACGAAACAACAATCGACAATGAGCTTCTGCAAAAATTGTCTTTGGCTTGTCTTGTAAAAAGAGATAACAAACGAAAAATAAAAAACCAAGCGAAACGTCGTGAATATTGTTTGTGTCATATTATATATATGCATCAATGATTTAATTGGTACGATGAAAATAACGAGGATCAATTATTTTTATGCTTGGATGTTTTTTTGAGAGACACCACTCACTAGATTATTAACAGAATACTTTATTTTTATTATTATTATTATTATTATTAACAATTAATTCGTAAATATTAACTGTCTACATGCAATGTTTGGCTGGAGAACGTATATATATATATATATATGTATATAGTCGCGCGGGGTGTTTGCAATGTGGCTTCCCAAACGAAATGGGCGCTAGCGGGTGGCGGTAGGTGGCGTTAATCCGATTTCGGGTTGGCGGTTCTTTTGATACGGTCGCGGGATAGCGGCAAACGCGTTAATTGGAGGCCCGACCGGCGGGCGTTGTTGAAGACCCCGGGACCCGCGACAATGGCGGCTCGCGCATGGAGCAGCGCGGGTTTCCTTGCGTTATCGTGGCGACGCAGCACTATCGGAGCCACGAAAGATGCTGCGTGCCAAGATCGATCGAAGACCTCGAGTCTAATAAAACGTTTTGTCTTTTTTTAAATACATATATATATAGATTTCTAGCACACAAAAATAGCTTATAACTTCATCCTACTTTCAACCTTCTTCACCCTAAATATCATGTTGAAATAAGTTAAGAAATAAAGGTGAACATTTTCTACAATAATATATAGCTTTCTCTATTAGGAAGCAAACAATCAAACAATTTTTTTCGGAAGTTATTCAAAAGTTGTTTGGCCGAAGATTCGCCTAAATGCGGCCGGGGTTTGATTCGTAAAGTCGAAACGACGTAGAAACGGAAAAAGAAAGTTTGGTTAAGCCCGGTCGGTACATTGGACGATGCTGCGCGCGCATGTGTGTGTGTGTGTGTGTGTGTGGACGCAACGCCCGGGATATAATATACGACTGTTTGTCGAGATTAGGGCCGACAAAGGGCCCCGTTCTTGCTCCCTGACTTCGGTCTTGATTCAAGCGACGAGACCCCGCAACGTTATTTGCCGTGTAGATTAAAATCGTACGGCTTGAAAAGGCCGTTCGCGTAAACGTGCGCGCGCACGCGGCGATCCGTACGAATATATACTATCTCGCTGACTAACTCACAACCAAATCAGAAAGCCGTACCACACTGCGCGATGATGCACAACGTCCGACTTTTGTTTGAAGAATCGCGCGGGCGCGCACGCGGCTTCTGCCACACGGTGCGCGTCATGCGCGCCGCGCGATATCCCATAGATATTGTGCGTGCCAACTCACGCGTCTGCATAACGCGCATCGTTGTACGTTCGCTCTACCACCCCATCCCCGACCCCCTTCCCAACCCCTTTGCCGCCACTTCCGGTATCACGCGTTAAATTCCTACTGCAGACATAATAATGCACTCACTGTGCAACCGATAAGCATACGCAACAACGACAATGATAATTTCTCGCTTATCGGCCGTGATAACTCGTGTGTGTTGGTGTTCGTGTGAACACTCGGACCATTAAACCCGCTTATTATTATTATTATTATTATTATTATTATTATTATTATTATTATTATTATTATTATTATTATTATTATTTCCACACTTTTCTCACACTGACAAAGTTTGAGAAAATTATTTTGAAAAAAATATTTTCTTATTTTATTATTATTAACGTTATTATTATTTTTAATCGACTAGTAATCGAAAAATCTTCGCTCCCGATAATCGAATCGTAATGATTATATTTCTATTGAATAGGTGGTCTATATCTTGAGGGTGGTCCCAGCCGGTATGCACGATAACGATGACCAAACGAAAAAAAAAAAAAAATTAAATCGAAAAAACAATCTCAGAAAAGAATATTACGTTTCAACGTTCTGACGTTGGAGGGGACAATCACAGGTGGGGAGAAGAAGGGTTAACCGTCGTGGAAAAAAATTCGCCGGTGCAATATGAACCTAACGATTTGTCGTCGTCGTCGTCGTCGTGGTGATTGAATCGACGACGGTGATCGATCACGGTAATCGTCGACGTGAAATGCAATTGAAATCGCTTGCCCGTCTATCGCGAAAGGCTGTCGTCTCATTTGGGTACGACCCCCCCCCCCTCCCCAGACCCCCACCCATGCAATTTATCGTGCTACGCGTAGCCTATGTATAGCGCGCGTGAAGTAAACCGAGGCGAGAATATCAAGCGGTGCTAGCGGTGAAGAGCGAGAAATAAAAAAAAAATGAAAAAAAAAACAAGAAAAGAGAAGAGGAAAAAATAACACAAGAGAAAAGATAGTGCGAGCGGGATAGGTCGATAAATGCGAAGGATCGACTGTCCCTGTTGCATGCACGCGGTCTTCTCTCTTTTTCTCCTTCTCTCTCTCGCTCTCTCTCTCTCCGTCGGGCTGTCACACACTCGCATAATCATGTATATAGTCGCCGGACCGTCGAGACGCGGAGTAAGAGAGTAATCACTCGCTTCGTTCGCGACTCCCTCACTTCGTCGTTGCCCCCTTTGCATTTCTTCATCCTTCTCTTTTTTTTTCTTTGTTTTTATTTTATTTTTTAATTTTTTTGTTCACCGACTTTTCAATCAGCCGCAAATTTGCAAAACGAGTCCTCTCGCACACTCTTTTCCTCTTCATTCGCTCGCTCACCCCGCCCCATTCAACCCTATCGTCGCGCATGCTGCTGCTGATGCTGATGCTGATGCTGATCTTTTTTTCTTCACTCGTTGCATCTCATTTTACAATTTTTTCTTATTTCTTTTTCCGGTTATAATCACTGCGCACTCTTCGCTCGATTTTCCTTCGTATTCTCTTTCTCTCTCGCTCTCTCTCTCTTTAATCCTTTGCTTCTCGCGGCCTCGCTGGTTATGGGAACACGCCAACGAGGCGACCACGTGACCGCGAGCTTGTCGTTGCTCGATTTTTCCGACGGAGGTAATTCCGATGGAGTTCGAGAATCAGGGGCGTCCGGGTGTGCATGAGAAACGAGATCTCGATGGAACCAAAGCGAGTCTATACATATATACGCTCTGCCTCTAGTCGCACAGCTAACCCAGACCCCCGTATATATATACATTTTTTTTTATATATAGTAGGGTGTGTTAAAGAAGAGCAAAATTTTTCGATTCTCCCGGCAGTTACTACGTTCGAAGTAGTTATCATCGAGAGACATCCGTCAAAATTGGAGCCCGATCGAATAATATTTAGAGGTTCCGCTTCCACGAATTCGATTCCGCCTCTGATTAACACTTGAAAAATAAAGTTGTTAATTTTTTTCAGGAATTGTGGAACATTGCAGTGGCTGAAGAATCGAAAAACTTTGCCTTGTTTTAACACACAATAATACGGCAAACATGCCATACGGTAGATATATATATTTATATACATATAGTTAGCATAGAAGCTTGCGAGAAAATTATGCAGATTCTCCCATCGGGACATTCGATCTCTCGGAACGATTTTATTTTATTTTTTTTTATTTCTTCTCCGGAACGGGCGTACCGATGATAGTCATCGGTTTCTACGATGGAAGATGAGATTTTTCGTCGTGAAACGATTTCGAGAATTTCACGGATGCAATATGTCGTCCCCCGTCGGCGGTATACACATACATATATGTATATGTATATCGCCCAGCGTGAAATCCGACCGAACGACTGCGTATCGGGTTTCCTCATACGTTTAATAAATAATCTCTAAGCAGATTGTACATCACGATTTTAACGTGGTACACGATAAACTGTCAACTACATGTCGTTAATGCCAAGCACGTCGAAACATTCATTTTATTTGTTGACATTTTTTATAAAAAAAATTAAAATAAATGAAAAATTGGCAGGGTCGAGATTTTTTTTTGTTTTTTTGTCGCTGTGCAGCAAAATGGAGGATCAAATCGTCGATAAAGTCGATCGAGACATTCGACAATCGTGCAAGCGATTATTTTTATTTTTATTTCCCAACAATGGCTGGAAAAAAATAAGTCTAGACAGACTCCATAAAGTACCTCAATCCTCAGACAGACCGAACACAACCCCAACCGAAGTCCCACTCGCTGTGCAGCAAAATGGTGGATCAAATCGTCGATAGAGTCGATCGAGACATTCGACAATCGTGCAAGCTGTTATATTTTATTTTTATTTTCCAACAATGGCTGAGGGAAAAAATAAGTCGAGACAGACTCGATAAAAAAAAAGAAACGTTACAGACCTATTTTGCGGATAGTGCGGGTGGGAGGATTTTCCACGGTCTTCAGTCACGGAATTTTTTCGCCACGGTTGACGGCAACTGTGCGACAAGTGCGGGGACACGCGTGGGGTGCTGGATTCTCTGTTTTCCCCAGCCTTCGAAAGTTCGAACTGGCATCACGAACGCTCACACGTTGCACGTTCGTGTGACGGTTCGGTCCCAGAGGGTCTCGAGGAAATGAGAAACTCCGGCAGGACGAGGGAAAACGATGGAAAACCGGAGACGTAGAGGGAGAGAGAGAGAGAGAAACGGACGTGAGGCTGTCGGGCTACATGCACGAGGGGAGGGGGGAGGGGAAGTTCCGTAGGAGGGTTTTGCTTTTGAAACAACAATGAGGGAGGGGGCTCTAGTCTGAACGAACTACCTGTTACACGGCTACTGACTCCACGTACGGAAATTCATTGCAATTCAAAAAGATTTCGCGCGATGATACAAAAACAGCTATTAGAAAAAAAAAAAAAAACTTACCTAACAAACTGCAACGGCGAAGTGTAAATATGATAAAACGATTGCATCTTAACGAGTTGTACAACATTTTTGTTACCATAATGTGTACGATATTAGAGACATGAGAGATAATTGATATTTATAATTGTACTTGAGATAATTACCTTCTATAAATATTAGTTATTCTATTAATATAAGTTATGAATATTGTTTTGATACCTAGTTCAACTATTTTGTCGACCGAGTCACTATCCAAACTTTTGCGAAATTTTATGAATATACTTATTATTTTATATAAATATATACTCATTCTATTTAAGAAAATATATTTATTATTATATTTAAGTATATTTTATTTTATACCTACAAATAATTTCTGCATGTGTCGCCATTAACTATGATGCGTCATATCGTACTTGAAGATATTTCAGTCATCAATAAGAAAGAATCACAAAAAATAGTGAATGATAAAACAGTTTTCCGACATTATCCAAAAATCTCACGATCAATTTATTATAGTTCGAATTTCATTCCACGTGCCGTTCAATCACAGGAAAATGCGGTAGTGCGAAAATAGCGTGCAAGTATTTACGTGGCATAATAAAACACCTACGCAACGCGGCCGCACCTCATCGATCCCCACCGTTGCGTCTGGCGAACGTTATATGCCATCACGATTAATTCATCGTTTTCGTCTCTCTCTCTCTCTCTCTGCGCGCGCCCGAGCACTATACACGTCGGTGATTACGAGTTACAGTCTGTTACACGGGTGTTTGAGATTAATGTGAAAACGTAAAATCGTGATACGCTCGGGGATAACGAACCGTGTGAAAATTAACAAGTATAAATGTGTTGAAAACATTTGTTGTTTTTTTTTGTTTTTTAACGATGATAAAGTAACGAGCTGTGATTGCAAGTGCCTGTAACTCGAGCTAACTCGAGAAACATCAATTTTCATAACACTCACTTGAGACTCCAGAGATTGTCAAGCGAATGATAAATCGTCAATAATTTCGAAACATTGAAACACTGAAAAGTGACTTGTTTTTGCGAACATTGCGATTACAACTTGTACTATGCGGCTATAAACATATATTTATTATCATACCCAAAAAAATCCATCGACGACTCCGAAAGCAAAAAAAAAATAATTTACAGTTTCCATTACCGACTGAGTACCCCGTGACCTTGTGTCGTTCGAGGGCGAGTGAGATAGCACCATCGACGATCTCGGTGAATTGAGCCGAACGGGCCCAACGCGTATGGCGCATTGCCTCAAGCCAGTCGGGCTAGCGCTCGGTCGGTAACGAAAACTGTAACCCATTGTTATCGACAACTATCGATCGTCCGCATAAAAAATGAGAACGATCGTACGCGTCTTGACATTGTGCAGTCGATCGTTCTCGTATTTTGTCCGAAAAATTAATTGTCGCGGAGAACAACGGGTTCCAAAGTTTTCCGCCATCTCTCTCGCACTCGTAGATGCGAGAGAAGCAGACGACGTGCTGCAGCCACATGATATTCTAGCTCGTTCTCTCTCTCGCTCCGCAGCGAGCGCCGTTAGCGCTCGCTCGCTCGCACTCATGGCGAAGAGATCGGACGAACGAATAAGGTAGCGCGTCGTCTTAAATCCAAGAGGGAGGGGGATCGCCGACGGGAGAAATGCTACACGCACATGCATATAACATCCTTTCGTGGAAAGCAGCATTGATCACGGTGTGGATTCTCGCCGTAGTATATTCCCATTCTCCATGGAACCCTATAGCCTCGTTCCCCCCATCACGTATACTCACAACACTCTACATATATATTTATTTATATATGGGCAAATACGACTCAATTCGAAAGAGTCGAAACCCTCACCCCTCCAAAAATATGGTCGTCAATTTTTTTAAATTTGGGGTAACCTTAAAACCGTCCCTGATTTTTTTCAAAACTTTTCCCCCACCCCCTCGCCCATAGAAAAAACATCGAAAATTTTAGAAAACAGACATTGTCACGTTTTTCAAAATTGATAAAGTTTCTCGATATCTCGATATCTATGAAAAAATCGATATCTTGAATTTTCAATACTTTTTGAGAATTCAAAAAATAAATATTAGCAATAAAGAATGTTATTGAAAAATTATAAAGGATCTTTATTTCCTTTTAAATACAGAATACGAAAGTTGTAGAAAAAAACAAAAATTCATGAATTTGAAAACCGGCAGAATGTCCATTTTCTCAAATTTTTTGTATTACATTTTTCTAAGGGGGAGGAGGTAGGAGAAAAATTTTGGAAGAAATCACGGACGGTTTTTAGGTTAGCCCGGGCTGAAAAAAAAAATTGACCATGTCTCAAGCGACGAGGGTTTTGACCCATTCGAACTGAGGCGTCTTTCCCCATACATACATACATACCATACACACACACACCTTCAAACACACACATCCACGAGAGGTTTATTCACCACAAGCGTACGCGTACACGAGGAGACTCGAGAACGGTTAGTGGGTGTAGTTCGTGCGGTTCCGCGGCGACTCGGTCGTTTCCGTGAGCGGAGGGCTGCGTCGGCCCTGGACGACCCATGGCGGCTGCAGCACAACTGGTCGTGGCTTTCACGAGGCAACTACTCACGTTTGCCGCCTCTCTGGTCGAGAGACCCCGCGTTTCGTGTGCGATCCGAACGTCGGAAAAAAAACTTTACACTGTTATTTCGCGAAACGTTTAAAAAAATACCGTCACAACAAAAATTTCAACGCGTCAATATTTCCAAACACACACACACACACACATCGAAAATTCAAGTTGATTCAGAAGTATCATAACCACGCTTTTACGAAAATCGTTCGGTCAGTGAGCTGTCACCGACGATAAAAACAAAAATAAAAGACTAAACAACAACGCTGCTCAGTTCGTTCTGTCGCGTCTCGTGTCTCACTCGTGTCGGAGTTTTGCTTTTTCCGTAGTGGCGCGCTCTATCCCCACCCCACGACACTCGTTCGCCGACGCGCGAAATTCGATTGTTATTTATTGTTTTTGCATTCGCGAACCGTTAAAAAAATTAACTGAATAAAAATATTTGGTTGTTGGATAATAAGAACGATAAAGAATTGTTTGTTTGTGCGTTTATGTGTGTATTATTGTCGTTGGGGAAATTATTGACCGATTGAGGCGATCGAGCCGATGAACGATGCAACGATGAGATGAGTCGTGTCGAATAAAAGTCGCGCGAGCTCATTGGGGCCGCAGCGGTTCGACTGTAGGCCGCGCGGGGGCGAAGGACACACCAAAACATTTTGTTTGTTTTTTTTTTTTTGACACTGCACGTTTCGCAAAGTGACAATTGCGCGTGCGCAAAGTTTCGCTATCGGTGTTTCGTTCGTAAACGCTTTTTTTTTTATTTGGGTGTGCAGTCGGTGCGGCTGCTGCGTGACAGGACACGTGGTCCACACTACGATCGTTCGCTGAGCGAAAGAACAACAACAACGGGACACACACACGATCACGATGTTGATGAAATTTGCGATGGTCATGCTCGTCCTCGCGACGCCCGGTCATTGCTACTTCAATCTTTTTCTCAGTCAAACGGAAGTTCGCAAACTCATGGGTAAGTCATTTTTGTTATTGTTATTCAGATTGAATGAATAATATTTTTAGGAGTTTTTTTTTTGTACTGCCAGGTCAAGCGGGATCTGTCTTGAGTAGAAAATGGTATTTATAAACTGTATATAGTTGGGTTGGGCATATATAGTTTATATGTAAATTATATATAGATTATATAGAGTCTATATAACAAAATTATGATCCAAGTAAAGAAATTAGATATAGTCTATATATCCTGATTGGATTAATGAAAATTCAGTACAGTCGAATCGTCGTGAAGATGAAATTTTTGTCGTCGCTCGGAAATGTTTTATCACGTGATTGAGTTTACTCACTCCACGTTATTGAGATAATCGCGATAATCACGTGTGTTACACATTGCAAACTTTCGATTATTACCTTCTATTCTGTTTACCGTTGTCGCAATTTTTTTTTGTAAATCGTGGGGATATATCACTATCTCACCTTTTATCATCTGTGTATTATTGATACACGTATTTGCCAACGCAGTAGCACACACACAGACATACACAAACGTATTATCTTTTGAGCTCTCGGTTTCAACTTGGTTGCATAAAAATTGCATCCAAACAAAAAATGTTTTTTCATTTTCATATTTTTTCTATATTCTTTTTTCCCCTTATTCATCATATTTTTTATTTCAACAATTTTTTGTCATTTCTTTGACTGTTTTTATTAAATCGTGATGGTACGATGGAAATTGCACTCGCGTAAATCGATTGTTCGAGCTATCGAATAATAACTCGATGATAATTGCCAAACCCGACTATACTCAATGGACATTTTTTCGATTTTCTCGGTGATCGAATTTTTTCGATTTTCTCGATGAACGAATTTTTCCGATGCCTTCGTTTTTATCCGCACCGATTTGTAAATTATCGAACAATTGTACGACGAACGTGTTACGATATAGGTATAGTGTATACTCATTCAATCGAACGAACGTTAACCGTGGAAACTGCCGAGGGCAAATTTTCGCAAAAGCTCGTGGATGTTTCTCCCCGATGCATCATTCTTCTCTCCCTGCAACCTCCGCTGCTGTGAATAATTTTCTCATGGCTCGTTGAACCGAAAAGATTTTTTTTTCTTTTCGCTGCTCGTTGCTCAACGACAAATGCTTAACACCCGGAATATAACCCCTTCAGAAATGGTCGTCGATTTTTTCTTCAGTTTGGGGTAACCCAAATACACCTCTTGATTTTTTTAGAAATTTTGCCACCCTCCACCCTCACCCCTAGAAAAATTTGAAGAATAAAAAATGAGAGAAATCAGGCAGAGTTTTTAAATTTGATGAACCACATTTTTTAAATTGATAAATTTTTCATCTGCTTAAAAAAAATTAAATTCTCACATGAATTTGGAATGGGATCTTTTTTCGCTAATATTTATTTTCATTTTTCGAAACTATGAACATTCAGAAAAACTTTGAAAATAAAAATGTTTTCTTGTCGATAAAAAATAAATGAATAAATAATTAAATAGTTCCTATATGAAAATATTATTATTATTCGTTCGTTTTAACATTTATCGTCGTGTCGATGGGGCCTGGGTTAGTTAGTTTCTCGGGGCGTAAACTTTGCTCCCGTTGTTCCGTGGCGATGAGGTCGGGAGAGCCCGTTGCGTTGCGAGAGAACCGTTTTGCCCGTCGATTTTTTTTTCTTTTTCTTTCTCATACCGTTCTGCGACTGCCCCGTTCTGGCGGATCCACGGGCTCAAATATTTACGAGCCATTACTCGCGCGAGGACTGTTCGAGCATTTTGCTCCCGCTGATGCTCCGCTGATGCTGCTGATGCTGCCTCGAAGAGGTGCGGCGCGCACCCTCTGCCACCTACGTGTTTATGCACGTGTAACATTTAACATATATACATACATACATATGTATATGTGTATATCGAGTGTGTGCAGCGATCGAAGACGTGTTGGAGACGCCTTTACGTACCGTGCGTTGTTCCACGAGTGAATTTATAACTTCGCTTGTGGGTCTCCTCTCCTCTCCGCGCTACGGTCATATTCTCTTTTGCCAACAACGTGCCGCGACCCGGTTATCGAGTCACGATAATTGAAAGACAAAACATTGTAACCAGCTTGACTCTCGACTTCACGGTCACTTTTCTCATTACGACCCCCTCGTCAACGTTCCAAACAAGGTTCCGAGAATTTTCATCAGCATCTGCAAATATGCAAACCAAATTTTTTATTTTTTGTATGAATTTTTGTTGTTTTTTTTTGAACAAACATAAAGGAAAGGAAATATATTTTTTTTTACATTTTGCCGAGATAAAAAATCTTGGACACGACTAATTTTCACGGTTCCATTCAAACATCATCATCAAACAAACCACAAAGTCAAATTAACCACTCGGAATATATTTTTTCAATTTTTTTTATTTTTAAAATTGAAAAAAAAAATTTTAGAACCGAATATATATCTATGTATATTTTTTTTTCGAGGATAACAATTAACGCTTACGTGCCGAACAATTTTCACGTCGTGTTGGAGTATTTGTTCTTCTTCGCCACGTTCGAAATTATTTTTTCAGGAGGGTGTGGGGGGTGATGAAATATTTTAACGAGATCCTTGTTAAGCCAACGTTTTCACGTGTTTGTCTGTGTATTCAGTCGCAGTAACGAATTCTTCGTTTCTGAACAAAAAAAAAAAAAAAAAAAAAAAAAAAGATTTTCGTTTGGTTTGCTTGTAAAACGTAAAATCGACAGTCACGATGTGTTCTCCCCGTTCGTTCCTACCGACCACGAGGCCTTCTTTCCATCTTTTTTTTGTTGTTCACGGAGCAGTCTCTCGTTGGTCGTCGTCGTTGGGTTCACGACGTTTCATTATCATTCTTAGGCTCGTCCGATCTTGACCAACGGAGAGAGTAAGGGAGAGAGTGAGAGAGAGAAAGAAAGAGAGCCTTACTCGTGCCCCGAACCGCAATAGAACCTCCGTGAGATCGGTCGGTCGATATCCGGCAACGGCCAACGTTACGATTTACCGAAGAGTCGTCGATTGTTGCCCGTGGTCGAGACGTTTTTTTTTTTTTGGTTCCTCTTTTTTTTGGACCATATGGCCCACGAAATTGTACTCTCTTCTTCAGTCGCCTTCGTCTTTTCCATTGTTCAACGAGCACAAAGCTTGTTGTCTAGTATTTCGGTGTTATTGCGGTTTTATTGAGGCTATTGACCATTCGCTTGGATTTTTTTCCTATATTATTATTATTATTATTATTATTATTATTATTATTATTATTATTATATTTCGTTATATATTTTTTTATGTTTTTATGTTTTTATTATATAATATAATGTTTATTTCTTATATTTATATATATTTTATTATTGTTTATATTATTAATTATTATTCTCATTGAATAATATTAACAGTACAATCTGAAAAAACTCAAGTCTAACTGGACTTGAGGTTTCCAAGAATCATTTGATCTAGATAAAATTATGTTAAAATTTAATGCCTGATCGTTGGTTGAGCTGACACGAAGCATTTCTTGAGACTCGTTTGAGAATTGTTTCGACGATGGAAATGATGTGATTTTTCGAACGTTCTCGAAAGAATCGAATGTAAATTCGAAAATCGGTTGGCTTCGTGCGTTGAAAATGATGGACGATCGTTTGGCCATTGATTGATGGATCATAAGATCGAACGAGAGTGCGTATGAGAACGATGGAGAAAGAGATATACATATATGTGTGTGTGTATGTATCTTGACCAGCGCAGCAATCCCACCAGTCGCAGATTATATAGGCGTTGAAAATTATTCACGAGCCGATGGTAAAACGTTTTTCGAAGGCAAAGACCGATTGACGGCTCGAGTACAGCGCCAGTACGGTACATCAAACGGATTATCAAACCTGCTTTCGCATTTGCATCGCTCACACCTTGTACACGATTCTCGTTATTCAACAATCCATTATTATGAAATAGAAATCATTTTACCAATTTTTTCATTCCTAAATCCATTCGTCGTTCCAAATCCTTAAACGAGAATTTATAAATAAAAAAATAAATAAATAAATAAAAATTTAAAAAAACACAATTTTCACAACTCTCCGAAAAGATTGAATTTATCGTCGAAGCCCAAACCATTCGTAAAAAAACAAAATTCATAATTAATAAAATGAAAAAAACAATCTTTCAAATAAATTCCAAGAATTAATTAAATTTCAAAAAACAAATTCCAAGAATGAACATTTTTTTCCCGGCCTTTCCGGTTTATTGGAATATCAGGAAAATTCGTCGTGCGAGCTTAAGAGATCAAATTGATTAATGGCTGTGTACAAACGGAGTAAAGTTTTCGTTCCTCGTCGTAGCAACTTTCAAAGTGAAAATAAAAAAATGTAAAAAAAAAAAAAAAAAAAAAGAAAATTATTTTCCCGGCTCTCGTGGATGTTGACCGATAAGCCGTAATCTCAAATGGATATCCAACGAGGTGTTTGTGAATAATAAATCGACCGATATTTTCCGACCGGGTCGTTGATAAAATTCGGGTTGTGGAATTTGTTGTAATACACTAACACCCGTAACGGGGGCCCAGAATATTTCGTGGATTATCATGGGCTTGGTCGTGGTGGTTGCTAAGGGGGAGGAGGAAGGGGGAGGCATTAGAAGTTCGCCGACTGTGTATGGGGAACATCGTCGCGCGGAAATTGGAGGACTTATCGCTGGATGAACACGGTGTGACCGGATTCTCGGCACCCAAAGAAGCGTTCTACATCACACGCATCTCGAAACCCGAGAGAACTTCTCGCCCGCGACCCAACGGATAAGATAACTCGGGAATCTGTCTGCAAGCCTCTCTATCCCTTATTATTATTATTATTGTTGTCGTTGTTTCCATCCCTCTTGAACTGTCGCACGTTTTGAAGTCCCAAAATTTTTTTTGGATTTCACCAGAAACGAATTTTTTTTTTTTTCAAAGTCGGGTGCCAGGTTCACAGAGGTTTTATCAATCCTTCCAAGATCCAACATTCATTAATACACGTTCGTCGTGATTTAAATAACCAATTTATTTGAATAATGGATGAAAAAAGACAAAAAAAAAAAAAGAAAAAAAATCATAATCAATTTCTACGTTGTGAAATACGTTTGTATGTAAACGAGGGAGCGAATGTTAAATGTTGGCGAAAATTAATATACCACGACGAATTGGGGTCCCCCGTCAAACAAGCGATCGAGATGGAACGAGCATCAGTCGCTGTCACAAGTCCGTGTCAAAACACTAAACCGGAGAAAGACCAAGTGGAAAAGTAACAAAAAAACAATATATATATATATATATAGAGGCACGAGATAAGATTGCTCGTTGGCTAAATATATATATCTATACACATACATATATGTTTTTTTTTCTAATTTTTTTTTCACGTTTCGCTGGTGTGAGTCTTACTCTTCGGTTGTACCTTTTTCGTCTCGCTTCGCGTTCTCTCTCTCTCTCTCTCTTCCACTTCTGGGGTGCCAAGGCCCTACCTAGTTAGGGCCTGACAGGCCCATCTTGATGGTGTGGCTCGTGGTAGTAAGAGAGAGAGAAAGAGAGAAAGAGAGAGAGGCCTTCTTCTTCTTCTTCTTCTCAAAGAGCCCGCCGGGACCCCGTGAAAACGTTTATGCACGGCCATTGGCGTGGGCACCGGTGGGCCCGTCATCCTCCGACACCGTAACGAGCTTCTTTCATACACCCCAAACAAACATATAGCCCATCCCTTTAAACCCTTCGAAGCCATTCCAAGACCCAACAAAAGTTAAAAATAATATTCAATAATAATAACAATAAAAATGAAACATTTAATATGAAACACGATTTACCCCCGTTGAATTTATATTATTGCTGGCTAGCGATTGAAAATATTTTGCATTTCCACTTACGACAATACGAAAGAGTTTTGAAGAAAAAAAAATATATATTTTTAAAAAATGTTTTAGCCCACGACAGGTCGATATATATATATGTATATAGGGACGGTGTACCGTCACGTATTTTGCATACGGCATGAATTCTGCATGTGCCAAACGTTCTTTTCAAGTCGTTTCACCGGGGGCCCCGGCGTCGCCAAAAGAACGTGAAAAAAGGGAAAAAAAGCATTCGCCACGATGTATTTCGGTCTACAATAGCGCCTACCGGGGCTCTCTTCCGTTTGTAACCCCGGCCAGAAAGAGTGGGAGAGAGAGTACACATAAACGTAACATTCGTCGGAACTATAGATGACACATAAAGAAATAAAAAAAGGTTCTCCGTGTTTCTCGTTACGAGCAAAAGGAAAAAACTAACGTTGATGAAACGCGAATGAGCAAGCGAGAGAGAGAGAGAGAAAGCTAGAAAATGTGGTTTTTCACATAAAACGATTGGGGGACGTAAAATGACGATGGAGAAAGATGAAGAAAGAAAAAAAACACTGAGATTAAAAATAAACTTAGTAAATAAATAAATAAAAAATGTATTATTACTATCAAGAGTCAACTATATCAAGATGCATAATTGATAACTTACAATGTGCATGAAAAATTGATACATAATTTATAATGTATCAAATAGAGAAATGAACAATTTGATGAGAGAATTAGAGAAAGATAAAAAAAAATAAATAAGATTGCCATATAACTAAAAAAATTAAAAAAGTAATAATGTATCATTATCCGCAAGAGTTAACTATATAAAGATTCACAATCGATAACTCATAATAATGCATGAAAAACGATTATATAACGTGTAATGTAAAAAATAGAAATGTGACCATATATCATTTTTTCCAAAAGTTCTCTCACTCCATTTTTCACCATTTCATTATTTCATTTTTTCCCGAAGCTCTCTCAGAGCAACAAAATGAAATAGAAAAATAATAGTTGGTCGTCAGTCGTTTGCAAAAGAGAAAAATTGCGAAAGAAAGAGAAAAATGGAAAAAATCAAAGAACAATTTTCTCGAGACGGATATTGTACAGGTTTCGGTTTTGTTTCGGAGCTCACGATGTTTGTGTGTCTGCATCAAGATGATGGACATTGCAATTCCACTCGGTTTTTCGTTGTCCCAGTTTCCGGAGGGCTTGAATCGTTGGACCGATGCGCGGGCCACGGAGATAGTTTTTGACTGTCCGAGAAAGAGATAGAGTCCATTCCAATATTTCTCGAGACGAAAGTTGGAAAACAACGAACGATATGGCCTCCGCCTCTGCAACCATCAATCTCCGGGATCCTCGTTAAGAGATGCTCCGTGTTATGTTTTTTTTTATATTTTCGTTTTTATTTGTTTTTGATTTTTTTTTGCTATAGTGTGTGACTCAGCGACCGACACGACGGGGGCGCACGTGCATAACTATATTCCCGAGCTATATATTCCCGTGCGCGTCTATAACCGCGCGCCGATCACGAACCCTCTCTCGGCAACTCTCTCAGTCCGGGTTCTCTGGGATTCGACCGTTGCGATAGTGACGTCGGACGTGGGTACGCGACATTTACATACCGGTATTCCGGTATACATATATATGTACATATAACCCATTGGTTCGATATACCCGTCGTGATTCGCTCGTGATAACAATCCCGGAACTTTTCACACGTGTTGCCACACGTTTTGTACTCTCCATCGTTCGACATTTTTAATTCACGAATTATTTCGGACATTTCAGAAAACATTATCGTACCAAAATCATAATATTGTGAAATGTGAAAAACATGATATTATAGAATATTCGAAAAAATATAATATAAAATATTATATTAGCAGGAGCTTTGGACATGTGGACCAAAATTTATTTTCATAAATTTGAATATTATTGATGTATGATCGGCTATTCAATAGAAGCCTATATTGGTTCAAATGAAATTTGACTGATTATACTTGTTCTGTCGAAAATTTTCGGAAACATCGTTAATATTATTTAACCAAAATATAATATTACAAAATATTATTAAATATTATAATATTACTCAGCTGTCTAGTTTTTTTTGTTTGTATTTTTACCCATTTGAAAAATTGTAAAATCGGAAGTAGAGTAATTTTTAATTACATTTATTGAATGAAAAAGGGAACATTTTTATTATTTTGATCGAACGCACTGACCAATCTCAAACCTTGCAAAAGTTTCGAGCACGGGTCTCTCATCGTCAGCGATCCGCATGGGACGGAGTTTCGTTCGAAAAAAACGTTCTGTGTCAATCGAATCGATGCAACCGAGATAGCTTCGGCAGCAATGCGCATAATGGTATTGGGACTGCGAGGGTCGGGGACGGGTCGAGCCCGAGGGGACGTAACCGAAAGAAGGAGACAACTGCGAATCCCCGTTGGGATTTCCGAGCCGAGACCCAAACCGTCGGACAAAATCCGAGTCCCCAAAGTGCCCGAACGAGCGATATCAACTTTGACTGTTGGCCAAAAAAAAAAAAAGAAAAACCTTTTTACGCGAATTGTTCGCACGGCTCGCACATTTCCGAACGACTGTCGTTAAAGTATTCCAATAAAAAAAATAAAAAAAAACACCTTAACGGACGTAGATCGCTCATATATTCACATTGATATGTGATCTAAACGTCCCAAACGTCGTATCCTCTCACACGCTTCTAAAATAATACCTTTTACGAAATAAAAAACAATTTTTTATTCAATTTTCGAAATTTCAAACGAGACACTCAAATATATATATAAAATACGTTACGATCGTATAATGTTCACGTATAATTTTCATTGATGTTTATCGTTAGCGTCGTGTCGCGTGGTCACACCGCTTTTGTCCATAAAATTAATCAAAACCTACGAAATTCACGTGAACAAGTCTCAGGGAATGAGAATTCGAAAAAAAAAATATATATATATATAAAAAGAAATAAAAAAAAATCTTCGTTCGTAAGTTTAGTCTTGATGGTGTTTCTCTCTTCTTATGGGGTGGAGGGATCCGAGCAGCGGGAGTCGAATGCATCAGGTACGAGGTATAAGGGAGAGATGTTGTTAATCAATTTCGAGGCTTTATCCTCGTGAAAAATCTTTTAATCCCTGTCCCAATACAACCGAGGCAGACACTCCCTGCCGACGTCTCTCTCCCTCTCTCTCTCTTTCTCCCACACGCATCCCGGATCCGTTATACCAGGCGTTATATACCTGTGGCCGTGTGTCTCTGAGTGACAGGATCTTAACGAGCATCGGTGTGTATGCCTTGTATTACCGCACGATGCTGAGGAGCGGGCCCCGCGTGTTGTTGCTCGTATAACCGCTTCTGCTGTGTGCGATGCTCACCGTGCCAAGAAATGAGTCTCGACTCTCGACAGGATTCTCAACAGCGATAACGTTTCTCCCCACGATGATCTTCACGAACCTTCAATACACACACACACATGCATACAAGAAGGTTGTACACCATGCTTGTAAATAAATTTATCGAAAGTACTCAATTACCTCTTCGCCACCTCATCCAACATCCTTCTATAACGAACCAACCTCACATTTGTCATGTTATTCCTACGCTCTCGTTCGTTTTCCCAACGAGAAATCCATCGAGGATCCAACTTGCACTTGATGACGCTTCAACTTGTGTTGGTTTCGGTTGGGACAGACGCCCCCGGACAGAGTCGTTTCTATTTTTTGTCTTCCACCGACCCTTAGAAACGATGACTGGACGGGTAAGACGAGAGACAATCCAGCCTCGAGATCCCAACCGTGTTCTCACGTGGCCTTGGATGTCCCACTTGAACAACTGCGGTCGGTGCTGCGTTTACCGGACAAATAGTTACCGACAAATGAACGGTCGCGCTGGTATCGTCGAGACTCCACGAAGGAACGGTCTCTGACGAATAACAAACAAATTTCCAGCAGACGTCTGGTGCTTCGAACAAGTCACTAGTGGAATCCTAAGGAAAACAAGACTTGAAAATTATTTTTTTGTTTTTTTTTTTCATTGAACAAGACGTTTGGGGTGGCGATGAGTGGACGGAAAACTAGGCTCTTAGTCGGCGGTTGAATCTTGGGGCTTATGGAGTGCCAAATTCGAAGGAAGAGGATGAATCGACGTTCGAGAATGGGCCTCGAGTGTGTCGTGAAGTATCGTCGGTAAAGTTCAGAGTTCTTCGAACGTTTTTAAATTTTTTTCTTCGGTTCTCTCGAGTGGCAAAAGTTTTTCGGTGCGGATGAACATTCGGACTCTCGTCGAAGAATATATTCGTTTGATAATCATCGTCCCCATTGGGACACGGGTCTCGCGTCGTCTCGGCCGTCTCGCGGGTTGTTATCTCTCATCGGCGCCAGTTAAATTTGAGAGTGAGAGAGAGAAAGAGAGAGAGATAGATAGAGTGTGTGTTCATGGGTTCGGAGATTTTCGAAGACGAAGAACCCGGGAGAGCCATGAAAGATAAATAATAAAATCTTCGTTGGAATATATCTCGTTGGTCGGTTCAGGGTCAGCCTCAGGATCGCGGAGATACGGAAGGAGACAAGCTGCTTTCAGGGTTTCACGTTGGAATCCTCGTGTTCGCGCTGCAGGAGGTATCAGCAGGATTTCTTCGACGAGCCCTCTCTCACCCTCCTGCGTTGCGGAGGACGCGAAGACCCGCTGTCACGAGTGTCCCGGGTCCGACCAGCTCGACCCCGTTGACCCCGAAACGCTAAAACCCTCGTTCGTCGTCAAAGTCATAAATCGTTCGTGACGATTCATCGTCTTCGGGGTCTGTATATGGTTGCGCGTTCTTAACCTCGGAACCCGGTGTCACGTGACAATGAATATCCATTTTGACAAAAGTCTTCTTGGACTTTTTCCTCACCCCCGTCGATTGGACGATCCTACGGGTATTATAACGATCTTTCTGCGAGAAAACACATTCCGAGAATAACGTAAGCAGCTGACATCTGGAAGCTTTTTTTCTCCATTCATCGATGAGAGTAAGCGGAAAAAAAAAAAAAAAAAAAAAAAACAAGATGTAACCTCTGTGATGCTCAAGTTACGCAAGGTCATAGGTCGAATATGTTGCAAATTGTGGATCTGGACGTTTGATTCTTGTATATTTTATTCTTTACGAATTGAATTTCGATGCGATCGGTCTACGGGTCGACCCGATCGGTCTACGGGTCGGACTTTTCCGTTCGCTCACGGTCGCATACTGCGAAATATTTTTACGACAATCGAAACTACGAATTCAATCGTTACGGGCGTGTACCTTCAGAATGTTTCCTCATTGATTTCGTGGAGTATTGAATTTCCTGTCTGGCTGTCGTCTCGTTACGATTCGACAGGCCGCCACATGTCAACGGTGCGCGTCTGCACGTACATGTACATTTACCGTGTTATAATGTACATAATCAGGAGTTCCTACTGCACGCGACGTCTCAATCAGAGTTCCATCTGTCGTGAGTGAGGGGTTCGTTCGTGCCCCATTACGATTCCCCCTGCGACGGAAAATCGAGTAACCGTGCATCGTCGTTCGGTTATAGATGTGGGGATGTGGTTCGACGTGCTGGCGTTGAGGTGCGGGTCATATCGAAATGGCTCTGCTCGCTCATGACGAACCAATCGGTTCGTACTAAAATCACCGCACGGTCTCGCCAATGCAACTTCTCCCCTGTTTCAAATGGATGCACACACACACACACACACACACACACACACACACACACACACACACACACACACACACACATATATGTGTATGTACGTATGCAGAGAAGTGTGCAGAGGGTACCCAGAGACAATATTATCTTAGCCTCCAATCCGGGAATCCGTGCGTCTGTCTCGTTCGTCAGAAGTTTACTTTGGAAGAGTTCACGTTTCACCCCTCTCAACATCACGTTTTATCCGTCTGCTACTATTATTTCTCTTTCTCGTTCATGGCTTCCTGCCTTCGTCAATACCACGAATAAATATTTTGATAATCTCAGAGTTCTCCCTCTGCCTGAAAAAAAAGCGATTGAAAAATAAATGCCAAGCAAAACATTGCCCATTGCTTAATCGTTACATTTTACTGTATTTTTTTTTCAACCACCAAAAAACTCAAGAATGTATTTTTATAAATTTTAGTTTTTTTACTTCAAGAAGCTGTGAATGAGATGCAAAATAAAGATCACAAACGAAAAATTTATTACGTACCTTTTTTTGGACTCATTATTTTAATAACTCTTGAAAAACAGGTTTTCACCAGGATTGCGGATAAGATATGTAAACAATAAAGAAAAACGGTGAACGTTTTCATTTTATGTTCGAGAGAACTGGAAACCTGTAAATCGTTGCTCTCAATCTGTTCGGCGAACTGATCGTTATCAATTATTCCGGCTCGTTTATTTTCGTTTTCGAAATGAAACAAACGAATGGGTTTTTGGCTTCCTCGTGGAAGCCGGAAGACTCGTCGTCGTCGATCCGAAAACTCGTTCTTTTTCATTCGTGAAACTCTCATTTCACATTTTCCTGGTAAACGGATATCCACTCGTGCCCCGCAGGCATCGGAGAGAAATCCGACGAAATGGAAGGAGCTTAAAGACAGTGGGTTTAACACAGCGCACACGGTGAGGCTGCACACCGGTGAGCTGCGTCAGCATCGTTCGGTCTTGAAAGTAGGCACCGCGTTGGAGATCTCGTCTTACACGCTTGGGGGTATAATCCTTCCGGCGAGTGAACGACGTGTCGTAAAGTTGTCGGAGTTCTCTTCACTCCCCGAGTTTCGGAGCGAAAATGTGTCGAGCAAGGAGAACAGGACAGAGAGAAATGGCTAGAAAAAGGAAGGAAAGAAAAAAAGAGGGATTTGTTGGGTAAGCCAAGCCCGGAATTGTGAAAAGGCGTGGAAAAGGATGAGAAGCCGCTTCGAGGGTAACGCGAAGACAGAATAGAACGAAAAAACGTCTATGAAACGAGATTTCTATCTCTGCTTCTTAGTTCTTTGAGTCGTAAGAGCTTGCAAGCTCGTTCGTTCTCGCGAAAGGGTTCAAACCGAGCTGATAAATAATAGGTCGTTGAAGGGATGAAGACGTTGAGGGGGTTGCCTTTGATTCGGGCATTTTAAGGCGTTTTTTTCAGTAACCACGCACATATATGACTATATATCTGTATATATACGCTTGGTTACCAAGAAAGTTACGCCTTCCTGCTGACGAGCTTTTCAGACTCCTTAAATATATATCACACACGCTGTTAGCTCGCGAGCACGGTCCGGGTACGTAAGTCGGTTGACGCGTGAGTGTGAAACGAAGAGGTGGAGTAGTCTCGTCGTGGGGGTTGTCACGGGACATATCAGAAGGACTTATGGGTTATTCAGAAAAGGCCTCGACAGACTCGAGCTGCGGCGAGGGAAGGCTCGGGGAGAGCCACGGGTTGGCCTGTCGTTCGATATATGCTAAACAGGAAAGTCCGTCGCGTCGTTTATTACCTGCCAACCGTCTGTACGGGATAGCGCGCCCGTTTCGCTGGCTCACGTGTGGCTGTCGCGCCACTCACTTCGTAACAAAACACACAACTAACAACCTGATTGATGCACCGAGGGGAATTATACTTGCTCGGCAATGTCACGTACAGTGAATGACGATGGTCGCGGATATATTCGGAAGTCGCACCCTCGTTCACGTGCGAAATCATCACGAAGAACACAGAAGTCAGGATATTAACGACCTTCATGCGGGAAGGAACCCTCATTCTGGAAATTCGTACTGCTCGCACTTTCAGATTTTTGATTCTCGTATGATTTGTTCGTTTAGAATTCAATTTCGATGCCGATCGGTCTATGGGTCGGCCCGATCGGTCTACGGGTCGTTCTAGTTCGATTGCTAACGGTCCACGCATCGCATTTCGCGAACGTCCGGGTAAAGCGATTGAACTGGGTGCGTGTTTCGAGACACTACAACGACTTCCTTCACCACCTTCGCTGAGCTGGGACAAGATGTCACGTAAGACAGGATGAAGCGTGCGAGATACGTAGTGTCGGAACAACTAAAATATGCACCCGGTAAACAAGATACAAACCGAAGAAACACGGGACAAAGAGACGAAGAAGCAAATGTCTCGTGCTACACAAGTGGAAGCTCGTTGTGTATACGCTGCTTTGGCTGGCAAGAGGAAGGGGAGCCAGGCAGACTCCTCGGGGCGAGTCGCTGAAGGATATCCGATTATTCTCCGTACAACCACACATATGCCCTTCTTCCGGCTTATGACTTCCATTCGGCGAGAGGGGACACACGGAGTGTAGTAATAAATAAAAGAAAGTTGGCTATGTGGGTTTGGCCGGTGAATGACGTCTTGTAAAAATTCCTCGAGCACATATACGATTCTTCAGCCTCCAGTCTCTTACGTTGGACCAGAGCCAGATGTAATAAACGTTACCGAGCCATATTCATCATGCTTTACGAACGTAAAAAAAATTGTTTTTTTCGGAAAAGTTCCGGAATGTTGAATATTACGATGATTCATCGTTACCGACCGTGTAGGTCGGTACTTGGGATCACGTGAATGTGAACTTAATGAACCATACAAACGCATTTCCACGTTGTTGATATGGTAATTCAATTGGGTATTCAACTCGACGACGATATGTCCAAATTCGGAATCGTCATATGAATCGTTTATTTTTTTTTCTCCCCTGATCAATTGACAGTACGAATGAATATTTGTGTTTGCAAGCGACAGAATTGTCAGAACAAGTCGAGAATATGTTAAACACATTGTCTGCATTTGAAACGCTCTATTTCAACGTTATACCCAGATCAACCCGTATCCACGAAAATAAACAAAAATTCGAATGCATCGATTCTCGAGGAAACACCGTGACCATCGTTATTCCCAAACCCGTAGGTATCCCATAACCAACTTCTGTCAGTGTCAACTGCAGAATTATACCGAGCGTATAACGTTCACCCGTATAATAACCGTGACACATTTTTTTTTCACCTTTTTTTTTCAGACACGAGAAGTGTCGTCGCTTACAAAAGTGGAACCGTTGATGGTTACCACAAAATGGTGACACACCAACACGCTTTCGTTTGTTATAGGTAAAACGAATTCACGGTTGGGCATTTTTTTTTTTATTTTGAACGAACGCGTCGATACGTACAAATCCAATATATTATTACAATGGTACGTCGTGGATGTCTTTCGGATCCCGGTAGTTTTGTCGTTGATCGGTACCCGAAACTTTTCATCGTCCTGCTGGATATGACCCTTCGTTCATTCTTCATCCTTACCTCCTACGTCTTTCATTTATTATTATTATTATAATTTTTTTTTTCGTTAATTCTTCTTTTCCAGTCTCTCTTTAGAAAGTCTTCGCGCGTCAATGCTCCCCCCCGAACCCTCTTCTCGTTATATTGAGCTTCACGTGCCTCACCTACCACGTACAAATGTGTGAAGCGTTTCGTCGTTTTCGGGGCCCCCGAACGTCGGTGTATTATACGGCACGGCCGTGAGCCACCGGCGGTACGGTGAACCTCCCTTTCGTAGGTGTCGGGTTGCCCCCCCCTCCCCTCCGCCTCCCTTCGCCTTCCCAAAAGAGACCCCGCGTCGTCGACGGGGCCCATCGAGTTATACGTCGAGTACAACGGGGCCCGGGCTCCCTCGGCTTCTCTCTCGCCAATGCATTCATCGTTTCCGATCACCGACCCAACGACAAACCCTGAAGTAAGACGGAGACAGACATTTTTGATTTTTTTTTCAACACTTTTTTTTGCGATTCTTTTGAATTTCGCGAGTTCCGTGAGTCGGTCGCGGCTCTCACGTGTCAAACCGACTTGAATGAAGTATTTTGACAGCGGGGGACACGGTCGGCTGCGAACATTATTTCGGCCGGGTGTGTGTGTGTGTGTTTTTTTTTTTCGCGTCTTCAATGCGCAACCGTGACGCACTTCGCACGTTACTTTTGTTTTTTTTTTTCGTCAAATTTCTCACATCCCTTCGAACGTGGATATTTTTTGTTTGTTTGTTGAGAATCGGTGTCCTGTTAAGATCACGAAAAGCGAAACATTTCGGGTGGGTTAGTTATTGAAGTTGGGTCGAGAGAACGGAATTTTTTTTTTTTTCATTAGGAAAATGAAGGTTGCACGGTGGTACTTTAATTTGAGATTCGGGAGGAAAAAGGGCGAATGTACTTTTCTGGGAAATGTTTGTCAGCGACGGAGACGATGACCCACCTGGGTATCAGAATGTAAGAAAGAGAGAGAGAGAGAAAAGAAAAAAGAGAAAAGAGAAAAGAAGATACAGTATAGACATCAACGTCTTTCTCGAGCTTCCGACTTTTCAGCGTTCCATCGTCTACTTTGACTTCTTTCATCATTTCCGTGCTCTCTTTCTCTCTCTCTCTCTCTTTTTCTGCATCTTTCACTCGAGACCCAAGTTTTCTTTCGCCATCGTCGTCATTTCGTGTCAACGACGTCGGGTCTCGTCGTCATCGTCAAAGAGCCACACGCCGAGAGAAGCGTCTCGAAAGCCGTTCTCTCGAACTCCACACACACACGACGTTTTATCTCAGACGAACTGCTCGTCGTGGCTACTTTTGCACCGGCTTGGCTCTCTCTATTTTTTTTTCCCCGGGGTGGCACATCCCCCAAGCGCGCTGTCCCCGGGCTTTGACTGCGTTAAGCCTCGAGAGGGTTGTTGCGAAGAGTGTATCCGCACAGCCTCGCGCTCGCGGTACACGAATTGAGAGGATGGAAAAAAGCGTGGAAGCAAAAGCCCGGTGAAGCAACGAAAAAAAAAAAAACAGAAAAGGAAGAGAGCAAAAAAAAATACTCACACACACGGAGATGGATGAAAAGTGCGAAAGTCTGGAAAAAGCGTGTGATGCGTTCGCCCGCGCATGCGCGTGAAGAACGAAATAGTATGACGTATGTGAGAATACATATATAGGGGTGAAAGCACCGTGTAATTTTCTTTACGGTGAAGCTGACAGGGTTGATGGTGTATTAAGAGTGCAGTAACGTTTGGATGAATTTACGACTTCACAGTGCGCGCCAACCGATTCCCAGCGGATTGAAAGCAGCAGCGCGAGGAACCACCAAAGGCTCGTGTTTTGTGTGTGTGTGTGTGTGTGTGTGTGTGTGTGTGTGTGTGTATGTGGCTTGCGCACTCGTCGAATGGAAGGGTGCACAGGTAGGCATACTATTTTCGTACGAGCTTGACTATCGCGTGTCATATATACGCGTACAGAGAAAAGTACCTACCCTAGGCTTATAACGCGAAGCTTGTGACGTTGCGTACACCCTGAAAAAGGCTGTGAGTGGCTTGGTAGCCTTTAGTGACAATTGTGTCTGGCACTGGTTCTCTCTCGAGGGTCGACGCCTTCGTTGCAAAGGGCTGTTTCTACCCTCTCTCTCTCTCTTTCTCTCTCTCTCTCTCTCTCTCTCTCTCTCTTTGCTATTCACTCTCTCTCTCTCTCTCTCTCTCTCTCTCTTTGCTATTCACTCTCTCTCTCTCTCTTTCTCAGACCCTCACCGACTCATTCGCTCACTTTCCGAGCTGTTTTACGTACGAGCGCGCGGTCTTTGCTTCTTAGAAATCCAGACTTCAAAGGATCTTCGGTACGTGTGCCACCTTTGCTCACAATATCACCGAATACGCACAAGTCGGCGTGGTCGTTATTAAAATCGTATGAAACGCGTGAATATGTTTTTTTTAATCTTTATTTTTATTTTCATTTTTTTTTTTCGTGCCTTCAAGACCAAAAGTCAACGGAGTCTTTTGAGTCTTCGACGTTGAATGTGAAAGGGTTGGATCCGGAAAATGGTCGGTTTGAGCCTGTTACTTGTCGTTGGGTTAACGTCAAAAGAAAATCACCGGAGCATTTTTGTACCATAAATATTGAGCGTAAATATTGAGCTTGTTACTCTTGGAAGTGGCGTTTTTAAGGTGGCTTGTCTGAATTGAAATGTTACAGTGAGTCCAGAACAAGAAAACAAACATTTTTCGATTCGATTGAAAATTGTAATTTCTCTTATTCGGAGCCCACTGTCGTGTTGGGATTTTTTTTCAAAAATATATTTTCTCGGTTAAATTCCAGTTTTGCCGTTTTATCCGAACGAGGGGCGTCTGTGAACATTTTAATGAATGCCCAACGTGTTTTTTAAACTTTACAACCTTGTCGGGTTAGATTCAAAGCTCGAAATGAAACGTTTTATTTTTTTCTGCCCCGAGTCGACTTGAAATTTTTCCATCCTTTGAGACGAAACATTTTTTCGTTCCGGATTGCGATTCAAAGCTTTCGCAGTGAAAAAAACAATTTACAAACGTTGCGAAATAAATGAAGAAATGTTTGAGAAGTTGTTTGTCGCTAAAGTTAACTACCCACGTTTTCACAAGCTGACCGACTGAAAGTTTCATTGACAACGAGCGTCATCATCCTTCGATAAATAATATCACTGTGACGGGGTGGATGGAGGGAGGGGGGGGGGGGTTCTATGGAATGAGAGACAGTACGGTCGGAGGTGAAGAGTGGAATATCTCTCGTTTCCGTTTAATGGCACGGAAGAGATGTCAAAGCGAGTCCGGTGTATCTGGGTGGAGTGTGACGTCACGACTGACGAGTATAATGACGTCGATGAGAGGGTGAAAGAGGTGAACCGGTAACGAGGTCAGAAGTGTGACTCGAAGACGGACGTCGGATAATCGACCAGCAAAATTCGCTCACTCTTCAATCACCCCACCAATAAAACATTATTTCGTGTAATTATTCCGAGATAAAAAAAAAATTATTATCAATATTCAGTAGTCTTTCAACAACCCAAACGAAAAAAATTATATATACTATATATAATGTTTATACTATATATAATGTTTTTTACTCGGAAAAGTTGCCACAATCTACAAACGATTCAATCCCATTGGACTTTGAACAAATTAAACAAGATTGAAAAATGCCAAGACGATGAAAAAGCAAAGCAAATGAATTTTTTTACATAATATAACATTTTTTAAAATATGAAATATTCATATGATATAATTTTTTATGGTAAATTTGTTTTTTTTTCCACGGTCCTGTTGTATGAAGTTTATAAAATATAATCTCGGGTTTGTCGTTGGTGGCCGCAAATGGCGACGTTATAAATATATCGTCGTCGTCGGGGGTCGGAGGTCACGGTGTGTGCTCGAACGAACCCCGTTGGCCGGATTGGCTATCGAGAAAATGGTTCGTATAAAACGTAGCGATCGACCAACGTACACACACACACACACTTACAAGAAAGTATATGAGCTTGAAGGTGGATGACGCGTGTCGCGATTCGACGGTTCGACAACCAAACATGGTTCGGGCACGATAAACGAAAGGTTTTTCGTGCGAAAGATCGTTCCGTGGACCATGAAACTGCCTCGGTTCTATATATACATATATGTATACCGAAGTCGGAGGCAAAATCGTGAGTCGAGAGCGCGAACGTTATAGAAAGTCCGAAGCGAAAAGGCCATAGGCTGTGACTCGCCGTTGTGAGGTCGTGATAGTCGTGTGGCGGAGGTTTCGCGAGAGACTCGCGATATCTGATGCGAATAACCGGTAACGGATCGTACGAAGCGAGCCAGCCCCATTGGAACGGAAAAGGGACGACCGGAGGGCCCATTGGAACGAGAGACTCTCGGTGGAGAACGAGTGCAAACGGACGCGGGGTTATTCGCTCGGCCAAACCTCACGGAAACTTTGTAACCCGAGTTTGCATCAGAGTGCAAATGCAACGAAACTTCGAGAGCCATAGATATTACGCGCGATGCCCACGTGTGCAAGTCTGTTGAATAAATTGAGGGACAATGCGAGAGATGATTTTTACAGGCAGCAAGGATCGTGAGGGCATTTGTGGATATTGTGGGAGTTATCGTGTTAACATAATTATTTATTAATGAAACGATTTAATAAAATTAAATATGCAATGAAATAATCTAAAAAGTTCGTTCGACTTGTTTATTTTTTTCCGTTCTGAAAAAATCTTCATAAAAACGCTTTTTTCAGGCTTCCTAAAACAGGATCCTGTCTTAAAAGAGCTTATTGTGTCGAATATCAAAATATATGTATATGTATAAAAATGTGAAATTAAATACAAAATATATGTATAAAAATATTAAAGTATAAAAATATATTTTTTCATAATTTTAAATAGCATATTTGAAAACATATTTTGAAAAATATCCGTAAAAAAAGTATTTCCTCCACCCCTCCCTTATTACCGAAAATACTGGACCTAGAATTACAGAAAAAAAATTCACAGTCTTCATTGCAGTTTATCAGAAAATTTTAACAAAAGTGCTGGAGCTTCTGATCAAATGCAATAATTCTCAAATCGAAGTAATTCAACATGTATTTGTGTTCGTCGCCATTTTTTTTAACACATCGCGTTATCGTTGCGACACGTCGGTAGCCATTAATCGTGTTTTCGTTTGTGTTGTATGGCTCGTGGTCAAGACTCTCGGGTGCATTGTCTCGGTCCTCTTTCTCACTCACTCTCGAGTGATTTAAAAATTCACTCGTGCCTCGTTAAGCGTGGCTATCTGATAATACCTTTCGTGGGCGAGAGAGTCGAGGACGCGTAGGTGGCCTCCGCGATTCTTCGGACCCCTCGCGTGTACGACCGTAGACCCGCGGTCGCAAAGGAGGGGTCGGGGAGGGGCAGGGGGGATGGAGACAAAAGACACGAGAGACGGGCCCGAGGGCGCGCTTGTTCGGAGGGACTTCCCTTGGCCCTTGGACCTTTTCCCTCGTATACCTTCGCCTCGTGTTCTCTCTTATTCTATTGCTTCCGTTCTACCGCAAGTCCTTCCCATCTTTCACGACCATTTTTTTTTTTGCCTCTTATTCTTTTGCCTTGCCCCCTACTTCTTTTTTTCGTCGCGACTATGCGGCCTCTCGCGTATACCGGCTTCCGAACTCTCGCTTGCCTTCTCGCGGCCGGCATGTATTTAGTACATATATATATTATATATACATATATATATATATACGTATTCACGAGGCCGGTAACATTGGCGAGAGGGAGAAGAGACTTATTGCCGGGGTGGAAACCGAACGATCGTATCTCAACGAAGAGTCACGGTAGAGTCCACGCGAATGTTTGGATACTCCGATCCGAAAAGTTGAAGAAAAAAAAAATATCAAAGAAAGACATTTTTTTTTTAACTTTCTTTAAACCTTTTTTTTTATAGAAAAAAATATAAGTATGAGCCTCACACAGCGTTGCCGATGCCGCTCGATGCACGTTTGAAGAACAAGTCGGCTTCACAATGTACTTGAGAAAAAAAAAAAATCTTCTCACAGCTTTGTCGTTGTTATAAGCCTCGGTGAAATAATATTTCATTGATATTATCGATATTGAAAAATTCTCCCACGACCTGTTTTTCGATTCTTATTATTTATTTTTTTCACTCTTGATTTTTCTTTTGCTTTTTTTTTTTTTTTGGTATTCTATTTTTCGTGAATATCGTGGAAAATAGGCGGCTTGCGAGTAAACGCCGATACGAGAGTTTAGAGAAAGAGAGAGACGGGGGAAAGAAAAAAATTGTGGTATTATACGTGGAACCGTGCTGCACGTATCGGTATATATATTATATATATATATGTGGAACGAGAGGGATGATGGGCGCTCGGGCGGGATTGTAATACACGAAGCGCAAACCTAATTTAACTTTGAGGCTTGAAGAGCCAACCGTCGGACAATGAACAAAGAACGCCGCCCGATTTCGCGACACAATGGTTTTCGCTTCATCTACGTTCAACCTGGACAACGTGTTTTTTTTTTTATTCCCGCGAGTTTGTGGTTTCTCGTTGGAAAAAAAATTTCGTATTTATCACACTCGGAAAATCACATGAGGACGAATTTTTTTTTTTTCTTTTAATAATCGATTAATCTGTACGCCGACCGATACTGGGTTGATAAGTCGGTTTTGCGATATTACAAACGTATTAAGAAAACAAAAATATACTTCGGCGAGATTGAAAATTAATGATAGGTGTATTTTAGAATTTTATTTTATGTATTTTGTTGGGACGAAATTTTTTTTTTCCTTTTTTTTGGCAATTAATTGGCAATCCGTTTGAAATTCGGGATTGCGAAGAATGTTTCGCCGAGTCTATGACGATGGACCGTCGCGTCACGTTGGACTTTCGAGAATTTCTCGAATTGCCGGACCAGCGTTGAGGACCATTAGGACTGGTCTGAGTGTGGATGGAATATTGTACTTGAGCTGCTTCGGTCGGACGTAAAAAAAAGAAAATAAAAAAAATAATGATTCTCGTTTGCCCCTTTTTTCATGCCTCGCACATCTTTTTATCGGATTCTCGATGGACACTCGACACCTTCGAGCTCCGAGAGATAAGCCAAAAAAATAAAAAAAACGTTCACGGAATGTAAATCCCACGAAATAGCTGGGCAATTCGCTTCGACGTATTTTTTTTCACGATCGTATGAATATATTTCTTATGGAATTTTTTTTTGTCGTTGCAGGCTTGCAGGCGGAATTGTTTTACGTGAGGGAAGGAGTCGTCAATGAGTACGCGATAAAGTTCATCGTGCCGGTGCCTGCCCAGATGCACAAACTTCACTTTACCTGGGAAAATTTGGCTGGACGACCGGTAAGTCGATAATTCGAACGTCTTCTATACATATCATAGTTTATTAAATATAGTTTTCAGTATTACAATTTGAAAATACAATTTTCAATATATAAATTTGAAAACGACATTCTTAATATTTTTATTTGCAAAAAAAATGTTCATTATTCTAAATTTAAAAAAATATATTTCCGTATCTCAATTAAAAAAAAAAAAGTAAAGTACCAAGATCCAATTATTCCTGAAAGTAATCCAGTTAGACTTCTTCGTTCGTCATCTCTCCGCGAGACAATCGCTATTTTTGATTTTTCCGAAAAGATTAAAAAAAAAAAAAATGTTATCTCGCGTTACGCACAAGTTGAGTCGAAGTCAAAGGCGAAAAAGGCGGTCGGTCGGGCGGCCAGTTGAATCGGCAACGATGGTCGAGATTGGCATTCGGCTATCGCTTCCGTTCAAGCTCGAGTGATCACACCGCGAGTCGTGTTCGATACCCCCGACAAACTCGAACGAGGAGAGAAACGTTTCTTACTCGTATAAATATACATATATCTCGTGGTGTTTCTATATTCGGCTTATTATCGCGCGGGCAACGCTGGGTCGTACGCGAGATGAGAGACGAGGAGAACGCGCGGTTTACAATTACCTCAACCACCGAGGCATAACGTTTCTCTCGAGAGAGCCCGTTGATCCCGACGACTCTCGGTTGTTCGTCTTTATCGCGCGTGCGCGAACAACAACCGAGGAGACCAGAGAGATTACCTCTCGGCATAACTCTCCCGCACGCATTTACGCGTGCACGCGCCTTGCAACAACGAAAAACTAACTAAAAAAGACAAATAAAAAATATTTAAAAAACCGGCAAACTTACCACGCTCGTTTCACGGGCATTCCTCGTGAACCTACTTCGACGTGGCTTCTTCAGGTCCTGACTTCAACGACACGCCGAACTTCCGTGTGGTTTGTACATTGTCAACGGGAACATAATTACCTACCAAGCTCGGCGAATTCTAGCAAAAATAATCGGGATCCATTTTTTGAATCTTTTTTGTTTTTTATGATTATTATTATTCTTTCTAATAAATAATTTATTTCTTTGAAAAATTGATGTGAAAGTGGATTGAATAATTCTTTTTCCTGCAACGTTGACCATTGTCAATTGTTGTTGTGCATATGATTTATATATTTTTTTTAAATCTAAAACTTTGGAAATAAAAATTCATTGTATATAAAAATATTATATGTAACATGATATTATATATACATTTTACTATATTTCATATTATATTTATCCTCAATAAAATTAAATCTACATCTTTGTGAATGTAAGTAATATTGTAAAATTAATACAAACTTGATGCTAGTAGATTTTTTTCAAGGCTTTTAATATCTTTCTTCAGCTTTTCATTCCGGTTTGTTTTTATTTTATATTTGTTATTTTTATTCCACTGTAAAACATGAAAACTGAGCGATTTAACAGCAATTTCACGTGCAATAATATTCGATGCAATATTGCCCAGAAAATTTTTAATTCATCCATCGTCGGTGCATCGTTTGTGAAACGCGCGAACACAGCGAACGCTTAAAAAAACGTCAAGTGAAAAGTTTTGTAGAACGAATGAAGTAGCGTACGCGCGATGCAAGTCGAGCACACGTCGATGGCGGGGAAGGGCGAGAGAGGGAATTGCAAACAAATGGCCCGTAAAGTATGCGACACACTCGTGAAGGCTGTCGGATTGACTCGTCGCGGAGCGATCAGCAGCATTTGTGGGAGGGGGAGGGGGGGGGGGGGGAAAGACGACGAAGACGACGAAGAACGCCCGTGATCGAAAAGAACGATGGCAGAAGTCCTTTCGGTGAGTAGGACAAAGTGGTCGAGCCACTTCTTACGTCTTTTCTTCGTTCGCGTTCGTGTTCTTCTTCGCCTCCCGCGCTCACGCGCATCTCCGGAGGGACTGCCCCGCGTGTCTTCGCGCGTGTGGCTCAGCCAACGAGATTGGAAAAAAAAAAAGAAACAGGGCGGAAAAGGGGTGAGAGACGAGATAGACGGTGGGGGGGGGGTGGAAGGAAGAGTGACGGCCCGTGCCGGGACATCAGTCACTTCGCGACAAAATCGCGACCGTTACCCGCGTCCCTTTAAACCAACCGATTCCTGTCCGTCAAAATGAGAACTCACGACTCGAACTCCATAAGAAAAGTTCGACCACGTGTTATCCGTTCTCACCAGATTTGCAGAAATCGTAATGGTAGAAATACGATTCAATCCATTTCTGACAACGAATTAATTTCGAAAATTTCGCATTTCTCATTCGTATATTTATTATTTATTTTTCATCGAATCACGATTTATATGGATTTCAAAAAGAACTGTTTAAAATTTTGTTATTTCTTGATCAAAATAGTTATTTTATTACAACGACAGAATATAATTCTTTTGAAATCAGTCGAAATAATTATTTTAGTTTAGGATTAAGTTTTAATTCGATGAAATTCCATTGAATTCGAATTTAATTTCGATCGATTGTGATTCAACCGATCACAGTGGGTAAAAAGCCTGAAACCTACATATCCTTTCAACTGCTTTCGATTAAATTCGAATTAACTTTTAAAAAAACTAAATTTGTTTACGTTTGGAATTTTGCAATTTTTTTTCGTATTTTTATTTATTTTATTTATCGAGTTCTCTGGTATTGGAGAACCGATCCGAGAGCCGCTGGCGAAAGCTCGCTAATCAGCTTGCAACATCACCAACGTCACAGTACCTATGCGAGAAAAGCACATTGCCCGAGAGACGCCCCGCAAGCTCTTTCGTTCTGCAACGTGGGCATCGCTCTCGATAGCAGCATTCTTCTTGGCACGGCAACCCGTGTGTTGCTCTATCGCTCTTCATCGGTGCTTTAGCTTCGCTCGACTTTGCCCCACTCGTGCTTCGTTCTCTCAACACGAGCGAAAATTGGCTTCCAAGAACATATATATATGTCTTAAGGATAGAGTTCGTGCTTGTGAACGTTCGCGAGATTGTAGGAAGCACCGACGAAGAAAGAGGGATCGTTGTGTGGATAGATACATCTATATATAAATATATATATATAATAGTAGGGGTGTCCTTACTTTAGCTTTTTTTAGTAGAAAACCCTAAATAAGGTAGAAAGCAAAAAACATTGTTTTTTTAAAAATAATTTAATGTAAAAAATATTAAAGAATAAATTATAAAAGAAACGGAATGCTGGCGGCAGGGTTAAGAATTTCGATAGGGACCTCAAATTTTCAGGATATTTAAAAAAAAATTATTTCGAACAATATTATCCTTTGGAAGCGCCAAAATTTATTAAAAAAAAACAAAGTAAGGACCACAGTGATATATATGTATATATGAATCTTGATATTGTAGCACTCTGGAGATACTCGGTCAGTTCGAACGTTTCTCCAGTTACGAGGTGGCAGAACCGTGTGCTTACCGTACAAACTCTTTCTCCCTCTCTCTCTTTTTCTCTCTCTCTCTCTCTCGACTCGATTCCTTTATTCCTTATTCTCTCATTCCTTCGACTTTGTTTCTCTCGGTCGAGGAATCTTCGCTCGAACTGATGCCCAAGTACACGTAAAGATAGTAACCGAGTGCAACAAAGAAAACAAGCATATTGCTCGCGTTTCAACACTCCCCCCCCTCCACCTCCTCTTTTCTACTTTGCCGTTATGACGTGGTAGATCCCAACCAGTTTTACACCACACGTTTCTTTCTCTCTACTCCCTCCATCTTTCTTTTCTCTTTTTTTTTGTTTTTTTTCGTTTCCTTTTTTCAAGTCGTTGCTTTTTCCCGCCTCTTTATTGTTCCTCGTTTCTCTCAACGCTTTCGCGCGCGGCCGTTTCCACGGGCTTTGTCTCTTTATCGCTCTCGCGAATCAGCCCCAGATGCGCGAGGGCCTAGCCGCAACATGAAAACACACACACGGGGGTTTGTTGTAAAGTGCAACCAATGGCGTTGCACCCACACACGCACGTGTTACACGTGCATTCATCCATCTCTACTATCTTCGTCGTTGTGCATTGCGTTCTATTTATCGCGATGAACAATTGCAAAGTCTCGAGGGTTTCTGTTTGTTTTTGCGATCGGGTTTTTTGTTGCACGTGCATCGTGATAATTGGCGGGCCATTTAATGACATTTTCTTTCCACCGAGGTAAAAGTTGTTCAATCAATTTTGAAACTTCTACCGAATTCCAATGCAATCGAATGAAAATGCGTTGAATCTTATATTTTATTTTTTGCAAATTTTTTTTTATCATCGATCAATTTATTCTTCATCTGATTGTTTGTTTGTTTCGTTTTTTTTTTTGCAGCTTCCGTACACGATGTCGGTGGACATAGCGAATCCCTCGGAGCTCAGCAGTTCCCTCAACATTTCACAAGCGGGCGAGATACCGACGGGTGGTCGTCAAATATGGGCCCTGGCCCTTCATTGCGGTCCCTACGACGCCGAAGTCGATCTCACTCTTCGCATAAACGTTTCGCTCAATCGTCGTAACACGACGAGTCTGGAATTTCGTCGAAAGAAAATTTGTCTCAAGGACAAGAGCGGTTATCCGGGTCCGGAGGAGGTGTTAGTCGCTGCTTCCGGTTCCACTTCCGGCGGACAAGTATTTTACGCTGCTGTCGGTTGCGCGTGCGCATTCATCGCTGCAATTTTCGTTCTCGTCATAGCTTATTACGTTAGGGACAAGAAAGCTCGAAGACACAGGGATCCTTTGCAGTGAGTCAATATATAAATCATAAACAAAAAAAAAAAAACAAAAAAAAAACAAAAAATAAGCTGCAAGTTGGAAATTGCAATAATTTGTTTCCTCTGAATTTTTGTGTGAGGAAACATTTTTTTAAAATCTTTGGCTTTCTCATATCCTAACTAAAAATAATCCAATCAACGAGGAAATCATGAATCGTCATAAAAATCGTCTCAATCATGAAATCTGTTTTTTTAGGGAATCCCGAGGTCTGAGTTCAGCGTGCAGTGTCGAACGTGGGACGGGTGTTGGACCGGCTCAAACGTTTCTCTCGCCGGAAACTCCGCCATTGCCATCGGCCGCATCGGCCACGAGTTACCGAAGACTCGACGATCGACCGAGTCGAGAACTTCACGAGAGAATTCAGGAAATAACCGTTCAGAGGTACAATTTTTTATTTCTCGACCGACTAACATCAGCCATGTACTTGAAAAAATTTGTCACAAGGTTCATCGTCGTCACGGTTCACGTTTTGACACACGAGTCGATGGCTTCCCCACTCGACCCGGAAAACGAAAAAAAAAAAAAAAAAATCTTTTGCCACAGCAAAATAATTGGACCTCGTGTCAAGAACTGTATTGCACTTATTGTGTATATTGTGTGCAATGATAGAATGAACGTTGGGGCACGAGTAAATGACACGAAAAACGGTCATGAGACAGAATATTGTTTCTGGGTCGAGAGTTCGGTGCTCGGATGCTGGGAGAACTTTCGATATCGAAGGAAGCATATTAAAAAAAAAAAAAAAAAAAAATCCCTCGTTGAAGTGCCAGCAAGTGAGGAGATAGAAGGGAATGGGGTGGAAGAAGGTATACAAGGAGCAAAACTCTTTCGAGCAGTCACGTACAAACCGCGTTGGATTGTCAGAAGATCTTGCAACCGGATTTTATCGGTCACGATCGATCGTTTCGCACTACGTGCCCGAGTGCATCCTCTCAACGAAAATAAAGTCAACGTCGGCTGCTCGCCGCGCGCACGCGCGTGAATTCCCCCTTTCGAATTTGTAAAACCTAGCAGCTACCCTCAGAGCTTTCTAAATTTGTTTCGATGCTCGTCACCGATGCATCTTTTTCTTTGTATTGCATTTACTTTTTTTATTTTATTTTCTTGTTCTTCGTTCTTTCGTGCTTTATTTGTGGTGGCAGCTTCTAAGCAGCCACGAGTGATGACTTTTTCCAGCGACGAGCCAATTCACGTTCCTCCTGGAACACACCCACCCATGCATCGCGCCCTGTGCATCAATGACATATAGTTTTTAGGGTGTACAGTAAAAGCTCTCAATAGTCGATTATTTTGTGATTGAATGCAGTAATTCGGAAAATCTAAGTAATTCAATATTTATTTGAAAAACCCGCGAATTTAAAAATCTCAATTCAGCAATACTCAGTTATTTTAAAAATTTTTTAGCAATTTCACTTCAGACAACTATAGATTCGAATGAAAAAAATCAAAGGTTCATTATATATCTAAAAGGATTATTTATATATTTTCAATGTGTTTATGCAGTTGACTTTTCTTGAATAGACAATTTGTGGGTTAGCTTGTCACAACTTCAGACATTTCGGAACCATTATAAAAAATTGTGATTTTTTTTTTTTCATAACTCTGCACTTTCCTTTCGGTCGGTTTACCTCAGATATAACATTTTTTTGTTGCTTCAATCGGTATATTATTATTTCTCTGTAAATTCACAATCGATTCATCACAATCGAGAGTCAATGGTTTCATGTCGGCAGACACTCACACAAATACATCGAACTCCTTCGCTATTGGTCAATCGAACAACCTCGCGACATTCAAATCCCCCGGACCACTTGTACCCCAGATTTTGGACCATCGAGAGGTTTCACTGTACAAGAATTTCGTACGAAGTAATTCAACGAGTCGTCGTCCCCCGTGCTTCGACATGACACACGCGCGACCGTGGACACTCGCGCATCTTGAATAATGAAGATTAATGAATCGGGGCGTGATTTTCGAACGCGCGAGCGTTACGACGAAACGTTTTTCCCGGTCGGAATACCTCCGGCGCGGTTTACAAATTTTTCGTCGTGACACAGGCGCCACAGCGAGTTTCTCGCGATCTCGAGGTGTATCTCACGGAGCTTGGGTTTGATTAATGCGACGGTCTATTTATAGAGCCGCCGGCTGCACGATCCGGGGCGTACAGAACGCGTTTGAACAATTATACGGTGGCCACTTGGGTCGTGAAGAATTAGCTTGCGATCTTTGAGAAATGTTTTTTTTTTTTTTTTTTTTTTTTTGGAAATATTTCTTGGTGAACATTGACACGATCGAACGAAACGAGTCGTCTGAGCCGTTGATCCCCGATGCTGCGTTAAATTTAGCCGAACGTATCACGATTTAAGCGATAGCAACAAAAAAAATTGCTTGCAGACGAAAAAGAGTTATCTGTAATTTTTTCATAAACTATTTTTGCTTCATTGTTCGTTATAATTTTCATAAAAAATACTTATTGAAAGTCACATTCTGCCATTTTTGCACGTTTTTGCATCGTTAGTTTACAAATTAGAGGGGTTGTTGGGATACGCTCTGATAACGACTCTAAAAGCAAATATCTCGTGACAGAAGGGTTAAAACCAAAAGGACCTATCCACATTATTTGTCGCATTTTAGGAGATCTATTTAAAGACACCCCACTCGATGGGCGCAAATGAAAAAAAAAATGTTGAGTACACTTTTCGAACTACGAAAAGGGTTTCGAAAAAAGTTATTTGTCCAAAAATCTCATGATTTACATTTTCGGGTCATCAATCAACGTCCGTGTACGAAATTTCATCTTAATAGACATAAAAATGAATGGTAGCGCTGTGGCATACCAGACAGACGAACAGACCCAAACCACAAGGGTTCCTGAGTCAACCGAGAAACCCCAAAAACGCATGTGAACACTTAAAAATTGTTCGTGTCCGGGTATAATTTACTTATGTAATCGTTGTGGATTTTTTTTGTCGGTTTTGCCAGATGCCGAGTTCGTTTGCTGAGCGTCGAGATGGAGGGCACTTTCGGCCGCGTTTATCGAGGCAGTTACCACGAAGAGGGCGCGACTACACCGCGCGATGTTCTCGTGAAAACGGCAGCGGAACACGCGTCTCAGGCACAGGTCAGTAATTTTCTCAAATCAAAGCTTTTCGCAATTTTCGAAATTCGCGAATCACGTATTTCTGTCTCACTCGAGCAATGATCAATAATTCTCGTTCGCTGCTTTCGCAGGTTGCTCTTCTGTTGCGCGAGGGATTGGCACTCTACGGTCTGAGCCACGCAGCTCTGCTTCCCGTTTTGGGAGTCTCCATCGAGGACCGTGGCGCGCCCTTTCTTCTTTACCCACACACGGGTTACAGAAACATGAAGAGGTTCTTGTTGAGGTGCAAATTGAGCAGCGAGGGACCACCACGAGCCCTCACCACTCAGGAAGTCGTTGAAATGGCTCTTCAGGCTGCCAAGGGCGTGCAGTATCTTCACAGAAAGAGGCTCGTTCATCGCGATCTTGCTGCCAGAAATTGCGTGTAAGTTAATCGACTTATATCTGTGTTCAACAAATTTTTTCATTCGTGGATTTCACGAATTAACTCGATTTTTTTTTAAAACCTTCACGTACAAAATTAAGTTCGATCGATTATTCAACGAGTATTTATTTATTTAAAAGAGCAAATTATCTATAAAATTACTTATTGGCACTGCTAAAAATATTGCAATAAGAAACAAAAACATTTTCAGTAGCTTTATAGACAATTTTTTTTCTCAATTTTCTATGAGATGAGGAAAAAAATTATTTTGTGATACTTTGCCTCAAATTCAATTTATGATCGGCGTGAAATCCCTTTCCAAGAAAATAAATCTCAGTCTTTGGGTCTCGGCGTAAACCGAATCGATCGAGCGATCCCCATTTCGAATCGGCTTTGTGCACAGGACTCTCGTGCACACGGACGAACGAGCCACGCGAGGTTCCCGTAATTAGAGCGAGCTTATGCTTCATCGGTTCTCTGCTCTTTTCACGCTTACCCCAGACCCTGTTGTGACCCGACCCCAGAAATATATTTATATATGGCACGATAGGACGTGGCGAATTTATTGAAAGGTCGAAAGCATCGGGAGACCGTGAAAGCGGAGCTTTCTCGCTTTTGTCGAACGAAGGATTGAAATATTAATCAGCAACTGAAATTTTTTAATAAAATTGGTTCGATTTTTTTTTTTTTTTCATGTGCTGCAGTGTCGATGACGACTTGAGAGTGCAAATCACGGACAACGCTCTCGCGAGGGATCTCTTTCCTCAGGATTATCATTGCCTCGGGGATAACGAGAATCGACCGATCAAGTGGCTCGCCATCGAGAGTCTACTCACCAAGACTTTCACTACGGCTACCGATGTCGTGAGTATTCCTCGAAAAATAATATTTGTGATTTTTTTTTATTCGCCAGAAAATAAATAAATTTCTAAGGTGAATAAATTATTCGTGTCAAGCAGAATTTGGATTATCTAGATAAATTACTTTTTCATTATTTATAAAGACTTTCAATGCAAATTTGTCAATTAATACATTATTCGTTAATTACTCGCATCAACCGATAGAAATATGCTTTTAATTTTTATAATTTAATTTTGAAAACTTTAATTCAACTAAATAAGACATTGGTTAATTTTTCGTTTGTATTGCAGTGGGCTTTCGGTGTTCTTCTGTGGGAACTGACGACCCTGGCTCAGCAACCGTACGGCGAGGTGGATCCCTTCGAGATGGCGTCCTATCTGAAGGACGGTTACAGACTCGCGCAACCGATCAATTGTCCGGACGAATTGTTCGCGGTAATGGCTTACTGTTGGGCAATGTCCGCCGACGAGAGACCGACTTTCAGCCAATTGATCGTTTGTCTACAAGAGTTTCACACCCAACTAACGAGATACGTTTGAGAATTTCGTCGCCGGAAACAAGAACAAACAAGAACAAAATCAGTGCGACTATATCGCTTAGAAAAAGAAAGTTTAAAAAAGAAACTTAAATACTCCGAGGGGTAAAACACTGTAAATATTTATTAGATAGTCGTGCCGTTGAACAAACGGCTGTACATTTTTTTATTTTCTCGAACGTTGTTTTAGTTTTTTGGCATAACGTTTATCTTCGTTATTATTTTTTTCTTTTTTTCATTCAAGTTTCTTATTCGACTGAACAAAATAAAATAAGAAGAAGAAGAAGAAAAAGAAACAAAACCTTTTTCACCAAGCACTGCCAGTATCGATCAAAGCCATGCGCACCTAAAAAAAAAAAAAAAAAAAGACAAAACCAATGACTCAGTTCTTCGATAGCCAGATAAAACGACATAACAATGTAACAATTAATCATGTGATAGTAATTCCGCTTGCCACTTAGCTATCCGATGTGCCAACGATTGTGTTTTTTTTTTTTTAATTTTCTTTTTTGTACTTTTTGTATATACATAAAAAAAATTCATTTATAAATAGTATTACTACCTTGTAAATAGTGAACAGATGTCGTGTAACACAGTACATATATATATTATATACGTTCGAAGAGACGATGAGATAAAAAAAAAGGATGCGAATCCGTGCATGTGTATAAATTACGAGCACGTTAAGTTCGAAGAATAAAATTTATTGCACTGTAAAACCATGACCGGAGGTCTAGTTTTTCCCTGTTCCTCGTATTTCCCCCCGCACAGCGATACAGTTTCGCGCTCGGAATTTTCGTGCGTTATAACTAGGCGTGGAAGAGATAAATCTTGGCGATTTCCTCGCGCGTGGCTGTGTGCAGCACGCGGCCCATCGAGCTATTTTCGCGTAGCGTTTTGTCGGTCCGGGACGACGAGAAAAGAGAAATAAAAAAAACAGCAACGATCGAGCGAGCGAGTCTTCTTCATTGGCACCGAACTTCGTCGAACCGCAGTGTGACTCGTTTATTTTTGGTTTTTTTACTCTTTCGAGGTACCTTCAACGAAATTTGACAACGACAAGTGTGACACGGATGAATTAATCGATGGAAGCTGGATAAAGTCTTGCTCAAATTAATCATTAAGTACGAAATGATAATTCGTACTCATCGATGGATCACAACTTGCGATATAAAATCAGATTTAGGGGACTGAGTCACCTAAAAAATGTATTTTTTCTTTCCTTTTTATTTGTGACATGATCAATGTATGACAGATACAAACAACCAGTCAATATCCTCGACGATGAATCATAAATCAAATCCTTTTCGATATTTCGTTCCAGGATGATCGAATGTTCGAAATAAATTGAAACGTTTATTACTATTTTGTTTTTTTCATTTTTTTTTTCATTGTTTTTTTCACGTCCGCTTGCTATCGATGGTCGTGCCATTAATCATGGCTTCGTGCCTCTTTTTTTTTATCCACGACGAGTTCACGAGAGTTCATCAGGGACGATGGGTCGACATTGGGAATTTGGTATCTGGAAATTTCCGACGATTAGACACGGGTCATTAGTCTTCTCGTCGATGCTTTCTCGTGACGGTCCGATGCATCCGGATGAGCAGGTAACGCGTTTTGCGTCTGTTAAGTGGAGAATACGTGTTCCGAAAAATCAGACGACGCAGTAGTTTGAACGTGAGAAAAGTAGTAGCAATGCAGATGAATGCATGATGCAGATGAGGTGTACTCAATTTGACGTATTTACTTGACTCTACTTAATTTGATTTTTATTCTAATTGCGAAATATCCTAAGTAAAAAAAATATATATAAGCTATATATGGGAGGGGACATACATAGTTAATATATAGATCATATATAGCCTGCACATAGACTATACATAGTCTATATATAATTTTTAAAATTGGAATCGTATGAATACGTATTTAAATTACAAATTACAAACTACATCCATAGTTGTATTGAAAAATTTCCCAATCAAGACAAAACTGCATTTCAAATGCGATGCATTTGCATCTGAAATACCAACCGGGTCTACAGATAACAATGAAAATAAATAAAAACTACAAATCTATATTTAAAAAAAATAAATATATCTGACAATGTTATTGGGAAAAAAAATTGTATAAAAAAATATAGCAGTGGGAAATAATTCGATCCAAAGTATTTTGAATCATAATCACGACGAATAATCGTGACAAAGGGCTACGAAGAGTTCAACGGAGAGCGAACAAGATGTGAACAAGTGTGCGAGAGAGATAGAGAAATAGAGAGAGCGACGTTAGTACTCGATGAATTTAAACCAGCCTCTCTCGCTCGAACCCAGTGTGCCACCCTTTTGTTTGACAAAGAGCCTTTGTCGAACGTCGAGTGTAGCTACTGACTCACCGTGCAACGCAACCGCCCAGTGTGTGTACACGTTCAACACCGCGACCGAGGAACCCGAAATTGCTCGAGCAACGATGTGCGACATTGGGTTGCTCGGTGCCAGTTGCAATCACAGTTTGCCCGGAGGGCGGTTGCTCGAAGGGTGCATTCAATCGAACCCCGACGCCACCCCACTTGCTCTCACGTGCGGCGCGCGAGTCTTGTGTACACAGATTGTAGCGAAGCTCAGGGGGCGGGAGGGAGGGGGGTTGCCACCTCGATAATGTCATTCATGAGCGTCGTGTACACGAGCCGGTAGCCCATTAACGGCTGGCAAGAGCAGTTAGTTAAGAGTGAATGATTTTTCAACCCCCTCGTACGTTCACTCGCGTACAACATGGCTTTTCTGAACAACATACAATGTCGTGTTTACGGTGTCAACGTCTCAATATAATCATGAAATATTGTCGTGCGATATAATGTCACAAAAAAATTATTGAAAGAGAAAATGATTAAAGAGAGAATAAAAATTATTTTGCTGCCGTTATTATTATTATTATTATTATTATTATTATTATTGTTATTATTATTATTGTTGTTATTATTATTATTATTATTATTATTATTATTATTATTATTATTATTATTATTATTATTATTATTATTACTATTTTTTATAACAATTCGCGAGTTAATGTTAGACAGAGATAGAATTTTATTTTTTTTATTTTTGCTTCATCGTAAGATTCAAAGGGAAGAAAATTGCAATTGTTTCAACTTTTAAAAATTATTTATTAAATTGAATCACGTGAATTAATATTATTATATCCGTGTTTTTTTTTCTTTATTATTTAACGAATGAAATAATAGAGTGAATTATTATTTGCATTATTTTTCGTCATTGAAAAGAATAAAACAATTAGGTGAATTATTATATGCGTCTTCTTCATTATTATTATTATTAAAACAAAAAGAAATAAAATAATATATTCAATGACATTTAACAACTGGACAGAATGATACTGACGAGATCTCTCAGTCTCGGGTAATTTTTCTCGGATCGACATCCGAGATCGGAGGCCACTGTAATTTGCCTGTGTTACATACGTTCTTTATCTCTCCGACATCTTACAACTATTATCCCTTCTGCGACGTTCCCCACACACGCCACGAACGTTGGTTTTTTCTTCTGCATTCCGTGCATCGTCGTTATTTTTATTTTTTTTGCGAAATACGAAATATCAGTTGGTATCACGTCGGTTTCGCTCGACATCGTGTGACCACTCGTTAAACCGGTTTGTTCATTTTATTCACGATTCATCACGATGTACGAACGTTTGTTCGTCGTTTGTTTGTTCTGCATTGTCGTGAATACTATCGCGGCTTTCGAAATATCATCGAAGATCGATTTCGAATCGGACGATGTGACGATTGGTGATTCGTCTTCGGACGAGCCGGATCCGGTTATCATCGTCGTTGAAAATTCGAACAACGACGATCACGAGGAAATCGTTCGAGGCTTTGGATCTACGAGGCTACGGGCTCGAGGCTACGTGACCGTTCGAGGTCCTGTCAAGACGATAATATCGCAACGTAATTATCAACTCGTGAGTATATTTATTGCGACTATCGTATTTTTATTTTATTTTATTTTTTTTCGTTAGACGATTGATGAAAAATATATTCAAATTAAATATAAATAATAAAATTGCGTGATTGTTCGCCTTGATATTTTTAAAAACTTTGGAGAAGAATATATATGATATGTGTGTGTATATATATATATTCGTGACTGGAGAAGATAGTGAGTCGTTAAAGCAAACAGCGAAGGGCTCATAAATTTATCATCATGGCGATCATCGAACGCGTGTATAACGACCGTTGTCCAATGGGTAAATCCCAAATAGATATTTTGACAGTCGCGAGACCTCATAAACGTGTTTCGGGTCATTACGAATATTTTTTTATAGTCAGCGGTTGGATGGAAATAGTCATAAATTTATCGGTTTGCGTTGCCAACTGCGGCAAATGGTGGGGAGGGGGTTGAAAAAAAAAAAATTTCGTACCCTGAGACGGTGTTGGAAAGTCCATAAAAATATTGACTCGCCCATAGCGTTGGCCATCGTTAAACATTTATTCTCATATGCGCGATGCAATTTTTCGGGCGCACGAAAATGGCCCTCGGGAAATAGTTTCGAATAATCTCGTAATGTTCGATACTTCGATTTCAGAATTCACATCAACCACGACCGAAGGTGACGAAGAACGTTCGCATTATCGTTAATGGCGCGGGAACTACCAAACCGGAAAATTTCAATTGTCGCGAGGGCGTTTGCGAAACGACCGTGGCGACGCAGACCGATGAGATGGGAAACGTCGTGGGTTCGGTTCGTCTCACAATCGTATCGAAGACAAAGGATACGAAGGTCGAGGACGTGCCGGTTATCGATGGGATTCGCGGTACCGGATACGACAACCGCAATCCCACGTTTGGATTCGACGATCGACGCGAGAATAATCGGCCAACTTTTTATGACAATAATATACCTCAGGTAGGAAAATTCGATCTGGTTACTAAAATATAAATATGTGCAGTGAGGTAGTCGTTTAAAATTCGAATCCTTGTCGGCCGCTTATGGAAAATTCGTTTTTGGTAAAAGAAAATGGGGATCTTTTTTATTTTGTAAAAAAAATGATAAAAACCGATGTCGATTCATGATCAAAGTCAATTTTTGAGATAACGATATAGTTTTTTTGGGAATATCTCATGAAATATGTAAATTTGGAAAAAAAGCATGGAAATAATTTTTTAGCTTATTAATCTTTCTATCGAAAAGGTTTCAACGATTTAAAAAAAAAAACCAAATTCGAAATAAAATTGTGGATAAAAACAGATTTAAAAAAAATAATCATTTTTGGCAATTGAAATATTTTGATGTGATTATTTTTGTAGGCCCCGGCCAATCGAAAGGATCGGATACCTTGGCGCAATCCTTCGAGACCGCAATCGACTTCCTTCAACTCACGTAACTCGGGATCCCGTCACCAGCCGCCAGTCTGGATGCCTCGGATCCCCACCGGAATTTCGGTGGACGATAAAATTGAGGCTCCATTGAGTCAAACCAATCCTCAGTGATCAGTAAACGAAATATATATCTATATATCAAGACCATGTTTTTGAATAGTTTATCTCGTCAATAAAATTTTGTTGGGTTTCTCTTTCCTGGTTCCTTCAATCGTGGGAAATTTATATATGTTTGCGATAAAAAAATAATTAGTGTATTATCATGTTCGAGAATATATTTTAGAGCAATAAAAAGGTAATAATATTTCAAGGATAACTGTGCATTATTTAAAATACACAACACTGAGAAAAGTTTTCCTGTAGAATTGAGTAAGATCTCAGCATCCGTCAGCATGACCGATTATCACAAAAATCGTACAAGAATGGAATAAGCACGCAACGTATGGAATATATTTTTTTTCTTTTGTAGCAATATGAAACGTGTAATATTGTTTGACATAGTGCAGCAATCTATTGCAATCAAATTAGCATTTGTCATGGAAGCGAGGTAAAAATGAAAAACAATCTTGCGAATCATTATTGATTAGAATCAATCAATCAATTAGAATTAATAATGATTCACGAAATTATTTCCATGTATAAAAAAATTAATAGCTCGAGTTTGTCATTACATATAAAATACATATATGCATCTCATCAAAAACTGTTTCGTCTTTTCTCTTAAAAAAAATGTTGAAGAGAAAATGAAAAAAAAATTATGCACGTGAGGTAATTTAAGGATCGTGAACAGTGCGGAAAGTTATTTTTCCGTTGTCATTGACTCCGGTTGTGGAAATCTTGTGGGAAGTTTCCTTGCCGTCCGGACCGATGGAATGACTGGAGCTGGAGCTGGAGAATACTCCGACGTTGCCTCCCGAAGGGGGTGGGATATCTTCAGCGAATCGCGAATCAAATCCGACCGCAGCCTGTCAAGTGCAAATAATACGAGTTAAAAATTATTTCCTTCGCTTTATAAATGAAAATTATTAAAATAATTTATAAAGATGAATAACTGACGGGAGAAATTTCTCCAGCTTGGTATCCACCCTGAGGACCAAGACTGATGCTGGAAATAGCTGATTGTGGTCCAGAACTAGAACCGCTGTATCCCTGACCTCCATTGCCTCCATTATGTCCATAACTTTCACCACCTCTGGCTCCCAGTGGTGCCTGCAATTCCTGCAAAAAAAAAAAACAAAAGAAAAAGAGATGATAAAAACTATTACAACAACATTTGCAACACGTATTCAAAAGCGGAAGGTTGCACTTATAGAATTAAATCAAACTCTAAGATGGAATGAAAAAACTTACAGTGCTCAATTGTCCAGCCGGTTGTCCGCCATATCCAGAATTGGATGCACCAGAATTCGATCCATATGATGGACCGGAATTCGATCCATGCACTGGGCCCGAATTCGATCCATATTGTGCACCACCGAAGCCACTTGATTGAAAAAAATATCTAACATAAATATCGTTTACATTTTTTTTCTCTCAATTACAAAATAAGAATGAGTCAAGCATTTTTGACAAAGCGACAGAGTGTTGAGATGCGATTATGGCCCATACCCCTTAAAGGTATCACCGGGAAAGCCGTTGAAGCTCGAAGGCACTCGATCGTTATTAGGAGAAGTGTAAGTGCGACTGTACGTTCGTGCATTATTATCGATGCTCCCATCGGCGTTGGTCATCAAGGCCGAACCAGTCGCCCAAGATCCTCTGGCACTTTAATCACCAACGAGACACAAAAGCGCGAACAAAGATACAAAAAGCGTGAAGGTGAGCTGCCACCGAAATAAAATTAATAGAAAAAAACCAAGAAATTATTCGAAAAAAAGAAGCTGCACAAAAGATGGCAAAAACAATTGTTGGAAGTCACAGATGTTCGGGTGAAATAATTATTATAATTTTCAATGTTAAAACGGTGAAAAATGTTAAGCAGTAGGTTGTCGAAAGTTAGATAATTGTAAGACACTTACGCTTGTTGAGCTCGTATCTGAGCTTGAATCTGAGCAGTTATAGCGTCGTGTTGAGCTTGCACGCTTTTGAATTGTTGTTCAATCGCGTTGCGAATGTCGGCACTCGATTCGAAGTACGGAGCTCCCGACGCGCCTGCGTAGGAACCTGCACTCGCACTCGCTCCTGCACTCGCCCCGGATCCAGTATTCGAACCACCTGCCAAACATCGAGACACATTAGAGCTGACAATGACGACCAATGTGACCATGTCAATTTTCCGGATTACTCGATTACTAAACCTCTCGAATATATGAACGATGACCAAAGCATTCAAGGATCAGTGTTCCGAGTATTTTACGGTTCACACTTGAAATACCAAATATTGCATGAATTCGTATTTGAAGCGAAAATCACAAGATCGGACATTGAGTTCGAAATACCAACATAAACGTATAACAGTGTTTCAAATATCGAATACCACGTCGATTTCCAAGCATTAGTGAGTTAGTTGTTCGGTTAATCATAATTAATCAACATGCATGATTTATTCGTGCAATTCAATTATCCTATTTTCATCGCCCACTCATGCCATCCAGGATATGCTAGGATTGGTTTTTCCACTTATTTTGTGCAACATGCACTCGACATTCACAGATTTTTAATACACATTGTTTCATGGAGATGGAGCGAAAACAAAATAACAACGACAAACAAACAAAAGTAACAATTTTCACATGCTTACGCACTAAGCTCTAGACTACCTGATAATATGACATTTACCTAAAGCGATATCAGCGAACGATCCATGCACTACACGAGTTCACGACATGTAAAACGCTTTTAATGACGAGGTTTACATAATGAATTTTCACTGTCTGGCCTCGCTAGACATGGTTCTTCTCTCGCCATTGCTCAGGTTGAATCGTACCTGCCCCGTTCGTTGGGGGGAATCCCGCGAGCTCGTTAGCGCCTGATGTGTATCCCGGTGATCCGTTATCGCGATTCATCGGGGCTTGAAAGCTTCCAGATCCGGCTGTCGCACTCGCGACACTCTGGGCATTTGCGAATGCTCCCGTATTTGACGACGAACTACCGGATGGCGAGACGGTGTTCATAATGGGTCTGTTCATGACTTTGGAATCGTAATTCGTTGATTGAGGAGGAGAATTTGGAACGGCCGGAGAATTGAAATTGTTGTTCGGATTGTAATTGGGACCGAAGTTCGTCGGCCAATTTGGCATGGGGAAATTTGGGAATTGGGGCTGATGGGAATTAAAATTGTTTTGTTGGAAAGAACTGGAGTCGTATGTCTGATATTGGGAAGGTTTAGTCGGAGGATTCATATTCGAAGGAGGTGGAAGCTCCATCTTTGTTGGTTTAGGATTTTTCATCTGACCTCCAGTAGGCTCGGAATTGGATTGGGGGTTTGGATTAGAATTCATTACGTAATTGGGCATCATGACCGGACCTGGACCAAACGCGCCAGGATTGAAAAATGGCATGCCAAAGTTGGGACTGAAGCCAGGATCCATATTGTCGTAATTGGGTTTCCAGGCTGGATTCCAATTGGGGTTGAAACCTTGATCGAAACTACCAGCATTCGCATTGGCACTTGCACTGGAGCTTGCACTTGAGCTTGCACTCGAGCTTGCACTCGCGGTTGCACCTGCGTTTGCATTGCCATTCGCGGTGGCTGAACTGAAGCTGTTTGCGGATCCGAATCCGTAAGGTCCGGGAAAACCAAAACCGCCGAAACCGTCAAATGGCATAGGATTGAATTGATTTGGTGATTTCGATGTTGGACCTGAATTCGAGGCACCGTTGGGACCGGAATTGGGCTCGGGATCCGCGTCAGGGTCATCGGCGAATCGTCCTGAGAAATTCGGCATAGGGTCTGGATTTTCCGTAGATGCAGGAGATTTATCGCCTTTGGCTGGTTTAGATGTTTTGGGACTATCGGACGTGGAATCAGGGTCTTCGTTGGAATTGGAGTTTGGTGAAGACTTTCGTTTCTTATTTGATGGACTGTTAGGGGAAGATTTTGGGGTCGGTCTTGAACGAGCTGTCGGGGATGGTTTACGTTTGGGCTTGGACGGAGACGCTGGTGAGGGCTTTCTGGGTGGATTCTCTTTCGAGGGAGGAGTGGGGTCGTCATCCGGCTGTTCGTCTTCGGGCGAAGGATCCGCGTCGTCATCTGGCTGATCGTCTTCCGGCGAAGGATCCGCATCATCGTCTGGCTGTTCGTCTGCGGGCGAAGGATTCGCGTCTTCATCGTCCGATGGAGGAATCTCGTCAGCTGTTGGCTTGAGTGGTCTACGACCGGAAGTAGACTTGGCTGGTGGGTTTTGCGAGGAACGCGGCTTGCTTGGTCGCTTTCTATCCATCTGCTTAGGAGTCGGGGGATTTCTCGCGTTTGGCTTGTTCGGAGACTCAGGATTTGATTCAGGATCCGATTCATCCTCCGGGTCTTCATTCTCAGGCTGTTCATCATAATCGTTTGCTGGAGGGGAAGATCTTGGATTCTGCTTATTCGGACGTGTTGAATTCGGCCTTGAGTTTCGAGGTGGCTTGTTTTTAGGTGAAGGTCGACCGTTCGAATTTTTTTCATCCGGAGAATCTTCTTGCTCAGGATCCCATTCATCGTCGGGCTCTCCATCATCAGGTGTATCCTCAGAATCATTTTCTGGAGGTGTAGGCTTGGCATTCTGTTTATTCGGACGTGGTGCGTTGGGTCTGCTTTCCGGCTTATTACGACTTGAAAAATTCGGTCTGGCATTTGGTTTTGTTTGTGGTGGAGAATCATCTGGATCAGACTCATCGTCAGGTTCTTCATCATCAGGACTACCTTCCGGATTCTCCGATGGAGGAGGGGAGGTTGGTGTGGTATTCGGTTGATTCTTTCGCCGTGGGTTCAATCTGCCCTTCGGTTTATTTTGAGGAGGAGGACTCGGCTCGTTGTCGGGCTCCTTATCATCGGACGTATCTTCGGGATCCTCTGTCGAAATACGAGAATTTGGTGTAACATTTTGTTTATTTGGTCTTGGATTGTTCGATTTGTTTTTTGGTTTACTCCGAGCTGGAGAATTTGGCTTATCATCGGGTTTATCTTGGGAATCTTCGGTATTGGGTTCATCTTCCGGCTGTTCGTCGTCGGGCTTGTCCTCGAGTTCATCCGGTGCAGAAGCCGGAGTCGGTCTAGCATTTGGCTTGCGCTTGGGTTTGTTCTGAACTGACGGAGTCGGTCTAGGTTTCGGTTTGTCTTGAGGCTGTGAATCTGGTGGAGCGTCATCTTCTGGTTCCTCATTATTCGACTCATCTTCAGGCTCATCTGCCGGAGGCGATGGAAGTGGACGTTTGGGTTTTTTACTCGGTGATCTTGGTTTTTGATTAGGATTGCGATTTCTCGTAGGCTTGGGTGTAGTCGAATCAGGATCAGATCCGACAACAGCTACAGGAATTGGCTGAGATTCATCTTCCGGATCTTTCTCGTCCTCGGGCTCATTTTTATCTTCCGGCTCTTTTTCGTCTTCTGGCTCTTTCTCATCTTCCGGCTCTTTCTCATCGTCCGGCTCTTTCTCGTCCTCCGGATTCGGCACCTCCTCAGGTTCCGCAGGTTCTTCATCGTACTCAGAACTCGGAGTATCACTGTACTCGTCAGGCTTTTTCGTTTGACCCTTAGGCTTGGATTTCGGTGCAGGGGTAGGCTTGGATTCATCATCCAAACTTGGTGTAACGTTGGGACTCTTAGTGGGCTTCCTCTTCGATTGAGGATTCGGAGTCAGCGATTCACTCGGATCGGTTGTAGTCTCAGGTTTGTCTGGCTCGTCCGACGCATCCGGCGTATCAGATTCCGATGGCGTTTCGGGCGTCGTCGGAGGATCTGGCTTTGGCACGACGGAAGGTCTGGGACGTCTGCGATTTGCCTTAGTGGGAGCTCGTGACTTTGGCTTTGAAGGATAATCCGGAGGATCGGTGGGAAGTGTTCTGATCTTGAGAGTCGGTACTCCCCCGGTAATGGCACTCGGGGTTGTGTCCGTTGCGTCGGAATCGGGAATAGCCATGTTTGATTCGGGTGGAGGTGTTTCTATTCTTCTGGCTGGACGATTAACTTGTCGTTTCCATATCCTCGACGACGAGTCCAACGTCGAATCGTCGACGCTTATATCCTCTAGATGCAAAGGCGGTCCTTTACCTTTTCGACAGAATTAACAGACATGCGACTTTTCCGGTTAGACTTGCGCACGGTACACACGATCGATCGCTATTTTTGTTTTTTTGTTTCATTCTAACACGAATTTCTGTTATACACGAATTATATGGATCAATTAATTTACGTCGATGACAAATATAATTTCGTTTATCAATCAATCATGAATTATTATTCTTTTCCTAAGAATTATCAGCTGAATTGTTAAAAGAATCATTCTAGCGTGTTAAGTGTCCCAGTAGATGGCTAATAATTTTGTGAAATATTAATACAGTTATGGGAGACAAAGCTAGAGAACAATCGAAACAGCAGATAGAAGATGAATAAAATTATGTTTGAATTTTTTTTGTTGTATCAGTGCTTAATTAGTTTAATTAGTGAGGCCGTGCTCACGTCGCGTTTGCGCGTATCGTGCACATTGAATAATAGATGCAGAAAAATAGAGACACAGATATATGTACGACGTAATTGATAAATCGCTGCGTGATCGAATCCATAATAACGTTTCGGTTGCGCATAGCGTCACACACGAAAAAAAAAATGTCATGGCCATTCGACATGCATCGACGTTATCGCGAACGAGTTCTCGGATTTTTCGCACATGACTTTTGGCCCGAGATCCGGATGATGATGTCCTCGCCTCGTACAATCCGGCTGAGGAAATTTCGATCTGACGCGATAAATTATCACGAACGACTTGGAAACAAACGAAATGTCGCTTGGTCGATCATCCGACGAATATCAATTTTAAATTCCACGTGTAATCACAACACCTTGCCGTTGAAAAGATTATAATCATTTTTTTTCATTACAACGTTCGCCACACTCGAGTCAAGAAGGATATGCGTGTGAGACGTAGGAAAAAGCCACGTTGTGAAAAAAAAAAATGAAAAAAATAATGTGGACGCCAAGGTGAATTCAGAAATGAGGTCACGGTTCACGGAACGACTTGGTCACATTTTTTTTTCGCTCTACGTGTATTTCCTCCCGTAGTTATTACACACACTGATCTAACTCGTTGGGTATTTCACGTGGGAAACCATTCGTCTCGTCACACATCCAAAAAATCAACAGAAAACCCGTGAAACAGGCTCTTGGTCAAACGAAAACGATGCTCACGACACGTCTCGCGTCTTCCACACCTATGTCGTCATCTCGACTGGGCCAGTAACATTATCGCAGCAAAACAAAATTTTGAAAAATAAAAACTTCAATTCCCAACTTTGATAAATCAGGTTTGCAAATGAGAAAAGAAAAAAATTGAAAATATAAACACGGTTGATAAAAAATGAACGAAAATACGATTCTCACCAAATGAACGAACCATTACCGTCGATCAATGTCCAGATAATAATGACACACTTAGCTATAGCCATCCACGAAAATTTTATGCAAATTTTAACTTCAACTCCCACTACCAGATTTCCAATTCCAAAACTCATACAATTTTTCCATCCTTTCAAGTTATTTCAAAATCTAAATCCTATGTTTTTTCGTTCCCCACCAAAGCCAAAGATTCTTCATTCTTCTTCGATGGCTCAAAAAAAAAAGAAATAAAAATAACACGAAATTTAACAACGCACATCGCAGTCGGTACGATTGGAACGATGACAGCATCGATAAATCGAAAGATGGTAGTCGGTGACGATTGTATCGCAATCTCTACAGTTCGCAGTCACAATAGCGCAAACGTGTGGTACACGTGTGGATAGTTATCGAAACTCACCTCCGGTGGATCGTTCCGGTCCGTAGCCCCAAGCCCCGAACACTCCGACGAGGACGATGAACGCACAAACGTGGACCTTGAAGTTAGCCATTACTTCGTGTTCACGATTCTACGAGAACGCAATGAAAAAAAAAATAATCGTTTGTTCAATTACAATTCGATTGGATTTTTTCATGCACAAAAAAGAATTTGGAATTACCAAAAAAAAAAAGAGGAAAGCACTTATTCAACGCGGAAACGAACACAGATTTATGTAGAATGGTGTGTGGGTTGTTAGCGGCGCAGTTCCAAAGAGAATGACTAAGTTAGCACGTTCGACGATTACTTATATAGCATTCGGTTGAGCCTGTGTGGTTACCTCCAGGTTCTCTTCCTCGAGCTGTGGGATCCTCGCTCGCGTCTCGACGTTTTTATCACACCACACACGGGACCTCAAGCTTGATACACGGCTTCGTGTGTGACGCACGCGTGTGAGAGTATGGCAAATGCAAAGATCCATCGAACGACGACTCTCTCATTTGGTTGGAAAAAAAAAATATACATATTTTTTCTGTGGCCTTCGAACAAACTCATCGTTCGACGAAAAATTTCGTACGTTCGTGGACGAACCTGTATATACGGAAATATCATCCATCGCGGACTGTTCTTCCATGTGTTTGAAAGATTTTTCCATCGATTATGATCGTTGAAGATCGGTGTTGACGATAATAAAATAATACCGATCAAAATACGATTTTTTTTTTCTAATTAAATTTGGTTTATTTTTAACGGTTATCAGCGAATTAATTGGAATTTTGTGTTACAGGAAAGACAAGCGATATTTGTAACATTCTGATTAGTCGCATTGAAATCGTGATCTAAGCCCGGAGGCCAAGTCGTGGGTTATCACTTATCAGTGATGCTCTTCGCTCGATATACATCCTTCGTTCGTACATTCTTACGTCGTTTTCTCATTACGCCGACAATAGTTTTTCGGCCTTTGAACGATACAATCTTCATAACGATCGTTGCAGTCACAACGACGAGTCCAAGATCATTGCCAAGGCCGCTCATCAGCGTCTGGGTTGTCGATGATTTTACAAAATCTTTCATCCATCTCTTCGCGCTTCCACGCAATCGACCATGTCGCAATTTCTTTTCGGGAATTTCCCGAGCTGTTGAAACAACTCGTTGAATTGGTAAACATTGTGAAAACCGTCGTACGGTGAATCTTATTAACGAAGATTTTTTTTGTGGTTTTTTTTTCATCGAAAAAATATTTGAAATATTTGTGAAATATTCGGCGATGGAATTTTTTGATATTTCATTTTTGAGTTTTTGGAAATTGTGATTATATTGTAAGAACAAATTTTGATTAATTCGTATATTCATATATTTATATGTCACGATTTATTATATTTTTGAGAAAAATGTTCCAAAATTTTCACCAGCGGATTTTGATTGTACGTAGAATAGTTTTTTTTGTTAATTACTATGACAAAGGCAGGAAGTCGTTACAGAACGCTAACCATGTTAGTTGTTCCTCATGACCGTGAAATTCATCGTTCCATTCATCCAGTCGATAAAATTTATTGTATTTATGACGAACAAGTTTGCGGGAATAATGTGTTCCCGAGCATCCTGGACGAGATAATCGATTGACACTTAACACCCAATCGACAGATTTTTTCCCCCTTGCATCGCGATAAGTATGGAGCTCTAGCTGAAAGATCCGAGAACTGTTGTGAACATATGATTTTCATGAAATACTGGTTTGCGACTGTTGTGAAACTTTCGCGGTCAAATGTAACTAATCGCTGTAATCGTGAACGATCATGTTTGATTGTCGAAGAATAAACGGAAGAGAAGAAACAAAACGAATCCGTGAAAACTTTAAGTAGAAACATTTATCGTGATGCTCACGGTATTTCCATTGTTCAATTATATATTGTGACGTCACATCTTAAAAAAAAATATTATTATTATTATTAATATTATTGTTGCTGCTGCAATGATAATTGTAATTCCTCGGGCAATCGTAAAGTGCATTGAAAATGGTAAGACTGTACACTGTAATAAATCATTAATACATTTATTAATAAATCAAATACACGTAATAAATCGTTAATAAAAAATAGTAAGGCAACATATTTCTTTGTTTAAAACTGCTTGAACGTTTGAAACCGTTATCACGATCATCATCGTCAACTTTGAATTAATTTTACAACTCGTACGGGTCAGCCTTAGCCCAGTGACGAACAATACTTCGGGATTTCCCAAGGACCGCACGACGCTCACTCGTAGTCGCGATCGAGCATGCGTGACGTCACTGTCAAAACGTTCACATCGATTTTGACGTATTTTTTAACCTTTTTTTTTAATAACCTTTTCACAGTTGTCCATTTGGACGATTATCATAGATTATTTAATAACATTATGAATAAACAATAAATTATGTTGGTGAGTGAAGTGGGTAATTTGTTTCTTGTTTTTTTTTTAATCGTTGTACGAACCACCGAAATAAAAAATAGCCAATCGATCGATTCGATTAGTTCCTTTGTTTTTTTTTGCACATGTCGCTTCGATGAGAATTGCCAAAAGAGTGACCGAAGAGCGACTGGCCGATCGAATAGACACGGCGCTCGGTATAACCGAGAAACGATTGCGTCTTGAGTACGCTTCGTGCATCTCAATAAGACTTTGTAAGGTCGTGCAAACGCGTTAAAAAAGGGCAGTGACAGGCTGGGGACAAGTCAGAACGAATTTAGTCATGGAGTGGTGCGCGAGTCGGTTCATCGTATTTTTTTCATTGCTGTCGACGATTGCGTGGGCGGGTAAGAATACATTTTTATCGAATCATCGAATCCAATCGAAACTACGGACATTTTTTTTCATCAGATCGTCGAGACTATTTATTTATTTATTTATTTATTTATTTATTTATTTATTTATTCAATTGAAATGTTCAAAGTGAAATGCCAACGAAAATTGTGACTTCGTGATTACTCGACGAAGTGTGTGTTTGATACACACGGGAGTTTCGAGACGAAATGCGTGACGTGCGAGTCACACACGCGAATGCATCGTACAAGTTTTAATCATCGACGATTGTTATTCCATCGCGTGATTTTTTACCACACGTTTTGATTTTTTTTTCTTCGCTATCTTCAATTTACGTTGTCGTTGGTTGGATCCGCACCCCCATCCCCTAGTTTCCCGTCTGTCCTCGATTCGATCCTCATCGTCGCGGTGATTTTAATTGCGATAATTCCACATTCGTCGTTCCAGACGACCGATTGTACTTTCCGTCGGAAAATGGGAAATCGTGGAAAGCCCCGACCGTGTCAACGACCGATTCCGCCGATGGAAAATTGAATTCCGATAATGATTCTCCGCAACCAAGATTCCTGCCGTTTGCAGCGAGTTTCACACTCAGCAGCGGTAGCGACGCGAACAATGCCCATTCACTGAGCGTGGGCGGCAGTCGGGATGGCATAAGTTTTTCACAGAGCGCGAGCCAGGCTGGAGGCTCCTTCGGGAATGGAGGGTACGTGATGGAAATATTTCAAGAATAATTGTATACACATACATATATCAGAGTGGTCCTTGTTTTTATTGGTATTTTTTTTTAAATTTGGAATATACAGATAAAAAAATCTGTAATAAATTAATGATGATGGTTTAATGTTAGATCGGGTATATCTGCAAGTCAGTCGAGCTCATTCTCAGCCGGACTATCGGGAATATCTGCGGCGGATGCAAATTCCTTCAATCTCAATCATCCGGCATTCGGTGATAATTCACAGGCGAACAGCAATTCATTCGCTTTGGGACAGGCAACGTCCTCGGCTCAGGGAAACGTCGTGAACGGATTGGCCACTTCCGGTGCGCAGTCCGCCGTGGGTTCGTCTCACTCAGCGGCCAGTTCTGGTGGCGGTTCGAGCACCGGAGCGTCGGGCTCGAACAATCAAGGACATGGTCATCGTTGGTCCGAACCATCGTGGACCAACGCTCCACCGAATTACGAAAACGCAGGTAACATAAATTCGTTAGCTTCTCACACAATTTGTGACAAAATTAGAGATCCACATGGTCGGGGGTCGGAATTGCGAACGATCAACCGTTTGGAATGAACAAAATTTAGAACGCACAATCAAGAAAAAATCAGAACAATAACAAAATCAATGGATTTTCATCTTCCTATCCGAACGCTGGCTAAACAACGCTATATAGATGAAAAGTTCACATGAAGAATATTGTAGAGAATTAAATTCCCTACAAAAAAGTATACGACGGCGTACGTCTATCATTCATAGTTTATGTGTGGCAATGCTGGGAAGAGTCGGGCAAAAGCATTGCTTGTTCTGAATTCCAATTCCTACCTGACATTATCGAGTAATGGGACTTTACAGCAATTTATCGCCCGTTTTAGTACCCACAGTTCGTTATCCTTTCGGTCTCCTCCCATCTAGACTTATGATTAAGGTTAGATCGTTCAACGATGCCATTTGTAGTCTTCAAAAGGCCATTCGCGTCACTGCAATCGCTTTTTCACAAAAAAAATCTAGGAAACATTACAAGCATCACATCTCCCACAGGAACTTACAATCAAAATGGCCGCCCGACGTACATCACGAACGACAGACGGCAGCACAGGCGTCCCTTCGTTTCGTCGAACAGTAGACCTACCAACAGCTATCACGGTTACCGACCGCCAGTAACTCACAACCAAAATCACCAATCATCAGCTGCTGCGTCGTCCAACTCCCAATACCAACCTCAAAGTTGGGGATCATCGAATCACGGTAATTCGGGAAATCGTCAATCCTGGACGCAAAATCCTTCGTCCGGACATTTCGGAAGCTGGCCATCCACTCCGGATCAGAAAAAACCGAATCTTCAATTATCCGGAGCTTCGGCATCGTCTTCCGCAACTTCTAACTCACCGGGATCATCGTCGTTCGGCCAATCGTCGTCCCAAAGCGGCTTCGGACCTAACGGACCGACTTCGTGGACGAACAACAACGTGCAGACATCCGGAAATGCGCAGAGTCAGGCTCAGGGCGCAGCCGCGGCCGTCGGACAGGATTATCACGGGAGTACTCAGGGATCGTTCAGTTCCGGATCAATCGGTGGAGTTTCACGAGGCGACGGTCAATCGCACGGAACATCCACCTCTGGCAATCGTGGCGAAAATTCTCGAGGTCAGGTCACGAGCCATGTGACCGGAATCGGTCATGTCCACGGAACAGCGAATTCCGGATCCGTTGGTTTCGTCAAATTTCCCAGCGATGATCTTTCTCAAGATATACCGAAAGAATTTTATCGCAATCGACAAACGACAACGATCGTTCACGAAAATGAACAACGAAGAAGATCCAAAACCAGAGATCCGGTGGGCGAAATCATTTCCGACTTCACCGACACAGTGGCAGATTTGTTCGACGTTTGATCGGAAAAATTGAACATTTTTCTTGTTTCCTTCTAAACAATACAACGTGTAATTTATCGATGACTCGTTCGATGATTGATCGGACGATTGAACTTGCATCGAGATAAGGCGTGTTGTAATGGACGACGGGCTCGATATGACGATGCGATGGAAACCCGAGAATAGTTGGAAATAAAGTAATGAAACGTATAAGGCATAAATTAATCGTCGCATATCCGGTGCGATGTTAAGGCGTGAAAAGAATCATCGAAGAGCTCGGTGCGAGTTGGTTAGAAAAATAACAGATCCGACGAGCGTGAAGCGTCTTATTGCCGGACGATGCTAATTCTCCGGGCGATGCGTGATGTAATCATACTTTTTTTCTTTTTTTTTTTAGTATTTCTCGACGCTTTACGTAGACGATCTCGTGGCAGCGAACGATCACTCGGTTGTTGTGGTCATTCCGAGAATCAGATTCCGAAGTAGATAAGTGCGATGAGCTATGAGCCAGGATCTACGATACTATATATATCTATATGTGTATATATATGTATATATATTTACATCGATATAAAAATGATACAGCATTAATAAGACTTTCAAGTATTACAATAGAATAAACTTTGATATTCCCAAATGAACATTGTTGCAAGTGATTTTATATCCCACGACGAAGTCTGCGCGTGAGACCTTCGCGATAAACTTCCGGTAAATTCGAACGGCGTTACAACGTAACGGCCTTATATCGTTCGTTTCTTACTATGTAAGATTTTAATAACAGACCCGGATGTCGGATGGCAGATCAAACAGTGTTCTGAATTATCATCGAATTGGACAAATCCTTGAAATCAAGATCGTCAACGACGCCCTGCCATCTGGTGACGAACGGATTAAACCGTTGGTGGAGGTACCGTCGATACGGCAGAGGTCGGTAGGCAAGTTGCTTACGATGGGAAATGAGCTACCGTATTCACGAATGGTAAGGCAGTTTGCGATAATAAAAAAGAATCATTGCTCTTCGATTGCAGTGATAACCTCAAATCACTGGTTAATGTCTGAATTGGTTGTACTCGGCGGTGTAATTAGTCATGTGAGCACCTGTTGTTAACGATACTTGACCTCGCAAGCCTGAATCAACGTTGATTCAAGGTTATTTCTTGTTATATCAATACTTCACGCCTACCGAGCTATTGTAATTTTAGATATTTTAGATATCAGAATTAGATATATCTAAACATTGGCTATAGCATTTCAGATATTGAACAGATGTTTAAATTATTTTTAACTTTCTTGTATTTTCTTATTATCTAAATAATTATCATGGCTATTGAGCTGTTGGGTTTAAAAATGTATAATATCCGGATTATCAGTACGATCGAAAATCTTTGAATGGAGCAGGAATGAAATTATATTGCCTTACCAACAATTTGTATTCTGATAACGCGATTGAATATAATCTCAATAGATTTTCTAAAAATACGAGCATAATAAAAATGATAATTCCACAATTTGCACGACTCCCTCGGATCTACGGCTTCTTCTATTGCTCTTTCGTTGCACACCCGGCAATGGCATCGACTATATCATACGTTTCAGTGGCGGCTTGAATCGGCAGTGCGATAGCGGTGTCGGATTAACCGGGATTCCCGGGGAGAACGATTTGATTAGCGCTTATTATAGCGGCTAATCGAAATTGATGACTATTCATACGGCATTAATTTAATCACGTCGGCTAGGTAGCTCGAATGTATCTGCAACATAAATATATCTACTATATCGGCGATTTTCCAAATCGGGGAATTTTTAAGTCCCCAGCTCGGAACTTCTTCCTTTTTTCGATGGAAGTCATTTATTCTGAATCTACAGGAGATTTTCCATCCATGTTTATCTGGACATTGTAATAAAGTATTCATTTTCTCACAACACAATTATCCTCAACGAAAATCTACTACAGGGTTTACAAATTATGAATTATTCAATAAAAATATTCCTCATTGTTCAAGCTAATGGAATCAAGAACGGTTTAAAAAAAATAATTTGAAATTCTTTGCGTATATGAGGCCTTAATACAATTTTCATTACATCACTTGCCTGCCACCTCCAAAAAACGTGACAAATCGCCGGCTGAACAATGGTAAACGTCATCGACGTTTTTGAGATTCAAAGTACGTAGGGAACCCTGAGTAATAACGTCCGTGATTCGGTTAACTCGTCTATCCGTCGATCGTGACTGACTGTCAGGTCCGGGTCAAACAACTTCTCACTTTTCTGCCACGTGTTTTCATGAACATCATGATATATTTTTCTTCAATATAATATTTATCAAAGTTGTTCAGTTCACTCTTATGAATTAGGATATGATTAGGAGGACATTAGATTTTTTATAAAATTTGAAAATATTTTTTTGTGAAATTTGGAGCGGAAAAGTATTAACTTGTATTAGCCGTAAATCTAATAATTAACGAGTGATTTCACGTTGTTTCTTGAACATTTTCTTCGAGTAATTTCTAGTTGGAAATTCATGATCATCGTAAGGTCACTCATGTTAAAAAAACACTGTCACGTAAACATGTCGCTGTCCTGCGAAAATCTGTGATAAGGATGAATGTCTATCTTGAAATTTCACGTTCTTTCACAATTCGTGATAAGCAACATTTTATTTACAAACACGACATTGACCTTGATATCTCCTGAACGACTTCGTCAATAAACAAAAATTATGCGTCGCATAACGCATCCTTCGAAACCGTACAAATTTCATACACAGGATTTTTTTACATACTCTACAAGTTATGAAGGTGTGCAAGTTTCTCGGACCACTCGGTATATTTTATTTGTCAAAAAATTATTCTATTATTAATATTCGTCGAATTTAATTTTTTTGTTTCACACACAACACAATATTTAACATTGTTTGGTGTATCGTCAATCAATTATTATTCACAGACAATTGATTCGACCTTATGAATAATTATACGACCTTATGAAGCTTTCTCGCACTTCCGAATTTTCACGTCGGCATCAGAATGGAGTAATAATTTTCTCAACGCTCCTGGAACGACGCCATTGTCGTCATGGTGGAGGCTAAATTATCGGTATTACCGTGGTTGTTATAACCACATGCTACATCATCATTATCCGTACATCCGACCTGCGGCAAACTTCAAGGCTAAATGGGATAAACATTTTTCTTTCTCGACTCTTCGGACTTTCCGCTCGCGCAACGGCGGATCCTCGGGAATAATAAAAAAAAAAGAAAAAAGGATAGTTAGAAATATTCTCATCGATGATTTTTGAATCAGCATCAATTGATTTCACAGGATAAATTTTTTTTTTTGTGTCTGCGATGTCAAGTCACGTTTGTCAAAAATGTCGTTCCCACGTTCGACTCAAGCGATACGCGCATGCGCGCGCTCGCTAAATTGGTTTCCAGCATTACAATGCCGTCACAGCTTCACCGACAGATCCATCAAAGTATCAAACTAGCGGGAAATGAATAAAAAATTGTTTATCATTAATTTGTATTTTTAGATATGCAATGAAAGACGAGTTATCGAATAAATCGAAAGAGTTGTTGTTGCAGTTGGGTGTCTCATGCCAATATTCTGCTTAAATAAATTTATTACTAACTTCTTTTTTTTTTTAATATCCACGAATTCGTCACGAATTTGAATTCTTTACGGTCGAGTGCCAAAAATTATTCAACCACTTCTTCGTAAAAGCGACCAGATCGGTCTCACGCGTGGTGTAAAAAAAAAAAAAGATGAACCATTGTGAGCATCACACATCTAATTGCAGTTTTTTCCACACTGTCGATTCTCTTCGTATTCCAAGTAACCGCATGATAATCGTTGCGACCGGTGAGCATCCGGGTTTTTCGTTCGTCGCTGATCGCATCGAAATATCGCAAACGCTGATGGATGCAAAAAAAAAAAAAGAAAAAAACAAGAATATCGGTATCGCGGTTTTTCCGTGGAAAAACCAAAAGTTCATGAAATTGCGACGCGCGGAATGATAACGCTGCTGAGAATCATCACAACATCGGCGATGTGGATGCAGTTAGTCATTGGCGGACGATCGATGGATATTACGCAATCGAACGAAGCTGTTTCGGACGAGGCGAAGTGAAGACGTTTGCCTATAAAAGTACGAACGTCGGGATCGCTGGACGCAGTAGTTGGTGAGATCTTCGTGATCGTAATCCTGAGCTTTATCGTATCGGCGATCAGTAATATGCGGTGGTTCAGTGCGTTGGGCACGTTGTTGATGGCAACATGCCTCACCGGCTTGCCAGTCAACCCCGATTCCGATGCAGGTAATTGCAACTTTGCATGGTTTCGTTTATTAATTTTTTTATTTATTTCTTTCAAGGCCAAATACTTTCCAATCTTTTTTTTTCTTCTATAACGATTTATTGATAAATTTGACACGAAGAGATTGTCTCGTTCGGTGATGAAAAGTGATATTTTTGATGAAGCAACTTCACGTAATTTCATTTATTTATTTATTTATTTATTTATTTATTTATTTATTTATTTATTTATTTATTTATTTATTTATTTATTTATTTATTTATTTATTTATTTATTTATAAAAATTCTTTGATAACGATTGATAAATAAATTTGACTCGAAGTGGACGTCTTGTTGTGTTTGCTGATTAGTTAAAACGAGAGTGGTGAAAGTGCGTGAACAACAATAAGAACTGTTGGCTCTTGTGATTATTATTATTTTTTTTAAATTTTTCAGAATTAGTGCCGGCATTGGTCGAAAATGTTACTCCGTCAACTGAATTGATGCCTCCACTGGCAAGTCCGGAGGAGGGTGAAAAACGCCATGGAATCGTGTATATCATAAATCTTTATGCGATAACCAATTCCAGCGATCTCGAGGATGGCGAAGAAAAGCTTACCGACGAGATCACTTCCACCATGCCTGGAATACTGGGTGAGTTGCGATGACAATTACTACGTTCCGACTGTGGATTTTTGTCGAAAGTAAAAATAACGTGCGATACATTGATCACTATGCTCCTTTCAGTCACAAAGTGTTTCATGTGTCTCTGCTAATATTTGTATAAATATTTAGACATTAATATCACAGTTTGTGAATTTTGTGAATCAGAAACGAAAAAGTCATTTCGCAATCGTTACTCGATTGAAATTAAATATTAATTAAATAAAAAAAAAATAAAATATATTAATTGAAAGGTTGAAAGATTGAAAAATTTGGAAGAAAAATGGTAACGATCGAAAATACATATTTCATCCGTTCGATCGAACAGAACCAGTGGCGACTGTTCTCCTGGTGGTTGAGGCCGACGACGAGGAAAAACCCGTGAGCCTGGACGAAATCGCCAAGGATCTCGAGGACGAGGGTTTCACGATCAAAAAAGTCACGAAAGACGGCGAGACGAAAGGCATCAAAGTGGATTTCGGCGATGTGGCTGACGAAGATGAATTGAAGAACGAACTTGTCGCTGATTTGGAAAAACCGATCGAAACAACGACGAACAAAGTGCGAAGGAAACGTGCGCCCTGTCTCAAGTGCAAACTCTCGAAACTTTTGGGAGGAGGAGGGGGAGGGAGCCCAGGGGGTGGTGGATACGGCGGCGGAGGTTACGGAGGGGGAGGTTACGGCGGAGGTTACGGAGGAGGAGGTTACGGAGGAGGAGGACAACCGGGATATGGCGGTGGAGGTGGAGGATGCGGAGGAGGTTGCGGTGGAGGTGGAGGTGGACATCAAGGCGGAAGAGGAGGTGAGAAAACAAACACTTTTATCCAAACAAACACAACTTTTTCATCGAATTTTCCAATTTCCATCGTCGAAACGATATAAATAACGAAATAATAATAGTTTTTTAGAAATGAACCCGTTGCAGTCAGTCGGGGTCCATCGGACCCCAGGCTAACTAAGTGGTATTTATCCAATAAGGATAAATACCACTTAACCATTCTTCATTATTATTTTGTCCATTTAAACGTATCACTTCTATTTTTCGAAATCAACCAAAAGTCTTGAGTTCAAAGTTCAAAATAAATATACGTTTTTTCAAAGTCCATAAAAGCTCCATTTTTTTCTTGAAAATATAATATCTCAAGAGTAAAACGGCGTAAGATTTTTTGCCATATGGCAAAAATTAAAATTTTTTTACGATTGTTTTTGTAAAAAAAGTCAGATTTCGTGGATTTTTTTTATCTCGATGCCAGTTGGACTCAAACTGCACCACTCGAGTCTCCCACGAATATAAAAATTGAACAATTATTGTTTTCTGTGATTTTCATCGACTCGTCGGGTTTATAGATGCAAAAAAAAAGTTTGAGAAGTGAACATTTGAATTTGTTTTGTTAACGAGATTTTTTTGATTGATTTCAGGTGCCATTGGAGTTATTCCAGTCGTCGTTGTTCCGGTCCAGGGTGGTTATCCCAGTGGAGGCGGTGGAGGTCACTACCCCAGCGGAGGTGGCGGTGGAGGTCATTACCCCAGCGGAGGTGGCGGTGGAGGTCACTACCCCAGCGGAGGTGGCGGTGGAGGTTACTATCCAAGTGGAGGCGGGGGTGGTAATCATATTCATCCGGGAGGTGGACAGTGCGATGTTTGCGCAGGACGGGGAGGCAACGGGGGTAACGGCGGCGGTGGTGGTGGTTCGTGGAGTCAATCGTCCGCCCAGGCTTCTGCTCAATCTTCATCCGGTTCTTGGTTAGTTTCATTAATCGCCACCGAAAAATTATTTCAATTCAATTTTCCATCCCCCTAATTTATATTATCTCATTTTCCAGGTAACAATCGGATGATAAATGAATTTTCCGAGAAGACGTACCAGGCTATTGCCATGCAATTAAAAACGCACATACTCATCCGCGTGGAAGAATCCACGGAGGTCGAAAGAGCCAACACCGTCCAATTGTAATAATGATCATCGTAATTATTTTACATTTATTTGTGTGAACTGAAAACAAAAAAGAAAGAAAAAAAAGTAAGAATGAAAAAAAAAAAGTCGAAACGGCGTAGTAATTATTATCCAAGACGCGTATAATTGTAGAGTGTCGATGCTGTATATTCCATTCTTGGAAGTTATTGCCTCTGCGGTTACCGGTTAGCGAATCGTAGGTACTGCAGCCGGGCGAGCTGTCTCGAATCGGATGATTCGACGTGAAACCGGCAATTCAACGAAACGCCAGATATATATACATACAGTCCACGTATTCGTAGGACGTGAATTCGAAGAGTGTAATTCGCGCAAAGGGCTGATCCTGCGAGGCGTCGCACTTGGAGATGTGTTATACATTTTTTTTACGACTAATCCTTAAACCGTAATCGGTTTGAGCATGCGCAATAAGTAGACCAGGCGCACGCAACTCACTGAGGGCTATACATAAACTGTATATAGACTATATAGTTTATGTAGAGTGTATATAAATATAATCTGTATATACCCCCAGTCCTATATATTATTAATTTATATAGTATTTTTTTACTTGGGGCATATTTAAAATCTAATTTTTATTCTATCTGGACGTGGGGCTCTGAAAGACCATTCGCTACTCCATGCTACATATAGCTAATTGTAAGCCTGAACTGATTGTGAGTTAATTAGATTTAGCGATCACCGCGAATTTCGTATCCGACTAATGGTGGATGCGTCCAGCTGCTTCGTGGGAACCGCACGTCAGTGAGTTTCTTTAAAAAAAAAAAAAACATTATCTCGGAATAAAGCCGAGAGCTGTTACAAACCCAAGAAGAGACCGGATTGGAGTCTGCGGGTCCAAGCGTTCAGCAAGCTCGAGCATGGCCAGCGGGTTAACCGTCGTCACTAACACCGCTACCTACAGCAAGAGCAACAGCCGTTTTACATATATATATATATGTAAATATATATATATATGCATGCACCTACGACAAGTACAGGGCCTACACGTATATGTTACACCGCGAGAAACATCCGCGTGCGGTAATTGCGAGCGCTCGCGCTCGTTCACGTCGATTTACTCGGGTGAACGTAACGGTTAACTTCGACGTTGTTATTCGATGCTCAAATACTTCACCGAATTATGAGAAAGGAACGTCGAACGACGAATTATCGAATCATTGGCTCGTAAAACCAACATTGATTTTGTTATTGTTTTAACCTTCCCGTCCAAATGCTGGATAAACAATGCTATATGGACCAAAAGTTCACATGAACAATGTTGTTGAGAATTGAATTTCCTATAAAAAAAGTCAACGACGGCGGATGTCTAACTTCGATAATTTACGCGTGGGAAAGCTCGAAAGTCGGGAAATGTTGAAAAACACGTTGAGTGGTAGGCATTCGAATTTTTATTCGAAACATTGCACGTTTGGAATTTTTACCCTTCTGAACTTTGCTCGTTTAATTAAATTAATTCAAAAAACAATTCCATTATTCATTTATTTGTGTGATTTTCATTGTTTGTTTTTATTCTTGTCGAGAACGATTGCAGCCAGTAGCGCCGGGTTAGTCTTGATCGAACAGGTTAGACGGAGGCGAGTAATCGGTAAATGTGGGTTTACAGGTCGTACGTACCCAGACCAGTTGTGTGTGCGAGCAATGGCGCGAAGGCGCGCGCGCGCTCAATGTTCGCACGTGTGGAAATCAGACCCGCACCGAGGTTCGTGCAAAGTGTGTGGGCTCAACGGCGGACCAACACGTTCATTATTTTTCTTCTTGCGGTCTCGGTTTCCCGGTCGTTGACCGGTTCGACCGACTAGTCGCGCCGATAGTCCGATGAGGACGAAAATAATTGATGAATATGCATTTATGGATATATTTAAATGACCTGTAATATATTATTAGCATATTATATCATTGTATTATATAATCACGAGGTTTTCCACGACTCAGCGCACAATTGGAACCCGGCAGATTTTTTATTTGGATGAAATTTTTCATTCCCTTAAAGTTAAACTTAATAAATAAAAAATGTGACGAATTTTTTAGATTTTTCCTCAGTGATAAATCATTGAAAATCTCTTAAAAAAAAATTTCAAAATTATTCCATATTCCGATAATATTTGAAATTCCGGGAAGAATACTGAGTACTGTTTTACCATTCTTACTGGAGGCTCATGATTCTCGCAATCGGACGAGGAATTTCTTATCAAAAGAATATTTTTTTATTAAAAAAATAATTTTTTAATAAAAAATTTTTTTTTTTTTCGGAAAGTCGATTTTATTGATCTTCGAGTTCCGAATCCAGTTTCTTCGATTGCCATTCGTCTTGGAAATCCAATCGAACGACGATGACTGAATCCAAAGACCTGTTTCTCGTCGCGCGATAATTGAGGTTGCCGGTGATTGTAAAAAACGCGGATACGTTAGTTTGTCGCGAAATAACAGTCGTATTCGAGTCATCGCCCCGACAATCAATGTCAATGTGAACGACTCGGAAACTCGCGCTAATTGCTCGGCGAAACTGGACAACCGACGCGTCCGATATACCCTCGCGGACCGCGACCATATACATATATGTATATATATACATATCTATCTACCACATGCGCGGCTCGTTGAACCTCGTTCGCGACTTCGAACGTATTTCAGGTGCTTATCGCTTCGTAATAATTATTTCAAATCGTTTTATTTTTTCTAAAGCTTCACCGATATCTACTACAAATGCTCACCTGCCAACTTGACCGCAATTCTATTTATAATCATTACCACAATTTCCTCGCAGGTTGAATTGTAAAAACAAAACAAAAAAATTGCATACAAACTCATATGCAGTTTGTATGTGCAATTTAATAGGAAAATTGACGTTTATATTGTACATAAAAAAAAAAATATAAACAACATAGAATTTCCGGATGGATTCTATTCAAATCATGCATAGTTTGCATATAAAAACCATGTGCCTACTTCCAGGTATATATAATCTGTCAAAATTGTTTGTGCATAGGTATCTTTTTTTTTTTTGCCACTTGGGTGATTACTTTTGTACCATGTATTTTGGCGGACCCTGCATCCCTGTAGCATATTGCTGTTTGCGATGGCCAAATGGCAAAGCTCATCTCTCACAGTGTTCTCGCTCTTGTTCGTCGTCTCGCTTTCTTTCTCTCTGTCTCTCGGTCTCTTTCGCTCCCAATCTTTCTCTCTCGCTCTCTCTAACTCTCTCTCTTGCTCCCTCGCACCAGTTGGAACCGGTTCCTTTCGGCTCGGGGAGTCCGCACGCCTATGCCCCGTGCACTCATCCCGTGGTTGTTCTTGCAGAACTTGCAGCCTGTGCTGCACACAGTTCCCGATGCAGAAGCCCGGGATACGAAGAAAGTCGAGACCCACGACACACACACACACACACACACACACACATACATGCATAGCATGGATAGGATGCACGTGAATTGAATTAAAGTCCAGTCCCTAATCGCTACCGATCTCGATACCGCTCGCTCTCCCAGCTTCTTCCCCTCCCCCTCCCCGCCCAGGATTTCATGTTAATCGAATAGCAATGGCTGCATTCGCCGTCCGAGACATTATTAATCGTTGAATCTCCAGGTGGGGATCTTGCATTCTCTTTCAGAACATCGAACCGAAGAAAAAAGAAGAAAACAAAAAATGAAAGAATGAATGAAACAAAACAAAATGCAACGGAATAATCCAATAAACCGTCCACGAGTGGATTATCATAGGTCGAATCCTCTCGTTGCATTTTAGTTCGAGCACTCAGACCCAATCTTCTCGCAACTTTGGTTTACAATCGTTTAGCTTATCCGACTTTCTTGTCGTAAACACACACAAACTCGATGACCCCCCGCAGTTTACATTGCACTACCACTTCGAACACTTATCTTGTACGACGATGTTTGCAAGACGTGACTGTCATTCGTGTTATACGTTTCGTGGGAAAAATAACAAAGAAAAATTTGTGATAGAGAAAAAAAAATAAACATTCGAAAATAATGCATGGGGGAATTTTTTTGGGAAACCTAGGCAGAGTAACAATGGACTACTTTTGTAATGTGTGTTTTGGCGGATCCTGTATATGCTACAGTTTAGTACACTTTATTTTGCTGCATGGTTTGGTGGGATCTGGAGCACTGGAATTCCGAGGAAGAACCACGAACCGTCCGAGGAACAGGTCTCCGACCCGAACTCGCTGAAAATCTCGACGTCCCCCCGGGCATCATCGTTGAAAAAAAAATAAAATCACATGTAAAACTGAATTAATTAAAAATCCGACGAACGGATTAATTTTGACGAATATTGATGTTGATGCGAAATCAGATACGAAATCGCTGGGTGAGCACGTGTCAAACGACGGTTCACGCTGAAAGATTGAAATTGAAAATAGAAAAAAAAAATAAATCATGCTTTTCGAACGATCGTCTTTTCGTTAAAAAAAAAAAATATATATATAGAAGTTAAAAGAAAATAGAAGAAGCTGACATCGAGGAATTGCGTCATTAATGATATTTTGAGAATCCGTTTGACGGGGGACTGTTCGAAGTTTTTGGGACACCGGAAATCGTAAAAGCGAGGGAGACCACGACACCCACGCTTCGGGTCGATACATTAAAAAAAAAAAAAAAAATTCATGTTAAAATCTTTAGTCTTGTATCTCGATGTTTATAATTCGAAATTAAGAAAAAAATCTGCTAGGAATTGAATCAAATGTTTATTTTTAATGTAAAATATAGTTTCAATTTAAAATTATTGTGTTTTCAAATGATTTTCAAAAATTGCGACATTCAATTGAAGAATGTCTTCTATGATTTGACATTGAAGAAATAAAGATTGCAAGAAATTTCATGAAATAATTTTTTTATACGAATTGTTTTTTAATTGAAAAATTGTGGATTTGAATGATTTTGAAAAAAAACAAATAGCGAAAAGTTGTTGAATGTAGTTTACACGTGAGATGTGATTGTCGATGCTTCGATAACACCCGGACAACCCTCCCGATGCAACGCGATGCAGTCAATGGAGCGACGACCTTGATTGACAATTTGACGCTCGGCCTAGATCGCAATAGGGCCATCCTGCTTGGCAATTGCCACGATCTAGCCGCGCGACACGTACGAGATAGTGTCTAGGCGTACGTGTGGGGTTAGGTACGCCGTGCGCCGAGCTGGCCGAGTGCACCGAGCGATGCAACGTGAATGCATATACACGCATCGGATTTAACGGCGGACGCACGACTCGGATTCCCTCGTACCGCGACGCCACGAGGTAGATCAGCTAGGCGCGCAATTATACCACGTTTTACATTATGCGTTGTCTATGTGTTTGTGCATAACAGTCGAATCTCCGTTGAAGCAGCACCAAGTACATTTTGATTCATTCGAATTTGTACATCATTTTTTAAAGTTGGGAAGATTTAATTGTCATTACAATTTTTTAGAAATATTTGGTTCAACTGTAGTTTTACTCCAATTTTATACCCTAACTTTATTATACTATTACCCCAACTTTTAATTTACTTGCAACTTACCAAAACAAATATATAACAAAATTTCTGATGACAATCAAATCTCGAGATTTAATGTTCATCAGAAATTTTGTGAAATATTTATTTTGGAAAGTTGCGAGTGAATTAATTCATTTCAGATTTCACTGTAACGTGATCTGCAAGCATATGGTGGCCATGGTTGAACCATAAATCTGATCTGAGCACTTGTTTTCAACATGCAGTTTCGATGCTACAGTCGAGTTTGCAACTCTCCAAAGAATCCGGACCTTCTGCCTCGAGGCGGAAGAGTCGCAGCTTCGACCGCAGCCTAACGATCCTCGTATACATATATTTCTGTGTGCATAATCTAGTCTACGTGTGTGTGTGTGTGTGTGTGTCGGTGAAGCGAACCGGTTGATAGGTATGCGATATGAAATGGAAAGTGACGCAATTTTATTAAGCTGTCTGTGATGTTCAAAGGATATCCGAACATCTCGTGTCCATATTCCCATCTTGATTTTTCAATAGCGTCATCGAGATTCGTCACACATCTCCACGTGGGTCACGTAGATAATGTTAACAATTTTCAATTTTTTATAATATCAATACTTATATTTTATCGACGAGTTTTATCGTCGTACTTATCACACAATTTTTATTCAATGAGTATTTTTAGTGCGTGCGCACGATCGTTAGCAATTTAGTTCATCATATACGTTGTTTCGTGTAAAATAGAAAATAATAATTAATAAAAAATAATAAATAATAAACAAAATAAGAAATACCCTTCTGTCCAACCTTTTGTGTCATCTTTTTTTTTTATTTATGTCAAGTACGATTTATTGATTATTATTATGTACGATTTTATCACTCTGATTGATTTTTGTGATTTTTAAACCGGTGCGCGACTAAAAAACCAAACAAATACAAGCGAAGGATGTATCTTATGACGTAAGCGGTTCCATCGTCTGGCCGGAACTAACCCGACCTTACCTTCGAGATAAATCATCGATCAGATTAAACGATCATCGACGATGATGATATTTTTATATATACTTTTTCCTATTTTTTTTCCATCCTCAAGGCGTTGTACGCAAGCAATCAAGACGAGTCGTTTTACGCTCTTCGTACACGAGATCGCTTCTTCCGAGATGACGAAATCAGTCTTCGCCGGATCGAATCACCATGCTCGATCGATTAGTTCAAACACAATAATTTCCCGACTTGATGAGACAATGATTTACACAATAATTACGTGTCAAACGAAAATTCATGAATAAAAGTCGTAAACGTTCGATCGTAAGATCGTATTTGATTATTTCTAATTTCAATTTTTCTCCAATTCCGACGTGTCAATTATTCGTCATCATGACATACGTACGCCCACAGACTAATCACATTATTGTTTACCACGCTAATGCAATTTGTATACAGACAATGAAAAATATTACATATAAATATCACTTGGCAATAACATTTTATAAAAAGCTGTTTTACAAGTCGTCGAACGAGTTTTATTTTTCCGTTTTCTTTTGTTTGCCACCTTTTTACGACCGATCGACTTGATCAGGCTACCTTCATCGGAATCATTCAAATTCTAACGGAACTCATGATTACTTCACGACCAATAAAAAAAATGAATATCCCATCACGGGAACACAAACCTCGTCCCATAATAAGACCTTCGAAATAATGTATTACTCACTTTTATCCAGGCAATAACCCAGGTGACCTATACAATACTCTCTCATGATCACAGACTATAATGCACTCTGATCCATTCGCTACATCATTTTCATATCTTCACGATGAAAAAAATTCAAATTTATTCGTGACAACAATTTTTCCACAGTCACGATGAGAACGTTAAAAACAAAAAACAAATAAAATTAAAAAACATTACATTTTTTATTTTGCAAATTAATTATAAAATTTCCCATCCTATAAACTCAAACCTTGTCCCATCAAAAGCCTCTTAAAATAATGTAGATATCACACTTTTATCACGCAGTCACGATGATACCGAAAAAATAAAAAATACGTCAAATTTATTTTTCAAAGTAATTATAAAATTGTGCACACAGTACTCGTTCATAATGAACGTCCGCGTAATTATTACACGCGAGTTAAGATGACTTGTAATTGCGTACGAGTGACGTTGCCACTATGGGCGTTGCAACTAAAATTATGCGTCTTTGACGGCGAAAAGGGTTTGCAAAGCTTTGATCGTTTGATTTTTTTCTTCTTTCTTTCTTTTTTTTTCAATTTTTTATTATCCAGTTTTTTTGAGATTGCAATTTTCTCGGTTCCCCGAAGTTCGCCATTCTCACGAGAGCTCCGAGACTCACAGACACGAAGATCAAGAACCCTCTCGCGATGGCGTGAGAGTGCGCGTGCGCGCGGGCGAGAGGCCTCGGTTGGGAACTCGGAGATCGGAGTTCTGGACCGATCTTCAACCGACGGGTATCGTTCTTCGGGGTTCGTTCGCGGGATGAAGATCTTCGGACTTTGTCTCCCTCTCTCTCTCTCTCTCCCTCTCTCCCTGGAGGCGAGACGAAACGAAATGGAAAAAAAGGGGCAAAACGTCTAACGGTAGCGAGGGCGAGCTCGTTTCGCTCGTTAACCGAACCGCCACGGTCTCTTCAGCGAGTCCCATCCTGACGCAACGAAGGATCGAGCATCTTTCCGATATCACCGATCAAGTTCATTGATTCCGCCGGCCCAGACGAACGACTTTACTTTAGCCCGCAGCGTTCGAAACACGAGATCGGAACGAATTAACCGTGTTAAATTTATTTGTCACAAAAAGTCAAAAAGTATTTCAAAATCGATCGACCGCCGATCTGGATGATGATGGGACACGAACATATTTCGTGGTTGTTCGGCACGTCGACGTCGTCTTCCTCACGCTTGATCGACTGCAACGAGTTTTTCTTCACCTTTAGAATTCTTGATGTTTATTTATCATGCCCGAGTAGTAGTTTTGGGCAAATTTGGAAATACAAAATAAAATAACGAAAATAAAAATAAAAATTATTATAACAAAAATAAAAATAAAAATAGATATAAATAAAATAAGAAAGAAATAAAAAAAAAAAGAAAAAAAAAGAAAGAATATAAGTAACCGAACCATGCCAGATGGGTTTCGTTAAATGCATCGTCGTCACGTCATTTCGTCATGCAACAGGATTTTCATGAATAACTCTATCGTGAATATCAAAAGAATAGAATATTCAATCGTGACCAGAGGCTTGTCGATGAACGATTGAAAAAATAGAAAAAGATTTTTTTCCATCCGCTACGTTGAAATATATATTCGCGCGACTGATTTGAACCGCGTTGGGCCGGTGTCGGGAACCTTCACCCGTGGCCCATGAGGTCGCGATCACGGGACGACCGTCAATAATGCACGTTCGTTGTGATGAGTAACACTCTGAATTGAGCATCGAGTAATCGTTGCGCATCATTGGAAAGTAATTCTCGGGATGACACATTATAAGAAGGAATATATTATTGGAAAGTCGCGTATCGATGAGGTAAGAACAAAAACCGAGAAAAGGAAGATACATATATATGTGTGTTGCCTTCGGTATTTTTTCAAACAACGAATACCCTTTAAATAATTTTAAAAAATAAATTCAAAAAATATAAAATTTAAAATGAAACAAATTCGTTTCTACGTTCCGAAAGCGTGGTTAAAAGATAAAGAGTTTTACCCAATAACGAAAGACATTATAAATGGCGAGTAAAGCGAGAATGTGGAGTACAATGGCGAGCAGTGTGATGGTCGGAGTGTATTTTTTTTTTTTGTTGTTTTCTTTTTTTTTTTTCGCGGGCAATATTAACGGAATGGTATTAACCCCGAGGGGCCCGCGGTGGCGAAAGTCGGGTGGGAGTCAATCGAGGGGGAGGGGGGGGGGGGACTTGAACGGGGAATGGAGGGCCCGGTAAGCATATAAAGGAGAGATCCCGGAGGCCAGGGGGCCCAGTACCGTTCGAAGATGCAAGCCGCTGGGATGCTGCGTGGGACGGGGGCTGCCGCTGTGACCGTCTATCTGCTGGGCACCCTCCTTCTCGCGTTCATCGGCGATAATGCTCGTGAGTAGCGGATTAATCAGCATTCACATTATCAGTTTTGTCGGAGAGCAAAAAAAAAAAACAAAAATTAAAAAGAAGAAAAAAACAATGAAAATTATTCGCTGCTCGTAATTCGTCTGGATGGCAACCGAAGAATAATCGTCAAGTGTCACGAAAAAAGTTAACAAAGAAAACGGGGAATAATATTCGAAGTGTTGTGGATCGTGAAAATTTAATTATCGACCGATCGGAGTGATTATAATTTTTTTTTTTTTGTTTTTCTGGATCGAATTATTTCGTCGTGTAGATTTGTTTTGGTGGTCGGTCGTTTTTAAAACTGAAAAAGAGAAAAACAGTTCAGTGAATGAAATCATTTATTTATTATATTGAGTTGTTTGATTTTTTGGCTGACTTTTTTTTTTTTTGGCATCGCAACATTTAGTTGCAAACGTTTAGCATGACTGGAATAGGTCATTATTGAGAGCGAATAGTTAGTAACGATCGTTGACATTTATTTCACAGTGTACAGTGTTGCAATGAGGAAGTCATTTATTGTATATACTTTTTTTCTTATTTGTTCGACGATTCGCAGATGCGCTGCCCCTTCAGGTTTTGCCCAACATTCCCGGCTACATACCCGTTTACATAAGGCTCGGAGATCAACCGCTTCGCGATATTAATCCCGCATTGGCCGAGGCTTTTCACGAGAAGGAGGTGCGCGAGGTAGGACAGTGACGATGAGGTTAGGGATCGAAATTCAAAACGATTAATCTTTCGAACGATCGAAAAAGTCAATTAAAATCTGTCCCTTCGAAGCATTGCGAGTTCTGCATACATTGATCGATCTGCATTTCGACTCCCTATCCGCTAATGAGTCCGAGAACAAAATAGTGATTAACGAAACCAAAAAAAAATCAGCGTTTCAAATCGAATGAATTTTTTTTTCCCTAATCGATCGACACGTAGAATACTCCGCCCGAGCACTTGGACGGTGGTTATGAGAATTCGGAAAAAATATTGGAAAACAATCCGTCTTACGAGGACGTGGACGAGGAGGACGACGGATTGAACGTGGGATCGCGAAGAAAAGACGAAACGATTTATTTAATCGGTGTGAGACAAACGACGGGTGATAAATCGTCGAGTAACGACGTTGCGCCGAAAATTGCATTGCCGTTTGAAATTCTCGAGCGCGATGCCGTGGCGAGGTCTGAGGATGGTCAGGATCGTGGCGAAGCCGAGGAGGACTCGAGGATCGGGGAACCCGACGAGAGTCACGGCCGAAAGCCAATTGCTCTTGCGAAGCAGGCGGTTATCAAGGTGAGCGAGACCGACCCAGGTCGAAGAATTCACCTGCTACGTTGAACGGGCCGCAGGCCAAGCCGCGGCGTGAGTTAAACTCTCTCTCTCTTTCTCTCTCTCTCTTCCTCTCTTTCTCCCCCTTGATCTCCCTATCTCTCTCTCTCTCTCTCTCTCTCTCTCTCTCTCTCTCTCTCTCTCTCTCTCTCTCTCTCTCTCTCTCTCTCTCTCTCTCTCTCTCTTTCTCTCTCGTGTTGTTCTTGTTACTCGAAGCAATCGAGTAAATAATGTGGGAACGTGTAACGAGGAGTAAAATTGAGTAATTGGTCCCGAGGGAGCAATGAAATTGCCGAGACCGTGATTGGTTGGGAAAAAAAAAATTCGTGAAATTCAAACGTGTATAGCGGCAAAAAAATAATTATACGAATTGAATTCGTACGATTGTTTAACAATGAGAAGAACAATCTTGTGATTTATTGTTTTTTTTCGATCTACGCGCAAAATTCTGACCAATGATTTATCGAATGATTTATCGAATCATTTGTAATATTTTAGAGAGAAAAAAAAATCAACAAATTCGTGAAGAGCGATAATATTATTAATTGGTTAATTTTTGCATTATTTCGATTAATTGTGACGAGGGAGCAATGAATTTTCCGCGAGGTGATGGAAAATAAATTATCGATATTCGGATTTATTAAGCGGCGAACAATAATCATAAAAAATTATTTTATACGATAATTAAATAATCAAAAAATTAACTATTTTTTTTGTGAGTCCTTCACGTGGGAAATTCTATAGTCAGTGGTAAATCTATCGGATCATTTGTTACATTTTCGGAGTAAAACAAAAGAAAAACGAAAAAAATAGGAGAATTGATAATATTATTAGATTTCTTTAATCAACGCGTTATATTTTTAACAAATAATTTTATAGTCAATCAAAATGTATCATCGTATCTCATCGATTCAAAAAAACAGGTTGGAGGATTTCCGGTCGACGTGAAGGATCTCGAGAAGCTCGCGACCGAAGTGGAAAACGATGAAACACGACCCAACGATATTTACGACTCCCCGAGTGTAAACGATCGTGACGAGTCCGATCATCGATCGGAATCTCACATTGGGAAAGTTTCCGTTCGTCGTCCGGTTTCCGAGCAACCGATTAGCGCGAATCCGAGGGCGGAGATGATGCACGATGCGAATACCGATGAGAACGTATCGAACGAGGACACGAGGATAATTCGACCGGTCGAAGATCCCAAAGAATCAAGATCGAGCGGATCGATGCCGAGTGAGCCGCTTTTGAGGCCCGCTCGGGACCCAAAAGAATCGCGACCGGATGACGAGACGACGGATTTTATGGAGGAGGACGAATGATCGATCATCTGCGATACCTGATCCCGTTCAAATAAATTGCGATAATAAAAAGTATTAAAACAAAATTTGATAAATAAAAAAAAAACAGTGTTCCACTTTTCATCCAAGAACTTCGAGACTAGACGATTATTTGTATGTGTTTATTTTTTCTTAAATTTTAATTCACTGTAAATTGAAAATGAACATGAGACGAGATGGGAATATCGAATGAGCAAAACGTAAATTCTGTGATAAGTTCTTTTATTGACACATTTAATCACTGAATTATGCCGTACGTGTAATTAAGGCACCAGCAGGATCATCAATCTTATTACTAAAATTCTACATAATTATAAACATATCAAACGACATTACAACCACTTGGAGTCATTACGCTAATAATTGTTCTTCATCGAGTTTGGTAATAAAAATTCAATCACTTTGATTAAACAATTGAATCGTGACGAATTATCGCCTTCGATCGATCGTAGTTTTTATCGTTGTCTTAAAATTATACGAGTTTCATTTAACGATGTAAAATTTGGCAGTGAAAGTGCTTAAATCCACTCAATTTTAAGAGCACAATTAAATTCTCAATTGTCACGAGTGTTGTCTCGCACCTTTTTCCAATCGGCATCGAAACCTCTGACGGCATAACCATCCTCGCCCTGTTTGAGCACGAGAGTCGCCGGTAGTACCGACACACCGGAAGTCATGCTCGTCATGGCCGAATTCATCGGTATCAAACGTTTGTAAGTCGTCTCGTCCACGTTAATATCAAATTGATCACGACTGTCCTGAATGAATCTTTCGCTCGATATGACAAAAGCACGTCTGCCCAAAGTACAAGCGTAAGCCGGCATCTTTATGTCCACATTTGGTATGTAAATTTCACGAATAGGACGACAATTAAATTTTCTCGGTACAAAACGTAATTTCGTGGAAGACGTTGACGACGGTTCTGCGATTATTTCTTCGTTGTTCAAATTACGAGTTAATCCAAAATTCGCACGTGTTTCATCAGAGTTATCGCGAAATTTCGGTCTCGAAGCTAACTTTTCAAGATTTTCGTTTTTAACGATGGTGCTTCTGGCTGGATCGTCGTTTTCCGGATGGGCAATCTGTACGTTGGCCAACTTGGACAGTGCTTCGAACATGGTCGAATCCACCTGGCGTCGAGGGTGACGAGTCCATCCGACCGAACGAAAATCCTCCTTCTTCGATCCTTCTGACGTTTCCACGGACAATCCCAAAGGTCCTGATCCATGGGGTCGGTCGTACACCGACGAACGATCATCTTCGTTTTCATGATCAGTTGCCAATGACTCGACTATGTCACGACGAATATTTTCCAAATTACGAATTCCCGCGTTCACGGAATCTTCCAAATCTCGAGCTTCTCGTTGTCGCTGGGTCCAAGTGAAACTCGGGTGACTCTTCGATACTTCAACGAACATTGATAATACTATCAATGCCATTTGTATCGATCGCACATCGATGATCAAACATTTACGTGTCATTGCAAATTGTTGTTTTTTCTTTTTTTTTCGTTTTCTTTTTTTTTCTTGAGAATATAACAATGTGTGGATTGCGAATATGGTTTATTATGTCGGGGCACACTGGGAATATAAACGTTATAAACAGACTTCCGCCAGCAGTAACGTAGTACGGGCGTGGGTACCAGGTGAACACGCAACAATGGCGATGGCAAAGCACCGAACGGTATCGAGTTCCCGGAGACACTGGACTACCACTGACGCCCGACGAAAAAAAAAAAAAAAAGAAAAAAAACACGTTGAAACGAGAGACAGGAACACGTGAATGCACGAGTGAACAAGGTGCGAGAACGAGACAAAGATTATTCGACTTGGTATATAACTATATATCTATATATAGAGTTTTATATATATATATATAGATTTATATATATAGTAAAGTTCCGGCTGCGCGGGCACTCTTGGTGCCCGTAGACCTTATCTCATGTTTGGACATTGCTTGCGTGCCGTCAAACTATTCTCTCGTATTTCCCCAGTGAAATATTTCCAACGAAAATACAAAACCCGCACCGACCCTCCGCACACAAACACACACACACACACACGCAAACGGACGAAACCAAAGTGGGACAAAGAATACCTGACTCTCAAATCGGAAAGGCTTTCGAAGATTAAAATTGGAGTATCAAATTTTTCATCCGCAGTTTCATGAATCACGGTTTATGTTTTTTTTTTTAATTTTTATTTCGATTGTGACGTAGTTTTTTTTGTTAGAGATTTTTTTTATAGGGGATAGTAAAGTATTTTTATATTAAAATTTTGAAAAATTGTAATATCATTTTTTTTTGTCGACGTCAGAAATCGGGGAATTAGATAGAGTTAGAATACTTAACAGGATTTTTAGTGAGACTCGTTTGCAAGCCTTCATCGCAGCGACTGAGAGACGGTTGGGGATGCAATTAATGTGAAGCGAGAGCATGAATGGACTATGAACTTTTTTTTCTTTAAACTGTGAAAGCGATGCAGCAAACGTATCGATCGTCGTGAGGCGAGGTGCGATGACAAAGTGCGGAGCATCGTTGGTTCGTTGCACGCTTTACGTTCGTTGTGGTGCATCAGCGCCGCGAGCGAGAAGATTTGTAAACGATATGCGAAACTAAAATGAGTGCGCACGGCGGTCGGTACTGCAGATTCCAAATAAAAAAATTTTTTCACCGAAAATCGATGGGTCATGAAAATCGATTCTTATGCGTTAATCTTCTAGAGTTAGGTGTGAAAAGGTTTGTAGTGAACGTCGTTTCGTTCGTGGCGAAGCCGAAAACAATTTTTTCGGACTTTTAGAGGTTTTTAGACCCCCAATTTTGACGAAAATCCAATCCAGCCGTTCGATCACACGGAGATGGCTTTGTATGGACGATCCAACGGTTGATTCACATAGGGATACCCTCGTATGTGTCTCTGGTAACCGAATTTTCGTTTGTAGAAGGAAAAAAAAATGGATTTTTGGTGAAAAAAAAAATTTTTTTACGAAAAAAAAAAAATTTTCACCGAAAACGATGGGTCAAGAAAATCGATTCTTATGCGTTAATCTTCTAGAGTTGGGTGTGAAAAGGTTTGTAGTGAACGTCGTTTCGTTCGTGGCGAAGCCGAAAACAATTTTTTCGGACTTTTAAAGGTTTTTGGACCCCCAAATTTCACGAAAATCCATCCAAACGGTTTATATAAATAGCGCGACGATTTCGTCGTATTTGCCAATCATTCCCGCTAGTCGGCGCACGCCGACGGTGGTCGCGACGCTCGCCGAAGGTGAGCCACGGCGACAGACCACACTGGAGATCTCTCTACCTATCTCTGCTATTGGTCAATCGATCATCCACTCCGCCCCCCTCCGGCTATTTCTACCCCTGATTGCTGACTATTGAAAGATTTAACTGTATTGCAAGTTCGAACATTGAGAGATTTGACTGTATTCGCGTGTCTCGTACAGATGGCGTTGTCGTAGTATCACGCACGCGTGCACAATTTTCCGCATTTTTCCGAACGCAATTCGGCTCGGCTTGTTTCGCCTGTTATAAACCGTGTGTGATGTCAACAACAAGTGAAAAACCAAACGTCGCATCGTTGGGCTCGCGTCGGATGACAATGCCATGCAGAAAAATTCGACGACGTTGAGGTTACCGCGGGTTGACGTAACGGAACGAAAATAAAAAATAAAAATTGAAAAAACCGAATGAAAACGGTTGCTCGCGACGAAAATACCGGATAACCTCACAATCGTTGAGTCGTCCCGTCGAACAAAATTTGTACCTGATCGACCAAATATTGGTCTTTCACGTCGCGAAATGATTGATTTGCAAATCAAATGAATCCAAATCTTCGTTGATAACCTCGAATTCAACGAAACACAGATATATTTATATATATGTATATAATCGTGTGATATCGACGAACGTGTTTTTATCTCCGGGAGATATCGTTCCTAACCTAAAAATTAATCGAGAACTCCCGAGGAAAGTTTGTTTGTTGTTTGTTATCTTTTTTGTTGGTTAAACAATGGCCGGACAGCAACATTCTTTTCCCACGGGATTCCCAGGTGCTCAACAGTCGGCCATGAGAAGCCAATTTGGCGGCGGACAAATGGTGTCCGGTTTGATGGGAATGCAGCAAGGAGGTAAAGTGAGATATCAGTTCGAAGCCTGTAACCGATTGCGAAATGTTTTTCTAAATGGGGGATGGTTTTTTTTTTTTTTGATTTTTTTTCTCCGATCGAACAGGCATGGTGAGTCCTCAACAGTTCGGAGTAGGCGTAGGCGTGACCGGCGGCGTGGGAGGAGTGGGATCGAGCGCGATGGGCATGCCGAGCCCGCAACAAGTTTTGGCGCAGCAGCAACAGCAGCAACAACAAATGGCTCAGCAGACCGTTATGCAGCAACAGATGCAGATGCAGCAGCAACAGCAGATGCAGATGCAGCAGCAGCAGCAACAACAACAGCAGCAACAGCAGCAACAACCCGCCCATGTACAGCCAAACAGTCAGGGAAGCGGACAGTCTACGACGCCCCAGACTCCGGTGCCGCCCACGCAGCCGCCTGCGCAGCAGCAACAGAAACAAGAATTCAATACGGTGAATCTTTGCAAATTCGGACAGGAAACGGTGCAGGATATAATCAGCAGAGCGTTGGAGATATTTCAGACTCTCAAAGTTCTACAGCCTCCCAATGGTAATTTTTTTGGTTGTTTTATTTTTTTTTTTGTCGACGAAGTGAACATTTTTAAAGCTGATTAGAGATCGAAGGTTTCGAATGTTTTTTTTTTTTTTTGGTAATTTTAATTAGAGGTTTTAACGATTGGATTTATGAACGACAGGTACTGCGCAAGGCGCTAATGTGGCAAACGACAAGAAAGCCAAAGTTTTGGAACAATTTAGAATGATAAAATTGTTGTTCAGAAGATTGAGACTGATTTACGAAAAGTGCAACGAAAATTGTCAACTGCAGGGCATGGAATACACTCACATAGAGAGTTTGATACCGTTGAAGGAGGAATGGGACATGAAGTCCGATGAGAAAAAGACGTCGGAGGCTTACAGACTCGCTTGCGAGGAATGCAAAGAAGCTATGGAGGTTTGTAAAAATAATCCTTTCTGCAATAGACAAATTTTGATGTCTCGATTCCTCAAATGGATAATAATATTTTTTTTTGTTTTTCTTTCTTTCTTTCGTTTGCAGCAAGTCGTCGCGAAAAATCGTCATCTCAAAGAAATAATCGATCATCTTAGGAGGATAATATCGGAAATAAATACCATGCTCAATATGCGACGATCTTAAAACTTGTGAATTTGTATGGGGGGGGGAAACGAAAAATTCGTCATTATGAGATTCGAGACTGTGTTGCAACGAGATAACGATTGTGCAACTTCGTTTACCGATGGTGGAGTGAAAAACTCTCGACTTTTAATTTTTCTTCCGTTGCGTTATTTATAATATCCGATACATAAAAATCCGTATGCTTAAACACCCGTTCAAACTTAATCTCTTGTATAAAAAAAAAAAACGAACGAACTACCATAATTGCATAATGTGTGTAGTTTCGAATATTTTATGGTCTTCCAATCTTCGTTTGGCAACGTGATTATCCGGTTGCACTACGCTTACAGTTGTAACAAAGCAACAAAATGGCGGATTTCACTTTCTAACGTCGAAGGTGATGAATATAACATCAATATTTCATAAGCGCAGTAACAAATGTATGCGCTGGGTCCAAAAGCAGCTATTCGCTGCTAGCCATGGCTTCTGATTTTGTATGTATATGTATGTATATATATGTATATGGTATGTATATCTATCGAAGTTATGAATGAATGGAACTGAAGTATGGGGATTCGCACCGACTGACCGAAACGAGTAGTTTGTCGCGAAGATTTATCGTTCGGCGATGACCTCTTTCACGTCGAAATGTATGATGTCGGTGGTCCTCAGAATAGCTTCTGGTACCTTTCCCAATGGGGTTTCGAGATTTCTCACGTAAATCTCGAGACCGTCCACGTCGCAACCGCGAAATTCACCGGCGACCTTGGAATTTTCGTAGAGATTGAATTCACCGCGTTTTCCTGTTGATCAGCGAAATTTGTAACGATAAAAAAACGATCACGAATATTATTTCTTGCGATTTAACGATATTGATGATCGTTTTGCGACAACGAAATACGTTGATCGAATTTAATTACGATGTAAAATATTTGTATCGGCGAAAATAAAAAGATTTGACGATTTGTAAATTATAATTGTGCGTTTGATGAACGATTTATGCAGACAATAAGTGCGAAGTTATTATGGTCGGATAAACACGCATTTTGATGTGACGAACGGGCAGAAACATGACGCCATTTTTATTTTTCGTCACTTTTTATAGAATTGTTTTAAATATTTAAACGATATATAAAATAACAGAAATGAATAAATAAATGAAAATTCTTTGAAAATTGAATCTCGAGTCAAGGTCAAGAGCTTTATGGGGTTCACAAAAGTTTCCGTGTAAGGTTAAAATGGTTAAATATGATAAATCTTACCGACGATACCCGTGATCACGCGAAGAAATCGTTCGCGCAAGAACGCTCGGGCCTCCTGCATTTCCGGTTTGGCAAAATCGTGATCCGCCATTTCTTCCGTCGTTTTTTCCGTTTCCACGTTGTTTTCGATCATCGCTGATGCTTACGACAATCAAAAAATCGCAGGACTCGTAAATTCGTGATTTATGTTTACGCCGGTAAGCGCAGCGACTGATTCGCCAAGCTCTCTCTCTCGCCCATGTTGGGTCCCGCGCGATGCGCGCGCATCCCTAGCCCGCGACATTCGAAACTATCGAAATCCTCGTCGCTATATCTGCTTGGTAATTAATGGAAAATTTTGTTTCGCAGGTTTTAACTTTCGACGTTGAGACACTTTCTCAATTAATCGCGACGATGAAGCCTATTTATTATTCATCACAGTTATACGACGATAAGGTTTGATAAGTTCACTTTCGCCAAACATGAGGGTACTTTTTCTACCCGCATACGAACGGCATGTAAGCATACGAATTTTTCGAAGTCCATCGTCAGTTTGTTGGTGAACGCGAGACAGTCGAAATGTCGGGCTTTGTGGTGATAATTCTGGTGCTCGGTCTTTTTGCGAATGGTAAGAAGATCCCACGAGAATTCGAGCGAATCCTCTTGCAACTCGAAGGACTTTTATAATCCTCCATTATCTGTGTCGAAGTACATCTTTTTTTCAATGGTCTTCAATAATTTATTTATTTTACATACTTTTTCATTAATTCCAGAAATCAAAAGTGAAACTTTTGGCCTGAATTTCAAATCCGAAGAGAAATTATCGTCAAAACCCTTGGAAGAGGTTCCGAATTACTGGACGCGATGGAACTCGATGTCTTCGCCGGAAAACAAATTGGAATCGATCAACGGAACGGGCAGATTCGGACGAAGCGTAAAAACGACGACGACGACTAGACAAGCCAAGTTTCTTCCGAAAATTTCGATCCTGGCTGGTCTGAATATCGGGAGTTCATCGATGCCACGATTGATCGGAAATCTCACACCCATAGCCAGAATTTCACAAGCCAATTCGTCACCGCCATTTTTGAATCCGTATTTTGCGGCAACTTACGAACCGTCGACGGGGTCGATGCAACAATCCATTCAAGCGCTTTATCGTGTGGTGGAACATTTGACCTCGCAAGTTAATAATTTGAACAAGCGTCGCGATAATTCGGCCGAGTCGAGCGACGAACTGTTCACGTCCGTGAACGTCAATGATGCGATCGATGACAGGAGACGGAACAAGAATAAAATCAAGAGTACAAAGTCAGGTCCGAAGAGGAGGAAGCAGGACAAAATTATGGGGGAGAAGGAGGAAGACGCAAATGACGACGAAGAAATGGTAATTATTATCGTACACAATTTATTATCTGGCGTTGATACATACAGATGTAACTTTTCACTGAAAACAAAGAAAAACCAAGTTGAAATGCGGAATTAGCTTCCTCTAAATCGCAGCTAGTGCAAAAAGTCCTTCTGTGAGAAAGCATTTTCATTTCGTCTTCTTCAAATCTTTGGATTTCTCAAATTAATCACATTGCAAGTTTCAACTTTCAGTTTGTCTTGATATTTTAATATTGATCAATGATCTGATCAATCAAAAATGAGATATTTCGATGTCTCATCAAATTTGAACGGGCCCGTGGATTTTCACCAAATTTCCACCAGAGTTTTCCTATTTAGGCAATAAGCTTTGTCCACAACAAAAATTTATTTTAATTTTCATTGCCTCACTCGATTAATTTCCATCAATTTATTCGCAGCAATCAATTAAAATGTCCCAAAGAGTTTCCGGATCCAAAACCGGTTCGAAAACCGAATCGAAAAAAAAGCCCAGTGCCAAACAAACTAATCTTCCGTCCACAACAACACCTACGAGCGTCGACACGACCACGACGGATGCGACGAACACGACTGGCACTAACGCGACCACGGATCAGGGCAACACGACTTATTCCAACAATCCGGGATATTATTACGGTGGAAATCCTCAAAACGTCGGACAAGTGAGCTTCACCTACGACAGACCTCAAGAGACTTACGGTGCACCCTCGGACAATTACGGACCACCGATGTCCGTGTACGGTTCACCCTCTTACAGCTACGGTCCACCGTCCTACACTTACGGTTCACCGTCCTACACGTACGGCGCGCCCTCTCGTGGCTACGGACCACCGTCCCAGGCCTACGAAGTTGTCGGCCCTCACGCGTCCTTTCACGATCACGAAACCGTCATTTACGATGATCCGAACGAAAGTTCGTTCGGACCCCAACCGTCCGAACGTTGGCAACAACGTTTGCCCTTTGCGAGATCTCGTAATATCGGCACGACTACTCCGGCTACGAAAATTGCCAATGGCAATGGTTTCGTTCCCATGTTATAGACATTTGATTGATACCACAATCGAGTTGCTAAAAAAATGAATTTTTTATTGTTGATTTTATATTTTTTTATTTTTTGCATGTTCGTATAATTATGGCGATGGATTTACAAGAAAAAAATATGCTTAATCTGTATGTAGACAGTATATAGTTTCTATATGGATTTTGGAATATATATTCTGTATACAGAATGTATACAATCTATATATACAAACTATATGTGGTCTGTATAAAATTGATATGTATTCTACATGCTGCATATAGAAAGCTTATACATACATTATCTATATGCAATTTATAAATAAATTGTAAACATTCTGGGATTGACGGTTTGTATATAAATTAAATACAGTCTATGTATAATTTATATATAAATAATATGCAGTCTCTATAACATTTATGTATAAACTATATGCAGCCTGTATAAAATTTATATATAAATACTACACAGTCTATAAACAATTTACACAACAATCTCGTCAATCTTACTAGCTGATAAAAAATGTTTTTTTTTTTTAATCTCCAATATATTACGATAAAATTGTATTTTTTTCTACATAACTTTTGTATTCTTTTTTCACACATAATAATTCTTAGGATTATTGTTAATAAACTTATCGTGCATTGCAAATTGTCGTTCGTACCTTTAAATCAATATTTTACGTGTTGTACATGTGTATACGAAAGAAATATGTATTTCGAATTAAAACGAATATCGATATAGTTCGGTTAATTCCGTTGGACATTTAATCCGTTTGTATGGCCTTCACCCACGTCACGAAACGGCTTACCAAAGTTTGTAAACTTTGATTTTTCACGACTTTAGTGTCGTTCTGTCCGCGAAGCGGGGACAATCTGTCGCGATAAATTTCAGGATCGTATATCATAGATCGTATATATTATATCGTGTATTTCAGGATAGTGTGAAAAGTATGAAAATGAAGGTTCGAACGATCGTGAGTTTTTTTTTGACGTCGAGTATTCTGCGGATCGTCGCCGCGGATTTTTATCAAGTGAGCGTTCCAAACGGAGCTATTGACAGCAACGAGGTCGGTGGATACGTGACGGATATTTCGAATAACGTCAATGCCCATTCGAACTTGATCGACAATGACGAGGCTGCAAAAATGGCCGAAACTTTGTTGAAAAAAAATGAAAATTTGACGAACGATTTGGATAATTCCGAACCGATCGATCGGCTCGGCGAGAGCGATAAAACTATATTGTTGTTTGGCAAGCGTGTGTTCGAGAGCATCAAGAAGCACGGAATTATGGCCGATGACATTCGGCGTTTGGAAATGGGAAAATTTAAAATCGACTGGTGGAAGAAGAGCCGACGATTGGAGAGAATGAGGCAGAGGCTGGCGGACGAACTCGAGCGAAATCGTGAATTGAGGCTGCGTCTTGAGACACTCGGTTGGCGAAATAATTCGAATTCCAATGTTGAGTCTGAAAACAAAATTGTCGATAACAATCGTGTGATCGCGAAAAGTGAAACAACGACCCAACCGAATCTCGACGCGAATAAGAGTTCGATTTTGTACAGAGTTTTGGTCATGGGCATCGAGCCCAAGGGGCTCGAATCCGATGCAACGCTGAAATTCAGTCTCACCACGTTCGATCAAACAGGTGAGTTTCGATGAAAAAAAATTGTTTATAAAAAAAAACATGAAAATGTTTCGAAGAAATATGTCACACCGTTCGTTTCTGCCAAATATTCGCCTGAAATGATTGAGAATTTGGATATTCTGTTTTATCGACAGTCGACAATGATTTTTTACAGTTTAGTTCTTATTTTATTATTTGTTATTATTTTCTTTAGCTTTGGCGATTGTCGACAATATTTATATTGCTACATTTCTTAAGATTCTTTATTCGACTCGAGATTTGAGTCGGAGAGAGTTCTACATTATCGATCATTTTGGATAGCAAATTGTTTTTTTTGTAAAGATTTTTTTACAAGTTGTTTCAATTATTTAATTATATGAACTTTATTTTATGAATATCTTATTTCATAATTTTATCATAAATTAAAAAGAATCAAGCACAACGCATGAATTTTGTCAGATTTTCAAAATTATCTCAACCTTGAAGAACGAGGTGAAAAAAAAAAAAAAAACATTTTAAGAATAAAAAAAAATATATGTATAAACATTATTTTAAATTGGATGTGCAATGATGAATTGTAATTCTCGTTAGGTCCGAATTTCGGAGCGACGACCGGAAACTACAACGTTATAGCTTTCGTGAGCAAAGAGAAGATGGCGGCTTTGAGCGCGGGAGGACATCTCGCCATCCACGATTCGAGCGGTCAAGTTGTAGACCGCGATCGCATCTTGCAGCTGATCCCATTGCTCGTGGAGGAGTTACGTCAGAGTCGGATGTCCAAGATGGAACATCGAACGTTTCGACGAATCTTCGGCAAGCGTCTGTGGCGGCTGATGGAAAGTGAAGCTTCGAAAAATATGATCGACACGATGGACCACGATTTGGCTAAATTTATTTTGAACGGTGAATTGCCGGAACGAAATCCGAACGATGATCGACGTGAGAAGAATTCAAGACGAATCGCGTTCGATCGGATGCAAGGAGAGTAAATAATTACCGATCACGTGGGGTCTCAAGACCGGTGGAATCGTTATCGTCGTCATGACGATCACGACGACGATCATCTCACCGATCATGATGGAAGACATACGACAGATCGATCTGGAACAAATTTCGACGATTGAAAAAATTAAACGCAGCTTTATTTCCTTTTTTTTTCGAAAAAAAAATTAAACTTTTTTTAACTTAATCGTGCAAAAAAATTGCAAGACGAAGAGGGGGACGGAAAAAAAATCACAACAACGAGACGAAGACACGTGATCCTTACAAATTCAATGATATTTATCATCACGACAATTATCATTCATAATTTTATTACCATTATCATTATTAATATGAATTTGAAAAAATTATAAATATTTACGACGTAATTGTTCGATTGTGATTAGTTGAAAATGTTATTCTAATTTGTTTTTCGGTTGATTTTTATGAGCGTGTTGTTTTGTTTGTTTATGTATATAGATTGATGTAATAATCGCAGATACACGAAACAATATTGTTGAATTTATGCCAAATTTCCGATGTGAGAAAAAAAAATACAAAATAAAAATAAAAAAACCGATTGAACGAACGTTGAACGGTGTGTGGAGACGGCCTTGGGTGATGATACACGTAAATGTGCGTTGAACGATATAATTCCACGGCTTCGTGGGAGGACGAGCTTAGCCCGCGAGTGGCCGTGCTCGGTTTTGTTTGCACAATTGTCTCTGGATTGCACAGATGCTACGAGATGCGACGTGGTGGCTCGCCCGACATTGTGGCGTGTCTTCGCATATCAACGGACTATAAAGTTTAACACGTATAAACTATTAAACTACACGTACTTTCGTAATTCATATAAAATTATTTATTACATTCTTAATATCAATTTTCAATCGATTATCGATTAATCTCAATTCCTAAAAAAAAAGAGAGAAAACGGGGTCGATTCGATCCAGACAAAAATTTCAACAGTTTCAACTTGTACAAAAAATTACATTGCGATATTTTGTTTCTTTCAATCACGATATTTCGGTTTTGAGCTTTTCGACGTAGGATATAAAAAAATTATCCGAACAAAGGTTTGGATCATTGCCGAACAGAGTTTATCAGTCAACCGATCGATTTCACGACGAGACGGTTCATTATTTTCACGTCAAATTGATCCACAACGACGATCGGTTTGTCAGTCGATTTCGCAGTGACCAAAATAATTTCTGGCCTCCCCCTCCCCACGGCCACGCGAAAATTCCCCCATCGCAATTCGTTAATCAACGTTTCGTTCCACCGGCATCGACCAATCCCCGTTCACGCTCGCGTCGAATAAGAAACTGATTTATTTTCGTACGAGATCGCTAAGCGAACCTCGTCGTCTATTTCGAGAAGGCCGTCACGTTTATTCGACGCTCTTGCATTTTCCCAATCCCTCACGAAAAATTTTACAAGTGCATAGGTGTGTGTATTGTGTTTTCTACGTGCACGACGTATTTTTTTTTTAAACTAGAAAGAAATTGGAACGTAAAGGAAAAAAAAATAAAAAAAAAGAGATAAAAAAATTTAGTTTCGATCGACCTGTCGATGAAACTTATCGACCGATCGTTTTTCCTATTTGTTCATTCGCCAACGTTGCTGACAATTATTTTCTGATTTATCGGTTCATAATTATTTTTATTTTATTTATTTTTTTTTTTTTTTCAAAATATTTATTTTAGTACTAGGATGTCTCGTAGGGTCTTTAAATCTAAATATATTTCGGATGTCTCGGGGAGTTTAACGCCCTCCGAGGTTCTCTGGCCCTTGGTGGCCACCAATCACGTCGTATATTCACTTTCTACGTCGGATGCATTTTTTTCTTGGTTTTTTGAGAGAGTGTAGATATAGCCTCCGGCTTGTCATCCTCTTCAATTTTTTTTTTATCCTACTTCTTCACCTCTCCCTCGACTTATTTTTTTATTTTTTCGTTATTGTCCTGTGGGACCCGAAACCCAATAGCCCAGCAGCAGCAGCAGCAGCAGCAATGGCTGCAGCCCTCCAGGACATTCTTCGGGGGTAGGTCTATTTCCTGTGATGTTGATCGGGTCGGAGCCGGATGAGAAACCGCAAATGCAAAGCCCTTGGCCCAACCGATGTCGCTTCTCGCTTACTGTTGCACTCCGAGACTCGAGCGTGAAAGTTTCGTAGTTCCGGTGCGTTTTACATTGCCCCCCCCCCCCACTTCCCACCTCGCCACTCTCCTTTTTCACCTATGCACGATATCGCTCGTGTTATATTCGTCGGGGCACGTACGCACACGGAGATCCCTGCATCCGATGACGACATAATGCGGGTCGCTGGGAAATCGAAACCTGTGCGCTTTGAAAATCAATCCTTTTCAAAAATCCTCGAATAAAAAAATCTTCATTATGTGCATAACGTTTTATTAATAAAAGTGACACGAAAAAGTTGTTACGAAAAAAAAAACTCGTTACAAAAATGTCAAAAAATCCCTATCGTCAAAAACTCACAAAATATAATTGTACATAAAAATAACAATAATTTCTGGCTGGTTAAAGATAGAGAAAAAAAAAACATTTTACAAGAAGATGAAAAAATCCTATCGTCAAAAACTCACAAAATATAATTGTAGATAAAAATAATAATCATTTCTAGCTGGTTGACGATTGTTCGAAAGCTCTGCAACTCAACGATCGTGATTGTAGTAATAATAATTTGATTATTTTTATTCACGTTCATTGAGTAGGTACTCATTAACGAGTTGGTACCTAATCATCTTCGTGCTTATACTTTTTTAATATTTTTTTGTTTTTGCTTCATCCAACAATTATGTTTCATGACTTTTTGACAAGATCGTATCATTTTTGTACATTTTATTTCTTCTTTCACTTTTATTGGCAATATTTTTCTCTTATTATTTATTATTTTATTTTCTTCAAAAAATTCTATTCAATACATTGCCTCATTATCATCCTGTGTATGTGTGATGCAGAGTTGGGGGAGGGGGGCTGCGTTTTTACGTCATTATTTTGCTTTTGTCCGGCTGTTTTTTTTTTTTTTTTTTTTTTTTTTTTGAGGTTTCTCATTAACGATGCAACGGTGTGGGAGATAGCGCGTAGCTGTGGGCCCGGGGTATTGCATCGTCGTGGTTGCACACGTGCACATACGACGTTTGCCTCGTAAGCGCGGGGGGTGGGGGGTCGGGGGGACCCAGAGGGGCTTGAAACGCACTGGGTTCGGGTACGATGTGTGTCCTCTTCCCCGCACTGTGGCACATCGTTCTTTCTCTTTTTCACGTATATGGCGAGGAAGGTGGAGGGAGTGGAGGGAGGGAGGGGGGACGCGACAGAAGAGACAGCTGTGGGGCAGCTGGCAGCGCGTGCCACGAACCTATGGGGTCTCTCGGTTTCGTTCTCCTCGCTCTTTCCATCTCGCCTCGACACTTTTCCATCCGCCGATGTTTCGTCCTTCTTCATCGTGCGTTCTCCTCGGTTGTTTCGTACGAACGTACGAACGATAATATTCCGGCTTATGTGTCCTCTCGGATCCCGTGGTTCGTTCGCGATGCGAGATCCTAACTGTCGGTTATCCGAATCGTCCTTTTTCGGTCTCCTCCTCGATTGTCCGTCTCACTCCTTTGGCTTGCGTTTCCCCATTGGTCCGCTTGCCAGAGATATAGTCGAATACTTCGCAAACTTGTGCGACTAACATTTTGTCCGCATGTTTTGGGCGAAGCGAAATTTTTTTATTAATGGAAAAAAAAATGTTGGGTGACAAAAATATTTCGTGGTTGTGATGAAATTGATCGAAACGTTCGTGAAAAATATGTGGCCGGTCATAAAAATTACAAAATACAGAAGGAAGTTATTTTTTTAACTTCAGTTACAAGCCACAATTTTTATTCAAATTTTTGATTGCATTAAAATCACAGTTGATTGAAAAGTCAATTTTTTTTCATCCATGTATATCGAGTAGCAAGATTTTTATATTTGAAGAATTTACAATTATGCTTGGAAAATTCACAAAAAAAAAAAACAGAAAGAAAAGGAAAATTAAAAAAAAAAACCAACACACATGATTATACTCCAAAAATGTTTTCGTTCATCGAAATTTCGTCACTTATCGATCATCGATCATAAAATCGATCATAAAATAAAGTTTCTGTCGACGTCCAAGGTTCAAAGGCGAAATATCATAAACCCCGACAAAAAGTCAGACGGTCCGGTGGCTTCAATTTCATCGGCGCTTTGTGGGGTGAACGGGGGTAAAAAATCTAAAACCAAAAAAAAAAAAAAAAAAAAAGAACTAGAAAAAAACGAAAAAAATAACGTAAGACGAGGACGGATGATATTAAAGCGTCGTTCGAACGTCGGTTCGGTTGGGGTTCGGGGGGTTTCGAGTTTGAGTATGAAAACAGGAGTAACAGCTGCCGTGGAGCGAGTTCAACGATATAATTCGAACACAGCTGATGGCCCCGTGAAGACCACCACCTCCCTCGACTTGTTGGACTTCTCGTTGGTCCCCGCACACGCTGCTGCTAATGCTGCTTCTGCTGCCGATGTCTTTGCTGCTGCTTTTTCTTTTTTCTTTTTTTCTTTTTTTTTCTTTTCACGCACCGCGATAACGTCTGACCATTTCTTCTACGTTCCAGGGGCACGTTCTCGCACACGTCCGAACCATCCTCGCGGACGAAAATGTATCGTCGCGTGACTGTTACGTACTCCAAATATATATATATATATATATATATTTATGTGTGTATGCTGTATATTCAATTCAACCGCGTGCAAACTAGCGCGACGGAATAACCGTACTCCACGTATTCCAAGTCGAAATATTGTTCACCTTATGTTTCAACTTATTTCACCATAAATGTCCAAATTCCGAATTCAAAGGTGAAACGAGGTTAAAATATTTGTTCACCTTCGTTTCGCCTTCTCGAGTAAGGGTAAATTTGTTGTCTTTTAGTTATTTCATCTTCTTCAACCTTGGAAACTTAAAAAAATCAGAAATAAGTTCAGGTGACGAGAAATTGATTATAATTTCATTCTACTTACAACCTCTTCACCCTAAAAGTAAAGTATATCATTTATTGAGTATAAGAATGCAATATTAAATCATCATTCCTGGGAGTTATTCACAATTATCACAGAAAAGTGACAATATTAATTGTCACATGATAATTGATCAGATTTAATTGTTGTAAAAATTATTTTAAATACAACTTTTATTTTACGAATGCCAATCTGTGGCCCTAGGAAACTTCTAAAATGACATCAAAATCATGATCAACCATTTTTTTGAATCGTCACACAGCTTTATCTGTGACAGAAGCAAAACAAATTAAAAAATAACAAAATATTCAAATAAAAGCCCGGAAAAATTAATTTTTTCATTAATTTTTTTCGAACCTCCGATTGTGGAATATTGATCCATCGAATTTTAAGGTGATTGACAATTTGATTGTCATTGCGTGTCTCACGTGTAATGCTAACGTGCACCGTTTCTTTGATAATGAGGCGTCAAAGAAATTTTTCGGAGTAACCAAATTGAAAAAAAAAAAAAAATTTTAATTCCAAACAATTTGCATATTAATTTAATTTGCCAGTCGGTGGGATCGTAACCCAGGAAGACGCGAGTAGTTACGGGCCTGATGGTCGTAGGGTACAGCGGTTCGGGTTTTGTCAGAACAGTAAAAGCCCGGCGTGTGTTCAGCGTAGACGGAAATATCAGAGGGGGAAATCCAAGTCTAGCGGACCAATGAGAAACATCGTCACCAGAAGGTTCCGGCGAACCAGGGAACATCGCGCGCGCGTCAGGCCTCGAACCTCGAATCCTACGATCGGCATTCGCACGTGGACCTTCGTCTGAGTCGGGTGTGTGCGCGCGTCGATACTTCGATACCTCAAAAAAGAAAATACAACGAAATATTGCATTATTGTTATTATTATTTGTTTGTTTTGTATCGAAAATTAATCTTTTTTCCAAACGTCCGTCGTATGCGTCGAAGTATAAAATCGTTCTGACTTAAAAAATTTAACAAATAATATATATACATATATATATTTACATAAATATAGTCCGGGAAATCAAGAATAATCCGTGATTTCCAAAATAATCGAAAAGTTCCTGATTAAAAAATTAAAAAAAAATAAAAAATAAAAATCTCGTAATTGCATTAAATAACGAATTGGTTTTTCGAGTCTGTGAACCCTCCTCTGTGTGTAGGTGCGTCTTATCTCGAAGCCACGAGAGCCCGAGAGACTCGAGTGTGGATTATCCGAAAAGTGGTGTTTGGAATCTAACGTGAGAAATAATAATAATAATAATAATAATTCTGTATTATTATAATACACACATACACACACACACACACATATATATAAACATATATATATATTGCTACAATCGAATAATCAACATACGAAGACATACGTTGATCCTGACTGCGCAATTTCCAAGCTCGGTAAGTGCGATTATTTTATTTCAACATTTGAAAAATGTTCTCAATTTTTCCAATTCACGCTTGCCCGGCTTTTCCACCTCCCCCCTCTTCCGGGATTGTTCCACATGGTGCAGCAGGATTGAAAAAAAATAATTGTGCAGCAACATAGACCAGACCCAACGGGAGTAACGGAGGCCTTACCGCGCGTGCGTACAAATGACGGGGCCCCCGGGTCTGCTCCGTTTTGCCACGGTTTCCCTCGGGTGCAGGGGCGAGGGGGGTTGCCGGGTAGGGGGAGGGGGTGATTTACGCACCCGTTGCGGGAATAATCGTGCGTCGGAGTTGAATCTCGTATTATCTCTCTCACGAAGCTTTTTAAATTCTTTAAATTATTTCTATCGTTCTCTCTGGAAGCTTTTTTTCTCACTCTTTTTCGCAGTTTCGCCCGAAATTCACGTCTGATTGCGAGCTTTGAGTCGAGTCTCGCAGACTTGTCTCTCGATCCGATTCTAAAACTCATTTCACTGTCTCTCTCTCTCTCTCTCGCTCTTTCTCGTTCTATGTATTACTTACTTTCTCTCTCTGTCTTTCTCGCAGCCAGCTAAATATAACGTTACTCCGATTCCGACTAACTGACACTATCGCCGTTCTCTGGAGGGTGCAAAATCAAGTTGCAAAAATCAAGTCTCCTACCTCAAAATCCCCCTGGGAGAAATATGATGACAAATGCCAAGTTGATAACATCAAAACATTGATAACAAGTCCAACCCCACAAAATCTGACATTCGAATTTTTGAGCCTCGTAATAATTAGCTACATCATTTTTTATTATTGATTTCGATAACTTTTTTGTACCTATATTTTGATTAAGTTTATTCGTTTATAGAAAAATTGATGAACTGCATTTTGACGAATTTTCCGTAACTAAATGTTGATTATTTATTTATTTATTTATAAAAAAATTGATGAACGGCGATCGTTAATCGCAAGTGCGCACAAAATGTTTTCGGGTGTAGAGGGAGAGAAAGAGATACGGTTTGTATCCAACGGTCTCGTGTGTCGTCGTCACGGTCGTCGGGCTCGTGTGTCGGTCCCGGCAGCGGAGAGTAGACTCGTGAACGTTCGGTTTTTTCGTGGGAGGGATGACAATTGTTCGGGGTATAACCCGGAGTTTATACCTGAGGGAGGGTTGCACCCTTGCGAGAGCCGTGCCAACACCTGGCCGAGCCTCGGGGGATCCCTCAGAATCTCTTTTGTTGAACCACCCCCCTTCCTCTCCCTTGCCCTCCCGTCCCCACCCGTTTTGCCTCTTTACCCATGCGGCTCGTTACAATGGTGATACACATGGCGAACGGTTGTTTCACGTGAATGAAAAACGGATATTGTCAATTAATTTACAGCGCGCGGGAAACAAAAAAAGAAAAGATAACAATGACGGTCGTTTGGTGTTTCATTTTGAATAATCATTTGTTGAAAAATAAAAATCATTAAAGGACCACTCTAATTTATATATATGTAATATACCTATATAGAAATATGAACTAATAATTTTTTTGGAAAAAGTTGTGAATGAATTTTTTTTTTTGCAAATTATTTTTTTATAGAGAGATTTTTAGCGACAATGAGTTCTGTATATATGTATCTGTGTGTGTGTGTGTGTATGGTAATCGAGGTCTGTAGCATTTCTGCTCTTGTTCTGTCTGGACTGAGGCACGTGTTCTTAACCAACGTGTTTATTAATAAACCCAACGGGGTGGCTCTACGCGCGCGTTCTCGATTCTCTAGCGAAGAAAACCGATCGCAATACGGCCCGAGAAGATTTCGCTTACGTGCGCGTGTGAATCGTTACTTTTTTTTCGAATTTCGTCGAAAGCGACATACGAATGATAATTATCGTAGCGGAATTGTCGGATGAACTCGATTATAGATTGTCGCGAGCACAACGCGCGAGCCGTGGAAGGTTATTTTTTTTTTTTCGGCAAACACCACATTATCGTCTACATACACGTGCATACACACACACACACACAAACATACACACGAACATATTTTCCTCACATCAGAGTTCCATCGATTTGATTAAATGGACTAGTCGTAAAATCGTCGTGGTCTCTTTGCCACCTGATTGGCATCAAAACAAACAATCGCTTCTTTCCATCCCTCTCTCCCTCTCTCTCTCTCTCGTTCTGTGTCACGCCAAACGCAATGATTAACAATTCATCGCCGTCACAGTTCAGTCGATAAACCCGATAAACAATTTACAAACACCCCGACGAATTCCACCCCAACAAATTCTTCAACAAATTTCGTTCATAATATATATTATTATCATTATTATTATTATTATTGTTATTTTTCTTGGTCGATCAATCGAACAAGCATCGCACGGTAGTAACGATTACTTGCAACAATGGCGCGTGACGAGTTTGTCCCGACACCTTGAATAACAAATTGTACAAATATTACGAACGGTGAAATTATTATCTCGCAGCCGGCGTTCTTCTCGCTTGTGGTGTGTTTTTTTTTTCTGGCCTCCTGCTCGGCTCACGTGGGGTGAGCGGGAAGTGACGAAACGCAACAGCCTTTTACCGGATAATGACCCAAAAGCCATATGTAGATTTATCGGCTTTCGAACATTTTTTTTTCCCGTATAATTTTTTTCTCGAATATTTTCTTTTTTTCTTTTTATTCTTGTTTTTTTTCGCCCCCCCCCTCTGAGCAGGATGTCGAACTGACAGACTCGTCATTAATTTTTATTTTCGAATTTTTTTGTTTCTTTTTCAAATGGTTTTATTTTGTGAGGTCGCCAAACAGTCGAGACTATTCACGATGACGTCACGAACAGCCGGAAATACGCACAATCGTTGTTTCTCAGACTGTTCGAAAACTTTTGAAAAATAAAAAGATAAAAAAAAGCTATTAAAAAAAAATTGACGAAAAATATTATGACGCATTTGGCGCACCATTTGGCAAGGTTTTGAAAACTTTATTATTAGTTATCGCTGACTGGTTTTCGTTTTCACGACGTTCATCTACAACATCCGAGCCAATTCCATTCGAAAAACTTATTTGATGATTTGATTTTCGTTGAAATATTGATGAATCAGATGCTGAGTAATATTTAGAATAACAAAACGATAAAAAAAAAATTGGTATCACAGGTCGCTCGAATTTCTATGTTATTTTCTAAACCCCTTAAAACTGGTTTTAAAAAACACCAACAACAACAACTAGTGCTAGCAACTTCCAATATTAGGTACAATATTCGACGAAAGATTTTTCCCGACTTGCTCCCCCCCCCTCCTTCCGTCCTGCTCCAGGATAAACCTTCTTTCTCGTTTGCCATTCTCGCTCGATCGACTGCCATTATGATTTTTCCCTCAACCAAGCTACTTAGACGGTCACGTTGTGCAACGGAGGGTCGGAGGAGATTTTAGTTCGCGCGTTTGTTCCTGTCTCCGGTGGTGAATCGTCGGTATGACGGAACCCCAGCGTTATTGAGAAGTCTTCGGATGTTTTTTTTTTTTTGTTGGACCAGCCTGTATGGCAGCCATATTTGCAGTAGCGATATATCGGTCGTAGCGGTGGTAGTAGTAGAAGAAGCAAAAGAAATAGTATTAGTGGAAGAAGAAATTTCAATGTGTATATATATATATATATATATATATATATATATATATATACGATGCGGCGAACGCACGGGCCAAGAAGCTGTTTGTCCCGCTTTTATTCTCGAGTAACGCACGAGGCTTATGACGGATATACACATATATAGATATATATGTGTATACATAGCATATAGCGTATAGTTACGGGGCCCTATTGCATATACACAACAATATGATTATTATACGTCGTGCACCGGTTCTGCAGCGGCAGCAGCAGCAGCAGCAGCGGTAGAGCAGTGGAACAGCCAGCAGGAGCAAAAGCAGCTGCCGCTTAGGGATCGGAACAGCAGGAGGAACGCCGGGGCCCTGGCGGGGTCCGTTGGGCCCGCGCGGTTGCCGTCAGCCGAGTAGTGGGGGGTGGGGAAACCGTGGCTGGGTCCTACCGCCACCCCTTACCCTTCCCAAGGCCATTCGGCGGACAATAAGCGGGAGAGAGAGAGAGAGGAAATGAGGGAAAGAGAGAGCAAGAGAGAGAAAGAGAGAGAGAGAGAGAGAGAGGCAAAGAAAGGGAGGAAAAGAGGGAAAGGGAAAGAACGAAGCAGAGAGAGAGAGAGAGAGAGAGAGAGAGAGAGAGGGAGAGAGTAGGAGAGGGAGGGAGAAGGGTGATCTAGACGTGGGACCCTGCGGGTCCGTTTGGGCCTGTTCACCAATCTACCGGGCCTTTCTGCACCAGTACGAAATTCTATGTTCCCTCGGACATTCGATTTTCGTTTAGTTTTTACTTTGACAACGTCCGCTGGGAATACAAATCATTGTTGCAAAAAAGTAAAAAAAAATTAAAACAAATAGACAAATAATAATAAATCTATTTTAATTCTAATTTATTCGATATTCATTATTGTAAATTGTCATTGATCGTTCATTGGCTAGGAGTAAGTCGTGATTTTCATTTATAATATTTTTCTTCTTTTGGAATTAACAATTTGAACGGTTGAAGATTTTCTTTTTTTATGCTCGATGAAAGTAGCGTTGTTTTTGTGGTTCGCTGACTTTTGCCATATCGGTAGCGCGATAGGGTCGATGTACTGTTGTTCCGAGAAAGAAAAAAAAAGGTGATTACATTGGAGCTCGGGTAACACACGAACCTCTCGGGCTTGATAATATATAATACATGTATACATGTATATTGAACAGTCTTGTTCGTGGAGAGAGTTTGGTTTCCGGAATTTTTACGTCTATTGGGTTGCCCTCGACTCCGTGGATTTTGGCGAACTTCGACTGCGTCTCGATATTGTCTCTCACCCCCTTCGATGTTCATCAATCCACCATCCATGCTTTTTCCTTGCTTTCTTCGACAATTTTTAATCGAAAATCAAAATTGAACCGAATTAAAAAAATGTATTCTTCAAAATTCGAAGTATTTACATATTACATCATGATTATTATTATTATTATTATTATTGTTTAATGTTTCGTATTTTATTTTTGTATTTTTGCAGCCAGTCAACTCAACGCTCACATAAATGCCCCAGAAAAGTCTGTGATAAATAATTTTGCCGATTGATCGGCAAACGAGGCTATAACACGACAAACGAATACAGTATTATTCTCAGGTGATTGTTATTATTATTTTTTTTACGTTCAAACGTCGTTGGATTTTTTGTAATTTGAAAAATATTTTTTTTTTTGCATTTATTCAAATGTTTTTAATTTTTTGTTTTTTGGTTTTGTTTTTTTTTTTCGGAAAAAGAAGTACGCGGTCGTCCCGCGAATCCGCCAAAATTTTGAGAATGCTGATGCCGGGTGCCGCGGGTCTGAGCGCCGTCGGTGGTCCAGGGCCGGACGATCTGGTGTCGAGCCTGGGCGCTTTGGCCGGGGTGACGCCACAACAGAAGGACACCACCTGGACGAAATTGTTCGTCGGTGGTTTGCCTTATCACACGACCGACAAGAGCCTGAGGGAACACTTCAACGTTTATGGGGACATCGAGGAAGCCGTTGTCATCACCGACAGACAGACTGGCAAAAGTAGGGGTTACGGTTTTGTAAGTGTGAAAAACAAAAAACAAAAAAAACCAAAAAAAAAAAAACAAAACAAACAATTAATATTATTTCTATCAATCTAACATTATATCTTTGATTCATTTATTTTTTCTGTGTTTTTTCGGTTGCTCTGTTAACCCGTTGAGGTCACGATGCCAAATAATAACATGTCGGTCATATGGGGTCCAATGAATCCCATTCGCAAGAAACGAACCCATCTGCGTTCTTTTCGATGTATCGACTTGAATATTTCGCCAAACTTCGATTTAACATGTTTTCTGAATAATCTAATAGTCGTTGTCTTCTATTTGATATTTTCAAGTAGTCAAAACACGATGGAAAATAAAAATTCACGAAATCTGAATTTTTTTATATAAAAATTCGTGAGAAATTTGATTTTCGCCATATGGAAAAAAATCTTACGATGTTTTACTCTTGGGATAATATATTTTTGAGAAAAAAACAGAGCCTTTATGGATTTTGAAAAAAAAAGTATATTCATTTTGAAGTTTGAACTCAAGATTTTTAGTCGATGATAGAAAAAATGAAAATGGTGCATTTTAAATGAACAAATTAATGTTGAAAAATGATATTTTTATTGCACAAACACCATGAAGTTGGCCTGGGGTCCAAATGGACCCCCAAGTGACCGCAACGGGTTGAAACAAATTACGTTGCCACGAAAATTCTACACGAAAAAATAAATAAATAAATAAATAAATAATGATAAATGGTTAGCTTCGGATTTCCGCTTGTAGTGAGTGTGAGCGATAACGTGTATCGTTACGACATAACAATGTGTGCGTAGAGAGTGGAGATGGACACGCGTGTGTGAATTGCCTTGGTCGCGATAGACTCGGAACCTGCGGAAGCGAAGAACCTGCGAACGATATAGTTGGGAACGAAAGCCGCGAACGATGACGACGACTGGGTCGGGTGGATGGGTGGGGGGATGGGGGGGGGAGCAGACCCCCCGTCGTCGTATCTCGGACTCGGCGATAATACACAACGCTCGAGTTTGGTCATGCCCAACTCTCGTATCAACCGCGACACCTGTCCGCGGGTTCCGTACGACCTGTGCAGTCTTTATCGGTTGTACCTGCACCTTAATCACACAAACGTGTATAGATTGACGTCAGTTGTTTGCTTCACAACTTACATTGCCGTGTAAATCAATCTGCGAGAATACTTGTAACTGCAAAATTAATGGATATTGGCAATTAACTATTTTTTTTTTAATGAAATTTTTTTAAATGAAATTTTTTTTTTTTTTTTCAAATTTCAAAATACGATAATACAGTCGGCACATGAGTTATTTGATTCAGAACTTACATTGCGGTGTAAATCAATCTGTGAGAATGCTCGTAATTGTGAAAGTGAAAGATATTGGCAATTAACAATTTTTTTTTGATGAATTTTTTTTTTTTCAAATTTCAAAATATGACAATGCAGAAATTTCGCATGTTAAGACATTTTATTAACCCACATGTTTTGCACTAGTTATGTAACACTTGGACGATATTTCATATGAGAATTAACGAGGGTGCAAATTAGGCAACCGATTTTTTTTTCTTTGAATTTGATATGTCATGTGGGATATCATTCAAAAGGGCTTGTTACGTGGAATACGGAAAAAAAAAGATTCCTTGCAATACATGTTTAATCGAAAGACGAGTTTGGGTGAATTTGTGATAATCAGCGAATCAATCAGCGTGATAATTTTGTATGATCGGTTGAATTATTTGTTCGCAGGTTATAATGGGCGACAGACCGGCAGCTGAGAGAGCGTGTAAAGATCCGAATCCCATAATCGATGGACGCAAAGCCAATGTTAATCTGGCGATACTGGGAGCCAAACCGAGGGGCAATCTTCAAGCATGTAAGTTTGTTTGCGCATGTGCGATTGCAACGTTTTTCTCGCATGTTACGAACGTCGATGGTAAAAAAAAAGCAATGTATCGAAAATACAATTTTTCGAAGGGTCATCATGACTTCGACTCGCCATTTTTCTGACCGTCAATGTTTCGCCGAATGCAAATTTCGCGATCCTAACTAGCCGGACATTTTTTTTCGCTTTTTTTTTCATTTTTTCAACATTTTTTTTTTTTTCATTTTGTCTCGCTCCGATTTTTGTTGGGCGGATGACGACGTCGTAAATTTGGGTTTTTCCGCTTGTTCATCATCGCGTGTGGAAACGTCTCTCGGAAAATTGGAGTCGAAGCACGCGTGTGCAAGGCATTCCGCGCGTCATTGTCACCGCATCCCTGAGTTTTGCGTCGTTGAATGGGCGCCAAAAATTGTCAGGCCTTCCGCACGTTTTTCTCGATCGCCACTCGCGCATACATCCCCCCTCCCGCGCCCCCTTCGCTCGTCCCTCGACGTGAAGCATCAACTTTTGGCTTGCATTACGTTCCTCGCTCCATCGCTCTCGACGCTCGTTAAACTCATTAGCAGTTCGTTCATTATGCAATTTCGATGTAAGACTTTTATTTTTTTTTCCAAAACTATAATATGTCGACTTATCGAATGAAGATTTAAATTTTAATCTATTTCAACTTTCACATTCAACACGTTTTTTTTAATTAAAGAAAAATTTTTAATAAAAAAAAAATTTTTTTTTTAATTAAAAAATTAAAGAAAAATATCGGTTTTTTTTTCAAATTAAATTGATATCGCGATCGATGGTAATTTCATTAAGCGTGTCCACGGAGTGCGACATTCACACGGTTTCGACATATTTCCCGGGGTACCTAATGTCACTCGCTCGTGTCACACGTACCTTCCATCGTGGCCCCACACGTCGCTCACGAATCGATAGACGGGAGGCTCCAGACAGAGACGGAGAAAGCGGAGTAATCGTGGCTCGTGGGTTGATTGTTGAAAACCCACCGCAAAACGTTGTACCGTGTGTACCTTCCACAAACCGTGTATGGTTGATATTGTGACGTGCGTGCGACGGACGCTCAATGTCACTTAGCATTCACTATGCACATGGATATATCTATATATCTGCCTATATATCTATATAGGGCACTACATGACTATACCAGAATACCTCCGCCATGGGACATCACCGACATGGGAAAAGCTTCGTTCGTTCGTTTCAAGGACTCGTTCTTCACCATTGACTCAGCTTTTTCATTTTCAACCCCCACACATTTGTCTAGCCATCCACCAATCTAACACGCATGAATAATTGAATTACAAGTTGATCATTTTTTCCTTTTTCTTAATTGCTTCGAGAGATTTTTTTAAACGAAGATTGTCCATAATGAGGAAGCGATAGATTAAAAATAACGAAAACGTCTTTCTTTTTCGTCAAAAGGCAGCAGGGTCAGATGGACCCTGCCTCATCAAAATATCGATATTAAATATAGTAAATGTAGTTTAAAAAATCTGATAAAAATGTGTGCATTACTCTTCAAAGTTCTGCCTTGAGATAAAATTATGAAATATGATAATCATAATTAAACTTTGGCAATAATTTTGAAAAAAAATCGTGAAATTTTTTTTTTCCAGAAAAAAATAATTCATAACCTTGCGAAGAATAAAATTTGACGGACCGTAGCTTAAATTCAAGCTCAAGATTGAACCGCTCAATGAAAAATATTGCAATATAATTATTTGTTGAAATAAATTGTCAACTGTCGGTCGATTAAATGGATGACGATAAGCGAGGGAATGATAATGCGGAAAATTTCGTGTTTTATATTTTTTTCGTTAACTTTTTATCATGATATTCATCGTCGAAAATGTTGAAGTCATTCGAGACGGCGACACTCGATGTTTCATCTCTCGAACTCACGAAAGTGCGTGCTCTGTGTTGGTGGAGTTGGATGGCTCGGTGCCAAAATTGCTAAACGTGGCTTAGCCGTCGTTTCGTCGTTTCACGATCGTCGTCATCGTTGGCCCTAAGTCTAAAATTGCACCGAATTCGCGTGCTTCGTTGGTTGCCAGCTAACATGTCGCATATGCGCTTTGTCCGTCCTCCCCACCCCCCCCTTCTCCTCACATCTCTTCGCTATCTTCATTCTCGCTTCTACGAATCGGATGGGTCTTGTCCTGACCGACGATCGGACATCGGTGACCCAGCCGTCTGGCCCAACGTTCGTACTCTCAAAAGCTCGCACTGTTCACCAACGCATCGCATGTCACACGCTTCTTCGTTTACATTTTCCATCTTCTCTCGAGGGACGAAAAAAAAAAAAATTGTAAAAAAATGAAAAATATCGCACAATTATTTTTCAAGCGACGCATTTTTCTCGAGCTTTACGGCTTTTGCTATCGTGCATGTCGTAAAAAATTATGTCCACGAGTTCTCGTACCAATGTGCGCACAAGTCGGGAATGATAAGTCGTGCACAGCAAGGCTGTGAAATATTTATTTGTAGGGCGCTACTGTGTGCACAGCCTTCGAAGTTTCAATTATCATGTACGTGGCTTGAAAAAAAAACATTTTCATCGTATTGTGACATTTATTTTGGTTGATTATTGAATTTATTCGAATTTTTGTGGAAAACTTATCTTAATTGGACGAAGGCACTGTGGACATTGGGGTTCGTCCGTCTGTCTGTATAGAAAACTGATTTGCGAACGCAAATGATGAGAAATTTTTTTTTTTCGAAAAAAAAAAATTTTTTGACCCACTTCGCATAGACTGAAGTGTGTACTCGACTTTTTTTTTCACTGACCCCATCGAGTGGGGTGTCTTTCAATAGGTCTTTGAAAATGCAACAAAAAATCTTACAGGACCTTTTGATTTTAACCCTTCAGTCACGAGATATTTGGTTTCAAAGTCCTTACCGGAGCGTTACCAACGCCCCCTCTAATTTCTGAATTATGGATGTGAAAATCACATGCTTCGGCGATGGAATCACGACAGCTTTCGCAAATACACGGATTATTATTTTTTTCTTTTTTTTCCGTTCGACTGCGAGGTTCGAGTACTTGGGGCGAAATTACGTGTAACGACAGGCACTGCTCGCGGCGCGAGCAAGTTCGAGCTTTTCCGTCACGACCAACGTAAAGACACACACATACGTATATCTATATTGAATTCTGTGTTTGTGATTTCAGCATTCCCATTCGCAGCCGGTATTCGAGCCGGATATCCCACAGTACTGCCCAGCCAGTATGGGTAAGTTTCATCCTGTCTTATTATGCGGATACGTTTTTATTTTTGTTCCGTTTATTTATTTATTTATTTATTTATCAATACATGATTTTCGGAAGTTATATGATACTTTTTTTTTCATCCGAGGATCGAGGTCAGACGTATACTCGGAATACCCGATGAACATTTTTTATTTCATCAAAAACGCGAATCAAAATAATAATAATAATAATTATAATCATAATAAAATATTTCTCGCACGCTAAAATCTGGTAAAAAACCGAAAAAACAAATAAAAATACCAAATTTTTCAAAATAAAAACCAAGAAAAATTAAAATACATTCGAAACTATAAGAAGATTGATAATGATAAATTAATTGGAGTTGTGAATTACGGTTTGTTGTTGTTATTTCTTTTTTTTTTTGTTAAAAGCGAATTGTGAAATGACATTTCAGCATCCCGATGTGCGCGTTCGAGCGCAAGCTCAAGCCAACAGGCGGAGTGATAATGAGATGGTGGGGGGAGGAGACGGTGAACTTCGATCCCCGTTCTTCGCGGGGTACTCGAGGCCCCGTGATCCTTCTTCTTCTTCTTCTTCTTCAACTTCTTTCTCTCATTGAAGATTATAAATGAAAAGTGCCGAAAAAAAATCCAAAAATCGAGAATCACAAAATGCAAATTGCAAAAAAAAAAAAACGTTTGATCGCGAAAAAAAAAAAATCGAGAGAGCGAGCTAGGGGAGTGAGGGAGGAGGGAGAGCGATCGAAATAATGAGAGGGCGAGAGAAAAGCGAGGCGAGATTCCGACAGAGCGGCACACGCACACGTATACGAACAAAACAAACCATGAGTACTTATCTACGAATTATTTACATATTTCTATATATATATATATATATTTATATATTGAGTATACAAATAATCTTGCCAATGATCTTTCTGCGGATCGAATTTTGTTGGGTTGTGTTTTTTAATTTTATTACAAATTTTTGTTTGTTTTTTTTTTTACGTTTTTCTTTTCTTTTCTTTTTGTTGTTCTTTCCTCCTCATTCGTTGTTTCTTACTTTCTTGATGATGGATTTATCACGTGACTATGAGAATTGAGATGGATTTGCGGTTGTTGAGATTTTTTTGGACTTGTTTTTGTTTACCGATTGTTTACTATCTCATTTGTGGATTTTTAAAATATGTTTTTTTTATCAATTGTTTTTTTCCGTTTTTCTTTTTCATTATAATTATTGTTATTATAATAATGATTTTTTTTTCACACCACTCTGCGGTTGATTGGTTGGTGTTTTTTTTTCTTCTTACATTTCATCGATTTATTTGGATTAATCCAGCATCGGAGTAATTCACAATAATCAATTAATCAATTAAATAATAAATTAATTATTAATCAATCATCTAGTCAATGGTGGATGTTCGGTTGGTGACGGTATTATCGCGTGACGCGAACGTCAATCAATAAAACGCATATATACATATATCCGTATACATATGTATATGTATATCGCGAGTACGTGCGTGAATTGTCCTGCGAGCTTGACCCACTGCTGTCCTCGCAACTTCATTACGAACAATTATTATCGGCATTAAACTCGCGCGGTCCGTAACACATCCATTATTATCATCATTATTATCATCATCGTTTTCACATTCTTCAACATTTTATTTTTATTTATTTTTTTTTACGTTATCTCGCTTTGCAAAAAAAAAAAAACAAAAATTCGCGACCCATCTCACGTTCATAACGTAAGTTACCGGTACGTGCGATCGACGTGTGCTGATTTAAAGAATTTTTTTTTTTTTTTATGATTTTGAGATTTTCTGTTGTTGTTGTTGTTGTTGTTGAAATCCTTCGTTTTTTTTCAACGTTTCGACGTTGTTTTCTGTTTTTTTTATGGCGTACGGTGGCGGGATCGATGGCTATGAATATATACAAAAAAAAAACATTTCGAAGGTAAATCATAATCGCTTGGGAATTTTTCTGCAGGCTCGACGCGATGCAACTGATTTGACACAACGAATTCGTGTACGTCGATACGTTGTGAATGTACAAACGCGTGTAGTTGAATTTTTACAGCATCGCTGTGACCCGTTGTTTCCGTTTCGATTTTTTCCCATCGATTACCGGACCTGACATACGTGGCCAAGTTTCACGTACGAACGAACGCAAGCGTATTGATAATTTCAGATACCTTCGTCACGCGTTATCTGTAGCACCACAAATCCATTAGGCCAGTAGATTATTAATAACCTATTGCGTGTGTGGTAAGGGCTTACGCTACACTTGGTGTCGCTATTGGTGTTGTTGTTTTTTTTTCGTCTTTTTTCTTTACTTCAAAATTTTCTATTATTTTATTCTATTTTTTGTTTTGGTTCAACTTTGATATAACTCATACGTGCGTTACGTTAATATTAGTCACTATTATTATTATTATTATTTTTTTTTCATCTTTTTTAACCGTTGGTGTTGTAAGTGGTGGTTTTGAGTCTTAATAACACACGGCGTAGCGCCTCGATCGCGTGCTGCAATCGTCAAACGCGTGAAAGTAGAAAAAAAAATAATTTGAAAGAAAAAAAATGAGGGAACGACATATTTTCGGAAAATAAAAATAGACGATAGTAGAGCGAGTAAAAGATCAATCGATTTCGAGAATCCACCGCCTGTCCTGGAGCTCTTGGGAGGCCTTACATCATCATCATCATCATTATTATTTTTTAATTTTTTTTTCGTATTTCTCTTCCCTCGAGAAAATCCTCAAAAATTCTCGAAATTTTTTTTTTAAATCAAAAATAAAACAAACCCGAAGGAGCTAAGCCGAAGAAAACGTAGCAACAATATTTCCACGTCCGACAAACATGAAATCCCCGTTGCATTAGAAAAGAAAAATTCTTTCGACCATGGACAAAAAAAAACTAGTTGAGAAAAAAAAAGAAGATAATAAAATAACGCATGCGGTATGAAACAATCAGAGCGAGGACGAGAGACCGGGGCAAAGACGTTGGAGAGGACGGAGACCGTGGAGCGGAGAAGACGTCACGGGCCGAGTCCCCGACGACGACGAGCGTACGTCGGGGAGGTTCGTGGGCGGACACTCAAATGAAACCCAACACCGGTGGCAGAGAGCTAAGCTCGTGGCTGATGGTCTCAGAAAGACCCCCGGCTCGTTCCGTCCTTCTCTCCCTTTCTACGGCCCTCACTCTGTCTCTCTCTCTCTGTCTCTTTTTTTCTTTCAAAGATCTCATCTTCTTCATCCACTAGTTTCGTCTCTCGTCCTCTTTCCTCTTCCGTGGCCTTTCATCGTTCCCGCAGTTACTCCACGCGTTTCGTACACAATTTCGCGGTTGCCACTGGTGTGTCGTAAGTCCCGGAATCTACGAGCGACGTTGGCATATAGCGTTCGCCAAGCCCGGCCATCTTGCCGAGAGTCTGGCTTCGGTCCAGTCTTTATTTAGATCCACCTGTCCCCCGGTGTCAACCTCATCTCTCTCTCTCTCTCTCTCTCTCTCTCTCTCTCTCTCTTTTCCACTGTCTCTGTCTCACTCCCTCGACTAAAATCTCAGACATCCACGACTCCTAGCCGATGTGCTCTTCCTCGTCGCCCTCTTCTTGTTCTTTCTTTTTCTCATTTTCTTTTTTTTTCGGTTCGTTATTTTGCCTTCTTGTCCGTCGGCGCCTCCCGTCGACATCCAAAGCTCACGTGCTGGCCTCTTCCTCATAGTTCTCTACACGCTTTCACGTCAATTTGACTTGTATTATCATTATTATTGTTTTTCTTTTTTTCACTCATCTCTATCCGACATAACCTCAAAGTGACTTCTATTCTCGACTTGTCGTCGCATCCTGCACCTGTCGGTCGCTGAGGTCGTTTAGGTCGTCACGTTGTTCCATGGCTGTCACACTCGTCGGTGTATAACTTACGTACGGGGGTCTTTTGGACCCTCGGGCTTGAAAAAAGCTTGCTGCCACAAAACGAATGATTGTATTTTACTTAAAAAAAATTCTTATTTATTCTTTGAGACTCCCTTCGAGAGGTACTATAGGTTATTTGATCTCAATTCAATATTTACTTGGGTGAAAAAATGTTGAAGGTGAAAAGAACACAAAATTGGCGATTTTCAGTTTAAAAAAGCGAAACTTTTCCATTTTTCAGTATTTTAATCAATAACTGATCTCGATACTCTCGAAATATTCTACTTTCATTTAAAAAAAATAGCCCCACGGTGATTTTTCCGAAAAAAGTTAATTATTCTGAGGAATGAATAATAAATGTCTTGAATCAGGGTTTAATTCGCTTGAGAGCTTTTTGACTCCAGTGTCACCAGTTGACGGTAATTGTGACATTTAAATTCATGATCAATCGTGCATCACGAATTAATTCTACGATTTTATTGCACAAAGTCGTTTACAATTTTGAATGGAAAATTAATTTGATTTTTTTTTCGTTGTGCTTTTCAAATAAATCTTGTAAAAATTGCTTAATGAGGGTGGAAAGTGCGTTGTCACGATATATCGGGACTGCACGTGTGAGCCAAAGGTTTCATTCCCCTTTCTTCGAAGACGAATCCTCGGTCTCTTCCTTTGCTTTCAACGATGGTGACTCGGTGAGCTTCCTCTTCGTCGTGTTCTTCGTCGTCTGGCGTCTATCCGCGACGCGGGACTTGTCCTTTTGCTCATCTCACGATGGAGGGACTTTCTATTTTCGCATCACGTTGCCCCGACGATTCGTGCCTCGTGATTGGCTGCTGAGAGAAAGAGAGAGAGACAGAGCTTTCCAAGATCCAGTCAGACGTTGCACCTGTCGTCGTCGGTCTTGCGACGCTCGAAAAGCTCGTCGGTCACAACAAGACCATCTCGAAATCAGGCGCCGATCCAGCTTGCTCGGAATTTCGAATGACTTTCTTGTCCGAGAGACTCTCTCTCTCTCTCTCTCTCTCTCTCTCTCTCTCTCTCTCTCTCTCTCTCTCTCTCTCTCTCTCTCTCTCTTTCTCTCTCTCGTCGCGTCGTCTTTATTCGTCGTTGACTGTGAATCGTCGTCTGTAAAAATTCACCGACGCCATGTCGTGAACGAGCTTTCGAGCTAACGACCATGATGCGCAAGCACACGATAGTGTTGCGTCGCGACGCTTCGAATCCGTCGTCATCTCATCCGAAAATCTTGCCTCAAATTGGGATTTAGAAAAAAAAGTCGAATCCGACTTCCTGCTCGTAATTGCCCAATTAAAAAGCACGAGTCGTTGATCGATGACTCGCGACACGCGCTCGAAAGCCCGAACCACATGGAAATCTATTTTTGTCTTCTTCAAGTTGATTATCATTTTTTTTTTTCAAAATAAAATTTATTAAAAAATTTCATTTCAAATCTTATTTTTCAATTTATTCATTTGCAGATGGAATTTCTTTGGAAACATTTGTTTCCCAGAAGTAAATAAGAAATATGACGTGTAACTTGAAAATTACAAATATAATCTGACAAAAAATGTATTTTCTCGATTTTCAAGTTGCTTGTCATATTTATTATTTACTTCTGCAAATAAAGAAAAATATAAAATAAATACATATATAAATTGGGATTGAAAAGCACAGATATCTATATATATATATACGAGAGCTTTCAAAGGCCACGAGACAACGGATGCTCGTGTTACATATAGCGATCCGTAAAATCAGTGGATTAATCGGGATTTGAGAGATTTAATTACAGCCGAAGCTTGGTCTCGATTTCCACACGTAAATTCATGCCCCGTTGTCCGCGATAAGCCATCACAATGGAATATACAATGGGCACGCGAGGTCACGGTTCTCGCATTGAAGGAATAAAGAAGAAAAAAATAAAATAAAACAACATATAATAATCAGCGACGCGATAAAAGCGTCACCCCCGTCTCGGGGATTGCTCATTGGCGCGCGTAACCACCCTCCCGCGACGGAAACATATTCCGGTTGGACGAGAGAGCTTTTCACGGATTGGCGGATCATCCCATTGGATTATCCGTGGCGCCGGCGCCACGTCTAGTTGCCACCCCCTGTTCATGCGTCTTTTTCACCGAGTGCGCAACTCTCCCCGCGACGATAAACTTTAAAACCCGATAGTTGCAACCTTATTTTTTTCCGGAGCTTTCACGAGTTGAAAAATTATACAAATGTAGTCTACAACATAAAACCTATAGATGGAATTGAACATATAAAGTTTACATACGTACGCGACGAAAATTCAGTACAAATGAAGATTGGCAAAAAAAATTAAATTAATTAGATTGAAAAATAAATTATTGAATAAATCAATCGTAAAAAATTCTTACTATAGTACATTTTATTTTCCTGTTGCTTTTCTCGACTATTATTTTGTTGAGTTGACAGGACAACCGAGCTTTTCCAAGCTGCTCTATTTCCAGAAACGAAAAAAAACAAAATAACAATCCTCCCCCTCCGCGCCGCCCGGGAATTTTTTAAAATATCGCGTCGATGCAGTCACGCATCTCAAGCCTTCACCTTTTGCACAAAAAATCGTGACGTATGAATTATTTATCGGGTAGTCGAATGTGGAATACATACACACAAACATCCCCATTTTTCCGTCCTTCGTTTCATCGATAATTATTATGAATTGTCCGTCCAACGAGAACACGCGTCTCCGGGGAGTCCCGAGTAGATTATGCATGGACTATGCATAACGATATATTTTATATATAATAAAAATAAAATATATTTTATATATAATCTATATATATTTTTTCTTCCATATGTAGATCGTCTATGAGATTATATAGTCTATATATAGACTACACAAGTAAAAAAATTATCTATACTCTATGCATAATCTATACACGAACTATATATACCCAATCCCATTTATATAGACTATAAATAATTATTCTACTTGGGAACTTAATACAGATAAATAGATTTCGCACGTCTAGTCTATGTATAGCCTATATACGTCCATGTCTATAGTCTATATATAGACTATCAATGCCTAATCTCATCTATAAATCATACACAACAAATCTATATATACATACATACATATATTTTATTATTTGGAGTGACTTGCGGCTACGTTAAAAAAAATTCAAAAAAAGAAAAAAATTAAACCCCACGTCGGACATTGGCGTTCTTGAGTTGCACCCATACTCTCTCGTGTGGGTATGCACACGTCCGACGTGCATACGTGCGCAACAGGACGCGGGGATGGACGATGGCCGAGATCGTAATTGGTCGGTTGGCCACTTTGCGTCGGAAATCGAGGGTGGTTGCTCGTTTCCGTCACGAAACCCCGCGCGAGCACGCCGCAAGGCATACACACACACCCACACACACACACACACACACACACATATATATACATATATATATATATATATATATATGTACATGAGTATACGTAGGAGGGACAAAGTCACGAGTACGAGTAACCAGAGTAGTCGTACACTTCGTGACCGCGTAAAGCAATTCTCGTGGTGCGCGTTCGCTGCGCCTTCGGCAAGGGGGCGGGAGGGGATGAACAACAATCGTTCTTTTCACGTTGCCTTCCAAGTGTAACACGCGCTCATCGTGTTTTTTTTTTTTTTTTTTTTTTTTTCATAGTTTGCCACGACCAACTCACCCTCGCGACATTGTCAGAACCCCCGCGGGACACCCCATAAATGTTTCACGAATGTCACGTAATTAACGTTAAATTCGCTATCCCACACTCTATCGCGACTATTCCGCGTTTTTGCGGTATGGGGGAGCGAACGCATTAAGGTTATTACGTTCGATAGTTGACGCTATTGCATCGGTTCGCGATTAACGCGAGTCCGGGAATTTGTTTGACGATCTTGGGAAATTTTGTTTGCTAATGTTTATGGGTGAAAAGTTTAATTTGAAATGTATGGAAATAGGAAAAAAAAGTCGACTCTATTCCAGAAACGTTTTTTTTTTGTTGCAGTTTATAAATGAAAAGGGGGGTCACATCGACCCCAAGTTTTCAAAATTGCTATGATGAGATTCGTATGAGTTTGAAAAATTTGGGAAAATTCATGCATCGTGCTCAAACCTTCTACTTTATTTCACGATTGTAAAATACGATATTTATAAATAAACTTTGGTGATAATTGAAACAAAATCGTGAAGAAATGATTTAAGCTACGAACAAAAAATGCATAATTTTGCGAAAAGAACAACAAAATAGCATTATTAATGCATTACTTTCCCACAATTGCGGATGGTAAAATCGATCGTCTAAGACACTTCGTTAACCGTGGAACACGTTTGACGGGTCATCGTTACATCTTTTATTTATCACACGTCACAGTGTGTGTCGATAAACATACAAATATATGCACGGTTGGATTTATTTACAAAAATGAATGACAAAATTATGCGTTTGGGAAATTTTGTATTTTCGTGTCGATAATGTGGGTCATACGACGTATTTCCCCTCTCCCATTATGGATAATCGAAGGATTGAGGTTTTATCGCGATGGAACGGAAAAAGAAAAGAAAAGTTAGTCTCGTCATTGGTCAGACGCTAGAAATGGAAATGTGTGTGTTTGTGTATGTTTGTGTGTGTGAATGTATCCGCGTATCGGATAGGTCGGTGTGCGAGGCCAGATGGGAGTAGCGGGTGGCCGCGGAAGGAGAACACGCGAGGCCTATCCATAATGCACGGACCTCGGCCGAGATGCGACCGACAGATAATTTCTATGAAAATGTGTCGGTGCGACGAAACGATTCCACGGGACTGACACGGACCGGTGAAACTCTCTCTCTCTCTCTCCGGTCGTACTGCTAAAATACTATAATGCATACTGTGCAAACGAACATTTGCCCCCCTTCGAGGCCCCCCTCCGGTCTGCCTGCGCCCCCGTGAGCTTCCGGTTCCGTGGCCCGGACGAAACGTTCGACTCGCATGGGTGACCGGCTCTACAACTCTTTGCCGGAAGTTTCAAACCACGTTTCCACGTGTTCTGAAATTTATTTACGATTTTTTCATTTTTATTTCTCGAACATTTTATTTATAGCAAATTAATCATTGATTCGCGGGGGGAAAAAATGGTGACTCGAGGTTTTAAGTAAGCTCGTCGGATGGTCGTGGAAAGAAGGAAAATTAAGATGAGAAAAATAAATCTTTTCATCGGTTAATTTAATCATTAGCGATTTTAGGAATGATTGGAAATAGAAAATCGAATGAATCGACTGAAGATGGAAAATAAAACCTTTTTTATCCGCCAATTCAATCATGATTGATTATCTGGTTAATCGAAGACATTTTTTTTTTTCAAATTTAATTTCAATAATTGGAAATTAATTTTGAAAAATTAATTTTTTATGAATAAAAAATTAAATTGATCATTTCAATTATGACGAAATCAGCTGATTCTAAAGCCCATCGCAACAATTCGGTTTCTTTCTCTTTTCCCCACTTGTGTGAGTCCAGTTCGAGGCCTGACAGGACAACGTTTATTATTGATTCTCATCCACGTGAGCAATACCGCTCTTCGGACAACCGGGGATTATCGATCGGTTGAAAAGTTCAGGGCTGTCCAGGAAGCGAGAATCGTCGAGACCGACGACCACGATGCGGTGTTTTTTTTTTCTTATTTTTTTCTTATTATTTTTATTGTGTTTTTTATTTTTTTATTTTATTTTATTTTTTATATATATATATATATATCTCGATGCACTCGGTTTCTCGGTCTCGTCGAGGATCATCGACCCCAATGTCGTTATCCCTCCTCGGCCGTTCCACGGTTCTCCACGGCAATCGTTCAATTGGAATAATGGAAAGAAATAAAACAACGCGAATTGAAAACAAATGAAAAAAAATATATAAAATCGAACGATCGATGAAAGAGCGCGTGCGCGTGCGCGCGCGCGGTCCAGGTACTAACGTTGGTGTTAGATAATTCGTGTGACGTGTGCCGATTTAGTACATACTTTTTTCTACATTTACATAAGTATTACATGTATTAAAAAAAAAATATACATACATACGATATGCTGTGTACCTATTACACGTTTTATTTGGTTTGCTGTTTTTTGGCGACACCTCTTTGGCAAAAAAAAAAGTTTGATTTTCTAATTTTTGTTATTTTTTTTTGAATTTTTTGATTTTTTTTGTTTATTTTGATATTTTTGTTATTTTATGATTTTTATTTCATTTTTTTTATTTTTGGAAAATGATAATATCGTACAGTAATATAGTGAGTTGAGCGAGTGGAGGATGCAATTCCTGCTCGTGAGCTCCAGGCACTTCTCACGATCCTTCATTCGATCCCCTCCCCTCTTCAAAAATCGCCCCCACCCCTTGCCGACCCGTCGAAGAGCCGACTTCCGCATCTGCCTCGAGCAAAGCACCCGCACGGATCAAATTCGCAACATTCTCAACGCCCCCCCTCCTCCCCGCCCTTATGGACGCCTTGAAACAACGGGCAAGCTCCCAACAGCTTTTCACTTTGCAATTTTGTACCTCGAGACTGAACGCGATCATGAATACGGTGCATAATCATGCGAGTCGCTGTATTTAGTGTATTTATTTTTCTTTTCCCCCATTTTTCGTGATTTAAAAAAAATTCATTTTTTTTTAATTTTGATTTTTCAAAATTTTTTGCTTATCCCTAAAAAATATATTTCCCCCCAAATGATTGATCCATGCGTCGTCTATGTTGCTTCGGGCAGATGATGCATCAATTCGCAACGTTGAAGTAACAACGATACACAACATTTAAAAAATATATTCCTTGAAGCGGATTATCGAAAAAAAAATAAAAAATAAAAATAATCTATATTAAAAGAAAAATGATTAAATCACGCGACTGGACAAAAAGTTTATCGATAATTCTTGGCTTTGAATGTGCGCTTTCCGGATTATGCATTTCCATTAGATTCCAAAACAAAATAAAACAAAAAACACCAAACAATAATTTAATAAAAAAATCGGCTGACACTCCTTTGCTCCCCTCCCCCCCCCCCTCCGCCCCTTCTGCCGAATTGCCATCCTCCATAACGATTGACAAGACTTTTGTTTTTTTTTTCTTCTTCTTCTTCTCATTGTCGGTATTATCCGTGAATGTTTCGCGATTAAGCATCGTCTAACGCACATTCGTTCGTGTTTTTCAGAGTTCCACCGGGTTACATGTATCAATCGCCTTACCTGGCAGCCGCGGCTCCGGGCGGTCAGCTCCTTCAACTTCCGGCGACGCAGTTGAGCCACGCAGCGGCCGTTGCCGCGGCATCGCAATTCTACGAGTATCAGAACGCAGCAGCCGCAGCTGCGACGTATCCGGGAACGCCGTACAACTTCGCCGACGCTTATTCGCCGTACACGAGCGCAGCGGCTGCCGGTATGTGTTACAAAACCGTCCACAAGAACGCAATCGACAGCAACGATCTCGCCAATCGCCTCCACCATCACCATCAGCAGCAACAGCAGCAGCAGCAACAGCAACAGCAACAGCAACAACAGCATCACCATCAGCAGCAGCAACAGCAGCAGCAGCTGCAGCAGAGCAGCGTCAATGGGGGCAGTCCGGGTCTAATGGGTCATCATCGCATGGACAAAACCCAACTCGCATTCTATCTGCCGTCTATGCTTCGTGGCAATGGTAGCGATTTGAACAACAACAAAAAAAAAAACAAAAGAAAAATGAATTATTAGAATCACGGAGAGCAAAGAAATAGATTATTGCGATCGAATCACTTACACACACACAAAACACACACATACACACACATATGTATATATTAGGGTAGTTCCACCCCCCCCTGAGATTTATTATTTGGCTCTGAATAATTTTTTAAAAGACTTCTATAAATTTCTAATCTTCCATAATTGAAAATGGCTCCATTATCAGGAGAGCTCGTTTTTTATTTATTTTTTAATGATTTGTTCATTTGAGTGTCTTGAAATCGATTTCAAGTGGTCATGAAAATTTTGTTTATGTGAAATGATTCAATTCAAAATCGAACCAATGATTTTGGAACCTCTCAAAACAGTCCGATTCAGCTCAATTCTTGCCAGATGGTTCCTGATAGTACGTTCTTAAGATGTAAGAGGTGCCATAACGATCAAAGAACTTAACCTCGTTTCGACATACCCTAATGTATATATATTTATCTATATGTAGACATTATCGGCTTGGTATGCATTATTTATTTGCCGCACGTTTTCACACGAATACTTTCACGTACGGACAATGACTTTAGCTTGGATTGTTGTTCAGGGAGGGGGCGGGGGGGAAGGGATATTACGATGAAAGCGCGACAACGCGTATCGATCCGTGATGAGACATTGGAAAGATGCATTCGATAGATTCATTCGTTCTATTCAGCTGTTTTATTTTATTTATTTAATTTTTTCGTTCTTATCACGGCTTCGTAAACATTCAGCAATGTAGTTAGTGAGTTTTCGTGTAACGCGACATGTCAGTCGACGTTTTTTTGTTGTTATTATTTCGTTTTATTCATTTATTTATTTTTGGGAATCATTGTTGTTTCATTATATTTTTTGTTCTTCTTCGATTGCGACAAAAGTTCACACGAACGATTTATAATTCGTACGAAAAGTTACGGCAACGAGATATTGCATGTTTTACGATGACATTGTGGCAATGGAAAAAAAAATGCACGCGACACAACAATAACGCGATGTTAATGTGACGTTGGGAAACAAAACGATCACGACGATGACGATGATGATGATTTCGATGTTCGATGTCGATGACGATGATGATGATGTTGATGTTGATGATGGTGATGATGGTGATGGTGGTGGGGCATTGGCAAGCGCATTTACCGCGATGGTGGTCGAGGATCTGTCGCTTTTTTTGGCTTTTTGGTTTATCGATGATTGAACTTTTTTTTCTTTTCTTTGATTTCCTTTTCCAACAACGAACGAACAAACTTTGAGACTGAATATTTATTTCAAACTCTTTACGAATTCTATATTTAACATTTGATTATATTTAATCATTTTTTTGGAAAAATATTCACGAATTAATATTTTTAAATAAATTAATATGAAATTCATTTTTTTATTTATTCGATAACAAAAAAATTTCTTCTCAAGTTTATTCGTTAATTCTCAAAGATGCAAATAATAATAATAATAGTGATACAAATAAAAAATCTTGATTTTACAAATGTTTCGTTATTGATATTTTTGTATTTTTTTTTTTTTTTATTAATTTTTCAAAAAATGGTGTTACAGCTAACGCAGCCGCAGCGAGTTACGTGACTCCGTACACTTACACGGCGTTGCAGGGAGCAGCGGGTCTGCCGGGTTCGACGGCGGGGACGGCTTTTCCGGCCATACAATATCAGACGACGCCCCAGGAAGCCAGACTCCAGTAGATATTAAAATAGCAACGCGAGCAGACACGACGCACAATTGAATCAACGAAGAAGAATAGAAAAAAGTAAAAAACGAAAACAAAACATTTTGAAAAAAAAAAAACATAAAAAGTGTCCGGAAAAAAATGTCGGATCACCGGCCCAACGATTACAACGAGAGATTCACCCAGACAATCCTCGTGACAACTTATTTATAGTCCGAAGCACAAACACACACACAAACAAAAATCATTTGGTCTCAGTTTCCTCAATGAAAGAAAAAAAGAAATGTCCACGATCATCGAAAAGCGTATCGACAACAAAAATGTTATTCGCGACGAAAAATTCAGCCCAGCGAAGCAACAATTTTTTTTTCGGTTTTTTTATCTTCAGCGATAAGTATGAAAATTTTGTTGAAGTTACGATTGGGAAAATTTTTCGAATTTTTTTTTCCCGCGCTGATGTTGCAACTCGCAGGGCTATGAAATATGTAGCATATCTTCCTCAATCGTCCCCCCCCCCTCCGCCCCTCACGTATGTTGGGAGCCAAAATTGGCCCGCCCGTGCAGCCAGCCAATCGCCTCCAAAGATGAAAATACTAGTGTTATACTATTTATATTGATGATAAGCCCCGACACGCGTGTGGTTGCGCTTGGTTGTGGCTAACGGAGTGCACTTCGCGTGTCTCTGCAACAACGAAAGACGACGAGCAACACGAATAAGGTCGAACAACGAGAGACGACTAACTAGCTTACTATACATTGCAGCACATGTATATAATATATATATATGTGTAAATATATATGTGTGTGTGTGTGCTGCATATGATATAGTTGTACGTGGTATTAGGTTAGACGATCGTCATAGTCGACGATAACGTGTTAGTCAGCTCCTGTGTGAGACAAACGGATTCGTGTTGAACAATTATCGCGACCATATTTTGCGTTAGAAAAAAAAAAGAAAATAACGAATTCTGGCTGCAGAATCTTGCTTTCGTTTCTCCAATCTCAATCACAATATAATCGTGAAATAATCGTTAAACTTCGAACAGACCTCAAGATTGAAATAATCGTATCGATTCGAGACACACACACACGCACTCACGTCTATGTCCCTCTCCATGTGTTTGTATCCTCGATTATGTTATATATATATATACATATATTTTTTAATCTCTATTTTTTTGTATTTTTTTTTTTTTTTTTTTTTGATTCGTTGAAACTCGAACCGCGGAGGCCTTATCGCCTCGAGCGATTAACAAAAGTGTCTTGAGTCACGAGGCCTTAAAAACAACGTACAAACGTTTCGCGTCACGTTTCACGCGATGAATGATAAAACGAAAAAAAAAAGAAGAAAAAAGAAAACAAAAATTAATTATTTCACGACGACGTGTGAAAGAAAATTGTGAAAAGAAGATTTCGTGGGTGAGGAATTGTGAAGAACGAATTAATCGCGTTGATCGAAATGTGATCGACTTGGATTGTTTGTAACGAGGTTTTTTTTTTTTTCGTACGATTGCCGAATCATCGTCTTTTCGGTGCCTTACACGTCGATTCGATTGGCCTGGACGCTCATTCGTCGGTTAGATGCTAGTCAGTCGAACGGTTGTGAGCCAGAGAGCCGACGGAAAAAGAAAATGAAAAAATAAAAAAATTAATAATCATTTGCGAATGATACGAAAAAAGATTAAGAGGACATTGCGACGAAAAAAAAAGAAATACCAATTTGAAAAAAAAAAAAACACGAAAATAAAAATGAAGCGAAAGCAAGGAAGAGTAGAAAGAAAACGAATGAACGTGCGCAGAGTTGTACCGTCGAGGGTCGGAGAGCTAATGGAATGAGGCTGGTCTAGTCTTAAAATCTTAGTGACTCAAGCGAAGTAGTCACTTTGTTCGTTAGTCCTTCGAGTAAATATTTGATGTAAGCGAGAAGAAAGTTGTTGAGATATCCGAGAAAATGATGAAAGAGAACGAGAAGTGAAAAAATAAAAAGAAAAAAACAAATAATTAAAAAAATGAAAAAAAAAATATAAAAAAATATTACAAAAATTTTAAATAAGAAAAATAGGTGAATCAGAATGATAGAGAAAAGAAAAATCCACTTGTACTTGTATAAAGAGAACGATGAAGAGTAGAGAGAAATCTTGGGATTAAAAAAAGAAAAAAATAACAAAAACAAAAATAAAATAATAATAATGTAATGTTGAAATGTTGGTTCAACGATTAAGTGTAGGTAATGATAATTATACGTTTAAATAATACTATATTCGATCGTACAGGTTGTTAGGTGAATAAATTAACGTTATTGTCATTATTGCCACTATTGCGACGATTATTTTATTATTATTGCCATTTTATTATTATCATTATTACTATTATTATTGATATTATTATTATTATTAAAATTATTATTATTATTATTATTATTAATAATATTATTATTATTGACTCTTATTATTGCTATTATTATTAATTATTTACAACTATTCTCCGATTATAAAATGTACTTAAACGAATACGAATAACGCAGGAAAAAAAAATCCGAGTTGGACAACCCGTGATGAAGAGAGTGACGAAGATGCCCGTAAATTGCGAGAGAAAAAAAAATTACGAAAATAGTTGTGAACGAAGGCATCGACGAGTAGGCAGAACATTGTACAGACGGTGTCTCGTTGCGCGTGTACAATTAGAAAAGAAAAAAAAAACAAAAAAAAAACATTATCGTTCCGCCGTGTGCATACGTTGACGAAGAGTCTGCCTTCTGATCATGATATCCTAACGTCACTAGGATCCACCGATTGTAATATATATCGCTTGTTATCTTCAGTAATTATGTCATACCAAGATATATTAGACCGACGAAAGAAAAAAAAACAACAAAAAAACAACAAAAAAAACTCCAAACAAATATATTGTCTCTAAGAGAAATCACGAGTTATACCCTTATTTTTCGTACTTGAACTTCCGCGTGTTATTCTTCAATCGCTTCTCGTCAGACTTCATTTTTATTTTCTTCAATTTCGTTCTGCAGCATCAATATGAAGTTTAGATAGAAACATAACGGCACGTGGACGGCACAGTGCCGTTACGTGCGATCTTACGTAACGGCACTGTAGAGCCACGCTGGCGGCACAATGGCGACACGTTGCCGGCACGGATACGGCACGTAAGGTGCATCGATGCAGCGTCCAGCACCAAAACGTGCTGGTTGCACATTGTAGCACTCCGTCGGTCTGACGGCACGGAGCGTGACATTGTGCCGGCACCGTGCTGCCCCTCTGTCGGACCAACTTCACATTTTTTTCATCCACTCTGCACGAGTTCCACCGTACCGTCCGAGTAAAATTGCGAAAAGGTGCAGCAATGCTCGAAGATGTCAGCACCGCGCAAGCTGGTTCATCGTGGTCGGTAGCCTCGACCGGCGATGCAGCACCGCGCGGGCAACGGAAAATCCGTCGAAGGACGAGAGGGAATGAGAGTTATCATTTGATTCGAGAAAATTGAGCAGGGGACGGCGGTATTACCGCTACAAGCGCTCGCGGTCAGTTATAACGCGATTACAGACAAGATTGACCATTCTCGATCCCGGCCGTGAAATATAATTTTTTTTTGGTTGGGGTTTTTTTTTCTAACTCGAGGTCATACATCCAACCGGTATTTCATTATTATTATTATTATTATTATTATTGTTGTTGTTATTATTATTATCGTTATTTTGACTGAATTATAATTTTTTCGATTGAAATAAAAAAAAGTAAACAAAGTTAAGTCGTGTTAATTGAGAAATATTTTCGTCTTTGTATTTTTTTACGCTCGATACTATTTATTATATTGTCGAGTTGTGTCAACTGTTGAACAAGATACTCGGTTGAAGATTGAGAAGTTTGTAATGTCGTGACTTCTCATGTTCATGTGGATCCACGAGAATCAAAAGTTTTGAGCTATCGAGTGCAGCTAAAGGTTTGATGAGTTTGTACTTATACCCCCATCCTTTAATGCTAATGTAGTTTTTATTATTTTTTTTTTAACCATGCATGCATAATGGCTAAGCCTTCAACTCTACGGCAACATTATAAAATATCATATTTATTTTTTAACATATTTATACATTATCATTTTAGTGATAATGAAACAAACTCGTGAAAAAAATCTTTAAATAAAAAAATCAAAAATGCCATAATGCGAAGAGAAAAAATGAAATTTGATGAACCGAAATTTGAATTCAAGATCAAGAGGATACACCTACGAAGAAACAAAATATTGCAATACAATTTTTTTTCTAAAATACGCTATTAGGCGTGTTTTCCACGTTCAAACGAATCTACGAAAATATTTTGATAAGCCCAAAGTTACAAATTTGTCAGGAATACTTTTTTTTTTTCCTTCGTTCGTCTCATCGAGCGTCACGAATGACGACATCGTTCGAAACCCAAACGCATGCATCGGGCGCGATATCCGGTTCGACGATTCGGACAATGCGACCCATGCGCACGCAATTCGCGGTGTATCTGTTTGGCAAAACGGATGCAGTGCAGGTTTGGTCATCCGACCATCCGACGTTATACAGGCAGAGCCCGATGACAAATCGATTGTGCATTTGACGATGGATGCGACAATGTCGCATTCAAAAAAAAGAAAGAAAACGAATTCAATCGCTCCTCGCCAATCGTCATCACCGGGTCGTTGAAGAATTTTGGTTCCTAAAGCTACAAATAATAATAATAATAATAATAATAATAATAATAATAATAATAATAATAATAATAATAATAATAATAATAATAATAATAATAATAAAACATTACAATTGTTTTGTTTGCGATATTCCTGAAAAAAAGCATATAATTTTGATTTCGTGTTAGTTCACCTCAAAAGGCAAACAAGATGAGCAAATAACGAAATAAAAAAAATTTTGAACCTAAAACACAAATGTCGAAGGTGAATAAAAATAGTATATTGTGTACCAAGGGCGCAAAGACGGAGATTGTGGAAAGTGTGAAATTGCAACTTCACACTCGTTAAAAAATCGCCTTACGTCCGTGATGCGCACGAAACTTTTACGTCCGACGATCAGATTTATCTTAAATAAATCAGATTTATCTAAAAAAAAATACGGTCAGTCGTGATAAGCCGTGCTCCGTTGTTACGCTACGTGACAAAAAAAAAAAAAAAAAAACAACCTCAATGATTCCGTGGACGTTGGCTCAAGATCGTCGTACCGTCAGTTTGGAACTTATCGTCCACATCGGTTCAGCTCGTTGCTGTCCGCGTGTATGTGTTTCGTGTTTCTCACACGCCATTCGCGTCGTCCACACTTGCATGTGACTGTATACGTAAAACGCGGAAGCAATTTTGCTCGATTACAATTTTTACTGGGTTGGCCTTTCAACAATGGCAACGTGGATCGTAAGTGCATTTTTCGCAAAGTAATTCGTCGAGCATTTGGGAAATTGTGATCGTCTGTGATTCTGCTCGATCGTTTGTCGAACAGAGCTTAACTCAACGAGTTAACTAAGTGAAAAACGGGATAAATGGACATTTGTTATTCAAACCTTATCTAAACTTCTTTTTTTTTTTTCTGAAGCCCAAACTCGTGCAGCAAGAAGGGATGAAACAGACAGACGGCTGCGGACTATGCGGAATTTATCCAAAATGGCTGAGGTCGTATTCCACGTCGAAAGCTTTCTTCCTGGTTTACGGACTTCTCGGCATGGTTCAAGCAATGGCATTCATCTACATTGTGGTGACTCTCACGACATTGGAAAAACGTTTCAAGATACCGAGCCGCACGACTGGTGAGCATGAATTACGATAAATAAAATCGTATTTTAACTCAATGATCGATCCGAAATAACGTTTATCATTGTCCTGTTTGTTACTTTTTGAAACGTGACGAGCGAATTTTCATTCAATTCTATTCCTTGAAACGCTTTTCTTTGGCACCTCAGTCCCAGAAAGGGGGTCAGATAGACCCTGCCTTTATAAGATTTTCATATGTATAGTTTGAAAAATTTTTAAAAACGCATGCATCATGATTAAACCTTCTAAATTATCAAAAAAAAATTAATTATGATATTCATAAATGGCCTTTAGCAATAAATAAACAAACTCGTCAAAATATACTTTGGAAATAATTTTGTAACACCAAGGCTCGAAGAACAGTCAGACGTTGCGTGACAGAACGCACGCAGGTCTACAATTGGTCATTAGAATACGAATACATTAACGTCTCACACATTTAACCCAGAGAACAAGACAGTATGCAAGAACTCAAGTTACCACCGAAGCTAAGTCTTTCCGAGATTACTTAATTCCGAGATTTGTCAATTCTCATTAGTTGCATCGTCAATTGTGCAATAACGACCTCGCGAGATTTCCAAATTAAATTATTCAACACCTTAACTTGTTCCAATGCTAACTCTACATCCAAAGACAAATCTGTTGCTTTTTAAATATATATAATAAATATTTTGTTTTGCTGCAAAATTGCAATTGATATCGCTTGATTAGTCGACGGTTTATTCATTCACGGCCGAGTCACGTGATTCGTCGATGTTTATCGATCTCATGAAAAAGGAGATGCTATCCTGTGGCTTTTCACGAGAATCCTATTACCGAACAAAATCGAGCACCGACATCTCAAATTCCATATTCAGCGTCGTCACGACGATGCAACTACGTTTACTCGGTGCAAAGTCATCAGCGTCGCTCGTGGACCGCGATGAAGCACATATACATATATATATTGCACGTGGTATTATATTCGTTGACGTTCGAAAAGCTTGGTTTTTTTTATACGACCACGAATAACCGATACGAGAGTGACAAGTGAGCGATTGACCTTCTTAAAAAAAATGGTAATTGATAGAAAAAGAAAGTAAGAACATTAATAAAATAATTTTATTTCAATGTGATTCACTTTTAATGGTTTGACTCAATTTTTCGAAGATTCCAGTTATCGATACAAGATTCAAATATATTCTCGTAACAGTCTGAATGATAATTCATTGATCTCCTCAATGTCATACAATATCATCTTCGCATGGAATGAAAAATGTTTGGCGAATGATTATACTAACCAAAACCTAGAAAATAATAATCTCCGAAGCTTCTAATCGTACCACGTCCTTCAATTTCTATTTTTCCAATGAATGGAGTAATGGAAGAGTCAAATTTCGACCGAATTGTTTTTTTTTTTTCAGGAGTCATACTTTCGGGTAACGAGATATCGCAGATTTTGTCTCTGGGCCTGATCTATTACGGGGGTGCGGGTCATCGACCCCGATGGCTCGCAGCGGGTGTCGGCCTGAGCGCAATTTCCTGTTTCGTACTGGCCCTGCCCCACGTCATATACGGACCCGGTAGACACGCTCTCGCTCTGACTCACGAGTACCTGGACAGTTCCATGCTTAATCACTCCGTCAGGACGAAATTATCCAATGAACTTTCTTTGTGTCGAAACGAATCTCATTACGACAAATGCGACGATGCCGATCTCGAGGATTCCATTCTGCTACCCCGGTTACTCGTTTTTCTGTCCCAATTCATTCTCGGCGTGGGAACAACGTTTTACTTTGGACTTGGACAAACGTATCTCGACGATAACACACAGAAGAAAGATACGCCATTGCTTCTTGGTACGTTAAAAATATGGTTTTTCGTTGGAAAAAAAAAAAAAAAATTCGGTGAAAAAAATGATTTTTTTTTCGTCATTCTTCAAGATTTGGGTGTGCAAACGTTTGTAGTGAAAGAATTTTCGTTTGTAGTGAAACCGAAAAAAAGTTATGTGACTTTGAACGATTTTTATGTCCCAAAATTAAAAAAAAAACTCGAATCCAACGGTTGATTCACACTGCTGTTTCGTTGCAGGATGCACTTATGCCCTTCGCACTGTGGGACCTGTATTGGGTTTTGTTCTCGGATTCGCGTGTCTCAATCTCTACATCGATCCGAGTCTTCATCCGATAATTGATCAGAAGGATCCAAGATGGTTGGGAGCCTGGTGGCTCGGTTGGCTCTTGCTCGGTGCACTGTTGATCGCATTTACCTGCCTGATCGCCATGTTTCCCCGCGAACTCACCCAACCAATGCCCAAGAAACTCAACAAAGTAGATATTTCCTCTTGATGCAGTATTTTAACGATCATATCACACGATAATCTTCGACAAATCCTGTAACGCAAACTTTGTTCTCCAAAATTGATCAGGAATTAGGTGAAGAGCCTCTGAAGACGGAATTGAATTTCGACTCCTCGTTGACGACGGAAATTTCGAAGGACGCGCCCAAATTAATTTCAATCAACCAGGAAGACGTTTTCAAACCGACTATCAGCGATTTTCCAATTACCATGAGACGAGTGTTTTCCAACAAAATTCTCATGATCAACAGTGTGAGCGCCATATGCGTGATTTTGGGAATCGTTCCGTACATCACGTTTTTGCCGAAATATTTGGAAGTTCAATTTGGCACTTCGGCAGCTGGGGGCAGTGTTATAGCCGGTATCCCAAATTATCGCGACTTTTGATTGTCATTGTTCATAGAATTTTTTTTTTTAGATGTCGTTGTAATCGTGTATTTGTTGCAGGCACGGTGTCTCTCATTGGAATGGTGCTGGGTTTCTTGATATCGGGTTTCGTTATCAGCAAGTTCAAACCATCGGCGTCCAAGCTTTCCGGATGGAACGTCTTCGTGGCTCTGACTTATTTTTCGATTGCCATATCGTTCGCTTACGTGGGATGCGATGGTCCACGAATTCAAGGAGTTGACACTGACAAGACCAGGTGGTTATTTTGTTCACCTCTTTATTTATCCTTTTCTCGACTTCGTCAAGGTTTTCACGATCGCTCATTAATTATTACTCATTGCCTCCAACGATCTAGAATAGTGGAGATAACAAATTTTTTAAAATAATAATAACAACATAATTAAATTAATTCGAAGTAATTTCTGAAGGCTGGAGATCTCCAATCTGTGGCCTTTTGAAAATATAATATAATAATAACAATGATTGAATTTCCATTCAGCTAATACGTGACATTTTTAAACAAATAATTCTCCGATATATTCAGATAATTCGACATTTTTCGATAAATAATAATTGAATTGTGCTGAAGGACTAATTCTCAACGATCGATAGTCCTTTCACAAAATAAAATATAACAATCTTATCAATAAATCTGATCATCTATTATAATCTTGTCTGATCTTCAACTACAACGAATAATTAAGGTTACTCTTTTAAATTTTCAATTCCATAAAGCATCAACTTCACAACCGTCTGCAACGTCGATTGCAATTGCGATGGTGTCGAATACGCGCCGGTGTGTCACGAGGCATCGATGACGACGTTTTATTCGGCCTGCCACGCAGGATGCGTCAAGATCCTCGACGGCAAGGATTACGGAAATTGCAATTGCGTCACGCAGCTACCTCGAGATGTGGAATCAACCGCAATCGCAGATGGGGCGAATGTCGGAATCGAGTCTCAGCGAAAAAACGATTTCGTGAAAGCCGGACCGTGTCCGTCCGATTGCACCAGGGCCTATTTCATATACGCGGCTCTGAGCACATTGACCCACGTTCTCGCGTCTTCCGGAAGAATCGGCAACGTTCTCGTGAATTATCGTTGCGTCGACAAGAAGGACAAGAGTTTCGCCCAGGGCGTGACTCTCATGATGATCTCGTTGTTCGCTCTCATACCCGGACCGATACTCTTTGGCGCATTGATCGATTCCACTTGTCTCATTTGGGACGAATCTTGTGGATCGCGTGGCAATTGTTGGTACTACGACAAGGAACGATTTCGGTATATCGTTAATTACGTGGCTGCGGGTGAGTTCGAATTGCATCGGTTCAGTCATAGAATTTGATAACGAAGAATTTACGGAACGATCAAAATTCAGAACGCGCAGTTTTCCTCATTGCCCGACTTTCGAGCTTTCCCACGCGTTACCCCTCAATGTTAGATACATATTGTCCAGAACTTTTTTGTAGGGAATTTAATTTACTACAACATTGTTTATGTAGACTTTTGGTTTAAATAGCGTCATTTAGCCAGAGTTCGAGTCGGAAGATAAAAATCTATTGATTTTTTATTGTTTCAATTTCTTTTTTGTTATTTTTAATTTTGTTATTAATTTTTTATTTATTACGTAATTTCAGGATTCACATTGATGGGTGCGATATTCGACGGCATAGTTTGTTATCTCGTCAGAGATCTTGATCTTTACGGTCTCAACGACGACAAACGTCGTGAGTTTGTCAAGGACATTGTAACGACCTCGGAGGATCGCGAAATTGGGGTGAACGGAAAGCCGGTCATCGTCGATCGATTATCCGTAACAGAGGACAGTCATTTCGTCGATGATCGAACTACGTGATGGTCGGATTCGGGTTTACGTGAATGATTCGTAAATATTTGCGCGAAAAAAATCCAAACGTCAAAACAAAAATATTCTATCGATCAAAATTACCGTCCAAAAATCTTTGTGCCTGCCCATTATCGCATAATTGAAAAAAAAAAAATACTCGTGATGTTCACGTGACAATTATGAACTATTTTGTAAATAAAACGACGAGACAAATTTTTCCATGACGACTTTCTTATTTCATCGTTTTTAAACCATTCAAACATTTCACATTCTTCGTCTTTATAGTGTGATAAAAATTCATTATACACAGATCTATAACGGATTTTTTACGTCCTAGGACTTAAAAGTGCATTTTTACGTACTTACACATGATGCCAAAAGTGGATAGTCGCGAAAACGCTTATTTTAGCTACAGCAAACACGCACGAAAAAGTGAGAAAAACATGATTGCCTTGCACAACATATATTAGCATAAAAAAAAATATACATTATTCGAACAAAAATGCATAATAATTCTCAAGGTCCACACGTTTGGTCGCACATCGGAGTGTCCACCGAGAAAAGCGAAGACTTCGAAGGGCGAAGGTCGAGGCGTCAAGCCTGCACCTTTGAATCTCAAAGCTTCAGCACGAGGGGCATCACAGCTTCACCAAATACCAGGATCAAGTTTTCACAGCCCACCCCCCTCTCCCTTTCTCCGTCACACCGTATAATAATAACAACAATCATATAACAATAATGATAATCATAATAATAATGACGAAACGAGAAAGTATCGTTGCGAACAGAGACGTAAAAAAAACGGAATAAAAAAAAATTAAAAAAAAAAAAAAAGAAAAAGGGTGTAGCACGAGGCTCAAGAGTTTTTGTTTGAGAGCCTTTTAATTTTTAAGCCTCCTAAATCTCTCGACTAATGAATTCGGCTTTCTGTGCGCCGTTCTGCTACGTTCTCCTTTGCTTTGCCGGGTTTTCAACCCGCTTGCATCTCCCCTTACCTCCTCGCAACCCCCCCTCCCGCCCAGCCTCACCGTGACGCTGACGTCAGGGCGAATGGACCCCCGAACGTCTTTCTCGAAAGCGTTTCGTATCGATCGCGAGCGTTCTCTATCCCGAAGAACAGCCACCCAGGAGGGAGGGGGGGGGGGGAGGGGGCACGTGGAATTACCGAGGATTATAAGCAACCCCCTGGCTCCTGTACCTACTTCGGTCTTACAACTCTATTTTTTTTTTTTTCATTTTTTTCTTTCGTATTATTTTACATCCACGAAAACGTTTTCGTCGAAGGTTTCGCATTAAGGTCTTATCAGAACGTGACTGGTGCATTCGAACGATTATTACCGGGTTTGACTTTTTTTTCTTCTTTTATTTTCTTACTAAAAATGAGAAATATGAAAAAAAAATATTTCTCAAGTTTTTATTATTTGTTTAAAATGAAAATTTCGAATCATCGATGATGCACAATAGATTAATTTGTGAATGATTTGGAAATGGTTGAGTGATATCGTTGATGATAAGTGTAACGCATCGGGTTGCACTTATCCATGAAGATCTGAGTTTTGTAGTGGTGTGTACCGAGCGAACATTGTGCATGACCCTGACCCGTCTCTCATACAGATCTCATCAGCGTCTTCTAAGACGACGTACAGTCGGAATCAAGTTACAAACACGAGACTCCGTTGATGTGACGTGACCGAGTGGTCGACGCATGGCTGTTCGAAACGTGATGGGCCCATTCTTCTTCCGGTGCAAATCTCATGGATCTCCACATTTTTATTACTTGTATCTGACTTTGTTTTTTTTTTTTCTAATGAATAATATATTATTTTTATTGGGATTTGCATAATTCAAATTAATCAACTCTTGGTGTTCGAGTTCGAGAGAGTCCAAAACAAGAGTTTTAGATCTTCAGAGTTGATTCTGCTTTCTACGTTTATTCTCAATTAATTCGTGGAGCAAATAATAATCAATATAAAATTATTTCGAAAATAAATTAAAAAAAAAAAATGTTTGCTGTTCAATTACTTTGGGCAAATATATTTTTTAATATTTAACAGAGTTGAATATAAAAGTCTTAATGATGTAGCAATAAAAATTCGTCTGTAATCTCCAAATCTTCAATAACAATACAAATTTTTCCGTTTTTTTGAAGATGGTGTCGCGTCTTTGGATGGAAAATGATTATTGGAACAGCCAGACAGCATATGCATAATAAATGACGACGAAGATTCTAATCTCGCTCGTCCGGCCTTGTCGACGTTCTTCTGAATGTCGCAATTTAGAGCCATCGCGATTCTCGCACTCTCTCTCTCTCTCTCTTTCACTCTCCCTCTCTCTCTCTCTCTCTCTCTCTCTCTCTCTATCACCGTCTCTGTCGCTCGTTCGCCGCGCCAGCGATGGCGTTATGCGACTGCGGCGTGCGCGATTCGAGCGCACCGAAAAATGTTGCCATGCGCGTGTGCGACGCCGAGGCTGCGAAGATTTTTTCGGAAGACGAAACGCGGCTTTCCCTGTCACGCGTGGGATCATCGACGATCCCCGACGTCTCGCGAATTTTCCATGACAGTGATAGTCAGATAACGCCCGTCAGACCGGCTCCAGGACAATTGCGAATATAAACCCGAAGATCGAAAGATCGATATCAATCGTCTCACGTTGTATCAATATTTAAAAAGATAAAACGAATCGTGAATTTTTATTTATGATTTTCAATTTTAAAAATGAAAAATAAATCACGATAAAAATCTTTCATTTTCGAATGAAATCTTTCATTTAAATCTTTCATTTCAAAATGAATTAAAATCGTTCATTTTAAAATGAAATCTTTTATTCAAATCTTTCATTTTTTAATTAATTAAAATCGTTCATTTTAAAATGAAGCTAATCATATTAAGATTTCAGTCATCTATGCTTTATTACATGTCTATATTTTTTTTCAAATTTACGCAAGCGCTTGCAATTTAAATAAAATTATTTTTAATAGAAATAAATTTAAAAAATCAGATATTTCGTTTAAAAATTTGACAAAGGACATTTAAAAAAAGGTTGTCATTAAAAAAAAATCAGTGATGACTGCACCCCAAATCTCGAGCAATATTTCGTCGTCATGGTCGACGTCCGAGGTTTTTTTTATGTGTCTATTAATATGCTTGAGCGTAATTTCGTTACAATTGATTATGACTCGCTTACCACGCCGATAAATCATTTGAACGAAGTTTTTATCGTTCATGACTATTTGGCTCTTTAATGGGGCTACATTGGACCATCTTAGTGTAGGTATTGTATACAGTAATAAGTACAAACACCCATACACGCACGCACCCACTCACACACACACACACACACACACACACACACACACACACACACACACACACACACGTGCGCTGTCCCGCTGACGGACCGAAGAATTTCGTCCTCGCTGGGCTTTCTATTATCTTCGACAAATGTTCGAGAAAAGCACGAGGCCCCCGGGTACAATCACCCTTCGGGCTGGCTAATCTCCCGTGGCCGCATCGAATTGGCGCGTCACTGGACGATGACGTCACACTCGACGTATTGCATAAGTCAATAGCCACTAATTTGTCCAAATGCAATTGCCTCGTGCAATAACGTTGCACTGGTAAACTTGACTCGTGAACTCACGTGGCTTTTTCATTCGAACTCGAAGATCGAATACCCCCAAATACGAATTAATTCCATCAGCCAATTCACTCGTCTGCACTTGACCACCTTTTTTTTCTTTCGTTGTTTTTGTTTTTAAAAAAATCAGGAAATATAACGCCTTTCTTGAAGTTTACCGAATTATAATCATAATTAAATTATTATAAGTTTTCCAACACTGTTAATAAAAATATTATTATTTTTCGAACAATATTGATATTTCTAATTTTTCTAATAATAATAAATTATAATAAAAAGGTTACGAAAACGTCTGCGCTCGAGACGTACTCCCACTTGAATAGTTTTTTTTTGTTTTTTTTTTTTCAAATTATTTAAAAAAATTTTCAAATTATTTTTGAATTTATCAAAATTCGAACGGAAAATCAATTTTCACATTGTCCAATGCCCGTGCCACCGTAATTTCGAACATCTCCTCACCCACATTCACGATTCGGTTTAATTCGCGATATAATTTATGATCTACGAAGCGTTATCACCCGGATTCATATCAGCTACTCAGTCACTGTCGTGTGTGCGCGTCGAAACAACGCCGTCGGAAAAATTTGACAAAATCCAAGATTTCTACGTGAGATACGAACGTTGATTTCCACAAGTCATGCGACTACCATTTCGAACGAACAACACGCTTTCAAAATCGTCGACGACATGGGCGTTTTAATCATGAGACGACGGGGCGGGGCAAAATGGAATAACCGAAAAATTGTCGAAAACGAAAAAATAAATAGACGTGATTAACACGAGCATTAGGACGATAAGACATCTTTCTCGCTCGTGCTCTCTCGCACTAATGGCGAAGATCAGAAGGTTTCATCATCTTGAAAAATTTCTAATGTCATCGACCTCATCGAGAAAGTTGGTTCGAGATTTTTTTTTTGGTAATCAATACAAATGATCGTCGTACATCGGAATTTTAAGATTGTTGAAAACTTGAAAGTGATGACACGGCTTCAAAGTTTCGAATCGTATAATCGATCTGACGACAAATGAATTTTCATCAATTACCATTCGGCCATTAACGCAAGAGGTTGTATACAGTGCGTTTCATGTGAAACACGTTTGTGTGAGTGGCGTAAGGCCGCGTGTGTATGTGTGTGTGTGTGTTGGCACACGTGAGAGTCGTGTGTGCGGGTTGCGCGGGAGTCTAGATAAATATATATATATACATATACATGTGTCTTACGAGCGGGTACGTGCACCAGCATCCTCCACCTTGCCCCGTCGCTCTCGCGGGTCTCTCTATTAAATCATAATGGGCTCACAATGTGGAGGATAGACCCGCGAACATAGCTCGTGGTATCTAGCCGAGAGAGATCTCGAGACCGAGCTAGGATATCGCACAGAGAGCGAAGGTGTGTGTATGTGCGCATATTGCAACGAGTCTAAAATCAGCCGAGCCAGTTCCAGCCAACCAAACCAATGTGACGATCCGAGATGGGCTTCGAAGGAAGTTGACCGAACGCTTCGCGAGATAGACCCAACCATGTTTCAACGAATCCGAAAGAAATTTGTTTACCACATTCGGGTTATTCATCTCATTCCGAAATTACCTCAGGACGATTAAAAAATATGAAAATATAAATACATATTATTAGTATTAGTGTGAAATTTTGATGGTCGTTTATTTTTCCATTTTTTATTTGTTTTTTTTTTATAATAATCGTAATGAGCTATCCATTTTTTTTTTTTGATTTATTTACAGTAATAATACTACTACTAATAATAATAATAATAATAATAATAATAATAATAATATTAATAATAATCTACCGACGTTCATTCATTTTTTATTTTTTTTATCTTGCACGTACGAGGTCAAACGCAATGCAACCAGTCGTGTTTATACGATAAATATCGATGATATTATTATATATAATATAATGTAAATACAATAAGATGTCGCAGGTTTGTATCGTCGAAACGATCGCAGATTGATAAGATTTTTCGAGCAAACATGAAACCGTTTTATCTAGAAAAAAAATGGGGGGGAAAAGAAATAATAATAATAATCGTGGTGGTAGACAATTTTTGCTTCAGACGTGACGATGATTTTTGCTAAGTAACTTTTTTGTTTTGCTCCTTCCGTCCATCACTTTCCCAGTCGTTCACCGAATCACGATGGAAAAGAAAAAAAATTCGATCAATCAAAATTGGTTTGAACACGAGATTATTATTATCATTATTGTCATTATTATTATTCGGTTGATACATTCCCAGGTTCAACATATTACTATACGTTCCAACACGACAATTCCAACAACGAAAAGATAAAAGAAATTCAACAACCAATTTATCATTGAAAATCAAATAAAATAGTTTGCTTTTTCAGTTTGTTTTTTTTTTTTTTTTTTTTTTGTAATTTTCATCACCGATTATTCGGTCGATACGAGATAAGGTATTCGATGGATATCAAAAGCGATGAAGCTGGCGAATAAAATCAAGCGAAGAATCGACAAGAACGTAACGAAAGTCGGATTTTCACGTTACAATGAAGACGACGATGTGCGAAGCTTTCTCGCTCGTTCTCCGTCGCTCCGCAGCAAGAATCCATAGGACCATCTCTCTCTCGCACTCACGGCGAAGATCGGACGAGCGAAAAAGCTGGGCACATCGGCGTTTAACGCGACGCGGAGTGAGATACGTGTTTTATCACGGTCGATGAAAAACACCTACGACCTATGAATCCGAGTTAGTCGCGTCCTTTTCTCTTCGTGATCTCTCGGTCCGCGCATTGGGGCTCTCGTAGGGCCGAGCCGCGGGCATTTTGTCGACGACGTTTGTCACTCGCTACGGCGAACGATAAGATCGTGGTTTGGTATCAGAGACGTAAGAACGTCGGGCAAGAACGTCGGGTCTTCGGGCCTCTTCACGTGGTCGTACGTGACCGGGGTGGGGGAAGTTAACGGTCTGAGTTTCACGTACGGAGGATCTTTAATACTTCGTCTTGTTACACGCGCCGCTGCACCTCAGTTGTGAAAGAATATCGGGCGTTCGCGGACGCGCTAATTCATTCCGGGCCGTTAAGGTAGCACAATTCGGGGTGAAAGGGTGAAGAGAGAAAGATAGAGAGAGAGAGAGAGAGAAAGAGTGTTGCCCCTGACTAGTCGTCGAGGGCGAACCGAGCTTTTTCCTCTTGGCCGCGAGAGGAACTCGCTCGTGGACACGACGTTATCTCTCAACGGTCCGTTTTGTTTTTTCGTTTTTTTTTTTTTCAAATATTTTTCAATAGTTTCGGTCGTCGTTCGATGAATGACACTCGAAATTGCGTTTGCTTGTTCATTCGATTGATTTTCCGTTCCTAATTGAACGAAAATTGTGTTGCCAAAGAAAAATTCAACAATAGCTGATATTCAATGTTTAATTGAGTTTTTTTCTCTTTTTATTTTTGTTGTTCGATTTTTTAATTTTTTTTGTTTTGTTTTTTTTTTTCAGTCAGGCGAATTGGAAAGGCGACGAAAATCATGGATATTGAATCGACAGGATATTTGTAAGAATTTTGTTGGAGGGGCGGGGGGGGTAACGGATTGTGAATTTGTGCGCGGGGGTCGAAATGAATTAAGGCGAATGAAAAATGTTCACGAGCCTCGAGGGTGCGAAAGATCCGGAAAATCGTTGAACCAGTGTGTGGCCTAGCTTGTGGCATTACGTTGCTCGAAGACGATAACGAGACGGCAAAAAAAAGGAGTGAACGAAAATAATTCGATTTAACGAATAAAAATCGATAAATAAATAAATACATTTTTTTGTTGTTATAAAATACATGCGTGAGAGTGCGTGACACTGTCGATCGATATATATATATATATATATATATATATAAACATATGTATACATAAAATTTTTTATGAATAATCGAATCTCGAACGGAGCCATGAAGGCCACGGAGAACTCGAGCAACTCGTGCAACGCGAAAAATTACGAGAAGATAGATCCGGAAAGCGTGAATCTTCTGAGAGTGCCGTCGACCCCGCCGGTCACGCCGACGACACCCCTCAGCCCCGGGGCTCGCGATCCCAATGACGTTTTCAAGTATATGCCCATCACCGAAGAAACAACGTGCGGTATATGGTGCTTCAAAGGTCCGAATCTTCAACGTTTCGCCAATAAAAAAGCTTACGTTTTTTTGTACGGTGTTCTCGGTTGCATATTCTCGGCGAGTTACGCTTATTTCAACGGAACCATCACGACCATCGAGAAAAGGTTTAAAATACCATCGAAAACGACCGGTGAGTGTGGAGAGAAAAAAAACATTATTATTTACGTCACCCCACCGCTCGGTTATTTTTATTTTTATTTTTATTTTTATTTTTATTTTTATTTTTATTTTTATTTTTATTTTTATTTTTATTTTTATTTTTATTTTTATTTTTATTTTTATTTTTATTTTTATTTTTATTTTTATTTTTATTTTTATTTTATTTTATTTTTTTAAGGTCTCATTACCGTTGGCAATGACATATCTCAACTGTTTGTTTCCATCGTGCTGTCCTATTACGCGGGAAGAGGACACAGGCCCAGGTGGATCGCAGTTGGAATTTTTTCGGTGAGTTTTCGGTAAAATCGCCCTTGGCCATTGTAATTCGTCATTTTTTCGTCTTCGTTCATTTTCATTCGATCGTAAATAAAAAAAAAAACGGATGTACGATTGAAAAATCTCGCAAAAGAGATTTTTGTTTGTTTGTTATTATATCTTATATTTAATCGATGATGGAACGAGTTATTGAGCTTGGGACACAGCTGTTCGAATTGGTGTACTCAATAGAAACTCAGCGTCGTGTTTGTGGGTTAGTGATTGAAGTGACGATCGTGCAAGTGAAATATGGTGACCGAGGAGAGCATCTACCGACCATTCACGATTATGTAGTGTGTGTTTCATTCACCAGCCACGACGTACGTCAAACGTGGAAGTATAGGGTCGTAGATCTCGAGAATAGAAAATAAATAGACTTGTATTGACCATTATCCATACAATTCGCGTGTATTATTTTTTTGCAAATAACATTTGTTTGTCGGTCTTCTACTCGAATGTCACAAATTTCAGTTGATCACGTTGAAAATTCGAGAAAAAAAAATACGATTATCTGTGAGTCTCGCTATTGTTATCTATGAAATACGTGTTATATATATGTATATTTTTTTCAACTTCCATGCGTCGCCTCTACGATAACTCGATATTTGCATAGACGAGATACCGATTGTTTAAATCTTGATTTTATTATTGCTACGTAAATACGAACGAAGCACAATCATTGTTTGACGATGATAAATAATTTTTCATCGTGACAGTCTTTCGTGAAATTTTTCCTCGATTAATCCGTCAACCGTTGATCAATTGCAGAAACGATGATTCTCGAGCAATGTTCTTTTTTGTCAATATTTATTTATCGAGTTTGCATTCGAGACTGCGAATGAACTTTATCACAACGAATATCAAATAATATTGCGAATGAAAATCCAATCAAACAATCTTGTAGTACATTTATCGATTGACGATTGATGAGAAAAATAAATAAAAATGCAATAAAATAGAATTTTGAAAAAAAAAAATTGTTTAAAAAAATGTATAAAAATGTGTCGTTACAATAATTTCGAAATCAGTGAAATCAAATTGATTGACAGAACACAATGTTGTTTAATTTGACAGGTCGTCCTTTTTTGTTGCCTGACGATGCTGCCACATTTTCTCTACGGTCCGGGGGAGGACGCTCTACTGTTGACGAAGGAATACAGCTTGACACCCGTGTCAAACACGAGTGGCAATTCGACGATAAAGTTTCACGACAGACAACGAAAATTTTTGTGCATGGGCAAAGAGTCGCGTGGCAAGGATTGCGTGGAGGACGAAGAGGGTAACTTTGCGCCTCAGGTCCTGCTCTTCACCGCTCAACTCGTGTCCGGAGTCGGTGGATCTTTGTATTACACACTCGGCACGACGTACATGGACGATAATATACAAAAATCCAAAACACCGATGCTCATAAGCGTGTCGTTTTTTTTGCGAATGTTGGGACCAGCCATTGGCTATGGACTCGCGTCGTTCGCACTGAAATTTTACATCAGTCCGACTCTCACTCCCACAATAAACATGCAAGATCCTAGGTAATTATGTTTTTATTCGATAATCGAAATGTTTTTTTTTTAAATAATAATTTTATTCTATTATATTTGCTTCCTCATCAAGGAAGCTTTTTTTATGGTGCGCATGTTTTTTTTTTTCAAGATCTTCGTCTCATCAAGTTCGATTGTGCTAAAATGTTAGGAAACACAAATTTGGAAAAAAATGTCCGGAATTATGTGTGTAATGACTTCGCAATATTCAAATGTGTATAACTCAAGAACGGTTTTAGCTACAGCCCCTAAATTTTGCAGATATTTGCAGATCAATAACCCCTTCATCGACTAAAATTGCCATAATGATTTAAACTGCGTCTTGGATTTTGTGACGTTTTCGAATTTCCAAAGAAATAATGTATTTTTCAAACATTAATTTTGAGATATTTGTCAAACTGGTTCTTCACGAATAGATTTATACACAAGTTTGGTTGTTCGCTTGCAACTTGCCAGTTCATTCAAATCACAATTATACATAATTATATATAATATTATTATTTATTTTTATAATTAAAACAATAATAATAATTCCTTTGAAATAATAATTTCCAATATTTTAATTTTGTTTTCATTGTTTTTCTTTGTTTTTTTTTTTTTTTTCAATGAACAAACAGATGGTTGGGTGCTTGGTGGTTCGGTTGGATAATTCTGGCAATTCTTCTATTCCTATTCGCGAGTGTAATCGCACTCTTCCCAAAAACTCTTCCACGCGCGGCAGCGCGAAAGATAATCGCTCTGGAACGCAACAAATCAGCCACGAATTTGAAGGACAATCAATCGGAACCGGAGGTTCAACACGCATCCGTGGGTGACATGATGAGAACGTTCAAACGTTTGCTCACCAACACGACTCTGATGTGCAACAATCTCGCAACTGTATTTTATTTCATGGGTTACATGCCCTATTGGATATTCATGCCCAAATACATCGAGACCCAGTACAAACAATCGGCCTCCGTGTCGTCGTTGATAACCGGAACCGTTGGACTCGTGTTCAGCGCTTTTGGCATTTTGCTGTCCGGTTTGGTCATATCGAAGTACAAACCCAAGGCGCGATATTTGGCCGCGTGGAACGTGATGGTCGGTGCTGTGTCGGTGATCGGAATGATATCGTACGCTTTTCTCGGTTGCTCGGCCAACGACAGCCAGATGGCCGTACAGTCCGACGGTGCTTTGAAGACGCGTCTGAGCTGCAACGAGCCCTGTCACTGCGACTACGTTACCTACAATCCCGTTTGTTCCGAGGAAGGACAGACTTTCATATCGGCTTGTCACGCTGGATGTCAACGGCTTCAGGTAATTTTTTGTTTTTTTTTTTTGCGAAATTATAGTTTTTAAATTTATTTACTTATTTATTTATTTATTTATTTATTTATTTAACTATTTATTTATTTATTTATTTATTTATTTATTTATTTATTTATTTATTTATTTCAATGTCAAGGGAGAAAATAAATTGATTCGTCGATTGAAATTTCATTCCAATTGACGATTAGCTCGGAAAATGTTTGAAAAAAATTAAATCATTGCAAATGACAATTTCGTGTGTGCTCAAAATAATTTTCAATCGAATGAAAATAAAAAAAATTCTAATCGACAGTAGCTCGAAGAAAATACTTATCAGTAGATTGTAAATGAATCAACTGATAAGTATTTTCTTTCGAGCTACTGTTGATTAGGATTTTTTCAATTTTCATTCGATTGAGAATTATTTTGAGCACACACCAAATTTTCATTAACAATGACTCCATTTTTTTTTTCGAAATATTTTCCGAGAATTAATTCCAGAAATTGTAATTCGTCTTATCAGATTGAAATGTTGCATATCATTGTCATATTTCCATTTGTATTCTCAAACACTTCACATCTCAGTGACTGAGCTTCTGTGATAACTAGAATTATACGAGTTTGACGCACCGAACAGATATCACGATAAGTTATTCACGTCAATGCCGTGCAATCTTACGTTTAATCGTTTGATATATTTTGTTGTTATTGTTATTAATTTGTTTTTTTTTTGTGTTTTCGCAGGTCGACGAGGAAGGCAACAAGCTTTATACGGATTGCAAATGCGTAAATCCGAAGAAATCTCATCCGCTGGCTCAGACAACGGGAAATTGGACGAGTTACACCACGGAATTTCCATTCGATAGCACCACAGAATTCGACCCAACGTCGCGAAATTCATTGCTCGGCACCGCTGTGCCCGGATCCTGTCCCGTCGATTGCATGCACAAATTTTACGTATTTCTGGCCGTCGTGTGTCTGTTGAAATTCAGCGGTGCCACCGGAAGAGCGTCGAATTTTCTCGTATCCGTGAGATGCGTGGACGAGAAAGACAAAACCGTTGCCATGGGATTTGGTCTCACGATCATGAGTCTTTTTGCTTTCATACCGTCGCCCATACTTTTTGGTTTTATTCTCGGTAAATACAGGTCACAGCTTCTCACTATTTTCATCTCCATTTTGTTTCGATTTTTTGTTTGTTTATTACATTTCTTTATCGTTTTAACAGCAAAAATTCAATTCACAATGTCATTAAATACTTTTTTTTAATTAAATTTATTTTTATTATTATTTTTTTTTGTTTTCACAGATAACACTTGTCTGGTTTGGGGAAAAACGTGTTCCGGAACCGGAAATTGTTGGCTCTACAATGGTGAGGCGTTGAGGTATCTACTGAACTTTACCGCAGCAAGTAAGTTTCTCATATTACCGATTGAATTAATATTTCGACGTTTACGAATATTTTAGAATGAAAAAACATTGTATATTTTATTTTTTTAATTTTTTTAAGGTTTCGTGACAATCGGTACAATCTTTGACGTCGGTGTCTGGTACTTCGTGAAGGACGTGAAGATATTCGACGACGAGATCGAGCTTGAAAAAGTCACGAATGAACCGGTTGGCGAGACCATTGTGACGTAGTGAAGAGAGTCCATGTGTTCGTTACGTTTTGATTTGAATATGATTTTTTTTTTTTTTTTTTTTTCCTAATCCGACGGAGTGAAATTGATCGTTCGAGCTCGAAGTTCAAAAGTTTGGAGGAAAAATGAGAGAGTCGGACGGAACAGAGGGGGTCAGCTGAAGAATAAAGACTTTCCAAGTACCTTAAGCACATTTCTATATATATATATATATATGTATATGTAATTATGTATATGTATATGTATATCTATATAGACTCAATGTTTATTAGCCTAGCAGGATGTCTACGGCCTGGCGATCATGATTGAAAAAATTATGTAAAATTTTGACATCAACTTTCACCAATGTGCAACGTAAATTTTGAACAAAATGATATTTTATTTACATTCATTATTACCTCATACACACCAAAAAAACGCAGACGTTGGAAATTATGGCTTTCAACGATTGTACGATAAATTAAAAATTATTTTCCCACAAACTGAAACGAAAATTGGATAATTTTTCATAATTCTGATGAATCGTTCCAAACGCATATGCGATTATTTTTTCTATTACATAAATAATAAAACTTGATCTTTAAAGCATATTCTCAGTGATATCGTGAAATTCTTCATTTCGAACATCCACTCGTTGGGTAGTTTTTAATAACAAGAAAAATCGACGAACAATTGTTTTTTTTTTACACAAATTTCGTTTTATTTATACAGAAGATTAATAAAATTGTAGAAAATAATCGTTAAAAATTAATATATCGAGTCGATGATGTTTCGTCAATGGTATGCCGGAGCGAGTGCAGCGGGGTGCATGTGTATATCGATTATCGTTGAAAAATTTACGAATATTTTTCGTCACTCGACGGTTCCCACGGTTGAACGATCAGACGTGGAATCGTCGTTGAGGAAAGCGAACGGCAGTGTATGCGATGTATATGGATTACAAACGTTTTTTTTTTTAGATATATGGAATGAAATTCATTCGAATAAATATACAAAAAAAAAATAATCATTACTGTGATGCGCGATGATGCACGTTGTTCTTACAAAATAATATTTTTTTTTCAAATTGTGACGTAATAATGGTTGACGAATCGTAGATTTTGTCCCGAACGTCTACGATTATGTGAATATTGGGGGGTGTCCAAAAAATGGCAATGTTCTTCATTCGTCATGGAGTCTTTTAGATTTTGAGTATGTAAACACACAATTTCCCATTTCAAGTGAGCGTACACAATATTATGTCAATCAATCACTTTCAATCATCGATATTTTATATTTGCCTAAAAAATCGATTTCAACTTGTCAACTATTTTTTTTTTAAATTTTAATTAAATGCAAAATCAAACTAATGATCTTAGGACCTCTCTTAATAGTCCAATTCGGAAAAATTCTTGCCAAAAGTCTCCTAATAGAAACTTCAAATGCAACAAACTTCACAACGATTGAAGAACTTTGCCTTTTTCGACACATTCTTATATAATAAATATATCTATGCATATATATATATATATATATATATATCTAAAGGGCCGTAGACAGTGGACCGCCCTTGGGTCGTGAATTCGTCGGTGAAGTTGTTCCCGACCCAACCGAATCCCCCGAAATTTTTTTCCCCGATCCATCACCTCGACGTTCCGTCAACAACGAAGTCTGTTCGTGTTTTTCCGCCACATCGGGCAAGCTTCCGAACCCCGACGAAGCCTGACCTCTGGACGGTGGTCTTCCAACGATGGGCGGTGGAACCTCCGAAAAATTCTCACTCTCTTCCTCCGCCAGAGTTTCATTTTCCAAACGATGCCGACGACTCACATCGACCGAATCCAACAGCGATCTAATCGTATCGAGTCTCTCTTGGCTCACGCGTTTCTGATGTCTCGGCAACAATATCTGATGCGGTGATTCCGTTCCGGATTGTCGATTGCCCGAAGTCGTCAACACGGACGCGACCAACGGACCCATAACCGGAATTCCAACCTCGTTGAAGTCACCCCCGTGACTTCTCATCGAATCATCACGATCGCCCTTCTTCGTGAATTCAAAACTGTAAGTTCGCGAAAAACCTTCGTTGCTGTCTTTGGCGTCTATGTCTTCCAAACTTTTGCCACGTTTGGAATCCATCGTGCTCGTCGTTGACGATCGTCCGATCGTTCGTGGATCCTGATAGTGATCGGGATTCGGAAACGGTCGTTTGTTCGATGATGAAATAGAATTATCAGGGATTTTCGTGAGATCGTCGAATATTCCGCTTGGCACGCGTTTCCGCGATCGCGGACCGATGCTGCTCAAATCACTCTCAACGTCCGAATCCAATTCCAGAGGCTTGTAAGCCACGCGAGGACTGGAACCGAACATTTTTTTCGGACTCTTTGAGCCGTGAGTTTGATCTTCGTCGCTCGAGGAATCAAGCTCGTCGTCGGTATCGGTGGCTCGAATCGTTGTGATTATCGATGTATCGGTTATATGTGTGTTTTCGATGACGGTTGACGTTGTTCTACGATCACCCGGTCCCAGAGGACCGTATTTAAGTTGGCCCGTTGATTGCTGATGGGAATCTACGATTATCGTGGTTTCGCGAAGATCGAGAATCGGAGATTCTGCAACGACCGGATTGACCTCTGCATCAGCTACATCTGAAAATGCGAAACATTTTTTTGAGATTTTTTTTTTAACAATTATGAAAATCAGTTTGGTAATTGTTGGGGGCGAGTGGGAAATGCAAATAAAAATTAGTACCACGTCCAGCTCGCGGTGGTTCGGAATTGTCTTCCAATAATGGAACCGCTTGGGCCGCTTCGACCGGTTGCATTTCCGTGGATCGTGGCAATTGCGATTCCGGTAGTTCGTAAATTTTTAAATTCTGAACGAACCAACATATGAGAATTTCGAATGCTGCACCGAGTATAAGTAGGATTGATGTCACGTAGCACAAGTAATCGCCGAGTGTTTCGCTGTCGTGAAGATGACACGTGTCGCGAAAGCCCCAATGTTTGCAGGTCGCTTTGGCTATGGCTCGATAAGCGAATTTACCGGGTCCGTAGGCGATGGCCGATACGAATGTCAGCCAAAATCCGATGGCTAGTGCTTTGTCTTGCAAGTAGACGGATCGTAGGAGTATGAGAATTTGGCCGACTATGCACGAGGCCACTAAACAGTAAACAAGCAACGTTCCAATCTGAAAAGTTACGTCGAAAATTAAATAATTGTCGATGGTAGAATTTATTTGTATTTTTAATGTGTGAACTTGTGACTTGAATGTGTGGACTTGTGACTTGAATGTGTGGACTTGTGACTTGAATATGTGAATTTGTGACTTGAATGTGTGACTCGAATGGGTGAATTTTAACTCAAATGTGCGAATTTGTAACTCGAATGTCTGAATATGTAACTCGAATGTGGGATTCACATGCACGAACCTCAAAGACGAGCCAACCGTATTGGCAACTATCCGAACCACATGGACCTTCCACAGCCACTTGATTTCCCAATCCCGTCATCGATTCCACGCAACTGCATCCCCCATAAATCTTCACCTTATCCAACCACTCGAATGATTTGCAACCGGCGTGACAAGGACTGTAATACGTGAATGTGGATTCGCTGTCGCAGATCGGTCGAAAATCCGCGTCCTTCGAACATCGACAATTCTTGTTGCAATATTTCAACAACTCGAGTCTAAAAGAAACGATGAAATACAAAAGTTGAAATATTATCAAATTGATTTTTATCAATAAAACAATAATTTTTTTCCAAGGTTAAATGATTGGCGCACAATTATGCACAATTCGTTGCATACTTACGATCCTCTACGTTCGCCCGCGATGGGACGTTTCTCGCAGGTTGCGAAAACGAGAGCGAAAATAATCGTCGCCGCGAAAACAAGAGCGACGATGTTGAAAATGGTCAGAGATCTCGCTGAAGGTCGTGCTTTGGCTATTATCATGCCCGATGAAATTATCACCATTGCCACGATAATCGGTTTCAAAATATCTGAAAAAAAAAAAGAAATAAAATAAAATAAAATCATTCGAAATCAATTTTAAACAATATAAAAATCTAAAAATTCCTAAAGAAAAAAACATCAGCAGGAACCTTTCCAATACTTTTTCACGACTTACCGACGATAAGTCTCGATGACAACGGATCACCGAAGCCCATCAGCGTTCCAGTGGGTCTTGGCACGTAATAACGAGATTCCAAAAAAATGTTTTCACTCCCAGCAAAATTGATCACAGCTGTGACGAAATAAACAGCTGCAATGGTGCTGCAAATTACAATCTTGTTGGTCAACAATCGTGCGAGTGACGTGAAGTAACCTGTACCACCGACTTTCGTGGTTATCCGAACTTCCACAATTTCGGGACTGGTTCTTCCGGCAAGATCGAGAATCGAAGCTGCGGCCTGTTCAACGACCTTTGAAACCAAATTGATCGATTGTCCATCATCGTTCGATAATTTACCGTCATGCTGTTCGTATAATTTTCTTCATTAAAGTATTTAGGAGTGTTTGCAGTACAACTTACCTCAGAAGGAAGTCTTCGTGGCAGCCAGGCGACGAAGAGCGACGGGATTGCGAGAAAAAATGCGAGAATCGGCCATCCCAACCACCAGGCGCCAATTTGTTCGCGATGTGACTCGATGACGTTTAGATTGTTCGAATCGAGCATCAGACAGGCCCAGGCCAAAAGATATCCCAAAAGCAATCCAATCACTTTCACAGCAACGACGACACCCAACAATGCTGCCACGTGTTTCTTCTTCGTGTTGTCATCCAGATACGAAATTCCAAGCGAGTAATAAGCGACGTTTGCCATTCCGCTCAATATCTGAACGCCGATCAGCAGGGCCAATGTCGTGTAACAAGGCTCGTTGTCCTCGCTGACGATCCTGGCCAATCCGGCCGAGCACAGTTCCGGATTGTCTTCTGGAATGGAAAAGTCGAAAGTAATTTTTTTTCGTTAAATTTACTATCTTCAAAACTCAACGGAGCTGGGATAACCTTGCGGGAGTCGAAGATCACGTGATCATTCGTTCAACGAGTCGATAAGACCGAGAAGATAACACGTGCGTATTTATAATATATTTATCTTATTGAAACCCTTTTTTTTATTGTATTCACCCTTAGTCTGGCAACCTTGGTCGTTTACGTCCGAGCAAAAATCAGATGTAATTATAGGTCGCCTTATATTTTGTATTTAAATGTATTCAAAAAATGTTTTTTGTACGATTTTATAATTAAAACTTCAAATTCAAGTCTTGAAGGACCTTGGTGAATTTTTTCAGACGTTTCCAAGTTAAAGGTGTGAAAAAAACGTTTCTAGACTAATTGTAAGAGTTAAAATAATAGTAAAAATTAAAATAAACAGGAAACTAAGTAACCAACCGGAATAAATTGGCATGTGAGTAACATTATCAGTTTCTTCGACTATTCTCGTCGTGTGTGTGAAATGTGGAACAACGAGAATGATGAAACTCGCGCTTTGCAGAAGACCCAAACCTCCGGTCCACGCGGCTCTGTGAAATCGGTCGCCCCAGTAAGCCACCGACAAGGCCAGAACGGCTGGCGTCAATTCGGTTACAGTGAGGATCCAATCTATAATAAAGAAAAAAGAAAAATCGAATTCATTCAAAATCGTTAACTCTGACGATGCAAAATTTAAAAAAAAAAAAAAACAATTCTATGGTAAATAAAAAATGATCGATGTCGATAATTTTTTTGTGACCAACCAACCAATGGAATTCGGATCAAATTGAAATCTCCGTGCGACGATCGGGCTCGTGATGTGAAAATAAGCCAGCGACGCAGCCTGCAAGATTCCCAAACAGCACAGAAGACAAACGAACATCCGACGAGTCGCGTATTTCGCCAATTTCGGACATGGCAGTTGTCTGCAGCCGCAGTCCAATGATTCTCTGGGTATGGGATTGGCCGGGCCTGACAGACCCCCCTCGACGTCCGACCTCATTACCTCCCGAGGCCCTATCGTCATCGGGCCAACACCGAGCTGACAACAATAAAAAAACACACACTTTTAATCCATCAAAGTTTGATCGACGCTCAAATCGCGTTTTTTTTCATTCGTCGATAAGGTAGATCCCCTCGATCACGTTTAACAATGCGATGGGAAGAAAAGAAAAAATAAATTCGAAGGTTTTCGGGCTAAGCGCGATGATAAATCGTCACGTCTCACCCACGACGACGTAACCACACACCTGCGTTATCTATCGACTCGTGTGAGTCACACGTATGAAAAAAAAAAAAAAAAAAAAACGAGTTCGTCGTACGTGAGTCTCTCTCGCCACAAGTCAAACCATTGATTTTTCAGACCTCGACGATTATCATCTCTTTGAATAATTCGTGTTTTTTTATTTTTATTTTTGCAAATGAAATGCGATCACGATAAATAACTTCGATCGATATGAACTGCCCGACGTGAAAAAAACAAAAAGTGAATACACAATCTCGCGAGTTACTCACTTCGCTGTTCGAATGAAATCTGGATGACGATGGTTCACCGGTTACGACGTTCGTGACGTCGATGATTCAACACGTTCACGTTCGATCGTTTTGTGGCTCGACGTGTTGACACAATGCACATGCCACTGTTTTTTTTTTTTTTTTTTTTAAGTGTTCGTTCAACTTGTTCGCGAACTCGCGCGCGCGCACGCACCTTCTCTCGATGTCACACGATTATCCCGAACAAGTTGTGACCCGAGTACTAAACGTTAGCGTGGCCGGCCAGCTAGTCGACGGGTTGGGTTGTTACGGCCATGCCCACCTGTTATCTCACCACAGATATGGAGCCGAGATATCACGACGATAAAACACAGCTTTGGATGTAACGTGTTACAGCCATGTGTGTGTGTGTGTGTGTGTGGTGCCCATTGCACGAATAATATTACTCACCGATTCGAACCTACGTGTAAGTCAATCGGATGTGCAACGTACGTTGACTATATATATATATATATATTTGTGCAATAATCGATCGATTCATTCGCCATGAGCCGAGTTTCAGTGATGATGACGTTTGAATCTAATGTTTCAAATTACGAATGATAAGAAATTTCATTGGTTATTCATTTTTCATTTTTTTTTTTAATTTTTTTTTTCGTGCTATTTATTTACAACAAGTTTTTAGAGTAATGATTGGAAAAAAAGTATTAAAAAAAAATACATTGAAAATAGTGAACGTTTAATTTGTTAATTCATTTCAATATATTTCGTATCAAATGATAAGAAATTCGATGGTTTATTCATTTTCCATATTTCGATTATTTTTGCATGTTCATTTACAACGAGTTTTCGGAGTTATTCATTGATGCTGAATTAAAAATAAAATTTCTACGATTTGAAAATAAAAAAAAAATGAAATAAAATAAATTTCGAAAAATGGAAGACGTTTGATACGTTTGAAAAAATTTGACAACGAAAAACTCGTAATTTCTCGACTCCCGCGTTGTCCACATCTCCGAAGGAGTTACCATGAGCCAACTTAAGTCCTCGGACCGTAAGAAAATGACGAATGCCAATTAGCATATGAAAAGCCCCCAGGGGCTCTTGCTCTCGGACTCGGAACAACGACGCTTCCACGATCTTCCCGTGCTCGAGCCTCGAACGCTTGGCAGGACGATCACGTTTTTGAATATTAAGGGCGGGATTACACCGAGGGCTTAACGCTTGCGAAATTCCGTCCGTCGTTTCGTGTAAAAAAAAAAAAAAATAGCACTCCCGATTTCTCGTGAAATAACTCGTCGAGAGATCGAGTCGATGGAGCCCGAGCCCTATCATCCCTATCAACCATTTTTTTCCCCCCGAGTGCTTCAAAATTTTCGGATGTCTGGAAAATAATCAAAATTTGGACGATACACACAGAAATAAAAAGTGAAATTTCGATCATAACCAATTCAACATTATTTAAAAAAAATTTTTTTTTTCAAATTTGTATTTGTTTCAAGATCTTTGTCGAATTTTTTTGTTGTCGATAATGACGAAAACCAATTTTCCATTGCAATGTTAAAAACATTTTCTCAGCAAATTTTCCAATTATGCGAGTGCACTCGATTAATTGAAAATTTCTTGGTGCAACGCACGAGACTATTGACAATCGACGTGAAATACGTGGACGTTGGATTTTCCGGGAAAATTTCGACCGGAAAAGTCTCGAGGGCAAAGTCGTATATCGAGTCCCGCAGGATGGAAAATTGTTCTGTGACGCGAAGGGCAACAACGTCGGTACACGTGAGATACCAAAATTTTCCTCAGCGTGTACGATCTTCGGTATACGGTTGCGAACGAAATATCGCGACTTTGTTGCACACGCGAAATATGGGCGAAAGGTCGGTTACGGAATGGGGGGGGGTTTCCATTAGCGGAGTAAGTGACCATCGGTGGAATTTTCTTTGATGTCAGTTAATTTACTAATAACCTCGGGTGGTGTATACAGTTGCGCGTGGCCACGCGCAGAACTAACCACCCCCTTCCCCCACCACCCTTGCCGACGCTCGGCACCCGAATGCTCTTGCCCCGCCAAATATTTGTATCGACAACACACATATCATAACTTCCAGTCGGTGTAATTCAGCTTTGATTATTAAGGGGACAGTTGCCTTCGTTTCGATTTTTTTTTTCTTTTTTTAAGATTCTTCAGTTTTTGCATTTTCGTCAAGTTTATGATCTCGATATTTTCGTGGAGTTCACGAAGGTCCTTCACTATGCAGAAAGCCAGGGCAATGCTACCTCATCTGTTATTAGATTGAATTGAATCGGTGAATTGTGAACCACATATTTAGGAATTCACCCGACCATACCACATACAATAATATAAATATCTCCGTTTGAAAAATAATGTAATCATCTTTACCCACACCAAACCCAAATATCCCGTTGATGTTTATTTTACCTACGTGAAGAGCATACGAAAAATCTAAAATAATTCTGGAATACTTCTTTATGACTCTATTTTATATTCCAAACCTTTTTTTTTTTAGTAAATGCATTAAAAAATATATTTTGCTACAACCACAACTCAAATCTTCGAAATATATTTAACCTAAAATCGTCGTTTCTTACCTAAAAGGATCAATGTACAGACATAGGATTATTTCATCGAACAAAATGAAACACAATAATTTGTGTAACGAATAAATTCCGTTACATTAATTCCAACATCACCATATAAAATGATTTCGAGTTGAATCAAACACGGATGAAATATCGTCGATCGATAACAAACGTGAAACGTTCTGAAAAAATTCGAACGGTACAGAAATTCAGAACAAAAAAGAACGCACGAAGAATAAGGGTGGTTTATACACACATATATATACATCTATGTATATATGAATATACAAAAATCGAGAGTGTGGGCAATCGTTGGGCAGAGGTTGAAGATCTTAGCGCCGGTGGGATTACATCGAATTAAGTCGGTCGTGGAGCGTGATGGTAGGTGAGTCGGAGAGGGTGGAAAATCGAGTGGAGAGCGAAAGGGAGAGAGAGATAGACCCGCGTGGCCCCGTAACACTTAATTTTTCTCTCGATTTTTTAATCCCCCCGGTAAATATCGTTCCCTTGTACGCAACGTTGAGACGGTATCCGTGGCTCGGTTCTTCGAAAACCAAAGAAACCCATCGGAGCCCCCTGCCCCCACGTTTTCGCTACGGGGGTAGCCGGGCACCCCCGAAGACCGCACCGGCGCTGCCCCCATCAAAGAAGAACCCATTTAAAAACCTCATCAATGACTAAGCCCCCGCGCTCTCTCTCCCGTACCAAAACTAATCCCTTCTATTTTACGCGAGGAACGATCGCCCGACGATCGCGTCTTCTCGTACTCTCTCACTCGCCGCTCATTCGCGAGAAACCCCCTTCCCCTATCGCCTTTATTAGCAGATACAACAGAACCCAAAGAGTTTTATTCCTTCGAGAAAGGGAAAAGAAAAAAATCATAATTCCGTAGCCGAAGATCGTTGTACTCGATCTCATAGACTGCGCATTGAGGAATGAAAAAAAAAAAATCGGTTGTACTCATTCGCATTACGATTCTTCCGAAAATCGTGTCTGCTCGTCGATCCGCAAGCTCTGTACTATGGCTTATGATATTAATGCTATTTATAATTTCAACAAAAAATAATCTAGAACTCAAAAAAAAATATTTCCATGATAATAATAATAATAAGTCTAATAATAAGAATTTCTTTCTTTACCGTAAGAAGAGTGCAAATAATAACAATAATATCACTAATAATAATCACAATAAAGAAGGATGAGAATTATATATAATAAAAAAAATAATAAATAAATACAAAGACCTTTCGGGCATGATAATTTTCGTTTAAATGAATTATCCGAAAAGTCAGAGTTTGCGTCATCGCCGAGTTTAAAACTTCGAAAAACGTTCGTCGATCGTTGGCAACTCGAACGAAACTCTCCGACAAAACGGAGTAAAATCTATTCCGGCAAACATTGTGTGGGTCACACACCCACACACAGACACACACACACGCGTGTAGGATTGGTCGTGTGTATAGCCCGCGTAGCGAGAGTGATTCGGTCGCGTTCGGCGTTCGTTCGTAATACGCTTTAAACGTTTAATAGCGTCGAGGGTGTTTGACCGCGGGCCGATCTCGAGTGTTGGGCCAACATTCATAATGAAATTAATCTGGAAGCCGGGGGGGCGGGGGAGGGGGAGGGGGTAGCTACCCCGAAGCGTATACCGATCGCGGGTTCGGCGATTCTCCGTGCGGACACTCGTCGGTTCCAGACACTCGTGGACAGAGCGTCCCCGGTTCACGGCCTATGCCGAACCGGCTAAAAAGCCAACGCCCGGTTTCATCCGGCTCTCGAAACCAACCACCCCCCGTTGGCCCGTGTTGCTTCCACCACCGGGTTGTACGCTATGTTACCCACACAGCCCGGAACGCTCATCGTCGGTTTGACAAACGACTATATGTATATTTTTATAGATATATATATGAATTAGGGTGGTCCTTATTTGATCTAAAAAGTAAAGTCTCGCTATTCACCTTTCAAATGATTCTAGACCATCAAAAAGGAATATTCATATTTTTTCCCGATTTTTAAGTTTTTTTTTTCAAATTTAATTTTAATAATTTTTTTTTTTAAATAACTAAATTTTTTTCAGGTAACTCTAATATATGTATATAATATATTTATATATACATCCATCCTTGGAACTTTATCGTCATCCTCCCCCGCCGTCCAAAACAAAACCCGACCGGGTTTGCCTTCACCCCCTCCGTTTACCCCTTCAGTCCACGATTTGAAAATTAAACCAACGACAGTGACTATTGTCCGGCTTCGCACATCCCACAGTTACACACACAACAAACCCGTTAAATTTGTATTCGCGAAATAAAATTGTCAACCCCAGAAGCCATAAGACAAAACAAGATTTCGCGGATTCTCGGTTGGATTACACAATGAAAACGAGATCGTCGAGTCACTTGGTTTTTTTTTTTTAATGGTACAGTCGTGATATGTATCAAATATTGACGACTAACCGTGGACAGAATCGATCGGACAGAGTGAAGAAGTTTGTTCGGATCCGTTGTGTCTTTGTTCGAACACTCGCGCAGTCCGACGGGGGTTGGTGAAAAATAACGCGAATTTTTTTCGGTAGACCCCGAGCGAAAGGTGGTTATGGAGGTTGGCAAAGGGTGACGACCACGATAATTACCATGACAATGGTCGAAGACCCATCGGCGTAATCAGAGTCAAAGCTCGGAAGCGACTGAGGATTACGAGTCTTTTATGAATCGGAGATCTTGATGAATCGACCCTTCGCCATCATCATCGTCAACCATGTCTTCGGGGGTTTTTTGTTCTTCTTCTTCTTCTTCTTCTTTTTTTTTATGCGCATTATTTCAACGCTCGTGAGGGCTTCGAGCATGATTCTCACATCTTTGTGACGTTGAAATCTCGTCACGAATGTTTTTTTACATTCGAATCAGGCAGACGATTGCGTTCGCACAGATTTACGCAACCAAAATGATTTTTATATTTTTATATTTATAACCAATCAACCGGAATGAGTTACACACTTCGACGGAGGCTCAGACACAGTGCGATGAATGTCCTTCCAGATTTAAGAATAAATGAAAGGACATGAAAAAAATTGTGAGGAATAAGTAGCTCAGGACGAATTTATTGATGTTACATCAGGACAGGTGGTGGATCGAAAGAGTGAAACATATACATGTATATAAATTTATGTATATTCCTTGGGTAAAGGCGTCTGCATTTACAAATTATTATTTTTTTCCTTTGAAACCAAAGACGAATATATTTCGCTGGGAAAAAAAAATAAGCGAGCCAGTGGAACGAGCAACCGGAAATCAAAGAGGCGGAAACGGAAAAAGGCATGTTAAAAATCACCAAAGACTCCCCCCCCCCCAATGGGTTCTTTGCGAACCGTTGAGTCCCACATTTCTCGATTGCCAGGCCGATGCGCTTCTTCAGCAAAGGCCGCCATAACTCACCGAAAAAAAAAAACAAAAACAAAATAAATCCAAAAAGAAGTAATAAAAATAAATAAAACGCGATGAGGAACCGAGTCGACGACGAGACTGATTTGTCAATTTATTTATATTTAATTTTTTTTTTTTTTTTATTTTTCAAATAAAAATAAGAGTTTTGAAAAATCAACAGAGAGTCGCTCTTTTGGTGAGATCAAAAGGCGACGGTGTAGTATCGATAATTGGTGGAAATCTTTGGACCTGCGAGTTATTTTTTTTTTTTTACCTTTCCACGGTCGCGCCACCCCTTCGTGCGACTCTGCGGTACCCCGACAGGCTGTTTGAGGATTTCTCGTCGTTCTCCCCCCACCCCCATTTCTCCCCCGCCCTCTCTTCGACGGTCCGTGTCTGCTGCTTTTTCTTGGTTCTTTTGCGTATATATATATACGACGTGTCCTCAACCGCTGAAAGAAGTTTCGTATTTATTTCGTCTCTGGAGTATCGGAGGAAAGGGTGGAGGGCGTGCGTGAAGGAGCGAGCAAGGGTGCCACGACTGCGGTGTCGGATGCTGCGCCACATCAACGGGAACCCACGTCGTCGCGAGGCAAAAGGCATGGAAAAAGAAATGAAGAATAAACAAAACAAAAAAAAAAAAATAAAACCAGCGAAGGTACGATGAAAATAACGCGACGAGAGGTGAAAAACGAGATACCTTTGCAGGGTGAAATAGCTAGCGAGCGGGTTATTTGCTACGCTCGGTACACTTTTTATTTATATCTGTGAAATAGAGAATTCGGGGTTGATGCGATGGGAAGGACGGTGCCAGGCGGTTGGGCTTGGAACGTTGGATGAAAAGTACGGAGCAAAGAGACTCTTCTGTGTGTGTGTGCGTTGCCAGAACCAGATGGGAAAAGTGGCGAATCGGTGCGATGGATCGACCAGACGGACTAAAATAATAATAATAACAATAATAATAATAAAAACAGGTAAATAACAAAAAAAAATTTGCTGGTAACATAGATGTTCGTGAAGGTGGCCAAATGGTTGAGATTTTTAGTTGGCACGCGAAATAATGTCCGATGGTTGGTTTTTTTTCGCGGTGAATTTGTTACGTTATTACTTTTCATGTGTCGGTCGATTTTGGAGGTTTTGGACTTGATTTTGTCTCAAACATATATTTTTTTGTCATTGTCTGATAACTTCAAAGATTGAATGAATATTGATTGCTTCCTCATAGCAAAAGAGAGCTACGTTATGATAGAATTTTTATTCTTCCAACATTTTCATATCAACGTGACATTAGACGAATATTGAAATAATGGTTTAAATGAACAGTCGCTGGTAGTTAAGATGAACAATATTTGATATCAAAATCAAGACAAGAACGTCCTGTTTCGAATTTTTTTTTTTTTTTTAATCCCAGAAACAACCCTTTGGGCCTTACGTATAGCTTTGAAAATGGCATTGTTGTATCCGTCGATGATGATTGTTCTTTCATTATAATGAAATACATTTCACTGTTATGCTCGATGTAGAGTCGCGGAAGGTTGAGGGGGGTAAGTATGCACTGTAGTGGTTGTGCCACAGCTGTGGATGGGCCGAGCACGCCGGATAGTCGAGACTCCCGAGGTCTTCTCTTCATTCCCAACCGCCCCCCGCGCCCCCCTGAAGAAGCCGAAGCGCAGCCGGGGTCGAAGGCGATTCGAAAGAAAGCACGTGGAAGAGAAGGAAAAGGGGTTAACTTCTAATTGTTTTGTTAAATGACGCGCGAGTAAGAATCCCAGAGGGACTTAAGCCCCGACGCGAGTAGAGCTGGTGATGCTGGGCGAAGGTTTCAGTTCTCGTTGCGACTCCATCTCTCTCTCTCTCTCTCTGTCTTTCTTCTTTCTCCTCTCTCACTCGCGCGCCTTCGTCGCTCCATCCCGCAGCCGTCTTAATTCTTAGCTTTATTCTCTCTAAGACTCTCTCTTAATTTCTTATTTCCTCTCGTCTCACGATCCCGGAGCGTTGGAAATTCCTTTTCCCTCTTTTGGACGTCTCTCTCACTCTTTCTCTCGATCTCGAGTCTCGAACCAACGGTTTTCTCAATCCCTCGTCCTCTTGCCCCCTCGCTCCCTCATTTTCTCCAGAAACAGCCCAAGAAGACCAGCGAGATCCTTTTCTTTCGCAATTTATACTCGCGGGTACTCAGTTTCTCGTGGCCGAGCTCGCGAGCCGGGGCCAACGTGAGAGATATAGAAGAAAGAGGCCACTGAATGCCAGGCTTAAGCGCAGACAATGCTCCGCTTTCAAAACGCCAACCCCCCAACCCCACCCACCTCCCCTCCCCTTACACCCATCTTGTGCTCGCGTCTTCGGAAACCCGCGACCCGACAACTTTCTTTCATTTTAGATACTTTAATTCTTCAAACGTCCGCGCTCGTTTTGTGCTTAAGTCTTTCTTTTTGTTTTTTTTTGTTTTTTTTCTTTTTGTGTTTTTCGTTCTGCGTTGTTCGCGATCACTGCGCTTACACCGGTTAGGGAGGGGCCAAGTAAGATGTTACGCTTTACGTTTATCGGTAGTCATTGCTGGCACACGTTGAAGTTACCACGCGAAACAATTCACCTTATCAATATAAAAGAAACGAAATAAAATGTGCTGCCTACACGCTTGATTGCAATGATCACCTTATTAATAGGAACAAACCCCACACGCGGATAATATTCAGATGAAAAACCCGCCCCCTCCCTCGATCCAAGCCTCCAGTGCGAAATAAATCCGATCGACATATTCTGGTAGCTGCATGGTGAAGCAAACGTAGGGATTCGGCTGACCAAAAATGCTCTCTAGTGCGGGAGAAGTCGCCTAAAAATCCCATAGAATGTGGATGGAGCCCCCAGGTGATGGAATAAAACCATCAGAGTGATCCGAATGTCCCCAGGAAAATTCCGCTACCTACTCAACTCGATGGCGAATCGAATTATCCGACCCAATCCAACCTCGCTACCAAGCCTTGCCAATTCACTCACCAACAATAAAATTGAACAAAAAATAAATCACTTACAGAAATGTCTAATTTGGGTAATTAAAAAACAACTTAAATAATAATATTCGCCAAAGCATCGATCTGTCACCTGCGATTCTCCACATTGTTACACTTTAGTCCGTTGATCGTTCTGTGACAGCAAGAAACTCATGTCCATCCGTGAAATTTCAAACTCGAAGACTCTCCCACAGCTCAAACTTGGATAAACTAATATCGGTGTGGAAGCTCGAGCTTCTGTTATCAAAGTTTCGCCATTCGATTGGCACCGCGAAACTTTGTGTTACTCCGTGAACATTGTATATGCGCAACTGTAACCGCACATACAGTTGTAAGACTTAGGAAGATATTGAAATTGGCCAAGCCCAAGACGTCCATCGACGTGGCCAAGGGGGTTTCACGACAGTCAGCTGGAGGACGGAGATACCTACAGATCGGTGGGAGTATCGTCGATGCTGCGGTCCGTTCCCCCCCCCCCCCCCAAACCGATTATTTATATTGATTCTCACGGTCGAAGGTATAACCGCTGTACGTTGGTCAGTCTAGGAAGCTAAGTAGATAGATTACTCAGTCGATGGTAACTCCACTCTCGTCAACTCGATACGCCTAATTGGACAAGTTGGCCGGGTAAGTGTGTTGACCGGACCGAAGATCGGCAAACGTAGAAAGCTGGCTAATAGTGCTCGATAAGGGCCAATGATAACGTGAAAGGCCCAGCTTCGCAGTGCAACGTGAACCAAGAGAGTGCCAATGACTCGTGGTCGAGTGTTAGAGAAGGAAATCGACGTGCGTGGTATCGGTCGACGATTCGAGAAACCGGTTTACACAGAATACTATATATATACACACACATATATATGTATACGAAGTGCAAGACGTGGGGGTGGTTGAGGGGACAGCCGTACCGCCGCCACCACTCGTAATGGCCACTTTGAGGGTGGACCGTAAGCTTTTCCCAAAGAGAGAAGCGTCCGCGATGGGACGCCAAGGCCTTCCTTCCTCTTGTCCTAAGTGGCCTTACCGATTGACTCCGCGAACGTTTCTCAGACGTTCCTTCCATGTATATTCCATTATGGCGCAATTCTACCAACATCATCCCCTCCCCCCACCCCCTGGAGAAGATTCATTCTTACATTCTGACCGTATACACCGCAAATTCTCCGGATCTGACCCGTCGTAACTCTGCACAACCCTTGGGTTCTCTCATCCCCTCATTTCCATTCGTATTTTAACAACCCAGGGAGACCTCGTATTCAATATCCTATTGAAAAGCACATCAATCGACAACATTCTCACGCCTATTCCGTTACGGGATCAAGAACAATGTGATTGAAGCTTAGAGAAACAACTACCCTAAGGCTGTCACACTTTTTTTGGCACCTCCACTCTGTAAACTTGGGTCACATGTGCCTGATGCTTTGCAAACTACTCTGAAGTGTTCTAAAATAATTCTGCAAGATTCATGAGATTTTATCAGCTATTCCAGTATGATTGCTAATATGATCATTCGTTCCGGCAATATAATCTCATCAAAATGAACAATCAAAGCAATAATAGAAGGCTTGGACGAGACCCAAGTGAACCATATTTACAGACGAAGGGTTCAAATCATATCGTTCACGTCAAAGCGACAAAAAAAAAAAAAAAAAAAAAAAAAAAACAACACCAGACGGATTCAAAGCATCTCACCGCGTGCCCAACGTTCACCACGATATACGTTATCACTCCGAAAAATGTCACTGTTTCAAACATTATTGAATTACCGACCAAACAGTGTACAAAACCCCGCTCTTGTCCTCTCACAAATGTTCCCTCATACCCGCGACCCAGCTGGACGGTGGATGAAAAATTTACGGACAAATACCACGAAGCTTGACCCTCGACTTTTTCATCCCGCGGTTGAACCCCCCGCGTGGGTGGAGAGACGGGAGTACCGGGTCTGTCACGTGACCCGTGCGAGCGTGTGTACAGACCCCGATCTATAGAGGGTTGCGAAGCGTTATTCCGCAACAAAATATTTCAACGTTACGGAAAAGGTTTTAATATGGTTGATAGGGACATTGGATGGGGGTGGCACGGGGAGAGGGTGAGCCCTAAAGGGTCTGTAGAGGGTAGAGGGGGGCGCCGAGGCTGACTCTGATAGGCGCGATCGGGATGGGGCAGCATTGGGTTTCAGAGGCTAAATGGAGAGACGTAAAGCGAGTCGCGCACGGTAGAACCAAGAGTTAACTCAATAGTGCCAGGGGGGGTTAAGTGAATTACTTATCGCGTACAGCTGGTATACAGACTAGATGCGTTTAGGTATAGAGAGAGAGAGAGAGGAAGAGAGGGAGAGAGAGAGAGAGAGAGTAGCTGGATCGCAGAAGCCTCGGGTATACCTTGGCTAGGACGATGATGACGACGACGACGACGACGACGACGACGATGAAGACCGTATACGGACCATAGGGCGCGCATCTTGGTTCTAAGGGTATCTCGATTTACTCATCGAAGCTTCTACGTTGGTGAAACCAGCCACGAAGGACCACGCCAACTATAACCGGGGTCTCCAACGACGTATTCTCGTCTACGTACGACGTACATCACATAACCCATCGACGCATCACTGTGATATCTCGACGACGGCCCCCCTCCTGGGCCCCCCCAGCCCCCCTCAACCGTGCGCAACCTTCCGAAACACGATATCTTCGACGGCCGTCTGTTCTGCTCAAGAAAATTCAGTTAACCGAGAGCTTTGTGTCCTGCGCGACTGACTACCACGGGGCGGGCTAAGGGATGAGAATGCCAGGCCATGACGAGAGAGAGAGACAAACGGCTAGGACCAATGAGACAGTCTTTCGTCTCTCTTGCGCGGTGTTATATATATCACGACACAATCTTGCGAGTCTTGCTGGTGGGTCTGTGCGAAGTTAATTAGCCACGAGGAGCTTAATTGACGAACTGATATTGCACGGACAATTAGGCCAATTAACCGTGGAAAAGCTTCTTTACATTGTGAAATGGGGGCGGGAGGAGGGGGTCTTCGTCTTGGCGAAAGAGTTTAATTATTGAGTGTGCGAAGACAATTCTTTCGACGACGAGTTCTATGTAGGCGTCGGTGGGGAGGGGTCAGCAGCCACTCGATGAATTAGCCGGAAGGCAAGGGGGGGGGGGTAATTGACAATGACAAAAGGACTGTCGTATCGTATAAAGGCTATATACATTTTTTTTTGTTCGCTACTTTCAACATGTAAAAATTAATTCCGCACCCAAAAACATGTTTTTGTATGACTACATCCGAACATTCGGAACTTTCGTCTTCCAAATTACAAATGAACGTTTTTGAATAATCAGAGAGAATAAGAATAATTATGATTTTTTGTTTCACGACCGATTAAAGATTTTCCATAAAAATGTAATAAAATATGTATTATCATTATCTCCGGTGTCTCACGGTTGCAATTCAAATTTTCAAAGATAATAATAATGCACGTAAATACTTGTGCAGATACGAGTACACTGGCGAGACTCGTACAGGGTGGGTTCCGGTGCACGATGCACTTCCGTTGGCCAAGAGAGTTACGCAACTTGTACAACCCCTTCGTGATACATGTGTAGTGTAAGAGAACTATATCGGATGCTGGGGTCGAGAAGGCAGGAGTGGGGAGGGGGGGGGGAAGCATCTCGTGGAGGGAAAGGACGTAGGATGCGAGAAACGCTTGTGCCGAAGACGATGCGGCAATGCGATGGAAGGAGAAAGACACGCGGCGCGGCTTTTCCGTTGCGGGGGTTGGACCACGCGTTATATACATGTGTATGTATATCAAGGAGTGAAAACTTGGAGCATAGATAACCTACTTGAGGAGTTAGCCCGCGTACATGCAAATTTCTGAATTATTATGCGGTGCGCGCGGTTTGTATTATACGTTCACGATGGAGCCGCAGCAGCAGAAGCGTTGGCGCGAGAAAGATAGTCGCGAATGAGAACGAGACCGAAGGCTCGAAAGCCAGGAGGAGGCTGCGGAAGAAACCGGGCAACCGAAGATGGCCCCGGCGCACCCGGGAACCATTCGTTGCACTTATCGGCCGACGGGAGAGCGAGGAAGAGAGAAAAAGAGAGCGAGAGAGAGAGAAAGAGAGAGAGAGAGCACACTTATCTACGAGGAGCCACCGATCTCGGCCAATTGCCACCACTTGCAAATTAATCTCACGTTAAGCGGTTGTTCCGGAAATTCTCGGTTTCTCGAAATTCTTCATTCTTTTCCTAAGATAAACGATAATTTGTTTGTTTTTCGTGATTTTTTTTCATTTTACCATACGTTTGGCTTTGAGTATTTGTAATAATATCAATTTTTTTATTTTCGTCCTGATTTTCAATGATTTCTGTTAAATGTGTGTGTGGGGGGGGGGGGGGGGGGGGGTTGAAGCAGAGATGGGCATCCCATTCGATAAAAATGTTCTTGAAATACTTTTCTGACTGAATTAATTATTGTAGGATCTGTTGGATACTAAAATCCATTAGATCCTGGAATAATACAAGAAGTTTTAATTATTAAATACAAATAAAGAATGAAAACTGGAAGTGAGAAAAAATAATAATGAGAAATAATGAAAAGATAAAAAAATTAATGAAAAATAAAAATCACGTGTCAGCCTAAATAGTAAGAAAAATAAAAATTATGAAAAATGCAAAAATGAAATATATATATATATAATTTTTCGATAGTTGCTTAGTGATTGCACTTATCATTTTCATGCTTCACAACCGGCAAATTTGAGAGTGAAGCAAGCTGTTGCGGGTGATCAGTGAATTAGGATGTGGCTGATCCGGCTCGTTGGCTCATTTGACGGAATTGGCCCTGAAAGACAAATACCCAAAACCCGATGACGAACGTCTGAGCAGCTTGATGTCGTCGCTTTCACAAATGTACAATCCCGCGTGGGAGGGTGAGTTTGCCGTGTTAACTACCCTCGTAACTGCACGCCCTAAACACACACACACACACGACACTACTAGACACATACGACTACGAATATGTGTTGCATTGAATAGCTATACCCATCGACGTATGGTCGTGTGTGTGTGGCTCACGGGGAAACCCTCACGAGCGCGAATCAATGAAAGACACGTCGTTAAAGGGCATCGAGAACGATATTCACACACATACACACAGCCTCTCATAAGGCTGAGTGATCCCTCGACGACGACACCGTCCTAATCCAAATTTCAAACCCTCATATTTGCCTTTGAGTCTACGACTATCCACTTCGATAAATAATCCCTCCTCCCACCCCTCGCCCGAACCCCAACCCCTGAAAGGGATGTTCCAGCCCGATTTGACCCACCAATATTTTTATCAATTCGCTTCTTCTGATAGAACAAATACATTCGTACTTCGTATGGAAATTCGAAATTCAGGTTTTCACTAAGAAGGGGTTGAAAAATCGATCGTTCGGAAGTGGATTGAATCTTATGCAAAATTTTATCCAAAAAGTGAAGAACCAATATAGAAAATCGATGTATTTTTATTATTCGAGCCAATACTTATTATCTGATTGAATAACACGACGATGATGCAAACGTGTTTCGAGTTCGTCGCAATGTTTCGATTCCGTGCGAGCTTCATAGCCGATTCACGTGGCTTTGTCTCCAAACTCGGTTTCATTTCCGTTCTCCTTCTCACAATCCGACCATCCAACGTCGTCCGTTTCGTTCTCGTTCCTCAAAGGCATCCGGGGGACTCGAGGATTACCTACGAAGCCACGAAGACCTCCACTCGTGTGTGTGTGTGTGTACGTTGCCGTCTCACCCGAAAACCCCCTTTGAGCACGAAACTCCGTCAACGCGACGACACACATGCGGACCAAGGATTTTCCATGTGAAAACGACGCGGGGCCAACGGGAGAGTCATTGAACGAAGCTGTATCATCCCTTTATAAGGCGATGCCCGAAGTTGCCTTACAAATTTCGACGAATTCCGGGATGTCGGGGAGAGTCCATTAAATTCGCGAAATGTAATATCGAGAATGGTAATGGCCGAATCCTGACTAACGGAAATTTCGATGTATACGTCAATCCCGAAGGCTTATGACTCGTTGGCTTGCAAGTTGTCAACTAAATTTTAAGATTTTTATTTTTTTATCAGTTATTGAATTATATATTTTTCATTTATTCATCATTACACAGTTTATTGTCATCCAATCTCTTATTTCAATGAGAACGAAATATTCCCATCTTCAAAATATTCGATTTCCATGAAGAAAAAAAAATGAATTCAAACATAATTATTTATATATTTAAAAAAAAAACCAACAACAAGATCATGATAAGATTATCTATTAGAAATATTTTTTCCAATCGTTTCGTTACACCCCCAAAAATATATATCTTGCAAAATTACATTTGTTTCGCATTAAAACGAAAAAAGAAAAATGTTATCTAAAGAAATAATATTTATGCACAATCGAAGAATCGAGTTTTCTTTCGTAGTAGCATCTGTGTCGATGATACATTTTTTTTCACATTCCAGTGATTACGCAATGTGGAAGAATAAAAATGTGGGGGGGGGGTGAATTGTGGAGGGAGGAAGTTCGTAGATGTGGGAATTACGTCGAAGGAAGCCAAGTTGGGGAGGGGGGAGGCTGGTTGGGCCAGCAAGTACTGGCTGTTATGGCAGATTCATAACGTCGCTGGTGTAGTCTCTCTCTCTCTGTGAACCGGAGACGACCCCCTCGTAAACCTGAATTTATTAACACTTCGAACGACGGGGGAGATTCGCTAAATGGTTTTCAATTTGTACCGCAACCGTGAGGCCGCAGTTTTCTCCCCTCCCCCGACCACCCCTCGTAACACACATGCCTACCAGATTGCACACGTCTCTGTACTTTACCCACGCGGCTCTCCATTATATTGCCCCATTTCGTGGTTTATACGTCGAATTATTATATATATATGCATCGTTGTATCGGGAACGTATGTAGCCACGAACGAATGGCCCGTCGCATTGAGAAAGCTCGAAAGAAACGAATAACAGAATGAAAAAAAAAAGAACGTCTTGGCCCTTATTTATTTTTATTTTATTTTTCCATCGTTTTTCGATAATCCAGAAGGAAATTACTTTGTTAAAAGTCGTACAAACTGCATGAATTATTGATTTCGAATTGACAACCGAGACATTATGAGTTTAGAATGTGACTGAGCGATTGGAACGATTTTTTTGTTTCGAGAAAATCCGTTTGCGAATGAATCTTGATGGAAACAAGGTGTGATGCGATGCGGGCTGCTGGAAGTAGGCGCAGGGAAGACTAAGCGCGTCGCACGCGAGTATTCGTGGTTGCATAACACCAGGCGCCTCGACGTAACTATAATTTCTTTCTCACTATCAATCGTTCTACATTTATTTTTATCTAATAAATTGTAAATCATTTATTCACTCAGGTATATGTAAATAAAATTATTAAACATAAGCATACCAGATATTTATGGTTTGATTTATATTTATCGTAATGAAACTATTATTTACACTTGAGATGAAATATTGAGCTTAACAACAATTATAACAACGATGTTTATTTCAATTTTTTATACCCTCATGCAACATTAAATCGTTAATAAATATTTATAATAATCTGATAAATTTCGTTTTATGAAAAAAAAAAACATGTATCACATATTTTTTCATAAAAAATTTCGTTTCCGACTCAGTAATCATTTATTTATTTTTTGTGTTACAAACTGTTGTTTTTTTTTCTTTCCAGCATTGTCGCAGCATTTGGTTCGACGTTCGTGTAAAGCAAAAAAAAAAAAGATAAACGTGAATAGAGGAAGAAAAAAGAATGCTATTCGACCCAGAAGCATCACAGATGCAGATAACCGAAGATGTTGTGTGTGTGTGTGTGTGTGTGTGTGTGTGTGTGTGTAGGTGGGTGTGAAAAGTGTGGATGGTGTGCACGAGCGTGAAGCACCTGGAGCCCTGCACCCCGGAACCAAGTCCCGCTTTCCAGGACGAAGATATTCGGATGCATCGGGCGGTACGCTCGTAATTTCCTCGGAAGCCCCGGCAAATTAGCTCCGGGCATACGTTACCCTCGCCTAACGCCCTCGCATAACCCCCCACCCTTCGAAACTCCACCGTTCTCCACCCTTCGCCGTGCTCTCTAACTCCTTCTCGTGTGGAATTACCCCCAGCCTCGGGTTCGCTGCAAGAACATTCCCCGACACACGGAAAGACGAAGTGAGATCCCCCCCCCCGCCGCAACCTCACTCGTCGCTCCCACTTCTGCTCGTCTGGATTCGTCGGCCGAGTGGTAGGGGCTCGAGACCCAAGAGTGGGAGGAAAGGATTGTCGTCCTCGCGATCAAACCCCGTGTAGCCACCACCTGAGCAAAATGTTGGCTCGACTCCGAGAAGGGGAGGCCAGTAGAAATAACGAAAAAAAAAATAAAAACAAAAATAAGGTTAGATTCGTCGGGGTAGAACTGCAAGGGTGAATGCACCCGGTTCCGACTCTGCAGCTGCAGCAAATGGCAACCATGAAAAAAAAAAAAAAAATACGCAATCGGCGTCATCTGAAAACTAAAAGAGCTCAAAAAATAAAAATAAAATTGGGTTGGAAGATTAAAAAGAAATAAGAAATATACGAAATCGGTGTAATCTGAAAATCAAAAAAAATGAAACAATTGAAGCTCCAATACACGAATTTTGAAAAACAAAAAAGAAAAGTCATTTCTTATAATAAAGCTCGCGAATTTCATCTCAGTCGGTATTGCAGCGTGATTCGAAAATAGTTTTTCAAAAACAATGCCTCGAAATACAAAACAAAGCTTCTTGATGAATGAACCGCGTAAATGATCACAAAATGAATGACGAAAATAGTAGAAAAGGTCACAGACACGCAAAGGTTGGAAAAGCTCGAGCAAGAACGATGGAATGAAGAGCATTTTTTCATTTTTTCGAAAAATAAAAAAAAAAGGTGGATACTGGAAAAGAGACCCGACCACCCTCGTCGAGATTGCAAAGCTCACGAAAGCTCGAAGGCGTTCCGAGATGGCTCCGCCCGCAAGCTCAGTCGGGAGACGCCTCGGCGACACGCCCAGAAGAGCTTTCCCTATGCTCACGTTTTCCCACTCTCGACCTCTTATCGTCTCCCTTATTCTCGGGTAAGCCGCACCATCCCTCTCTCTCTCTCTCTCTCTCTCTCTCTCTCCTCGGTGCTACCGTTGTGTTCCGGTCCTTCGCAAGCTCCCCCCTCCTCCCCACCCCCTTCTCGACCCTTTCGTTGCAACGTCCGCGAACGTTTGCGGAGTTTGTAGCATTTTCTACGTGTGTAACATTATATATCCGACGTGTACCCGCGCAAGCTCACCTCACGTAGTAACTCTTGCATCCCCTACATCCCTCCCACCTCACCCCTTTACCACCAACCGCCCAGCCCTTCGCGAAAACGCACTCAAACCATAACTGAGCCAGACCCGATAATGTAACCCCAGACTCGGGTAGCTACCAACTTTCCTGGCCCGCTTCACACACAGATTGCATCCGATCGGTCTCCACCCCGCTTGTCCTTTTCCGATCCTCCTCCGAGCCCTCTCTCTCTCTCTCTCTCTCTCTCTCCCTCGCCGCTGCATCCCTCGAGGGAGCTTCCCTCACTCGTTCCGCCATCGTGCATCCGCGCCGGCTCGGATGCAATCGTTACCTCCGCCCGGTTTTCCACGAGGAACATGTCCCCCTCACCCCCACCCCCACCCCCGCTTTCACCCCCTCGCTGCAACGTCGGTGCATTTCGTCGCGCGCTTCTTGGAAGGATCGAAGGGATTTTCGTTCGAGCGGACGGGGAAAATGTTCGAGGATCGACGAAATACGAGCATGAGAATCATCCCCCTGACGACGACGAGTCTGGTTATTTGTGTGTTTTTTTTTGGTTCGGGGGAAGAAAGGACGAAATAATTTTTTTGGATAAAAAAAATGTGCGTTCTTTTTTAATTTTCGTAGATAGTTGGCGATATTATTTTTGGTATGTAAATTTGTTTGGGAAAGTCGGATGACAACGTTTGATTATTTTTCTTTCTACGGTGCATATAATTTTTGGGAATGTGGTTCTCATTTATTATTGTTATTATTTATTTGTTTCTTTTTTTAACGGAGGAAAAGTGGTGAATCTTTTATAGACGTTGTATTTATTATTGTCCAATGGTAATTAATAAACGGAATTCTTATCATTATTCTTATTATTAACAAGATGTTTGAAACAAATTAATAAATATTTATTCTGTTGATTCGATTTTATCCAATCAATCACACGTAAACTCAAGCTATTCGACTGATATCTAATATTGCGAAGGATAAAAAAAAATTGCATCTCCGTGGTTATTTCGTGCGAAGTAACAAAGATACTCATGGAATCGGATTTGTCGAGTGTGAAACGCTGTATCCGTCGGATGTGAGTTACTTGTTCGTTCGATTCTATATATTCGTTTTGCGTCAGCGTGGAAGCGAATCTCTCGGGGATCCCCGCGACTGTGTGTCAGGACGAATATATTTGTCGCAGACGAATATGGAGTTATCGGGTATCGCGAAAATTTCGTAGAACGACGTCTTTCGATTTTTTGTTTGTTTTTTGTTTCACCACGTCTCTGGTACATAGAATGGATTTTCACACGTAAATTGAGATTGAGTCTTTAGGCGATTGAATTGGCGAAGGTTCGGTATTGAAAAGCCATGGCACGCATACAAATTAGTGCAAAGTATTGTGTAACGAAAAATTCCGACGAGGATCACTCGATCTCGGTAAGTTATCAGGTACCTAATCACTCGTTTGACTCGATATTCCAAAAATTCGTGGAGCTCCGGTCCATCGAGCATCATCATCGGCAGGAAGGCGCTGGGACACTCCGAGACCGGACGAGCCGAGCTTCTGCGTTAATAGTTAATACGATACAACTATTATCTCGTACCATAACGTAAGCCGACCGTTATCGCCGGTCCAATCGCCGGAAACCGCAACCGAGTGATAAACGACGACAGAGACGAACGAAATCGCTTGAACCGTCGCGCTGCACACTGACGATACGAAAATACCAAAAGTTTCGACTTTAAAAATAATGAAAAAAAAATTGTTTAATAAATAAATTCATCATGAGTTAAATCACACCACATTTTTCGTTATTACATTTTTGAATAATCAATAGTTCATCATAACTTATTCACAAATGAACAGAATACGAAAAGTTGAATAGAAAAAACGAATGTCAAATAAATAAGAATTTTTCTTCAATGAAAGCTCCAAGTTTAATTATTGCAAGCTTTATCCACAAGCTTTACTATTTTTTCACGATTAATTTTCCATCGAAAATCGTTGGTTGTACCTGCTCCATTGATTCTCAATCGATTGATCAGTCAAGTCAAATCATAATAACAAAAAGTTATATTACACAAAAAAAAAAACGTACAAATATCTATAATTACATAATCATCGTGCATAAATCAATATTTTCACATTTTCATAATAATCATGACCAATTTAATAATCGTAAATCATAATTCTACAATAAATCAAAAATATATAATAAATCCGGTAAAATCCATCATCATTTATTTCAAAAAGCATTAGAAATCCATTTTCATGTATGAAAGCCTATCCCCGTTTTCATCGTTTGCAAAATCGAGCCCACAAACTCGCGACGATGCATCAACTGGAAATATCACAAATATGCAGCTCTTCATCCTCCGGAGTAGTTTTCTCATCTGGGTCCGAGCCGGGGCTCATCGATGTGCCATCTCCGTAGACATCCCCTCCCCCCTCTCCCCCATCCAGCCCAGAATTTTCCAACCCCCTCTCCGCGATCAGACCGAAGGAGGCCACAGTGGATACGGACGTTAACCGGTCAGACGCGAGAAGAGAGGGTTGTCGAAGCGGTTACGGGAGATCGTAGGGTTGGCGCGATCAGAGAGGGAGGATCCGCGATGAGAAGGGGCTTCGTCGAGGATGGCTGGTCCGAGAGCCGCACCGGGGTTCGGTTACTCCTTCACTCCCTCCTCCCCCGGAGGGAGCCAAGGGGGAGGGAGTTGGTAAACGCGAGGGTGGAAAAAAAAACAAACGAAATGCCACCCACTCCGGATGACGACGAAGACGCGGTGAGGTCGCGGTTGTCGCGCGCGATAAGGAACGCTGGGGGGTGGGGGTTGATCGCGAAGGACCGCTACGAGGGATGACGGGGTGGGCGCGAGGGGGTGGTCGGGGGTAGCGCGGCTGAGGGTGAGCCGTCGGAGCCGAGGACGAGCGCCAGGAGAGGCCGACGGTTGAAAGGTGGTGGTGGGGTTGACTACAGAGCGGGTAGCCGGGTAGGGCGCGCACGGAGGGGCAGAACCAGCGCCGCGACGCTCGGTCACACACAGTCGCGGGCCGAGCGCCGCCGTCTGCGTATCGCTCACGTGTCGGCACATGGACCGTTTACGGTGAAGCTTTCATTCGACGATCATAAAAACACACAAACATCGAAACGATACCACGAACAACTGGGGGTTGGGCTTTGAAAATCTAAATTATCACAGATACTATTTATCCAAATTTTTCGGGGGGATGTATTTGATTGAGCCAAAATCACGTCGAACTATGAAAATGATGGAAAATTTATTTCTGAAAATATATCGATAGATGTGTATGAATTTATTTATTCGAGAAATTTTATTTTAATGGTTTTTATGAGTAGAATGATTGAATGGGGTTTATGGGTTTTGACAGATTGATGGGTGCAGTTTTTGGGGGTGCTTAGACGATAACGAAGACGAGAGTGAGAGAAAGAGAGGAAGGAAGAACGGTTTTTCATTTTTATTCTTCGAGAAATTGGGGATTGTTTTTTAAAACATTTTTTTTTTTGGTTTTTGTTTTGGTTTTGGAGTTTATTGTTGAAGTGATTTGATCGACGTTCGGAGCGAGGTTGTTGTATGTAAAAGTGTATTGTGATTTGTTTTTATGACATTGTTGCATCGACGGTGATTATTTTTTTCGTGAAATTTTCGATGAGTGGGACGAGGAGAGAACGGTCCACGAGCGCGAAGGATCTTCGTTGATCACGATCGGGAGGATCTCGTGAACGGGTATTTCTTCGGTTTTCTCAGTGCCGCGAAGTTCAAACGGTTTCCCGCCAATTCGATTGTCAACGTGCGAGACATTGTTCGAGAGTTCGTGATTTAGAAGATTCGATCATTTTATTGGGTTTATTGTCATTTTTTTCTTTCGTGTTATTCATCGTTGTTTGAAACAATATTTACAATATCGATAAAAATAAGTTCGTGAGTTCAATCGCGAGTGAACTATTCGAAGATTAATTTATCTAAAATATGACGTACTGATCGATTAAGAAAAAAAAAGAACAAACAAAAATTTAAAAAAGAAATAAATAGAAAAGGAAGGATCAAAGAGATCGATTTGGGGTTATCGATATCGAGATCGAGTGCGACAGACAGAGCAGAAGTATCAGCAGCAGTGAAGTGTCGAAAATGGCTACGGCGATCATCGAGTCAACGGGCATCAATTGATAAGGGTCCTCGGGCTGAGGGCACGGAGGGCCGGGGGGGAATGGATTTTCAGAGCGCGATGGAGACTTTTGCCGAAGCTTGGGTGGCTGCGAACACTAAAACCGATCAAGTCCAGGTAAATAAAAAAAAAACACCCACACACACAAACACAATCAATTAATTAGCAAAACGAGAAATCAAAATATAATTTCTATTCTCAAATATAATATAGATATATGTATCATATATATTAAAAAAATATATATATATATAGAAATGAAATCCAGATGATCACAGAAACGGAAAAAAACGTGTAAAGAAAAAAAAATGAAATAAGAATTTAAAAAAAAAAAAGAAAAAAGTACGTGTTTGGCTCGAAACGAAGCGTGTAACAAGTGCCTCACGCCTCCGCACAATCCTTTATATCTGACATGTTTATTGCACGAAGATAAAAATCCGAGGACAGTAAACCCGGGGTACGGCGGATTCGTCGACGGTGCTTGTTGCAGCAGCTTCTATCATCTCGAAATTATACGCTTTACATCATCCGTTTTTCTTCGTTTCGACTTCGTGGCGGGGGACCTTCCCCTCTTTCCCCTCTCCTCTTTGCAATCCCCTACCAGTTATCATTATTCATCCAAATTTTTTTTTTCTTACGATTTTTTTTTTTCATTCGTACTCAACTTCAACGGAATAATTTTTTATTTCTCACGCGTGTCGCGGGCGCGAGTGACGAGATTCCACGAATTTTTGACGGTGGGATTTGTACTTATCACGACCGAGCTGTGAGGAAGAGAAGATAATGGTTGTGATGGATAGAAGGATCTGTTTGTATTATGTTTATCCGGATTTCTGAAAAGAGGGGGGGGGGGATTCGAACCATGGCAAAATTTCAATCACTGGCCATTCGGAAAACGAAAAATTCTATTGCAATATTTTGTTTCCTCGAAAGGTACAATACTGAAATTGAATTAAATCTGTGGATTCATACAATTTTGTTGTTTTCTTTTTTGTCAAATTTATGAATTTTTTTATTTTGAAAGATTTTTTAAAACTTTGTTTATGATATTTAATATAGAAAATAATATATTATAAATAATATAGAAATAATTATATTTAATTTATAGATTTTGAAGAGGCAAGATCGATCTGATGTCCCTTTTCAGGAATGAGGTGAAAAAAAAAATCAATTCAGAGAAAGGGTTAAATATATGTATATCTATATATATATATATGTATATATCAGCCGTCGGGCAGCAGGTTGGAGGTTCACCGGGCCAACGACCATAAACGCGACATCCTCCACCTTAATCCGTGAGAGCGAGAGAGTGCCACGATTATTTCGGAGTTTCGGTTGAAGGGGGCGAGGGGCGGGGAAACTGTTCCGTAGAGCCAAACGGGATCTCGTAGTCACCCCCCCCCCCCCCCCAGAAGCAGGATAACCCAAGTGTAACGGAGAAGGGAAGAACCGCGAGTGAGATAACAACCCCATCGCCATAACATTACACACCCAATTGGCCAGCACCCTCACGATTTTACGCATCCCGCGATCCGGAAACCCCCGAAATTTCTACGACTGTTATAGCGGCTAATTCGTTCATTTTATTCATAGCTCGTTCGAATAAAAAAAAATTCATAAAAAATGAAAATCGTTCTTGAATAAAATACTTTTTCCAACAAAATAATTCTGATCGATTATAATGTAACAATCCATATTTGTCACGTTCTTTTGTCACGACCGATGCGACGCCTTTTTGTTCTCTTTTTTTTTTTTGTGAATAATAAAAAAAATCGTTTTGCCAAGACGTTTGAGAGGGAGGAAAGATTTTTCGATGTGTGACTGATTAATATTTACGTGTTGATAAGCTACCGTTGTTTGTCGATTGTCCCACGTTGGTTATTATATTTCTGACGATTTATCACGATTATCACTATAGGTGGTGAGGAGAAGGGGAGAGGAATGTAGAAGCAAAGGATAATCCTTGATTAAAACCGTGCATCGTACAAACATATAAATAAATAAATAAATAAATAAATAAATGAATAAACAAATCAATAAGTAAATAAATAAAATAACGTGACAAGGAAGAAGGGATGAAGCGATAAACAGATGGATACAGATGAAATATAAAAAAATATGTTCGATGCTCGTATTAGCATGATGCAATATTATCTGTCACACTCTTTACTTCGAAGTTGATGCGTGTGTGAGTGCAAGGGTCCTGTATCGATGCGTACGGGTGTGTACGTGTATGTCGAGGGATGGGGAGGGGGCGGGGGGGTCACGGATTCTGACCACGATACGGATGTGCCCCTGCCTTCTTCCTGTGACGACCGCGACGAGCTCGACTCACGGCAGCTACGAGAGTCCGTCGAGTCCGTCCCACACAAACACCGCGACTTGCAAAAAGCAGCAAAGTCGAACCCACTGGAACACGGGAACCGGGGGAGGGGCAGCCACCCGATACGTTCAAACAGCCCCAGACGTTCTAGTGTGTGAGTGCAATTTTTGTCTTTTTTTTCCAATTTTTTTTTTTTTTTTTCATCGTCTTCGTTCTCGATGCAATAACGCTAAGGACGAAATCCGATGAGTTTCGAGAGTCTCCATCGTTTCGCCCTTCTCTCGTTTCTTCCGATCGTTCTCGTGGTCGTTCAGTGGCCAAGATGCCTTTGTGCATCAAGCGATTGGGTTCCGAACGAATTTTCGGCGGAGTTCGTTCAACCGGAAGTTTCCCAGAGCAATGAGAATTATCGTCTGGATGACTTATGATTGAAACGTTCGAATGTTTGCAAAATGTTTGTCACGATCACGAAGATTTTTTTGTGACTTTCGACATATGCACTAGAGTTGAAAAGAAAAAGAAAAATGTTTTTTTTTCGATTTTTCACGAGAATTATTCATCTCGAAAAAATTCTTCGAATTCAAGAATTATTATTTTTTTTTTTTTTTTTTCCATTATTGTGCAACCATAATCTATTATCTAGATAACAATAAACAGTTCTTTGGTGAGAAGAGGTGTGTCGAAGTAGGCATCCATTGATTCTTATTTCTCGGTTGTTGTCGTTGTTATTTTATTTATATTTATTTAAATATTTTCAATACACCCTAATGTACCCTCTCGCCCCTCTTGCCACTGGCGCTATCGTCATATTGCGGCTACTCGTGTGTGTAAACATGGATCATGATACGACAATGTATACACGTCACGTGAGGCATCGATGGAACGGAGATAGGCCAGTGAGAAGTTGAGGTTTGGATGAGACTGGAATGTGGCATAAGTAATCCGTTGATCCAATTATCGACGTCGTCACGAAGACCGGTAAGATTTTCAACGTCTCGGAAACTCGTGATGGGACATTGATTCGGTGAAAATATATTCGAATTATTTTTTTTTTTTTTCGCTTCGAACAAATATTACGATCGATCTCAGCATGGAATAATTAATATCGTTGGATTCAATGAAACAACTATTTAATTTTATGTAAAGAAATGTTATAGAGACTTTTTACAGACTATATATAGATTTTTATATATTGAGATTGGGCTATATGGATTACATATATAGACTATACATAGTCTATTTATAATCTATATATACCGACTGTCATATAATTACAATCTATATAGATTATAGTCTCTATAATTATAGCCTATATTAGTATATGTATAATTAAATATGGACAATATATAATCTATTTACAATCTATATATATATGTATACTTACTCTCATACATAGTCAATATAAAGTCTTTTATATAAGCTATTATATAGTTTACAATAATCTCTAATAGACTAAATATAGTCTATGTATAATATTTTTTTCGTCGTATTCTAAAACGTATTTTGTAATTCGATTTTTGCCATATCGATTGATCCGTAAATTTTTTTGTGACGAATTCGATCGTGACGATCGAATTGTGAATGAAGATACGACATCAGAATAACACGTTTATGGGTTTACATGAAATTTGAACGTCTTGAAAAAGATGGATGCAAGACGTGAGATACGGTTCGCGGTGCCCGCACATACACACACACACACAGACACGTTACGACCACGTGTACACGCATTATGTTCGTCGTATCGTGTCTTCGTTGTCGTCGACGGTTATAGGCACGCATGGTCACGCTGTTTGACCACCCCAAGCGGGTTCGGAATAATTGTTATCCATCTATCCGGCCCATACGTCAAACCTCATGCTACTTTCATTGCAGACCACGTTGTTGCTTCGTGCATCGACGAACCGCCATCGTTCGTTTTATCGAAAAGGTTTATCGTTCGATTTACAAAGTCAATCCGATTATCAAAATTATTCGACCGACCGTTAATTGTTGTTCGATGGAAAATTTCGTTTTGCGAAACACGAATTATTCGTTTGAAAAATAAATTAACGTAATAATCGTGATTATCATAAAATTCGATATCGTGCAATTGATTTCTCGTCTTCGACAAAAATTATTACAATTATTTAAATTGATAATTGGTAATTAATCGTTTTTCGTTTAGACTTATAATGACTGTATATAATTAATCTTTATTTTTTGTAGACTTATTAAAAAAAGATATATATATATATATATATATATATATATATATATATATATATATATATATATATATATTAATATTTAGAGTTGACACGCTGACGAAACTTGGACAGATTAATTTTATAATTTTGACGGATAATATTTGTTGTTTATCAATGGCTGGACAGTAGAGGCTGAAATAGATGAGGCATGATAATTGATCAATTAAAGGGGAAGTGTGCGTTGATTTTGTCGTCTCGTGACGTAACTATGAGCAGAAGGACCTTCGTTCAATTGCCAAATATTACGGACTGTGAAGAGAGCCCAGTGTCATCATGATTCGATAGAGGCTTGTCATACACACACACACACAAGCACACACAGATTACTCAATCTTCATCGTCGTCGTTTTCTTACGTAAACCAATTGACGATCGGGAAGAATATAATCGCCATCCAAAACCTATTCCAAATCGATTGTGGACCAATTGTTGACTTCATAATCCCGAATAATACATATACATGTTCCCATTATTCTGACAACTATAATCTGTCATCTAGATAACAATACATAGTTCTTCAAGTTAAGAGAGATCTGCCAGAGTAGGCATTCTCCAACAGTTCTCTCACAAATACATTCACAAACAAAACCAAACAAAACAAAATAATCAAACAAACGTACAAACAAAAGAGAAAGAAAATGCAAAAAGTAAAAGAAAATAAAAAAAATCCCGAAACATTTCATTTAATCCACGATGGGGCGCGTTGGTGAAATATGAGAGCAAAAGCAGTGGAAGCAGCCGTAGTAGCGAGACACCATCGGGCGATGGGCGAGCGGTATATGGCCGAGGGGAACCTCCCCCCCCCCCTACTCCTGCCCGCCAGTATCACTTCGGGCGTTAGCCGGATAAGCGGGATAACCCCATCCACCTGTTGCCCCTTCTTACATACCAGTGTGCCACCGTCGGCTCGGTGTGTTCCGGTACCTCGCCGTAAGCTCACGTACAAGCGAATGTCTGCATGTGTGTGTTTACGTGTATAAGTAAATCTGTATGCGTGTGTGTATGCCTTTACGTGTATAAGTAAATGTGTGTTTGTGTGAGTGTGTGTGTCAACGTGGAAGCATCCTCTTCGCACCGGATTTTGGTGTGTCCGTTCCATATGTATCCACGTTTATAAACACACACACACACACATATCTAAATGTATATGTATGTATACATGTTACACGTATACACAGACGATTACATGGACGGCATTCTGGTGAGCTTCTGTCAGTGGCCCGGAGGGTTCTCGCCCTTTCACCGTACACCGAGTCCACGGTCCTGGAATGCCAGGATTCGACCCGACAATATATATAGATATATATTATATCCTCCATCCTCATCCGTCCCCCAAACCCATGGGATCTCATATCTTCGTCCTTGTCTGTTCGATTTCGAACTCCTCGCGGTTTTTCACTCTCACGCGCTCGAAGGACCGAAGGGCTGGACGGAAAGGACGAGAGAGGGAGAGATTGGGTGTATGTGTGAAAGAGAGAGATCGAGAGTAAGAGAGAGAGATCGAGAAAACGAGAGATTGAAAGAGAGAGAGAAAGAAATATTGAGGAAGCGAGAGAGAGAACAATTGAGAAAGCTTAAAAGATTAAGAGAGAAAGAGAGAGAGAGAGAGAGAGAGAGAGAGAGATTGAGAAAGCAAGAGAGACAGAGAGAGAGAAAGGGAGGGAGAGAAGGAAAGAGAGAGTGAGAGAAATATCGTTTAACGAAGATGACGAAGAATATACACGAAGAGGTCCATAGGCCCAATCGACGTGAATGTTGCCATCTCTCTCGCTCTCTCGCTCACGCGTTTAACCTTTTTGGCTCTATTCCTTTCTTTGTTCCTCTCGCGGTTTCTGAACGACATCAGTCTTTCTTGCGGGGGCTCTGCACCACCGCGGCCCCCGGCTCCTCAGCGGTCTGACGTGTTTTTTGCGTGTGCATACCTCCGAGCCAGCGGCTCCCGAAACAGTAGCCCGCCGAGTGCGCTCGTATGGTGTGTGCGTGTGTGTGCGCGCTTCGCGCGGTACAGTCTTGGCGAGCGAGAAAAAAAAAAAACGTCGAAGCCGTCCGAGCACATAGCTGCTCACTGATTTTTATACACACTATATGGCTTAGTTTAGAAGATTGCGAAAAAAATTCTTTTCGACCACGGCGACGATAAGCTTGTTCGGCTTAATCGTCGATCCGATTGAAAAACTTTTCTTTTTATTACCGAAGATTTTTTATTTTTGACACAATTGTTTATTTATATTGGAATTTTATACGTGATTTTGAATATTCCACATGTACCTCATTAGCTGGAAATAATCAACAATGAAGGCAAGTAAGCAATGAAAATTCATTAATCAAATCAGTCGTTCGATCATTGGATGTAATAAAAATGTTTGAATTAAATTTATTTGGTTAATTATTTTCTGATATTTTCTAAAACATTATTGTCTGCTGTTTTAGTATTTTTGTCAGATTTTCGGATGTCTCTGTCTTGTACTATCGAATCTGTCGTAATTAAAAATAATATCAATAATAATAATAACAATTTTGTTCCTGAAAGTACCGAATTGGGGTCGAAATGATGAATGAAAAAAATAAAATAATAATAATAATGAAAATCTTTTAATATGCAGCATGATCACAGAGACGCAACGATACTCTCCGCGTGTCGCCAGTTGTTACTAATCATATGAACGGTCGCGGTGTGCGGTTGAGTGTGTGTGTGTGTGTGTGTGTGCGCGCCGTTCGCACTTCGGGGACGATGCGTGTAGGGATTGTCGCATTCTGGGCCCAGTTAACCCCAGTTGACACGACGAACGGCTTAGCCGTTAGTGTTAAGTTCACTCATACACAAATCTAAGCCCGCGCACTTATGTCTCCGGCTCCGAATCGCAGCAGTCGTTGCGTCGCTTTTGCGTTCGTCGTCGTCGGTTTTCGAATCGTTCCGACTCTCTCTCTCTCTCTCTCTCTCTCTTTCTCTTGTGAATCTCGATCACGGATCCTCGTGCAACGAATTGAGCACGTGCTCAGATTTCATCGTCGGCCAGTCGCGCCGGAGACCCCAACTCGTTCTCGTCACGACGGTCCAGCGGCCTCGGGGCTGACGGCTTCTCTGCACACAAACTCGCTTCGTTCTACCGCTTACGGTTAGATCATCCGGATTTTGCGATCGCTCGACGCTTGCGCGTAATCGCGCATGCGCTTCGTTAACATGCGTCGACGGAATTTCATTCCGTTAAGGGGTTTATACCCGAGTTAAAAAATTCCGTATATATACTGTTTATGGGACATATATAGTTTGCATATGGATTATATATGTGTTTAGACTATATATGAGCCATTCCATCAAATATCGGACTATTCTGGGCTTTACTATCCGGGAACTTTATGATATTTATACAGCTCAAAGCTGCATGTTGAAAAACAGATCCCGATTTTTTTTCAGATTTTGTTTCTATTATTTTGGATATTTTTGATTTATTTCGTTTTTTTTTTTTTCAATTATTTTTTTCGGATGCTTACACTGTTGAAAAAATATATTAAAAATCTGTTTGTCACCCGAAATTGTCTCAGCTTTTCGATGAAAATCTCAGTTTTTCATTTCGACTCTCGGAAATCTATTGAAATCGAATTTGAAACATGAGAAGGTGTTTTTCGGCCGATCTCCAAATTTTGGAAATTTTTTCAATAACATTGTCGAAAAGCTGAGAAAATTTCACTGGATAAATATATTTTTCGAATTGGATTTTTAGTAAATTTTCCGTGAATCAATTGGTTCTGGAATTCTAAGATTCATAAACAAACTACGAAATTAATTTTTTTATTTATTTATTTCAATTTTGACTTTTTTTTTTAAATTAAATCCCTTTTTTCTTGTAAAATGCTATTTTTCGTGTGCGAGATTCTCGGCTCGGAGAGGGGGGGGGGAGAGCTTATCCAACAATTCGTTAATTTTGCGAAGAGCAATGAATCAGAGAGTCGTGCGAGGGTCTCGTTTGCTCGTACGCGCCGTTGCGGGCCGATCTCGAGGGCCGTCGGGATCGACAGGGAACGTATACGATGCAGACGATGAGGGAGAAGCGAAACGGGGGCCTAAACCCGGTTGAACCAGTCGTCCCGGGGCTAATGAGACACACGTGCAGAATCCTCGACACTTTATGAGCGAGAGCGATGTGCAAAAGTTCGTCTCCGCAAAAATATAATTTTCTTTTTTTTTTTTTTCGTTGTCGCCAGTTTGGTTCGGTCTGGTGGGTCAGAGAAATATTCCGGCCGGTTATCGATAGACGTAATTATGTAATAACGACTCCATCACTCGAGTTTCCCATATAGCAAATTTCATTATTTTTTCGAAGACAGACTCGAAAAGCTGTTGCTCGATTGAAGAATAAACTTTGTCGTGCAGTAAAAAATATATATATAATTAATGAATATTGTTCCTTTTTTTCTTCTTTTGCTTTTCAGAGCCAGGCCCTGGCATTGACTCACAAGGCGTCGCCACCGTCGAGACCGAACAGCGTATCTTCGTTGCCGAGAAGTCCACCGACTCACCAATCGCAGCAGCAGCAGCAGCAGCAGCAGCATCAGCAGCAACAACATCAACAACAGCAGCAACAGCAGCAACAACAACTCGTCACACCTCAACCATCGTCCATTCACTCGTCACACCTGTCGCAGACTTCGGTACCTACGACACCCCAAGCATCGCTCTTCGTCGCCCACAATCAACATCCCAAACAGGAACTCAACACGAGCCCCAAGCAAGAAGGTTTCGATCTCAGCAAAAGCTCAACCGTCACTGGTAAGTCCATTTTCATAAACAACAGAACAAAAAATTATTTAAAAAAAAAACGACAAACAAACCAAAAAATGGATTTATTACACTGCACACAAAATTGCAGTAGTAGTGAAAATTATTTTCCAATTTAAGAGACTGAGTTACCTAAAGAATTAAAAAAAAAAAAAATTGTGACATGATCAATCCAAATTAAAAATCGATTTTACAAATGTTCCACATGGCTATTGGCTATGGAAAAATTTGGAATTATAGTTAAGTATACATATATTACAAGGGTAAAATCCACTTCAAATTTGGATCAATAATGTCACGAAAAAAAAAAAAAATTCCAATTTCTCAGCTAACTCAGCCCCCTTTAATAATATACAATTTCTTCTTTTTTTCTAACCCCATCGAGCATGCGTGAATTTATAATTTCCACGCTTCATTTCCATGCAATCCACCATTGTGCCAATCTTTTCTGTTACTTAACCCGCAACGGGGTTAACCCGATTTCAGCCTCCGTGGCTGGTTTCAAAGAATGCGTAAGAGTGTTAGAACACGGACAATAACCCACCGTCGAATATTTAACAAATCCTAAAGGGGCGGGGGGTGGGGGGGGGGGATAAACCATACCGGATTTCCATTGAATCCCAGACGGGTGGACGACATATGACCGAGCTCGGGCTCGAGTCACATTCAATCCTATACTCACCACCCGGTCTCTTCGTCAACCCCCCCCCCCTTCATCGTGGGGTTCTTCGGGCGCCGCATTATCGCAGTGTCGGTTTCCTTTTGCTCACGACTATACGTACGACGAAATAATGTTTTACCCGCCTTACCAAACGAACATGGCGAACGTGTAAGAACACGACGTGTAAGAAATGCCACTAACGCTCGTCGCACCCTTATTTGGCTCCGGGGGGTTTCTCCGGTCGGCGAGTGTGTGTGTGTGTGTCAATGTATGTTCCGGCTCTTTCTATACACACTTAAACCTAGCTTTTCCGTTCTTTCCTCTCGTCCGGCCCGGCTCCGAAACCCCTACGGCCTCCTTTTTGGCTTCGGTCGATTAATCGGCCTTTGCACAATGGTCACACACACACACACACATGGATGCCGAACGTTTTACAAATCCACGACCAAACGACGAAACGTTGGAAAAGGGAAAAAAGAAAAACAGGAGAGAGAGAGAGAGGGCAAAATACATCTCTCGCCATAACCTTGCGGCAGGAATCGACTCTTTGCTGTTCTCCTTTGTGAACGTTCCTCACTCTCGCCCCTCGTGAATGCCTATTGCCATAATGCACGTACATACATAATAAATGAATTTTTATTATTGTGCGTGCGAAAATGAATTGGTCCGGGAAAAACGTCGCATTTTTTTAATGTTTGAAAATAACAATAATAATAATAATAATAATAATAATAATGTTATAATAATACAATGACACTTTTCAACTTGGAATTCTTTTAGATAAAGAGGGAAAATAATTAAATTGAAAATAATGTGCAACAAGATCTACGCATATACATTTTTTTCAATTTTGGTATATTATATGTAATTATGTCTATAGCTTGCCAGGGTGGAAACGTAAACGATGCTCACGTGTTGCTCTTGCCTCGATCGCCACGATCCCATCCGGTTTTATTTCTCGGTGGATTTCCAATAAAAATTCACGCACGCGTATCTGAATTCATTATATCCCGATGTTCGATAATCGTAAGTTTATTTTTTTTCGTTTTTGTCAAACGTACGATCCCAGGCGTGTGATTTCGTCCGATTTTCCTGGCTCGCATGTGTCGTGTGTGTGTGTTTTGCGTGTTATGTCCGGGCCTGCGCGGTGCGCTATCGGCCGAGTCGAAGCGTGATGAGACCAGGGCGGAAGAGGGCAAAGGTAGATTCGGGGTAAGCTGAGAGAAGGGATATTGTGACCCTCGAAAACTAATCCGGATTAAATACGGAGCCCCCTGGCTATGCGGCTGGGCGACCTGCGCCAAACACACACGCGTGTGTGTGTGTGTGCGTGTGCGCGCCTTCGTACGAGCACACGCGTGATCGTGACGCGGCTACGAAGCTTCGCGGACGTGTCCTTATGGTCCTTTCGTCCACGGATTGAGTCAACCCAAACGATGATTATCGTCGGCCAACCGTGTATGTGACATTAGGGTGGTCCCCATTTGGCCTTGAAAAAAATAACAGCCTCGCTAGCCACCTTCCAAATGATTCTCCGACCATAAAAAAAAGAATTTTCCTAATTTTTCCCAATTTTGACATAAAACCTTAAAAAAATGTGATGAATTGAAATCAAATATTTATATAATTCTTCTAATACGAATTTTTATCCACAAACATTCAAAATAATTTATTAATTTCATTGAAAGAAAATCATGTCGAAATATAATTATATTCAAGAATCAACGAATTACAACAAAATAAAAATAACAAAATGCTTAATAAATCGAATGATAATAATCAAATAGACAAACAACGTAACACGATAATTCGAGCAAATGGACAAATTTGAATAATCGATGAAATTTCAATATTCCAAAAATGGGATCAACTTTGACCTTTCGCTCATCGAATACAGAACAATTGTGTGCTATATATATATATATATATATATATATATATGTGTGTGTGTGTGTGTGTGTGTGTGTGTGTACATATAGTTACGACAAACCTGCGAACAATTGTTTGAGTTTTCAAGTAAATCGGAGGGTATTCTCGAAGCAAGTTTGGGTGCGTACTTCGGTGACCACCCCGTGTACGATCATTCGACGAGCGAGACCGAGAGAGAGAAAGAGAGAGAGAGAGAGAGAGAGAGAGAGAGAGAGAGAGAGAGAGAGAGAGAGAGAGAGAGAGAGAGAGAGAGAGAGAGAGAGTGAGAGCGTGGTCGGGTGTCAGAGAGTTAGTATTAGCTGAGTTGTGTGTGCGTTGGATTTGGGATTTAGGCGACGGGGGCCCCCGCCCGCCCCGGCTCACCGCCTCACACACGACCAATAATCCTCCCCGGATTAATCCTCCACTCGCACACCAATCCACCACCAACGCGTGCACACGGGACGCACCAACACACGAGACGCCATGATCCCAAAGCTCACTCGTCCGCATCCCTGCGTCTCGCTTGATCCACGAACACTCGCGCGATTCGAACACACACACTTACACACACACACATATATATATATATATACCATGTCCAAAAACAAGCCGACTTCACACACACTCACACACCCATGAACCTACGGGACCGCCGTTTATTTTCGCGAAAAACACGTACGCGAAAAATACGTACGCTGGAATAGTTGTCACGACGAATCCCAGCACCGAACTCTGTACTGCTGCTTCTCACAACGAGAAAAAAATACAAATGAAAAAAAAAATTGTTACAACCTGGATATGTTGCACATGTGTGAAAGGCACGTGTGACATTTGTTTTGTTTTGTTTTTTCGTTTTCTTTCTAGCAACGGAAACAATCACATGAAAATGTACGAGATTGTATATATATGTGTGTGTGTGTGTGGGTGTGTGTGTGTGTGAGCACTTGTTTGCCGAAGTGGGGTTGTGAGGTTGAAACACAGACACACACACACACACGAAGGTGGACGGACTGAGGGTTGAAGACGAGGAGAGCGAGGGGGAGGGGGTGGGGGGCTATAACGACGATGAGCCCAGTTCGCCACCAAAGGATTTGGCTACTCTGGGACGCAGCTCTGGCACACACACACACACACACATACACACACATGGGTAACGCTTCCTGGCGTTCCCTCCAGATAATCCCACGACTACAGAACCCGGATAATCCCCCGAACAGGGCCGCACGTAGTCTCGCAGCATTCCCGGAGCCGAACGTGGCGCATATGATCTTTCGTTCTCTCTCTCACTCTCTCTATGTATATCTATCTCACTCTCTCGCTCGGTTCGTCCGTACCTCGCTCTTGCGAGAGATATCTCGTTCGCGGCTAACTCACCGGGCGATTCGAGTTACGCGGGATATAAGTGTTAGTGTGTGTGTGTGTGTGTCGGGTATTAGGTACAAAGGAAATGGGCAAGGGCAAATACGGGCAGAAGGAGATAGGGAGGGTGGAGGAGGGAGCATCGTTGGAGGTGGGAAGAGGAGAGAAAGTGGATATATATTAGGGTGGTCCTTATTGCAGATTTTTTATTTCATAATTTGACGCTCCCGGAGAATAATATGGTTCAAATCGAATAAATGAAAATATTTCGTAAATTTGAAATTCCTATTTTAATTCTCAACCATAAACTCAAGTAATGAACATAATGGTTTTTGTATTTTAAATAATTTTCTTGTATTATGACTTAAATACTGCAATAATAAATTTCATACAACTTCGTAAGCTTTCTATGAATTATCAGTCAGAATGGAAAAATGTTATTTTTAATGCAGAATGACTCGAAAGAAATAATTATTTATAATATAGATAAAAGAAAATTTTGAAACATGAAAGACACTATGTTATTTAAATGGCAAACTCGGGAGGCTGGCGGCAGGATTACGAATTGAGATAAGCACCTCAAATTGTCAGGATATTTTTTAAAATTTATTTCGAACCATATTATCCTCTGGAAGCGCTAAAATTGAAAAAGGCAGAATAAGGACCATCCTTATGTATAGTTATACACATATTCATGAAAGGACGAGAGAGTGAGAGAGCCGGAAAGCGGCATAGGGGAACCGACAGCACACACAAGATTCACCGGCTAAGCGGCTCATCCGCGGACGAAGCTTTACACATCGTCCTTATACGCGATAGCGCCATTGCCTCTGTTTCCCCGATCCCACGATAACTGCCCCCCTCGTGAGTGGAAATTTTTGCGCTTATAGTTATAGCAATGACGAAGCTAAGCGGAAGCAAACGACCCTGAAATCCTGAGAAAATAATTTGTTTATTTTCGTTTGGAAAGAAACAATTGAAAAAGGTTTTTAAAAAAACTATCATCGAGGATTTGGAAAGTTGATAATAATGATAGCCGTCCGTTTATCGGTTTAATTTTGCTTTAGGAATTATTTTCGATCGAAAATGGTGGTTCGATGATGAAAATTTTGATCGATCGATTCTCATCGATCTGTAAAAAAACGGTGTCGAACGAATTTTCATTCGAACGGACCGTAACAAAGATCCCAACGCTTTAAAATGGCATCCGGATGTTTTCGCAACCTTTCCGGAGTCCAATGTCCCAGGATAACACGCGAATAGCGGTTAAAGAGGGTTCGGTAAAACGCCATTCCCCATCTTCGGTTCGAGGGGAAAATTTTCACGTGTGAGATGATCCCTCCCCCCCCTGGCAAAAGCCTGTTGCGTCTCGGGAAATCAGGAAAACCTCAAGAAGTAGAAACCTCGACAGTTACTGAAGGTCACACTTTTCTAACGTGGCGTGACTTCTCGATTGAATGTTTTCGAAAGAGAAAATAACGAAATTAAACGCATAGAACGAAGTGACGAGAAGCAAGAGAGACCATCAAGATTCATGGAAGTGGGATAATCGTGAGTGCTTCGTGAAGATTTCGTCTTATCCCGGAGGAGAAATGGGATGAAGAGCGCGGAAGACAATCAGGCGCGCAGAAATCGTTTGGAAGGACGAAAGGAAAAACAAAAAAAAAACCGTTCTCCGGATAAGTTGAATGAGGAGCCGGTTCTCCCCCTTCGTCGCGCGAGTTCTCGACGTTCCTCGACGTGCCAGCCCGCCCGTCCTGTCATCCTGTTCACCGACAAGTTTCGGCTTCCAAGAAAGTTCGCTCCCGAAGGATAATCCCGGAATGGTCTCGCGTTCACCCTTCCACGGCCTCGTGTTCCATCGACGGGTATTTCGAACGTTTCGAGGTCCGCGATGTGGCACGCGTGTCCTGTTTTCCTGATGTTCAAGGGTCAGCCTCTACCCTTTTTTACCCTCAGGAACGCGCTCGTATAGTTCCGAGGAACCAGCTTGCCCGAGGACCGCTCGTCGACGGGGCCAATGTGATACGCACACACGACCCCAGGACCATTGGAAATAATCGTGGGGTAACAAACTTCGGCGGTGGTCGGGAATAAGGCCTCGAGGAGCAGGAGCGAATGCAACGTCTCGAGGTACATATGGGACAGGATGTGTTCATTGTTCGTATCGACGAATCGAATATTCAACGACCGTCAAACGTTCCTCATCGACCAAAAACCCTTTGCTACAAAAATGTAAATTGTTGTTGCATGTTCTAGATACGAATATTGACATTGAAATATTAAATAACAATAATTAAACAAAATATATACATATAATTAAACCATAAATTATTCAGGCTTTGTGAATTTTTATCCTATATATTTATTTATTTAATTGCATGCAAACGTTAGTTTTCAAAAATGTACATTGATGTTGCATTTTCTAGATACGAATATTGACATTGAAATATAAAATAACAATAATTAAATAAAATATATATATAATTAAATCATAAATTATTCAGGCTTTGTGAATTTTCATCCTATATATTTATTTATTTAATTCTATACAAACATTAGTTTTCAATTAGTCGTGTAATTGTCAAAGCAGCAGAAAAGAAAACGATGTCGAATAATATATATTTTAATTGTAATTGTTTGTCTTGTAAAATATTTAAATTCTTTTTGAATTTACGATGAATATTGGTGAGGTCGGTGTCTCGTGAATTCCGGGCGATCGATCGTTGCCTGATAATTCGTAGGCCTACGAAACGTAGCGAGTACCAGGAGAACAGATCCTGGACAGGTGTGTCGCAACGCGTTCGTGTCCGAGTGGGTCGTGACGAGGGGGCCGAGCCAAACCGTGACGGTGGAGGGGGAAAAACCCGTTCGTGCCCGTAGCCATCGGTTAGTCTCGGAGGCACGTCATGAGAGAGAGAGAGAGAGAAAGAGAACATCGTTCACCAGTGGCGAAAACTAACCCAACTCGGAACTTGCCGAAAATATGTAAATGAGGTCCTTTGTTCGATACCTGCCGGCTTATTTTTGTTCCACGGGAATCATGACGTCGCAGCAGGTACACGAAGAGCCCGTTCTCGGCCACCGATTTGCGACTGGTGGTTCGTAGAGACGCTCCGAAATATGCCCCGTGACCCAAATAAGGGCTTTTGTAGGACCCCGGGGATCGGGAGAACATGACTCGGCACGGCGTTGATCCTGCGGGGCGGCATCGACGCACGCACATGGTCACACGCACTCGACACCCGGGCGATCCCCCAGGATCAGGGGGTCCCACGGGACCACGCCTCCTCGCTATCGACACCCACCCATGTTGTCCTGCTAGTTGTTTACGCACGAGAAGCGTAAAAAAATTGCGCAGTCGTGAATGGAGAAAGAATGAAGAAAGTTCGACCGCAACGAAGAAGTTCGAGGATACAATCAAGATCACTGAAATGGGTTTTACGAACCTGCGATGTTCTCGTCACAGGATAATAATAAAATTGCCTTAGCAGCCTTCGTTAAAACGACCTCGAGACAAAATGGGAGACTACACGTGAATGAGAAACACGTCGTTATCTTGGAATGGTCCTTGCGATTTTTCAAACGTGTTGGAGGAAGAAAAAAAAACGGGTTGAAGAAACTATGCCTGGGGGAGGAAGAGAGAATTTTTCGTTAGGACTGTGTCTTCGCGAGGACAGGAGGATAAAAAGTTAGCAGGGTAGTTCGCCTCTCGGGCGGGCTTCGGAAGGATCACGTGGGGAAAAAAAATATCCATTCGCATGTTCTCCTAGTTTCGAAGTAAACAATCGTGGGCCGTTCAGACAAATACCTTCCTGGATTTCATCGATTCTTCATTCCCTTCTCTTTCAACCTTTCTCCCCCGGTACGGCATTTTGGGAATTCAATCCTTTTCCGTTTTACGGAGCTGGTAACAGGGCAATGTGAAAGTCGAGAAGCGATTAGGCGCGCGGGCGGGTGGTTGAAGTCGTTGCTTTGCTAGAGGGTGAAAATAATTCGATGCATCGTTCCATGGGCTCTTTGGATGTTTTAGTCGTAGGGGGTGAGCTAGACGGAAGGTTGTATCGACGCCCGGGGTCTCTTTGGCGCATCCCCGACGATTCTGTTCTCCTGCGACGGAGAGGTCACAGGGTAGCCTTACCCACATTCCCATGGGGGTTCACGCACTAACCCCGGACACTCGGGCTTATCCCCCGAATATACCAACCAACCCCTTGATGCCCGAAGTTACTGCGGGTTGTCGGTGTAGCGATCACATCACACGTTTCACGATGGCGACGAATCAACGGTTGCGGCTCACGAGGTTGGAGGGGGGGGGGGGGGCGCTTGGCTGTGGCTCGGATCTCGTCCGAGTGGATTTTCCGGATCAGGGTCGGGACATCCTCTTGCGTATAGCGCGACTTACCCGCGCGCCTCGAGCGATTTAGAGGGGATATACGCACGGTCGAATATCAGGCGCGCATGAGGACCAAGGACGATGTCCGGGAATCCTCGCCCACGATTAGCTTGTCGTAGGTCGTAAATCAACGTGGGATAGTGGAAGTCTTTGTTTTTGTTTTGTTTTATTTTTTTTAATTAGGGTAGGGTAGAGTAGTTTTAGGATTGAGGACTTTTTAATCGACTACTAAAAAAGAGTTATTTTGTGCAATTTTTTTCGAGATTTTATTTAATTATTAATTATCAATATTTATTGATAAATTTAATTCGCTTCGACTTTGAGTGAATAACAAAAGATGGAAAAAAAGTAAACGCACAATCTTTTATTCAACGTGGTGTGTAAGATTGGGAATTGAGGTCCATAAGATTGGACAATAATTCATGAACGATTGATCAATGCAATGGAATATAATTTAATGTTATTTTTTTGCGAGTAATCGTCGAAAGATCCAAAATCAATATAATCAGAACATTTTTCGTGCCACCCACTCCTGACAAACGTTAAACTCCACTCAGTCTTCTTACATAAGTTCCTCAAAGTCTTCATTACATCCTCCACATCTCTATATCTCATTTTTATTCGTTGACTTTCGTTTTCCAGTCTTCTCAGACTTTTCTCAAATTTTTGACACGAAGTATTAAACTAATTAGCAGTCACTAACAGCAACTATTGAAAAATTATTGGTAATCCTTAAAAATATACAAATTACCATTCTTGCAAATTCTAAACTCCTCAGCTTAATGCAAATCATCAAGTCGAATTACTCGTACGCGCGGAAAAATAAACCCAAATGAATCCCGCAGGATGTTCTCGCGAGAAACGACAAAATTAATAGTCCTGTACGGTTTGACCATCTCAAACGTTTTATACGTTCCTGATATCCGTACCCCCTAAACTCGGCTGGAATCTAGGATGCGTGACGTCGCTGCGAATGGTAACGTAGGTCGTTACCGAACGGTGTGACCCCTCAGACCCGCATCGCAACTTCAACACGCCCACAATCGGAACCCACGACCCCGACACTCGCGTTTGTCGGCGAGGGTGGGTGGGGGGGGGAGAGTCGGAGAACACACAGGACTCTCTTCGGAGCTGAACGACCACGCGCGACGCCTCCTCGACGACCCTTCGGCATACTAGACTCCTGATACGAAAAACCACTCGAAACCAACCCAAATCCCGAAGCGGATAGTCCTTGGACCACGAGAGCCGCGTCCCCTCGGTTCACGAAGGTCCTGTCCCTCGTAGCCCCCACCAAAAACCTATTATACACAAGTCTATACAGAATCGTGTATATATGTATATGTATATATTTACGTATGTGTGTGTGGGTGTGTGTGTGTGTATGCACACGTTCGTTTATGGTCGCGACGATCGCCTGTCCCGGCTCCTTTTATGCTTTCCTGCTGACTCAAGGATTCGCTTATCCTTAGAAGTCCGGACAACCGAGTCCTGTTATAGGTTGGGTGATCATGCCGAAATCCCAGCCCCCCCTCATGGCTCACACGGTCTACCTCCTTCGCTTCATCCAAATCCTCGATGAATGAATAAAAATTTCGTCTCGTATCCTCGCTACGGTCACGGCCTCGATTTCGTATTCCACACATCTTGGAATATCATTATCCTTGACGCGCATCGTTGCGCAAATTTTTTTATTTGCCGAAATGGAAAAAAAAAAGAAGATGAATATAGAAAAAAAAATCAAACACAAACAAACAGGAGAGAAATCTATTTTTATCGATAACTCTTTTTATTTCTTGCATTCGACTTATTTTTATTTCTTTCGAATATCCATTCGAATCTATATATATATATAGATATAAATACTTTTTCTTCAATGTATCATTTGTGCAATACATTTTTTTTATGATCGTTTTTTCGGTGGTTCAGCGTAACGATATAAGGTTTCAAATATTTCGTCACGATCTTCGGTGCGCGAATGTTTTGTGACGTCGATGCAAATTCGTGCGAAAAAAAATGAGATCGCATGGAATATATTTGTTTCGGTTATATTCCGAAGCGAAAAGGACGATCGATTCCGATGGGACAGGAGCGAGAGCGGGGTACGTGTGTGTGTATATATATATATATATATATATATATATATATATTTATATATATGTAGGTTGACGACAGTGTGCGCGAGAGAGACGTGTGTCCCCCCTCGCGGAGATTTCTCTCGTTCGGGTTCGGCTCTCGCGCGCCCGCGGCTAAGCCTATATCGTGTTGCGCAAAAGAATCAGGATCTCGGCTCAATCCCTAATCCTCGAAGCGGTTGTATGGAGCGCGAGAGCGAGAGAAAGCGAGCGACTAGCGAGAGTGAGAGAGAGAGAGGGCAGACCAGGCGCGGCGGCAGCGGCTATGGAATTAATCCGAGATTAAAATACGTATAGCCGTACTTATGCGCGGGCACCGGTGCGAGCGTGTGTGTGTATGCGTGTGCGGATTTGCGAAACGCATTTGTGCGCCTGTATATAATATTGTATGTGCCCATGGCTGTGCGTTCGTATTCGGTACTTCGTGCGGCCCCAGTTACCGGCCATATCCACCCGCGACGATATATCCAGCAATCTATATTCACACGCGAAAGAAGAATGAACAAAAAATATATATACATATATATATATATGCATGGATATATATGTGTGTGTGTGTGTGTAAACGGAAGAAAATAGCGTCGGCGGAGTTTGCGAGTGGGTGGAGGAACTTGATCCCGATAACTCGATCCTAGTAATTCCGAACGGGCAACCGCAACTTTGTCCCTTGGATTTTAGATTGTTTTTTTTTTTTGTTCAATTTTTTAATTATTTTTTTTTGTATCTTATCGAGAAACTAATTTTTTTTTATGGATTTGTAGAAATTATGTAGCCTGCTAATCTATTACGTTTCATTTTTTTTTGCAAACGTGTCTTCAACGCATACGTGCTTACATTTTTTCAAACTATACTGATTATTCAGATGAGATAATTATGTTATTATTATTATTATTATTATTATTATTATTATTATTATTGATTTTTTTTTTTGGAAAAATTATTTTTTCGTTTGTATAGATAAACAAAAATTAGGAAAAAATGGATTTGAAGAATAATGCATTCCCCTAACATTTAAAAATATTTTTCAAACATATCTTGGACGAATAATTTTTTTTCTTTTCACGCAATAATTTAATGAATGAAAAAAGAAAAGAGAAATTCACAATTAATAATTTTGACAGATGTTTGCGAATGTCCTAGCCATAGCCAAAGACTTGGATTCGGTAACGTGCGCCGAGGCACGTTTCGTCTCATCAATCTAGCGCGACATCGTTGATCGGACTTTGAGATGACGAGAGAGAAAGACAGACAGACAGCGAGAGAGAGAGAGAGAGATAGCGAGAGTTAAAATTCATAAGTTACAAACTTTGTATATAATCCTACGACGGTGGTAATCAAAACCCTGAGCGAGAAGAAGCGATGGAGAGGGTGCGAGAGCAACGTGCGCCGGCGAGGAGGGTCGAAGGGGGGGGGGTGGGGGGTAGTTCGGGTTAGTGGGGTTTGACTCGTGGGATGACAGTGACGAGACTCGAAGCGGGGGTCGAGAGTCGCTCTCGTTCGTGCAGATAAGACCGAAGAAACGGAAGCAGGTGAAGGGTGAGGTAAATTCGAGCCGTCACCCCCCCCCCCCCCCCCAACCACACCAGATCCCGCGTTATTTATCCACGAAGATCCGTCAAAATGGAGGGTGCGACGATATATCCGCGACGACGAATCATCGCCGGAAATAAAAAATGGAAATAAACGAAGATGAAAAAAAAAAAAAGTTTTATATGAAAAAGCGGCTTATCCGTTGATCCAGGATTTATTTGGCTATGTCCCCGGGCACGGGCTTATCCCGACGAAGGGCGAACGATCTCTGACCCGTTCCCCCGGGGGACCCTGGGCAAAGGGATGAGGGGTGAGAGGGGAAGGGAGTATTGATTTTTTGCTCGCGGATTAAAGCGTAGTTGAACGCGTGGTGCACGCGCTTCGCTCAATCCATCCTCCCGTCTTTCCCCTTTGCTCTACTCGCCCCCGCCCCCCACCCCTCTCTCCCCTCACCGCGTTATCCTGCAACGTACGTGTCAGTTTCACTCTTTCGGCTATTTTTGCCATCCCACCCGATGGTTTTCTGACGTACCAAGGAAAACAAACAAATAGAAAACCGAAGCAACCGAATTAAGTGACACGAAAAATAAATGCAGAAAAGAAAAAAAAATTGTAAAAAATCTTTCAACCATAAAGAATGAATAACAAAAGTCATCAATCGATTTTACAATGACAGTAAGCTGATCCATCGATCCATCCGTCATTGATAATTATATATATTTTTTTAAATTCTTTGTTTCAAAACCCAAACAAACACTGATTGTTTTATATTGTATATCTGTTTTAATTGTTTTTTTCAACGATTACGAATTACCCTCGGTTTGTTCTTTCTGTCCTCTTCTCATCCTGTGATCACACTCTTTCCTTCTTTCGTTCTCTCATTCACTCTCCATCGATCGCTCAGTCGGGCGATTAATCACGCTCGTTAATTTTGCGAAACAAAGTCGTAAAAATTGTTCGACGAGTGAAAAAGAACGTTGGCCGAGATTCGCGTATTTTCGCGATTAATTACTGAAGGAGGGGGAGGAGGGGGAAAGCTCTCGATCTCGGACCGGAGTCTTCGACAGCCAACGGGATGAACAATTACGAGCGTGTGTCACTGAACTTGATATGATTTTCTCGGTGTCACGAGTAATTGTAATCCGTGGAGTTTAAATACCCTCCACGATGACGATCGAAAGCGCAGTCTCATTGTCCATATACCCATTTAAACTGAGATAAGCGTTAACAACATCTTGGCCTCGGCTACATACGGATTTGGAGGCAGAAAATCGCTGATTCTGGGGGCACGGTGACATGAAGATCTCGAAAAACATTTTATTAACATTGGAAATTCGTTTTCTTCTTATTATCATTGATGCACCTGAGTCTGATTCAATCGAACGGTATTTTCCCGATAGGGTTTTTGAAGGAAATTAAAATTATGTCGGAAAAAAAGTCTATTGACCCACATCTGTAAAATGAGTCCTATATATCGCTTATGCATAAATTTTTCTACTTGGAAAGACAAACTCGAAATCTCGGACGATTTAAAAAAAGTGCATCTGGCCGGGGTAGCTGGGCGTTGCACTTTTGCTCGCACGCGTACCCGAGAAGATCACGAAATTATTATCACAGCTTTCACACACACACACACACACACACACATAAATACACACGAAGTTGATAACAAAAAAAAACGAGTTAACGAGTTGTATATGAACGTACGGTATGGCATTTAACGAGTTTTGAAACGTGCTCGGTTATCTCTGGGGGTCAGTGGCAACCGCGTGGTTTTCGAATCTTTGACCGGTGTCGAAGAACGGCCTGAGAGAGACAGAGAGAGATAGAAAGAGAGAGAGAGAAAGTTAAGAATTGCGAGTTGCGAGTTAAGAAGAAAAAGACCGAAGGAGAGGGTCTCCGAAGAGTTGGTGGCTTATCTTTATCTGCGGCCTTCCGAGCTAAGGGTCGAGGAAACGGGGGTGGGGCTCATCTCATTCAGTGTGTGTGTGTGTGTGTGTGTGAGACATGTGAAGATAGGGAAATATAACGAGAATTGGGAAAGGGGCTGGACGGGATGGACACGGGCAGAGAGGAGGCGGGGGAAGGCAGAGGGGTAGATCGGAGGACGCACATTGATAGTCGGACATCCACCGAAGAGTTCGAGGACCGCTCACTCTCTCTGCGGCCGGATTTGGTACATATTATGGGACCGAAGCCGTCAAACTTGGCTCAACAACGCAATGACCATGTGAATCGTTATACAGATATGTATGTGTATGTATGTATGTGTTACTATCGATTCGACAAAAAGTCAAAACCGCGCGAGTACTGCAGTCACTTCGGTATGACGCACTTGTCATCATCGACGACGGGGGGGCTAATCTGCCTCGCGAGTGCGCTTTCATTCAATCTCCCAACGACGAGTCGCTCTCTATCGCAAGTTCATTGGCAAGCCGGTGGATATACATTGTCGATCGTTTTCATCGGCTATTATTTCGTTCGACTGGAACGCGAAATATATATATAATTTTGATTTTTTATCACGACTGTTAATTGATTTTGCTTCCTCATAAAGGAAGCTTTGTGACGGTCCGAAAATTTTTTTTCGAGATCTTAATGTCAATAGGTTCAAAATGTCCTAAAACATCCAGAAATGACATTCGTAGAAAATGTCCGGATGTATGTGTGTGTGTGTGTGTGTGTGTGTGTGTGTGTGTGTGTGTGTGGATCGACCCTCCAAAATTCAAACGTCCATAACTCGAAAACGGTTATAGCTACAGCGCTCAGATTTTGCACACATGTGGTGCCATACAATCTCTATGTCATGTATAATTTTTGCAATAATCGACGCATCCGTTCGAATTTTACAGCGTTTTGAATTTTTCAAAAAATTGTCGTGAACACTCTAGCGTTCGCAAATTTTGAGATATTTGTCTAAATAGTTCTTCAAATATAGAGTTATACCCAAGGTTGTATGGTATTGCATTTGAGCCGAATCCGTCGACAAGTTCGGATTTTATGATATTTTGAATTTTTCAAAAAATGACCTTTGTCGCTTTATTTGCCGTTAACTTCCACCAATCGAACCCAAATTCTCTACAGCTATTGAATGTCATTAAGTTGTGATACATATTAAATTTGGCAAAGATCGGCCAATCGGATCGCATTTTAGAGCAATTGGAAATTTTGAAGTTCTAACCTTTGCAAATTCAAAAATAATTGACGGACCGTGGTGAAATTTATAGACGTTCACCGCTATTCGTAAGCAAATTTGGTAGACATTGAACGACGCGTTCAAATTTTATAAAACTTTATTTCATATACGCGGTATAGTGTCAATAAACAGTAGAATGAACGAGCTGCTCTAATTGAACTGGAACTCGCGACGTGGACGCAGTTTTTATAAATCTGAACACTTTTTCAGTTCCTAAGTTTGAATAACATTCGAATATCGAATACTATGATCGATTAGAAATGAAAAAGCTGCAAGTTGAAACTTGCAATTTGCTTCCTCTGAGTTGTAAGTAGTGAACGAAGATTCCTTTATGAGGAAGCCAAAAGATAAGTGCTCCGTCATAGCTCCCTCATTCTTGCTACTTCATAAAGGAATCTTCGTTCACTACTTACAACTCAGAGGAAGCAAATTGCAAGTTTCAACTTGCAGCTTTTTTATTTTTAATGATAATTGTATTTTGAGGATATAATTTGTTTGCTAGAAGCTGAAAGTTAATTGGATATTTTTAATGATAATTTTCAAGGAATATAATCATTTTATTGGTATTTTCATTGTTTTTGTTTTTTTTTTCTTAGGGGAATAATTTTTTGAAAATAATTCGATTCTCACTGGGAATAAATAATTTTGGAAATGATATAATCTTTGTTCAGTAGGAGTCTGAATAAAATAATATATTTAAAATCATTTTTTGCACGAGTTGATTCTATTGTTTCATTTTATTTACATAATTATTATTATTGTTATTATTAATTTTCAATGGAATTTTTTTTAATCGTTCCTCTCTCACTCTCTGTCTCTTTCTCTTGGATCTTGATAAGGAATTACTGTGAACTACACATTCAGTCCGGCTTCACACAATATCGTACAGTCGAATGTTTTTTTAATTTATTTTTTTTTTTTTCAAATTATTTTTCGCCTCGTAAAAAATCAGATAAAAAGTAACATGCAAATGTACAACGGATGAAAAAATATTCACAGCCGAGGTAGGCGCGCAGATTGGTACGAGAGACGCGTATATATCGGCACTGTCCGCCCGAGAGATCGAGAGGATCAAAAAGATTGGCTCGCGAGATCCACGGACTGTACGCAGGATCAGCCCCATCGTCGCTCGTTGGGCTGTCGTGCGCGCGCGGCGACGCTCACCGGGTTTTGTAAATCGTATTAGGGATTATTGCACGAACAAAAATATCCCCGCCCCCCCGCTTTCCCGCACCCCGCTGGATAATCCGCGCGCATGTGACGTCGTTGTGTGAGTGGCATTAACCCGACGTTCGTGTGTGCGTGTCGTCGCACACGAAGAGATGTACTCTCTCGTTCATCGGGCATTGTGCTGTGTGTGCGCCTTCATGAAAATTTACATAGTTACGTATCGAACGAAATCGCGGACGACCGGCTTATCGGAGGTTTGAAAAAAAATAATGTCAATTTTCTATTTTTTTTCGTTCCTAAAATTATATTTATTTTTTTTTGTATTAATCATAATTACGGATAATTAAAAAAAAAACAACTCGATAACGTTGTTTTTTTATGGCTAATTTTCAATTTTGAAAATTAAATATAACGTTGCTATTTAAGACAAAAGTTTCGACGAGCTTTTTCTGCAAATTTTGTTTCTGTTCTGATTATTTAATAATTAAGATAATTAGAGATTGGAAAAAATAAACTTCTGACAAACTAAACAATTGGTGATTTCGATTTTTTCACAATGTCATGATTTGCAAAACGAGCACAAGAATTAAATCATTTTTTAATTTATTTTATTTTCAATTATTGAAGATTAAAAGAATTGAAATTAATTTTTTTTTTTCAATTAATTTTATTATTTCGTATTATTCGTTATTCTGTTAATAGGTTTATCAAATGTAGTCATGTAAATTGATATTATGATATTGTTACAATAATACACAGAAAAAGCGAAGATGCTGACCGTGAGGACTCAACGGCATTTTTCTCCTTCGAATCTTTGTCTCACGTCGGCTTACATTGCTTCCGTTGTAATGACACAACGACGATCGTAGTTTACGTCGTTGCGACGTTTTTAAGGCTCTTAAACACAAATACGGACGTAACCGTGCGACGCACAAGACGCTGTTTATCTGAAGTTGGTTCACGTTTTCTCGTTATTTTCCGCTTTTCACCGTTTCGTTTGTTTCTTCGTCGCAAAGTAGCAATCACGATTTATTCTCAACGGTATTTGATACAAAACAAAATGTTTCGCACGAGCGTGCTTCTATTCTCGGCAGAGAGTCAACGAGATAAAATTATACAGAAACGATTCTTCTTTAATGTCTTTCTCCATTCTTGACCCACATCTTCATTTCTCATTTTTAAATCCATCTTGCGACGGCCATCTTGGATTCTATAGATCTGAATTTTTTGTAAAATTTAGCCACCATTAAAATAGTTTTTAAAATTATTATCAATGATTTTTATTTATTATAGTACTAAATATAATAGTACAGAAAAAAACTTTTATTATCTATTATAGTATTACATCTAATCGTATGGAAAGTAATTATATCAAACATATAATTATCAATTATTATTTTACATACGAAAAAAAAATCTTAAAATCAATTTTTGATTCCTTAATTTTCTTAATTCTTGAGTAATGAAAAAAAATCAAGATTGATGTTATAAAAATATTCAATTTCTATGTTGAATGACTTTGTGTTTGCTTTGTTTCGATCGATTGTGTGTGAGATATCCGTCTCGATAATTTTTGTAGGCGAAGGGAAAAAGAAAGTGAAGACGACTAAGAAATAGGAAGAGAGAGAGAGAGCGAGAAAGAGAGGGAGAGGGAGTGACAAAGAAAGAAAGTTAGGATGGTTCGCGAGTGCAATCCTATTTCTTTCTTATGCAAAATCCCGAGCGTGTAGCGTGTTAGAGGATTAAAAGTCTGCTCGCTATGCCGTACTAAGGCCTTATGTGTACCAGTGGCTACAGTACGTTCGCGCTTATATACGACAAAAGTGTATAGCGTTATAGCGCGGCAAAAGTGTAGCGATGGGTACGGAACGGAGGGTCAGCCGAAGACTTAAGGCTACTAACAAGATTAGCCTAAGACGTCGAGTCCACATACCCCGAGGATTACGTATTATGTATTCACCCGATGCTTAAGTATTGAGAGATCTAGTTCTCGTGCGAGCCGGGCCAAGGCGTCGTCCGCCGTGTCCGGCAAGATCGAATCTCTCTTTGCACACCGTCTTGCTCATCAACCCGAGAGAGCGACTATACGATACGATTCAATTTACGTTCAACTCTACATTTTGTTTCTTACAATATTACATCGCATGCGAGATGTGCATAAATCAATGAAATAAAAATTATTATCATTATTGCAACGAAAACGAAAAAAAAAAAAAAGATTAAAACTTTTTTTCTAGCCGCAATTTTTTTCCGGTAAATGAGAAAGTGCGATTACGTAATTTTAGGGTCCACTTCAAATGAAAATATTTTATGTTTTGCAATTTTTAAAGAGTCAACAATTTTTATTATATTTTGAAATGATTTTTGTTAAAAAGAAAGTTGTTAACTTTACTTCGAATTGTAAAACAAATATTATCTCCAATCCTTCATACCTTCATACTCATAAAAATGAGCATCCAAGAGTCATTTTAGTCCGTCATTTTTCAAAATTTTGTCCACACGATGATCAAATACTTATCAGCTCACGAAAAAATAACATTGATACAAAAAAAGAACGAAAACAATCTTTCAAGTTCAATATCCGCCAACTATTTATCGATATATGTATTCCTGATACCTTGCAGACCGATCGCATGATATTCTTATGCAACAAGCAGCGCTGATTACGAAACAAAATCGAAGGAATGCATGGAGAAAGTGCACGAAAGATAGTGGGCAGTGAAAATGAGGTTGCAAAAAAAGAAACAAAAAATCATATTCAATAAAATAAAATAAAATAAAATAAAATAAAATAAAATGAAGCAAAAGCCAAGGTGGAGAAGAGTAGAACGAAGAACCAAGCGGGTCTCTTATCTCCTGGACGGCTGGTACTCCATTCCGAGACGAGATAGGACGAGAGAAAGAAAATCAACGAAAATAAAAAAATAAAAAAGGACGGAGCACGAGTCTGAACGTATTTTCTCGTCTCTCACGATTGAGAGACAAACCCACCTCGCGGCCGAGGGGGGTCGAGAGAAACACCGGGAGTAGTCAGTGGGTTTGCTCTGGTACAGGCGCGAAGAAACGGGATAAGATACCGACCGAGCCGACGAGGCCAAACGTTCGGTTTGAGTAATTGTCGACTTACGAATGTTGGATCGTCAAAAGCTGTTCGTACTCTGTTTCTCTCTCTTTCTCCCTCTCTTACTCTCTCGCTCTTTCGTGTTTCCTAACACCAACGACTTCTCGTTGCCTCGTCTTCAGGCTCACCGAAAATCCAGATAAGCCGTCAGACGAGCGGATCAGTACTTTTCGAAGTCACGCACGATTACGATCCACGATTGTCTTCAATATCACCGCAATCTCACAATAATCTACATAATCTAATTCGCTTCGTTGTAAGACTTACAATCTTTCATAATCATCGGATTTCACAATTACATCTTTCAAATTATTTTTTTTTTTTTTTTACTTCCAAACTCTTCAGTCATCCAATGTCTCAATAAAGTGTAAATCAATCAAACATTGATGACAAATTAAATTTTAAAAAATTAAAAAAAATACATAATACACATACTTTGTCGAAAATTTGAAAATAGAAAAAAAAAATTGGATAAAAAATATCCATAAAGCTTCGAATTATTTATTTTTCTTCGAAATTCTTCAATTCTCCAATTTCTCAATCTATATCAATCAAGTGTGAATCGATCAAACATCAATCACAAATTGGCAACGAAAAAACAAAAATTCTTTCAATTATTTCGAAACGAAAAATCAATAAAAAAAAGCACATCGTGTCTAAAATTCGGGGAAAAAAAGACTTTGAAAATTTGCAAATAAAAAATGTAACAAATAGTTTGGAAAAAATTTTCTAAAATATTCGACGATGCGACATTGCGTATAAAAGCTGAGTCAAGAATACTGGTCGGAGTAACCGTTGGAAGACGAGAAGCATCAGCGTAGATCCGATGTGGTACGAGTAAGTGGTGGTTTTCGTAAGAGCGAAGGGGGGGGGGATGGTTCTGATGCGATTTCACGGTGGATTTGCCTAAGATCTCCGCTAAGGAGCCCTTTAACCCCCCGAACGCGCGCGAGCGTTCGTTGCGCCACCGGTGGGTAGGTCCTATACCCCCGAGGTCGAGGAGTGCAACCTCGCTCGTCCCGGATCGAACGGCTACAAGCGCCATCGTCGAAGGCCTTTCTCCGAAAGATCCTCTTCGTCTCTTCTTGCGGCTGTCCTGCAACAGCCACCGGGGGCTTCCAACCCCCTCCTGCTTCACCTACTGATGGAACCTACCCGAAAGATTTACCAACGTCTTAACTCTCTGTGGTCGAGACGTTGTTAGATTAGAAACAAATAAAACACATAAACATTGCATTTGTTTTATTGCTCTCGAGCTTATGTTTTTTTCTCACATTTGCTTACAAATGCTTCTTTTTTGAAAACTTGTTTCTAATCTTATTCTACGTCACCGGCTTATTACTATGTGTATGTTCTTATTTTACATTTTTCGATTGCTTCATCGGCCACTCACTTATTAATGAATAAATAAATAAATAAATAAATAAATTAATTTTATTTTTTAAGAAAATAGATATTTTCTTATTGATTTATTCATTTATTCAATTAATAGTTAAGTGAGTGAATGAATGAATGAATAAATAAAACAAATAAATAAATAAATATATTTATTATAATTGAATTTTTTTTTCTTGTTTATTTACTTATTTAATTAATTAATTGATAGTCAAACGAGTGAATGAAAAAGTGAATGGGTGAATAAATGAATGAATGAATGATGAATAAATCGCAGTTACAAAATTTCATAAAATTTGTAAGAAACATTGTTTTTTAAAAGTGAAAAAAAAAAATTCCCAGAATTAAGAGAACGAAAGGATTGTCAGTGAGGAAGCTGGGTTTCATTCTCCTGTTTTCCTGAAAGGTCAGCCGCACGAAAATCCCCAATGGATTAGATACGCCTTTGTCGGGTGAGCGCGTCTGCGTAACGTAAGATTTCCCATGCCGTCAAGGGGGTTGTAACGCGTTTCACGATTGTGCGCTTCTGTTTATGTGCGTGTGAGGGGGGGTTTAATGTTCGTGAATGCACGCAAACCCCACGTACACTTGGACGGACGAAGGAAACCGAGAGCAGGCTAATACTGCGTTATTCCGAGGTTGCTCGTGGCGAGGGGTCGCTCTTGGGATTACAACGTCATGGTCGTAACGAGGAACGAGATTTTCACGCAGGCCGGACAACACAGAAGCAGATAAATCGTCGCGACCGGAAGGATCGGCTATCGCTCGACGTTTCCGCGGAGATTATTCCGTCAAAATGACGAACGAAATTATTCATCATGATGTTTGTTTGTTTTTTTTCTTTTTTCGCTTCCTCATGGAAAAAAATATGTGACGGTCGAAAATTTGTTTTTTTTTCTCGGGATTTTCATGTCAACATGTTCAAAGGGTTCTAAAAAACATCCAGAATTTTTTTTAGACGAAGCCAAAGATTTAAAAAAAAAATGTCTTTCTCATTAACAAATCTTCGTTCACTGCCTAAGATTCAAAATAAGAAAATTGCAGTTTTCAACCTACAGCTTGTTTATACCACATACGAATTTATTAAACAAAATTCCAATTTTTTCGTCAAAGTTTCGAATTTTCGTGAAAAAAAAAATTGACTTTATGAAAAATGGTGGTTATTAAATATGGCGTGTGTGTGTGTGTCGATAAGAAATCGAGCTTCGAGAAGCTTGGCGTCGTCGATGAGTTTGACGATCTCGCTCCCTCGTTACGTTGCAGCAGCAGCAGAGCAGCAACAGCAGCAACAGCAGCAATAACTCGTTACCGAAAATCCCCCGAATTAAGCTCCTTAGCCGAGAAATTTACGAGACGTTCCTCTTTCCACCGCGAATAGACGAAGACCAGTAGCACGGGTGGGCACCCACCTTCACCGATATAACCCTTCTCCACTCTTCCGCACCTCTCTCCCTCCTCTCCTCCGCCCCCGGACCAGTTTAGCAAAGTAATTTTAATCTCCGAGCACGCTTAGGCGCCTGGGACCCGCGAAGAACGCCAGAAATGCCTCCTACTCTCTCTCTCTCTCTCTCTCACTCACCCACACACACGCGGGATCCTCAGCTTCCGACCCTCAGTTCTCCACCTCCACCGATTTCTGGTACACACCCCTGTCGTTTTCTCCAACGTCTCACGTACACACGAATTCGGCATACGTGAGGACAAACCCCTTCCCGAGACATATTACGAAGCGTAAATGTTGTTGTGAGACTTTCACCCCAACCGAGCTGTCGTTAAATGTGTGTATTTCGTTACCGTTGTATAAAGCTCGACGTATGTGTGTGTGTGTGTGTTCGTGTCTGTATAGTCTCGCAGTTTATAAGACACGTGATACACAGTAGTTGCCTCGGTTCTTAGGTACCTTCTCTATATTTCTCTCTCTCTCTCTCTCTTTTTCTCTTTCGTTCTATTCTCCACCTTGTATAAGAGCTTATTCCCTAAGCGTCTTAGGCCAACTTTTAACCCTTTCCTTCCACACCCACGCATACACCTATCGGCTCTATAGCGTTCCCGCACTGTCGAACTACTCGTCAAAAAAGTCTGATCCACAAAAATCATGATTATCAATATTTATTTATTTATTAAAAAAAAAAAATTCATTTTTTTTTTCAAGAATAAATTTTCGCTTTTGTGAAATACAAATAGGTTGTTTTTCTCATTTTCTCGGTGTCAGAGATGGATATCCTTTTGATGGAAATATTTCATTCATATAATTATAATTCAGATTTAGGTTATATTTATATAAAATATAGTGATTATTATTTTTCAACGGCTTTGTATTTTTTAATTTTTTAGAGGCGTTACGAAAAAATGAATTTGATGAATACTTTAATGAACAAATGATCACGAATCATATTTCATCATATCTGTGATAATTTGTTTATCAAAATATTCAAAATATTTCAAATTCGTGTTTCTCATTGAGCGAATGCCTATTCCTAGTCGTCGTCACGAATAACGTGTGGGCAAAAAAAAAAGACAAGAGAAGAAAAAAAAGAACCTAGAATGATTCTCGCGTGTCGCGGTTCGGGACTATCCGTCGCGTGCATTCTAAGCCGTTGGCTGTGGGCTCATACCCTATAGTTCGTTCTCTCTCTCTCTTTCTCTCTTTCTCTTTTCTCCGTTTCCCGTCTCGCTCGTTCCCGCACGTATTCGCCGTGGACGCGTAAGCAGCGCGTGCCCATCCTCGGCGTTGAGGGTTGATGGCGAAAGCACTAGATAAGACATAATGAGATAACCTTCCGGGGCTTATAAGATCACCGGCCACGCGACGAAACCTTCCAAATCTCGACGAGTTAGGTTTAGCTAATTTTGTCCCCCGACGAACACGTTCACAGGATCGCCCTGCGCCTACCCTCACGCGAATCATGATGTTCACGACGATATCAAATTACCTAGCTGTCATGGATCGACATTTTTTATTCATAACGTTAATGTTAACGACAAAAAAAATTGTTGAAAAAAAAGTGTGATAAGAAAATTTGAAAAAAAAATCGTTTCTTGGTTCTGACGGGCAATATTTGGTCCTTTTCGTTAATGAAAAAAATGTGGAACGGTCTGAAGTAGTTGCAAACGTACTTTCGTTGCCCACTTGCGTTGCACTTAGTGAGAGAGAGAGAGAGAAAGAGAGAGAAAGAGAAAAAGAGAGAGAGGGCTTTCGGGAGGCGGGGAAGAGTTCTCGCTCGTTCGCAAGATAAAGTCGTTGAAAGAGTTGGTACCCTTATCTGCGAAGCCCGACATCCGCCGGATCAGCCTCTGATACCAAAACGCCCACACTTTCCTTTTTTTTCACTCGCGCGATCACGTCGAACGCTTAACGGTTAAGAGTTGCCCTCGACGGAAATCCGTCAGCGAAAAACACATTAGTAACAATGTTTTTTTTTCCTCCTCCCCCCTAATGACGTTAGAATTATTCGATAAAATGTTTTCCATTGACATCGAAGTATCAATTTCATCGATTATCAATTCATTGTCTGTTTTTAATAATGAAAAAAAATTAGACATTTTTTATTTTTTTCTTCAAAATTCATTTTTTTTAATTACAATAATTTTTAGGTTTTTTTTCAATTTTCAAATAGTACTGGTGGGAACTTATGAAGCAAATTTAAACAAGACGATAGTTAACATGGTCTTGGGTCAGTCTGGATTACCGAGAGTTATCTATAAGAACTGTACGAGAGAAACCTTACAACTCACAAATAATCCCTCGTGCTGCTTCGCCTACGTTTCGTGTCCTCGTAGTTGCTCGTGGTGGTTCCTCAACGTTGTCTCTGGTAGTCGTCTCATTACTCCAAAGACCATTGACGTGCTCAAAACCAACTGTTTCTATCCACATGCTTACATATATATATGTATATATATATATATGCATACACACGAGTATACATATACGTACGCAAAGCAGGAACGACCGGATCGAGATAACGATAACGCTATTGACAACTGCAGCAACACCGCTCGCAAGCTCCACAACGTATTTTGTATATCACAATACACAAACGTTTTCGCATTATAATACCCCGACGCCTGTATATAATTATCGCACGCCCACAGTCTACTTTTCATCCAAACTCGACAAGTTGTAATCGCGTAAATGCGAATGGTCCAGAATGACGAAATAATTTTTCGTTTTTTTTCTTCCACCCTTCTTTCTTTCTTGCCTTCGTCTTTATTTTTTCAATTGAAAGTCACTCGTTGGAGAATTTTTCCATTATGTACATTTAGATATCTATATATATACGTATATATAAATATATTATTCGTGTTGCCGAACGGCTTTTTCAACAGGGTGAGGAGGAACGAATGAGGGTGGCTAGTCTCGTGGAAATTATCTCGGTTTCGGGTCGTTTCTATATATCTCAGCCATTAAGTCGAGATCCCGCGAGTGGCAAAGCGCACCGGAAAGAAAAACCAAAAGAAGTGAGCGGAAGGGGGTTGGGGGTGGAGGGTGCGGGGGTTGAGTGGAAAGCTTGCGGTGTGTCGCAAAAATATGTTCAAACTTTTTATCTCGTATCATCACCGTTGCGAGAGCACGAGGGGTGGTGATGAGGTGAAGGGGGGGGGGGGGGTAGAACCATCGCAGCGACACTGAGCATTGAGAAATCTCGCTTGGCTAATTTATCGAGGGTGCTGGTTTCGGGCCGAGTGTATTTCGACTTTGCGCTCGGTTAAACTTCGTTTCGAACGAAGAGAATAAGTTTTCACTCTTCTGCAAAACATTTGGGGCAGGAGGAAGTGAAGGGGGTGGGGGTGAATGATTCCGTAGAACTTATTGTTGAGGGATCGATCGGTTCGTGAGCGTGGACAAGGGGTGGGGGGAGAGTGGTACGGAGGGTCGAAAGATACAAGATTGAGACGAGTAAATGTGTTTATTTTTCCGAAGAAAGAAGCGTCGTGACGTTGGAGATGTTGAAAAAAGAGAGAAAGAAAGAAGAAGAGAAAAGAGAAAGAAGGAAAGACGATGGAAAATGAGGCGGAAGTGAAGGACGGAAAATTTCAACGTTGCAAGAACGATGAAAAACGGTGGAAAGGGAGAATGGAAGAAACTGCTCGTTCCTCAGCTCTGGGAGAAGTAGCGCGGGTGGAAAAAGTGGGGGGTGGAGGGTGGGAGAGGCAGGACTGGGGTAGCGAGGATTTTACGTCTTCAAGGGCTGGCTACGGACGTTGGCCGCTTCTCTTTCGCTTCTCACTTTTCGAGCTCTCCCGAGGAGGCTTATCTCCGCACTGTCAAAGACGAAAAGATGGTTCCTGAAGCTTCCGCGCGGCGGTTTCCGTCACGGGCCGAGCGACATTACGACTCTCTCTCTCTTTCTCTCACTCTCTCGCGCGCCCGGGCGTGGGAGATAACGGAAGTCTGATACGGAAAGTCACTTCTCTGACCTGGGCTACAAACCGAAATGAGAAATGTCTTTGCGGTATTCTCGTTCTGATAATTCACCCCCCCCCCTCTGCTCCGACCCCCGATTTCCACCTTCAGTCATTCACTTTTCGAGTGGGATGCGATATATTTCGCATTAAAATTACGGTTGGAATTAAATATATATTTTATGTAGACATAAGTACAAGGTCACTTGGAATTTTTATATTTTTTGTTTTGCAATGAAAAAGTAGCAAACAATTTTTTTTCGTCATACATTTACTCAACGTCGTTTATAATACTAGTCTTTTTTTTCTAATGCGTCATTGTATTAATAAAATTACCAACTCTACAAAGCAATAATTATCAATGACTCACAGATTATTCTTCAACACGGTTCCGCTGAATATTTATAATCTCGAGATGTGAGTCACGTGACTCACACCACATTTCCAGAACTTGGAAATTGCAACCGTAATTCAAATTCTTCTGGTTCCCTCTCTTCTTTAATATCACCCCGAACCGCTTGATCGATCAAGGTCGATTCATCGACTTATCAGGACATTCATTATCAATGTCTCATGAATAATTCGCGTGTTCGCGATGTCTTCGAACAATAATCCAACGTTATAGACCCGTGACGGTTCGTTGTGCGTTGACCAGTCGTAAACAGACTCGGTAACGTGGCAACTAAGATGAGGGTCCAGGATAGCTCGTGATGAAGCTGATGGAATATATATATATATATATGTATGTAGATGGCTGAAGGTAGTGATGCAAGAGGTCTGAATTCTAACCCCAAAGGAGGCCGCTTTTGGGTGGCGAAGAGGTTGGGGGGGGAGGTCCGAAAAAGGGGTCGGCGCGGCCAGCTGATCCTGGCACAAAGACGTCGTGGCCGACCTCTTAATGAAAACTATACGTTCTAGGATTAAGGTAGCCAACGGTCAGCCAGTTCCGGGGTACACGTGCAAGAGAATCGTAGCTTGCGACGTCGAAGCCCGAAGTGGTTCGCTCTTCTCCTATCCCCCCAGCCTTCACCATCCCTTAATTCTCGCCACAACCCCGTCTTACACTCGTGCCACCGTAGGATCACCGATGGCAATCTGGCCCAGCGGCTCGCAGCCACCACTCGGGGGGGGGGGGGGGCTGGTCCATGAAGTCCGAGCTTTACTCGCCCACTGGCTTTACTCATCCCGACGAACAAAGTTCAGGCATTAATACCTAATATCGGCGGACCGACGTAAATCCTTTGTTGGCCATCAGCCGTATTTTCGTTCAAAACGTTCGGTGTTGTCCAGGAGATTTCACGAAGTTACATCAACGTGTGCGTTGCACGAGTGTGTCAACTCGTCGGTGATGTAACCCGGTCGGGAGAAGCTTGACGACACTGTCTCGATGGAACCTGCGGAAAACCTTCCGTTCTTCATGTCAAAGGATAAATTTATGACTGGATTATGATGTGCATGTTCATTTGGGGGAGGAGGTAATCCGAATGCATGAATTTGTTATGAGCCTTTCCAATAATCCAGTCACGATTTTGCTCTCCGAACCAAAAGCTTACCTCGTTTCCACTCTATCCGTTGGATCCATTAGATGGACCGATGGCAAAAGCTAATTATTCATCATCGATCTCTAGACATCGTTGTGACGTGTGTGACGATGGGAATTTAAATTCGTCATTCACACGATTCGATGATCCGGCTGAATGATTTTGTAGTGAAAAATTGGTGGTCGTTTGTCATAGGAAAATTCTATGACAAGTTCGCCAATACAATTTACTCAAAGTCTAGTAGAATTAAATAATTATAAATCATGCCAAATTGTTACAAGATTACTGAGGATTGATAATTAAATTAAAAAATCTTAGAATAATTACTCAAAAAAGTGTTTCATTAGTCATTGGTTAAAAAGTACGCAATCCTGAACTACCCTGTTCTATGAATATAATTAGAAGTTACCTGATAGTCGGGTCGACACGATCGTTCGTGAAGAATCCGAAAAATCTGACTCGGATATTTGTCGAACGGATTATCGAGAGATGCAAGAAGACAACGGCTGTTTGGAACTCGTCCGATACGTCAGATCGTTCGTGATAAATCCCCCCGCCCCCCCCCCCCCCAACATCTCTTCCACGACGAAATCTCTTTCTCCAACGAGCTTTTCGGTTGTACCGATGAGAACAGGCCAAGAGCCGCGCGACTCGTGGAGTCTGTTCGACTATTGCGCGACGAGAGGTCTGGGATTAGTGAGAGTCCCGGAGTGGGATACAGACTCGCGGGGACTTAAGTCAGGGTTAAACAAGGATCGGGACCATTGTGCGAAACGCCCAACGTTTTCCCCCATTGTCTTTGGGAATTCACGGGCGCGGGACGGACGAGTGGATCTGCATACGCTTAGCGCGAGGGTTATACCCGTTAGTAGCTTCCTCTTCCTCCCCCCGTCCTCCTCGCTCACCCTGGCATCTCCTTTGCGCCATCACCACTTTCGGAGAATCATCCCTCGCCCGATTTTGAGTTGTGGGCCGGGGGTTTCGATGCGATGCCACTACAATTTTCGAGGATTCCCACTAGCGTTGCATCCAACATGGCAAATCTCGACAATCTGATTTCAATGCCCGAAGACTCTCATGGTCCCTATTACGCCCTGCCGATGATTCATTGTTTTCGGGTTTGATGGCGGGAATTAGGATCGGACGAAAATTCTGTGTTTTGGATCTGATGGATTTCTTCGTTTGTTTTGTTGCAGGCAAAAGTCCAGTTCCCGTTCATTGCGTCGTAGAAGCTATTCACAGCATCGTCGAGAGCCGACTGAGCGTGGCTCGCGAAAAATGGCGAAGTCCGCACGTGGAGATTGACACATATGTCATCATTCCAGCGGCTGTACCGTTCCAGGTGAGTTTGTGGGATAATTTGATTCATATTTTATGATAAATAATTTTACAGACAAACGGACGCGAATCATTGTTAGTTTTCTTCAGCTCTTCCAAGTTTAAAAAAATATAAAAGGTGTCTGAAGACAGTTCATTTCTATTACTTCTCTACTTTGCATTGTTTTTTTTGTTGGCTCGGTCATATCGATTTTAAAATACCATATTTCTAAATGATCGAGATTACTATGTCATACGCGACAAACACAATGTCAACCGGACATTAACGTGGGGACCCGTTATTGTTTTCAGGATTTGGTGGGCGAAGCACTGGTCAGGCTCGGATATCCGACGGATTTGATACCAAGCGCACGGGGAAGCATAGTCGTGCGAAATTGGAAGCCACTGCCCATGGAGAAGGTGGCGGACGAGCCACTTCGCACAGTCGGCGACATTCTCGCGGAATTGACGACAGTCGCGACATTGAAAATTCAAGTATACCGATCGAGACCTCCGCCACCCAGTCCCGCGGCTGAAGTGCGAGACAAACTGCTACGACTGTTGTTGCTTCACAGTCACGCGCTTCTCGTTTCCGCCGGATGTCCTCTCGACGAGGTAAATAACGAATCCTCATAGGAATACAATATTGTGGCAATTAATGTGAACACACTGTTTTTCCCTCTATATTTCATATAATTGTAAGTTAGTTGAATTTAGTTATAAATACCAAGTCATTTTATGTTTACTTTAATGATGAATATGTCCTGTCTTGGGTTCAATGACTGCATTAACTCGTCTTGTTATGGAATCAATTAAATTCTGCCAGCTTTTCTCATATTAATTTTGGTCCAGCAGTTCATTTTTTGCTGAAAATTGGCTCCATCGAGAGCTTGAACTTTTTTCGATTCCACTGACTAAATTCGACTCCAACGTTGCCTTGTATTTCTCACTCTTCGTCATGCCACCAAATGTTACCACTTTCCAATACTGTCGAAATAATTTACACAATCGCCCAGTCGGTAACAAAAAAAAATCATAAAAAATTACGGAATCAAAAAATAAACGAAAAAACAAATATTTTGCAAAAAGTCTGACGATCCCATGAATTTCCGGACACGAAGATTTCTCGTAGTTACGTTTATTCTTGAGCATTACGACTTGAGATTAAGACGTCGCTGCGAACAAGACGACGCGTAGGAGGAGGGGGCGGTTGGGCTGCGGTGCGGTAAGACCGCTTAAAAATGTATAAAATGTAAATCTAGCCGGAGAGTGTTTGTCGCCGGGACACCTAATCTCATTAACAAGTCCTCCCCGGTTCGTCGGGTTTTCCACGGTCGTGTGTACACCGACCTCGCCGAATCGCTCCGCGACAAACCTTCTCGTCGTCGTCGTCGTCGTCGTCGGTGCTTTCTCCGCGTTCCTTCGGTTCCGCGGCTTCCGCGACGGTAATCTTCGTCGGAGTCTCTCGCTACCACCCCCTGCCCGACCCCGGTGCCACCCCCGGGCGGGCTCTTACCACCGCACCGAGCACGCTGATCCCCACCTTAAATAAATGCTTTCTCGGTTTCGACTTTCCACGAGTCTGCTTGATAATACGCGGCCGACCGGTCAAAAAGTCCCCACGACCTTAAGACCTCGTGGTACCCGATTTTGGGGCACCCTTCTTAGAAGAATTAATCATCCCAAGTCGTTACGGTTTTTTTTAAATTAAAATCGTTTTTCGCAAATTCATGTTTCTATGAGAGTACCCTCGAGTAAAAAAAATCACATATCAACTATATAAGGGATTAGGCATGTATAGTCTATATATATATAGTCTATGCATAGCTTATAGATAATTTTTTTACTTGTACCTTTAGGATTTTATTTATTCTTTTTGAATATTTTGACTCTTTGGCTATTCTGACAGAATTTTCTGTTGCTGCATTCTTGAGATTTTATATCCAACTTGGGATTTGAGTCAAAGAGATAGTTCTACATTACTGATGTTATTGGATAGAAAAAATATATATATTCATGTACATATATATTTTTCCATTATTTCTTTTGGAAATCATTTTTTATATTGATTATACTCTGTTTAATTAAATCTTTGAGAATCAATCGAAAAAGCAGAACCAACAATTTTTTGAAATAAAACTTTTTGTTTATTATACGATTTTTTTTCGCTGACCAGCGATTTGTCTTAACTCGGAAACCCCAAGAAAAATTCCATTGCGAACCCGATCGCCATCGATTCGGAATTTTGTTTGTTTTTTTTTTAAGCACACGTAGATGAAAATTCACGTGAACGTGAAGTCTCTGGACCGTTGAGTTTGACGAACGTGAAGACGATGGGGCCTCATCGGTGAATGCGGAAGATCTCATAGCCGTGGCGTGTGATAGGATTACCCTTTACTCAAGCAAATTCGCGGAGCCTTCATCAAAAGCCCACTGCGATATAGGGGCGGCAAGGGGGGGATGGGTTGTCGAGGAGAAGAGCTGGCTGGAAAAAGGGGGGGGGGAGGGGTGGGATCGTAGGCTGACGGCTGCAAGGCGCCAGGGGGATGAAGGGGAACGGATGATAGAGCGTTTCGAGTAAGAAGCACGAGATGGCGAAATGGGGCCGGGGGGGTTGGCACCCCGGGGCCGGGCATTATCTAAGTGCACCTCTTTGAAGATCCCCCGGCAACGTTGTACCCACCCAACGAACTTTAATGCCGTTCACGGTGGTCTATGATTACCAATTTTCTCCGACAGACGTTTCACAATCTCCCCAACCCCTCTCCTCTCCTCTCCTTAGCGTTTTCTCGTTCCCCATGTACTTGCTTGTACTCAAATTTCGTTCGAACTTCGATATCGGCACGAGTCTTCGACCTTCGTCTTGCCATCTTCGCCTCAACGCGCGCACGAACTTACATACACATTAGGATGGTTCTTATGTGGAGCTCAGACGAATTTTGACCCCCCCCCCCCGCGCCTCACACATTGGCTCCAGATTAATTTAAATAAGTGCCCTCAACATTTTAGCTCCGTATCTTTTGAGTTGGCCGTTATCAGGAAGGGTTGGTTCTAATGTCACTCAATTGAGCTTATCTTGGCCATACGAGGCTAGAAAAAGGTAGAAAAAGATAACGAACAAAAGAATAAACCGAAAAAATTAGCCTAAGATTGAAAAATCCAAGAAACACTGTAAAACGGAAGCCAACTGAAAAAACGAAAGATGTAGAGATGTAGAAGCTGAGATGAAGACTTTAAGGAATCTTTACAAGAAAAGTGGATTGAGTGTCACATGTGCCCAGTAGCTTAAATTGATATCCAAACTCTCTCTCTCTCTCTCTTTCTCTCTGCCGATTCTCCGCAGTTTCGCTTCGACCGAATAACAACAATCGTCGTTTCATCGCTACGCCGACTCATCGCAGAGTCCTGTGATCTCTTGTCTCGTAAATCCATCATCCTCGCTAACTGCGCAGAAATGCCATTTAAACGTTTCGGGTGATAAACAACGAGGAAAATTCGTAATCGTTCGATTCTTCGGCGTCGCGAATTACACGACCAAACTCCAGGGAAACGAGTACAAAAACACATATATATATATATATAATTTCTTCGTTGAGCTTCGGCCATGTTTGATTGTGCGCCGGATTTGGATAGCGATTGATTTACTGCGTGAACGACTGCGAGAGATCCCAGTATCATCCTTCACTCGCGCATTATTTTATCAGACACGAAATCATATAATCATAGCGAGGAGAAACGTCTTCGCGACTTTTAGCGTACGCTTGTAATCCGTCGACGGGTGTTGGGACGCGACGAAGTTCTATCTTCTCGATCCACGTTAGCGCGTTACACACACACACACACGTGTAAATCAGGCTGAATTAAAAAGTGAGAAGCCACAAAACGTCTGAGATAAGCCAAACCGTCGGGTGTGTCGGCTCCTGATGAATGTCGCGTCTCGTTGATCGTTTTTGACGCCTAAATTGTTTACCGTTATCACGACATCTCGACGCGATTACACGCCCGTGAGAATTTATTACAAAAGCTTTTATTTTTCACGAGTTTTTAGTTTTGCTTTCTCATTGAGGAAGCTCTGATGTGGGTAGTGAACGAAGATTCCTCAATGAAAAAGCAAATTAATTTATTTCAAAAAAAGGGTTTCCGATAGAAAAATCTTCGTTCACTAATTTCGATTCAGAGCTGAATAATTTTAAATAATATAATGCATCCTCATAGAGAAATAATTGTCGTCCGGATCAAATTAAAAACCCCTCTTCAGGAACCGAGTTGAATTACAAAATTATCGTACGTCGTACGTTGAAAGAAAAAAAAATATACAAATTAAATTGTAAAAAGATACAAAAGTCGCTACTCGAGTTTGCCCGATCCACAGATTACCAAGTTAAGGTGGCGTCGCGACTAATCCTCGCCTTCAACATTCAACGGCCTTGTTTGTTCTTATAAATCACATCGATAAGCAAAACGCACGAGCATCCGTCTCTCATCGTCAACGCGCGAACGGACGAAAAATTTTCCGTAATCTCTCGGGTTCGTCGGTGGTTGACGTTGCCACGTTAACCGTTTGAGTATGAGCCAGCTATGTTACCCAGTCTAGGGATAACATGTTAATCAACGTTTCCTTACATTTTTTTTTATTTCATGGCAGGCATCTGGCTGGCGTAGAAAGGGAAAAGGAGTACAGAAAATAGAGCAGAATAGGCCTAGGACTCAATTGCATAGTGCAAGCTATTATCTCCGCCCCTTATTGTTATTATTAACATGTTAATCAACTGTTAATAATAATTTTTATTCATTTTCTGTATTTTTCATGGCGTTTGCAGATGACCTTGTCGTCGTTGTGTCGCGGAGGAAACGATCTGACCGAGGAAACACGAAGAAATTTCGAAACGTGGTTGCAACAACAACAATTGGGTTTGGGTTTGAACACGATGATACCAACATCGAATCATCATCACATGCAAAGCCCCAGACCGGATTCCGTGGGACCGGGGGGGCCGGGCGGCCCCATCGGACCTCCGCATCCGGCGATGCTTCCGTATTCACACAAAACCCGCATGCGCACGAGTTTCGATCCCGAATTGGAATTGCCGCGTTTGCAACGTTGGTTCGGTGAGAATCAACATCCGTCGCGTCAACAGATACAGCATTACGTTTCCGAATTGAATTCGTTGGAATCGCGACGCGGACGCAAACCGTTGGACGTGAACAACGTGGTTTACTGGTTCAAGAACGCCCGGGCGGCCCAGAAGAGAGCCGAGACACGGGGCATCAATGGTTACAGTCCGCCCGGGTTGAGTCCACGTGGTGCGAGCATGGTCAGCGAGGACTGCAGCGACGAAGAAGAGGATTCTCGACATCGAGTAAGTTTTTAATATATGTACATGTATATATTGTATTTTTCAGGACCTATTTATATCCAGAAGATCAGTCGCCATCGTCTGAATTAGAATTTTATTTTGAATATTTTTTTGACACAATTTCCCAAGTAGAAAAAATATATGTATAGTTTATATATAAGCTATAATAGGAGACTAGGAATATATAGTCTATCTATAGATTATATATAGACTATACATGAACTATATATATATAGACCATAGGCTTTTAGTAGAGTCTATATATTTATTAGGGTGGGTCAAAAAAATCGACTATTTTTTTTTTAACTTCTTTACCCGACAAGTAGGTTTCTAGACACCGTTAGATAATTCACAGCAAATTTGAGCTTTTTATTTAAATGTTAAGATCCTCCGCCACGCAGTTTTTCATTTTTTTTGCAGTATCAGAAGAAAAAATTCATATCGCTCTATCAACTGATGTTTTGAAATAGCCCTCCTTCTATACTGGTAGAAAATTGTCCGCTCTACAAAAAAGATCTCTTACAATTTTTTCGTAAACCTCACTGTTTTGAAGATATTTACGGTTCAAGTTTGATCATTTTTAGACAAATTCCTGTTTTTCTTATGAATTTTGTAACTCGTTAACGAAAAATCATTATGGAAGGCGCAATGCTTAGTTTTGTAGAATGTGCGCTGCTCTACAAAAATGGTCTCTTATGAATATTCGATTGAATTAAGCGTTTCAAAGATATTCGTCGTCGAACTTCAATGCACGCCAATTTTAACAGTTTTTGATTAATAATTCGGAAAATTTAAATTTAATTTATGAGTTTTAGGGAAATTCATACAAATTTGAGTTTCGATCGTAAGATTAACTATTATAGAAGTTCTTTGTTCGAAAATTTATTTGAAACTTTTGTTCTGATAATATTTTTATAAATTATATCTCTAATAATTTAAAATGACGATCGTGATGTTATTTTATTTTAAAGCGTGTGTTCAGAACGTATTTCAAAACTTTTTTCTACATAGTATACATAGAATTTTTCGTTCTAGGGGATTTTTGCTTTGAATTCCATTAGAATCTGATTAGGATCTAATAGAATTCAAAGCAAAAATCCCCTAGAACGAAAAATTCTATGTATACTATGTAGAAAAAAGTTTTGAAATACGTTCTGAACACACGCTTTAAAATAAAATAACATTACGATCGTCATTTTAAATTATTAGAGATATAATTTATAAAAATATTATCAGAACAAAAGTTTCAAATAAATTTTCGAACAAGGAACTTCTATAATAGTTAATCTTACGTTCGATACTCAAATTTGTATCAATTTCCCTAAAACTCATAAATGAAATTTAAATTTTCCGAATTATTAATCAAAAACTGTTAAAATTGGCGTGCATTGAAGTTCGACGATGAATATCTTTGAAACGCTTAATTCAATCGAATATTCATAAGAGACCATTTTTGTAGAGCAGCGCACATTCTACAAAACTAAGCATTGCGCCTTCCAAAATGATTTTTTGTTAACGAGTTACAAAATTCATAAGAAAAACAGGAATTTGTCTAAAAATGATCAAACTTGAACCGTAAATATCTTCAAAACAGTGAGGTCTACGAAAAAATTGTAAGAGATCTTTTTTGTAGAGCGGACAATTTCCTATGTGTATAGAAGGAGGGCTATTTCAAAATACCAGTTGATAGAGCGATATGAATTTTTTCTTCTGATACTGCAAAAAAAATGAAAAACTGCGTGGCGGAGGATCTTAACATTTAAATAAAAAGCTCAAATTTGCTGTGAATTATCTAAAGGTGTCTAGAAACCTACTTATCGGGTAAAGAAGTTAAAAAAAAAATAGTCGATTTTTTTGACCCACCCTAATATTTATATAATTTATATATATAGACTATATATGCCCAGTCCCATGTATAGCTTTCATATATTTTTTGTTACTTGGGGTTGAAACTATTTTGAGCATTTTCGAGTTTTCTAATTTTTCAAAGTATTATTATTTCCCTGCAGATTTTAATCTTTAACTTAGGAATATAATTCTAGTTTAGACGATAGCGAGATGTCGTTCCAATAGGCTCCTTCGAATTTTAAGTCAATCGGCTCATCGGTTGCTGAGATGTCCATATATCTGAGAAATAATACATGCATTAAAAATTAGTTGATAATGTTGCTTATAGGAATAATATAAGATACAATGTATTATTGGATTGTTAATAAGACGAATAAAATATTTTCATCGACGAAACTCGTGATTTATTTCAACTCACGCGAATTTTCGTGACATTTCCAGTCGATCTCGCCCTCGCCACGTCCACCGAGCAGTCCCCCGGTCGGTCCGCTGTCGCTGACGACCCGGCCCGAGGACCAACAGCCGCCCGCTTCGTCGCCATCCGTGAAGCGCGAAGAGACGAGAGTTTCGTCCGGTTCGGAGGACGACGAGACGAGTCCCACGGGTTCTCTGCCACCGGGTTTTTCCATCGTTCCCAGTCCGATATTTCACGGTCATGGTATTATGTACATGTCGCCTTACATGACGTCGCGCGGAACTCCTGGATGTCCGTCGAGCATGTTGGACGAGAGGCGTAAGAGGAACCGGACGTTCATCGATCCCGTCACGGAAGTACCGAGACTCGAGGCCTGGTTCGGTCACAATACTCATCCCAGCCACGCGGTAAGTTTGTTCAATGAGAATATCAACCCCCCCATCCCCTCTCCCTCCTCCCTCGTCACTTCACCCAACGTAAATCGCACATCGACGAATAAATTTGTCGTCGTAACGTCCATTGGATTGAACGCAATTAACAATTTTAACAAAATTTGCCTCTGAATCGTAGTGAACGAATATTCCGCAATGAGAAAACATTTTTTCAAATTAAATTCTTTCGCTTCCTCATAGAGGAATCTTTGTAGAAAAAAATGTATAAATAAACAATTGCAAGTCAAGAAATTTTGAATCGCCAGACGCTCAAAAATGAAAAACTTGAATTTCTGTCAAATCCGAACTATGAACATCAAACCAAAATAAAAAAATTCATTCAAATTAATCATTTCAATATTTTTTTCTATCATTATTGTTACAGCTTATACTGAAGTACACGGAAGAATTGAACCGGATGCCATATCGCCAAAAATTTCCACGTTTGGAACCCAAAAATGTGCAATTCTGGTTCAAGAATCGTCGGGCCAAGTGCAAACGCTTGAAGATGGCTCTGTTCGATGGGGAATCGCCCCAACCGCATCCATATCACGCGGATTAGTTTAATATCACCTCACTTCTCCTGTAACATATTTCCATGGAGAGCAATTGATTTCAAACTTCGAAAAAAAAAACAAGATAACAAAAAATAAATAAAAATTTAAGAATAAATTAATACGGAATTTTGAAAACACAATTAAATAAATGAGAAATGAAAAAAGGTGAAAAAAATGCGAAGGAAAGAAAACGCATATACATCTCGTACGTAAATTATGGTTGATTAAACGATGAGAATTATGAGGGCACGTTTGCCGATCAAACCGGGCGTGCGTTCTGACGCGGATTCTTTCGCCCGCCCAATGTATACTACCCGAGAGGCTGTTACTATTGCTGTAATTATTACGTAATTGACTAATATTATTAATTATTTTATTATCATTATTATTATTATCATTGTCATTATTTTATGAATGTTCTATTATTATTATTATTATTATTATTATTATTATTACTATTATTAATAGTGTAAATACGAAGATGATATCAAATAATAAAACTGTACGCCAAGATTCTAGTCCTTGACCAAATATTTATCTTATTTTCCCTGTTTGACTCACACACTGATCACATCGTCGATATTATCTTGAATTTTTTTCATTACATCAGATTTTCACGATCAACGAGACACACAATAATATCGTTCCATCGATATCATCGTGTCTAACTCGTCGTCGACTGGGTTGGGTTTATTTCTTCGCGGATCGATCGTCACGATGAACGGAGATACGAGGAACGTATTTCCGCAGAGATGGCGTACGAAAACTCTGTGGCCGATTGTCGGGTAACGCGCATAGAATCTCGCGTCAGATAGTCGCGCGCGTCGTCCACTGTCTACTAGGCCTCACACGACTTTCGCAACAATGAGACGAGAAACGGAACGTTTGCGCGCGCTTGTAAACGTCGCGTGAGACCGACGAAAATCTATCTGCCAACGAGATAAGACAGTCGACGGGGGGGACTGGCTACGGCTACGGGGGCGCATGGTGGAGCTGCCTGTCATCGAGTCAACCCTAACTCAAACCCGCGACAATGGTCAATGGTTACACATAACGTTCTATGAATTTATATACATCTATACACGTACATACATATCTGTGTATATATATATATATAAAGATATATATGAGCTATTCCACCAATTCGAGTACCGAGTTTGGGCTTCACGACCAGTCATCTCTTGATAACTTTTACAAATAAAAGTTCCCATCGAGAAATGAACGATGACATTTCTGCAGATCTTTATCTTGGTTATTTTATGGCTGTAATTGTATGGGTCACTCTAGGAATATTTCTTCTGTTATTTAAAAATTAATTTCTTAATATGTTTTGATACAAAAATAAAATTAGTCTTGGCCAATTTTTTGTGTAAAAAAGCTTAGCATTTCGAGGGAACTTTCTTATTTAACAACCTCTCGAATCTTTCAAATTCGAAACCCGAAAGCTCATCGAAGGACAAAAATCAGAATCAAAAAAATTTAAAAAAATCAGAAAAATCTTAAAAATCAGAAAAATCAGAAAAATCAGAACATTCGACAGCAACTGATAAGCAATGAAGAACCTGACGGAATTCGGATAGTCGAAACGACGAAGGAACGTTTTATATAGAGTCGAGTGAATTTAATGAGAAGAATTGTCATGACGATGAATGGCAATCCCGTGAGCTTTTTGAAGTCTGATTATTTTTTGTCTGAGTCGATGGGAGCCACTTGCACCGTCCGGGCTAGCCGTCGATAGGGTGAAAGCTATCGAGAACCGACGAGAGCATGGGGGAGGAGTGGGGGAGGTCGGGGGATTAGACGGGGCAGTCTGTGGAAAGCCATGAGGACAAAGGAGTCGGGGGCTCTGCCAGGGGCTGCAGAAGGGGGTCGGGGCCAGGGGCAGGATATAGGGATAAGAGAGTGGCTCCAGAGTCTGCAAGGACTCTGCTGTCGAGTGGTAAGAGAATCACCGCGGATCGCGCAAGATATTTTTCAATTCCTTCGTAAGTAGGAATAACACAAAGATGACGGGGTGTATCATCGTTTGTGATAAGGGCACGGATGTTGCGTACACGCGAAACGACGACAACGACGACGACGAAGAGAGCAACGCATAACCATCGGCTCACGGTTTCATCTCTTCCATGTCGTTTCTGGCGTAGGTTCTTTGGTTCCCGAGTTCAAGGGAGCTGGAAGGGGGGGGCACAGAAATGCTGAAGCTCGGGGATCCGCAGGATTTAATGAGGATAGGCGGATTTGTCCAATTAAAACGTCTTACAAGGATCCATCCGGTCGGCCGCGAGCACTCGCAAAACGTCGCTTAATGCTACCCCCTCGACTACCTCTTCTTATCCCTCACCGACGTTTCATCGCCATCTCCTTCTTCGGCGTTATTCGTTATCCATCTTTCTCCATCTCGTCGCGTTTTCTTCTTCGACTCTGCAGCTCCACGTGACTATCTTCACGTAAAGATATCGTCATCGATCAAAAACTTCTCACTCGGTCTCTCTTTCCCTGAATACTTGAGATCCCTTTTCTACTATTCTCAATTTACTTCCAGGGCTCGTGAAATAGATATATATATATATATATATATATGGGGGATTCCAAGTGAAACCGTGGAATGATTTTTCTCACCTTATCCGATCATTCCAGAAAATTCTTTTTTGGGATTCGTTTGGACTCCAAATAGATCCTAATTATTTTTTTCAGAACTTCATCGCCACTCCTGAAAGTGGCGAGAGCATCGATTAACTTATAAATATTTTATGTATATTCATATGTTTGATTGGGTTATGAAAGATTATTATTTGACGGACGTAGAAATATCGTAGCCCGGGCAAATGGCTGACTAGGTTGGATAAGCAAATTGCGTCCGCGTCGATGGTCCTGCACTGACATCACCGGCAAAACGCATTGGCGGTAACCACAAGGGAAATAAAGAGCACACAGTAACTGTGTATATAATGTGCGAGGGAGATGAAAGATCCGCCTGGGACCATGAAACGCCGGAGGGTGGCAGCTTATAAAAACGTGGAAGTCAGCAACCAAGAAGATGATCCGTTTATCTGATCTTTCTTTGTCAAAACGTCGTTGGCTTTTTTTACCCCTCGGGTGCGCAGTCTCGCTATATATTTCACTTTCTCGACGTTAAATCTCAACGATTCACAATTTGGGATGAGCTCGAAATAATAATTATGACTCGTGCACGAGCAAAGTAACTTCGACGTCCCAATGATTGACCGCTTTCACGTGGTTTCACATATTTTCATGAAATACAATTTTGTTTACAGATGGTCAACAACTGGTACGTCAATCTCCTTGCCCCACATTTTCGTCACAATAATACATTATTCCATAACGAAATGTCGTTCTACTTTCATCTATTATTATTATTATTTTTTTTTTTTCAAATTTTATTTTTTTCCATGATTGTGATGTTTTCGAGATGTTGCACCTGGACCTGGCTGCTGTTGAGGTTTCGTTGGCGCGTTGATGCTGATGCTCGGAGGGGGGGGGGGGTACGAGCAAAGCTTTCATTGTCCTCGCTTCGGCATTCACAGGACGTTCTTATCTCGCTAACCGGAGAGCTGTCAGCAAAGTTCCTGAATAACGGCAGCCAACGCGGTAGAGCGGGTTTTGCCGTTTGCGCTCTCCTACCGGTTTCGTGCTTGTGCTTTTCCGTTTCTCCTAGGCGTTGTGGATGCCCGACTCTACCCTCCCCTGCTCATGCCGTTTCTACCGCGGGTTCCTATCTCCCCGCGGCTAGGATATGCCCAACTGTGTGCACACACACAAACACACGAGCAATGTTTCCGCGCTTGTCGCCGGACGTAACGTTTCAAACAGATAGATAATGCATATATAATATTATACGTGTGTAACGGAAAATACGGGCATTGCCATCCAAACTCCATCGGAAACCCGGTCCAACAGTGTGTCACACACTCTCCCAAACCGAAGATCCAATGAAAAATTGCCCATTCGGTATGCCAGCATCACGACAATGCCGCATTATTTCCACAGAAATTCATCGTGGCGAAACCCTGCGAACGGATGTGTCACAACGACCTTCGGACGGAAAATTTCATGAATGAAACGAACGAAGGATGTATAAATGAAATTAACGATTGACGAATTAATAATGTGAAATATTGACGGATTTATTAATCGTCGATGGTTTAAGAAGCACAGCGATGAATAAATTTGCGAAACATAGTTATGTGAATGATATTCTTGAGGTTGCAAATTAGCAGCGGGATTGGTTGCCGTATAATCCTTGAGGGATGACGTAAGACCGAGTTGGCGAAGGGTCTCGGGGCTGAAACGTTGAGAGACGTGGTCGTATAAATGAACTTTGGTCCTGGTCTCCGGGGTTTGCGAAATGTCTTTTACGTATATTCTTTAATCCCTACCCTATCCCCCCGCCCCCCGGCAATATCGCTGGCTGTACGAAAAATTACGAGGCTGCCTCGGGAAGCACGAGAGGGGAAAAAGACGAGGCGGGAGGGTCGAAGGAGACTTAACGGTTGGCCACCGAGTCTCGTGATCCCACCGAGGCGATTGAAAGTAACGAGTCACGGAGCGACGAAGACAAGTCAAGGATCGTGAAAGACACCTAATCTCTTCCAGACCCAAAGTCCATCGTTGAAGATCAAGCCCAACGTTTAGCGACCAAATTCCACAAGAGTCATTTGCCCCAGGATTCTTTATTTTCTTCTTCTTCGTGCCGTTAAATCCTCATTGGATGATATTTATCGTCGACGATTAATCCCTCGAGACTACCGCGCAATATCCAAACGACTTGTATCGGCCCACTTCGTACGATTTCGTAATTCATATTATTTCTAGGTCGTAATCTCGTTTTGCCCCGAATACCCGACATCAAAATGTCATAACGCTGATTGGGTTGTGATTGTAGTGAGGCTGGAAGGTGGAGGGGGGATTCCAGCTGAAGCCTGGTATCGGATTAATCCCAACGATTTCGCACGAGGTCGGCGTAAAAATAATGTCCGGGGGTTAGAAGCGATATTCCGTTCGGAAGGATTTTTTTTCTCGTATCTGGAATACCCACTCACGTGGGGTGGGAGACTCCTGGGTATTTAGTGAAGCGCGAGACGATGTTCTTAATTGATCTACGAGGCGGATGTGTGTAACGTCCGGTTTTTTCGGAGGCTAGCCGAAGTGGTGGTCTTGTGGCCCGTTGCTCGGGGGTGCGCTTGTCACAAGTCTCCAAGAGTTTCTCGGAGCGTGTCTACTCATCGACAACGATCTATGGCAAAGTTTGGGGGGTTGGGGAGAGTGAACTTGAACGTCGGAGATCATACCACTTAGCGATGGACTCGGGAACGGCTTGGAGATCCCTTTCACGAATGGTTGTTGGGGGCGGACCATGCGACAGGGGTGAACGAACGAAATACCGACACATCGTGAATGGGAGTCGAGTTAAGGAGGCATATACACCTATAGAAACCCTAAAAAAGGTTTGAAAAACAGGATTTTTATCTTAATTCATCTCGCTAGCATTTTTTCGTTGAACTTTAACCTTTTCGTCGCTGCTTTCTAGGTGTATATGGCCCCCTTAACCCGAGAGCAAAATAATATGAACGATGGAAGGTGGATAAAGATGAGTGAACGTGGGAAAGGCGAGTAACTTGGTGGAGAAGGGAGATAGAAGAAACAAAACAAAAAAATAATCCGATAGGCATTTTTTCGCGATCGTAAATAAAAGAAATCCTTATAATGGCTTTCGGCAAGGGCCTTTCCGACCCGTGACTACAGTCTCACTTCAATGTCGCCTATCTCTCTCTTTCTATGTCGGTCGAGGTTCGTCCGTGTGGATACTGTGCGCCAGTGGCGAGTTTCTGGGCCGGGGTGCGCGCGGGAAAGGTTTATTAAGCTTCCACCCGCATCCGCGGGACTGGTGAGGGACGTTCGAGAGGCAACATCCCTTTCTCGATCGCCCGGGGAGCGAGGAGGATGAGAAACCCACTCGCTGGAAGAGCGAGATGGGCGACTCCGGTTAATTCCTTAACCCTTATAGACTTGGAAGAAAATTTAGGGACCTCACTTCACGCGCGTTGCGACACGCAAGGGGTGCAGGGGGCAGGGGGCTAAGGCGGATGATGAGGTGGAACGTGGATGGGAAATACTGCGTGTAGTGTTGGTCGCGAATGTTGGAAGAGTCGAGGAGAGAGCGTGGAGCGTTCGAAGGGGGTGGCTGATACGTATAAGGAGAACAACGGCAAAGGAGAAAGACAGTTCTGAGACGGAAGCAACGCTCGTATAAGTCTATATTTGTAAGGTGTGTGTGTGTGTGAATGTGTTTGTGTGTGTGAGAGGAAGACGTTATTCGGGAAACGCCGCTCGGTGGGTATATACGACGGGGTTGTTCTCCAGAGGCTGAACGTATACCAGGTGCTTCCCGAGATCCGGGCGTCTTATGCTCAGAACGATACATAATTTATGTCGCGAACGAGTACCCGGGGCTTAAGACAGTATTAAGATCGACCGGTCTTGTGACCAGTTATCGTGCCCACGACCCAACGCTCACCGAGGTTACCTTACAGAAATCGGTACTCTCGATGCCTCAACGTCGTACCACATGATTTTGTATCCCAAGTACGGAAAACTATACATAGTTCATTTGTAAACTATATTTGGGATTGGGCATATTTATATGTGTGGATTGTGAACAAAATAGGTCATTTATTTTTTCAAAAAATGAGATTGAATCAAATTAATACTGCCATGAATAGTGCCCAACCAAAAACCGAGTGTAACCTGATAATTTTTTTTTTTTAATTATTATTATCTGCTGTGATTAAGCCTTTTCAATGTAATATCGATATTTCTCTGAATTCCCAAAAATAATTATTTTTTAAAAATTATTTTGAATAAAAGTGTGGACTGGGATTTGTGTTATTCTGAAATCTTGTGTTTCAGAAAATTTGACCGGACCGAAGGAATGAGAAGCTCGATCGTCGTGGAAAAGAAACGAAGTACACGGACGATATGTGGTCGAGGTCGTTCAGGGGTCGTCGCCCATGGCTTTTAGCTTCCTCATACGCCTCGCCAAACAGAATCCTTGCACGGTCTCATCCGCAAACGGTGGACCCGGGTCAATCCGATGACCCCTCACTCCACAAACGTCTGCTTCTTTTGATCTGATATATATCCCCCGCGATCTGGGATCTCGACGACGGGATAACGAAAAATAATAAAAATAAAAGATAAATAAAAGAAAACGGAATATGTGTATCGGATGAATCGAAATCCATCGAACGTCTTTTCTTATGCGTCGTCACAAATCTTTTTCCCTTCTTCAATTTTTTTTTACATATCCAAATTTTATTTTCATTCTAGCCGATTGAAAACTTTGTTGAGGCTGATTGAAATATCCAAACCAAAAAAAAATCAATTCGTTCACGTTATTGGCGTATTAGGTAAAAGCCAAAATATAAAATAATCGATGTTAAGAACGCATTCCTCCCCAAAATTGATAGAGCTGTCTCTCTCGCACTCACGGTGCGATCAGCTGGTTTGGCATCGTCTTAAAAAGACGGTCATTGAGACACATTTGAGGATAAGTGGGATGATATAGGGAGTTAAGATCCGGGGATCGTCACGTAGTTGGGATAATGTGTCCGAGGGACGAAAATAATGGAAAATTTTCGGATGGTCCAGCGTTTTTCCTGGGACAGGAGGGCACAGGAGGGGAGATGAAGGAGGAGGTAAGGAGACTTGAGAAAGTTCGCGAACTGCATAGCCTCGGTGGCAAAAGTGAGAAAGACGGATATTAAGACGACACGAAGACTTCTGGGTTGTTGGCTGGGGTTGGGTCGCTTGTGCTGGGCCGTTCGCGATAAAGCAAAGAGCCCGGCGCTAAATACTTACATAAATCTGTATTGCCATCCACGGGGCGGCATAACGCCACCGCCCGGAGTCTTCCTCACGGTAAAGGGGAGCTTAGAGCTTTGCTCACACCGACACCTGGTGGGTTTACTCACACAACGTTGACCGGCGAATCACGAGTGTAGCAAGCGAGAGAATATCGAAGCGCGAAATATCGCGGTGGTCGATGAAGTAACCAGCATCCGTGGACCGTGAAAAAATTTGGACGATCGACACGCGATCCTCGGCTGTTCATTGTCGTGAACCATGAACCTCGAGCTCGACGTGATTGTCGCTCGAGATTCTGCTTTTGGAATGGAAGCTGAAATTTTAGCGTTTCGTCTATTGGCAACAAAAATTTGGCAAAAGAATTTCGAGTCTGAGGCTTCGATGTTGAAGTTATGAAAAAATTTTCTGTAGGTCATTTCAAATGAAATTGTAAAAGCAACTGAATGATTAAAAGTTCATCTGAGACAATCATTAATATTAATCAGAATATTCGGAATGCATGAAAAACTCAGTTATCAAAAGTAAATTTAGGACTTGTATGACGAATAATTTCAAATGTACATGCCAACGTGACGACCATTCGATATCCAAGGTTTGCGATAAGAAAGCACAAGACCGTGAGCTGGCCATCACCGAAAGGGGGTTGAAAGCACAACGACAGTCATAAACATAAAAAAAAAACACAGAACTCGACGACTAACCCTCCAGCCCTTGAGGGTTCATCACGCAGTGGATAAGAAAGCTCTCTTCATCGCGAAAAAATAATGATCCCATCGAAGGGGGAATGAATTGCCGAATTGATAACGGATTAAAGCGACCCCATTCAACCCGATCTCATATCGAACAGTCCGAAGAAAACATCCGATCGATGAAACTCGTGCCGATAAAATTTCATCGCAACAGAGACATTCAAGGTGCAAGACTGCAATAACTCGACCCACGACAATCGTATAAGTTATAAAACACGGTCACACGGTTATCAACCCGAAGAAAAGGAAACACGAGCGTTAGCGGCAAGGATATTTCAGTCGAAGAGGGCAACCGAAAAGAGATGGCGGAGGAGGAGTTGGGTGGGGGTTGGGGGGTCTCGAGTCTTCGTAGGATCGGTACGGGTGCGGGAGCAATAAATCTGGCGGGTATATCTGAGCTCATGAATGTTATTAAGATACAACCCCCGGGTGGGGCGGGCGAGCCGAGCGTCCTGGGGGGTGTGCAGCGAGTCTTCTCCTCGTACGGCAACCCGACGTTGCTTATATATACATATACATATAAGGGTGTGTTAAAAGAAACCAGCAAGTCTTTCCAATTCCTATGGCGACTCCTACATTTTCAGAAGATACTACTAGGTGACATCTCTCAAAATTTCAGCCCAATCGGACTATATTCAAAGGTTCCGCTTTTACGAATTTAATCTAACCTTTGATTAACACGTAAAATCAAATGCACAATATATGCACGGACCCTGCGCATGGGTGGCGAGACGTCAGTCGAAACCACAGGGTTGCATAGACACGGTTATGATAAAGCACAGTGGCGCCAAAGTCAAATCACGGACGGTACCAGAAGCAAAGAGAGAGCAAATTTTTTTTTGTTTCTTTTCTTTTTTGGGGGGAGGGTTTCGAAGAAGCGAAAGAAACCGATGAGGAACGATGAACGAAGAAAAACGTGAATGTGATGAAGAACGAAAACGTTGCGGGGTTGGGGGGGGGGGGGGTGAAACGCGAAGACGTGGCGAAGAAGATGGCGCGCGGGGGGCTTCGTGGTCTGATGGCGGCCGCGGGACACGCAACCGCCGACCCGGAGAAACGGTTATGAAGAAATACCGCCACCGGTAATCCCTCCATAGATCACTCGACGGCCGCATCTCTCTTTCTTAATGTCTCTCTCGCTCTTTCTCTCCATCTTCCCCTCACTCTCTCGCTCCCGCTCTTTCGGCTGGTACCAACCGCCACGTTTTCTTCCGCGGGTGAGCGTCTTAATACCCCGGACTTAACTCATACTTAACCCGCAACGCGCGAGCGTAAACGCGCCACGAGAGCATGCACCCGTTTACCCGGTTCGTCCACCAACCCGTCTGCCCACCCGCCGACTCCCTCGGATTCTCCGCCCCACGGCCAGAAACTTATGGGAGCATCGCCGGAGTGACGTGAATATCCCGAGAAACGTCGGACCCCGGAAATGGAGAAAGATGCGGAGCTTCCTTAAAAATTTGCCGGACCTCGTGGTCCGATCTTTAACGCGCTGGGAGATTTTTAGTGCGAATAATTTTTTTAACGGAGTGACTAATTCGATTTTTTTTTCGTTTCACTGTCATCTGCATCGAGCTTGTTAATTGTGCAATGTGATGATGATTTCAATGTATAAGTGTTTGCTATGATTGCACAAAATTTGTGACATTTTTAGGCAGTCCTGGAGATTTGAATGTAGTTTATCGATATTTATGAATAAATTTATGCGTATGCATTTTTTGGGGAAGAGATGTACTGGATGGTTTGAATTGTGGTTTCTTATCTAGTCGATTTTGAGTAATGGTAAATTATTTTTTTATATCATTATTATTATTATTATTATTATTATTATATTTATTCTATTATATCTTTCATATATATGTACATAATAAGAGAATGGATGTTTTCTATATATACAACAATAATAATTTTTATATGATACGAAATAATGGATGATGAAGAATTTCGTGAAAAATAAGAAAGATTGGAAAGTAAGACGGGCCATCATAAGGACGAGCCGTACGAGCAAGAAACGACAAAGACGGAGTCGTGCCATCGGGGCCAATGTCAATTAATTAATTGGGGGTATCCCGTATTAAATGGACCACGGTCGACATCAAAGTCGCGCGAAGCAACGACCGTTTCTAAGCACAGCGTTTCTAAGTCACCTCCGAAACCGACCACCCTCTTCACCCCCGCCGCCCCTCCTCCAACCCTGCAAGGATATCGGCTCTGACTATCAAAGTGTCCTGTCTGCCAATTAATAAAGACCCCCCGTGTATTTGCCCTTAGATTCATCTTATCCCTAACACGCATACCACGATGTGAAATTCGTAACCGTGAATGTGTCAACACTTTCGAGCAATTTCCACAGAACCATCGGATCCGGTCCGAGACGTTTGTCAATCGTCGAACGAGATTAAAGAAAGGAATTGATTAATATTAATTTGGACTCTGGAAAAATCATAATTCGGATATTGACCAAATAACAACCACTCTAATGTATATATATGTATATATTTAGATAATTCTGTGGCAATCTCACATGTTGGAGATTTGTCTTTCATTGATGATTGTCATCAAGTTAAAATCTCGATACCTAATTTATAAAAAAATTCTTGATCGACATACCAACACAGAAAAGAGAGAGAGAACATTTTTGAGACGCAGTGCATCAGTCGTCTGTAAGTAAGTAAGTACGAAAACGTATACATATATTATGTTTAGCATCGTTGTCCGGAGATAGCGAGCGAGGTGAGGGCCGAGAGAGAGAGGGATAAAAAATAAGAGAGAAGCGCAAGAGACTCGCAGAGGGGTAGGCAGGGGGGGGGGCGAGCGTGTACGTATAAGCCTTGAAGGGTGGTTTATGTATTACGGGTAAGATATCCGATGATTTAGCTGTGGTCTCGGAGGCCCACGGCACCTCGCGCCAAGACGCACCAACCGACCGGGGGGGAAAACGACGTACGCCCGTCGTACACACACCAACGCCAACGATTCTTCTTATCTCCGCGCGGGGGCGCCTCTCGCACTACCGTGCACAACCCGCCCGCAAACCGCCTTATAACGCCCGTCGAGGTGTAATCTTTTATTAATTCTCCGACTTGCCAAATTTATCGCGGCTTTTGTTTACCGTCGAGGCCACCCGGATCTCTTAAATCTACCGAGCTCGACCGTAACAAAAAACATTTGCAAAATCTTCTGCGGCATTGTTACCCAAAATGCGGGTTTTTTTTTCCTCTGAAAAAAAAACTAACCCTCATAGTATCACTTTAAGAAAAAAAGAAGTAATGAAAAATCTCGTAGAAGACAAATGTCCCGTGAAACAATCTCATGCGACGTAAAAATTTGTCATCGGATGATTGACGTGCACAGGCGCCAGAGGGCCCACCTAAAAAAAAAAACGAACACGAAACCGAAAAATGGCGACGAGAAAAATTTTAATAATCCGTGGAAAAGCCAACGACATTCGAATGAGTTTATCATTATCATTATTATATATTATTTTATTTTTTTACTCATCCGTCGAGGGTGAAAGAGCAACCGTGGAGTTTGAGAGATGGTTGTAGAGGGCGCTCAGGTATTTCGATAAGGTAACGTTTTGCCCGGGGGGTATTTCTCGGGGATTTTCGTGTGAGACACGAGCGAGATAGAGTGAGAAGGAGATACAGAGAGCGAGAGCGCGTGAGAACGTGGCGCTATATTATTATTAGAGTCCGTTAAGTCTAAGAGCCTTAAATCTGCGATAAGTTATGGGTACCCCTTCGGACGGCTACGTCGGGGTGGGTTTCGCCGCCGCCAGTTCTGTGTGTTCCGTCTTTATTCCACGGGTTCGGAGTAACGATAGACTTTTGCGCTTACCTCCTTCGCCTCGCAGTCTCAGCGTCAGCTTGTGCGCGCGCGCGCGCACTCGCGGGGGGGGGGGTTGGTTCGCGCAGGGCTGAGAGAAAACCCTCGCTTTGCGGGGGCGAGAAGGGGGCAGAGATGTGCTTCTTCTGTCTCCCTTCGTACAAACCTTATAAACCATTTCCCTATAATATCTTGGTCCACGACGAAGGCGCCTCTGTCGTCTTTATCTCGCATATATTATACCGTTACACACCCGACTAGGGAGTGGGGGGGGGCAGAGGAGCGGAGGGTTCAACGCGTTCTTCCATCTATCCCGCGCGTGCAGCCCTTCGCATATAGCAGGAATGGGCGAGAGCGAGATCCGCGTCTTTGAAGGGGGGGAGTGGGATAATTGAAAATAACCGGGCGACCCCTGGCAAACTAAATCGTATTCCATCCCTCGGCAATAATCAAGATAAACCTTTGTGGATCATCTCAGGATCCTTCGCGACTTAAATCCCGAATCTTTGGCCCTGCTGAAGGCGTAGGAAGCTTCGGAGATGCCTGGTGGTGAATATTTCGAGAAGACCTCCCCCCACCCCCTTCTGCCCTGACGACAACGACGACGTTATGAAATTCTTGGGGATGAAGTACGAGGAGTGGAAAAAAATAAAGGTATATTATGGTAATATATTTAGGAACGTTGTGTTGGGAGGTATTACAGCGTATCTAGGAATTGTGAATATTTTATTTCAATTTACGTGACATTGTACGTGATAATTGTTAATTAGCTGTCGGAAATGAGGCTGGAAAATTGTGTGTGTGGTGTGTTGAGCTATTTATGTTTGTTCGACTAATCCATGGCAAACGTTAAGTTTTCGGTACGTCGGTTTTGTAGTTGTGCAATACAAACACTCGAGACTTCGTTTCGAGGAGGGTCGCTGAGCTGTTAGGAGGCTACGCTTGGATAGCTGGATTTATTACGGAAATCGAAGACTTGTCGTACAGTCGAATGATTCGAAGCAGATGAAGGCGTGTCTAATGAGCTCAAGAAAAAATTGTATAAGCTATTATACCCTATACACATATATGAGGGTGGTCCTTATTTTTGTTGTTTTTTTTCATCTCAGTGCTTTCAGATGATGAGATGGTGCTTATCATAGATACAATAATAACTCGAAACTAATTTATATTTTCATTATTAGTGCTTGCATCGAAAACTGATTATTCATGGAAGAAGGGAAATGAACGTGATTTGCGCCTAAACCTCTACGACACACACACACACACACACACACCCCTTTGGGTATTTAAACTTTTTAAGTCCACCGACCTGTCTCGGGTGTCAGGGTTACTGAAGCTCAGGACTTCCGGTTGACTAGCCGCTTACTTCGGCGTTCTTCAACGTTCTTCCTCCCTCTCTCTCTCTCTCTTTCTTTCACCCTCATACATGTCAAGTGCCTGTAATCCTAATTCAACGAGGCTTCGTTCTACCTCGATACTTCCGAACCATCCTCGATTATCGATTGGCTCTTCTTCCATCCCGTTTTACCCCCTTTCGACTTTCCCCCACACCCACCCCTATTCGACTTTCCACGAACAAATGAATAAAAATAATCAAACATTTTCAAGTTTATCTAAACACACGTTTCGTCGAATCGAAGGACCAACGACAATCAACATTACACGAATACAACATTACACGAAAATTTCTTCGAGTCTAAGATTTTCGCGAGGGTTGGAAATTTTTGTTCTCTTATTTTTCGTATTGGACGTGACGAGCCGAGGATGCGCCCGCTTATCGGGGCAATAAAAACCATCGGGACTGCGATTGGCACTGTGCCCCCCATCAAAAACGTTAACCATGACTCCGTGATTCATTTTTATTTTTATATTTCATTCTTCCATTCGCCATTTTATTTTTTTGCTCGATCCAGCAGCGACGATGTGCGTAATGTTGAGGGGTCGTTAGATAGCGCCGGGAAATATGCTTATCCGCGGGACTGTTTGGCAGCGGTGTAGAGCGGAAAGAGATGGGCGCAGGGGCAACAACCGTGCGGCTCGCTAAAACACTGGTCGCTGTTGCGTTGTACCAATTTTAGCTTTTTAGGGTTGCATAGTTAACTAGAAACCTTTGTGGTTTTGGTCTGTTCGTCTGTCCGTCCATCCGTGTGTCCGTATATATGACACAGCTCCCCATTCTCTCATTCGTACACCAATAAAGATGTAATTTAATATACGGACGTAGATTGATAACCCAAACACAGTAATGATGTAATTTTTGAAAGAAATAATTGTTTCGGACCTTCGTCCCAAAGACTGAAAAGTGTACTCGAAATTTTTTTAGACACGGATGAAGAGTGGGGCACGATGAAGAATCGGTGAGAGAATAAATTGTTGTCGAAGCAAGGGTCACAGATGGGTTGAGATGGACTTAGCAAAGAAATTCGCATGCGGATTTGTCGCGAAGCGTGAAAGCCGCGCGACGGTTCGAAGCTTCGCGAGCGAGTTGGAAAACCGCGAGAGAATCGAAGCGATTAGACAATACGAGCGACCCGGTAGAGAACGGTAGACGTACAGTGAAACCGCTCGATAGTCCAAAATCGGGGGCTACAATTAGTCGGAGGATTGGACTAAAAATTTGGGAAAGAACTCAGTATTGCTGAACGGAGATTTCGAAATTCGTGGGTTTTTCGGATACATCTTCAATCACTTCGATTTGATAATTACTGATGCATTCGATCACAAGATATTCCGCGAGGGATGCCGTATCTTGGACTATAGCGAGTTCGACTATTGAGAGGTTTTACTGTATAGGACAAACTGATACGCCAAAGCGTTGGAGGAGAATCGTTCGCGGCTTGGATTCCGTCGCGCATTCGTCGACGCGCCGATGACAACGACGACGACAGCCGATGAAGTCGCGTTTGCGAAAAGGGGTTGAGAGAGTTCCGACAGTTGTGCCCGTTCTACCAACGAGGTGTCGACGACGGAGACGTCAACGACGACGACGACGATGATGACGAAGGTGTGTGATCCGTACCCTCTACGGTTAGCTACCGGGGATTCCCATTGCCCCGTCTCCACGACTCTCGCGATACCACGCTCACGCCCTGATCTTGTTTGAGGGTGCACCGAACCGAGAATCACCGAGACGGCATCCATTCAAATCTCGACGTTCGAATAAACCCCCTTCTCCCATCTCCCCCGCCCACACCATTTGGGCCATATTCACACCGTGAACTCTCTCCGGGTGACGAATGGAAGGAACAGACTCGGAGGGTGACACTGAGTTACCACTCGATTCAACAATGACAAACAAGAAAAATATATATCTATACATGGAAATGCATGTAAATATGTATAATTGATTTAACCATTTTGCGCTTGCAGGATATTTAAAAAAAAATCGAATTTTAACTCGACTTATAATTTTTACAACAACATGTTAAACTTTAAAAAGTGATATATCGATTAATATATCTCCTGAATTGAAAAATCAATTAAATTCAATTGAAAAATGATTGGAAATATTTTCATTTTTTATATTTTTTTTTATTTCAAGTTTGAGCGAATAGAAAGAAAGAAAAAAAATTCTGCGACATTGAATTATTTAAGTGCCTACAATCGAAAATCAAGTGAATTGATATCCGCACTGTGGGTTGCAAATATATCTGTAGGGCTCCTCATTACCAACCGTAGATGAAATAATAGTGAAAACAATGAACTCTCGTTGTTATCTAACGTTTTTGAGTGTCGTGGTACATTCACACAAGATTAAGAGGGCGTGTGGGGGGGGGGGGGGATTCGTCGATAGCAGAGTGCGAAACTGCGTGACACACGAAAATTCTTTAATGCGGAAGAACGAATAAACGTCGCGGGTCGTGAGAGCGTGGATAATGTATAGGCTCGATGCTCGCACCCACAGCCCCAGACGAGCAGAGCACATATATATAGCCATGACTGAGATTTGATTTACAGAGATGCCAGAGCAATTACGAGTGAACATTTCAAAAGAGAGATCCGTACTCGCGGTTGTGTAGTCGACGGGCGTTGCTTCATCTGGCAAAGGGTGAGAATCCGCCCCCTTAGGCTCCATCAGCTTCGGGTCGAGGTCTGCAAAGGTTCACGAGAGAGAAAGAAAGAGAGAGGGAGACAAAGAGAGTAAGAGAGAGTTTGCCCCGACAACGTGATAAAGCTCGTGATGCGCGTTGCAGTCCGTGTGTTATTACCCGGTTCTTACGTGTAAAACGTATGTGTGTGTATGTGAGTGATGATGTGGCGGTGTACTCCACCACGTTCGACACGGGATTCCGGCTTTTGTACGATGGGAAACGTGAACGCGGAACGTGGAACGACGTCGACGTCGAAGCCGACAAAAGATAAGCCGCTATTTATACCCGAGCTTAAAGACCGACGAAGGGAAATACGCGAGCGAGAGGGGCGGGCATTCGGGATGGATTCTGACGACAAGGGTATAAAATTGTTTCGAGTTCTAGGTTCGCCGGGGTACGATACACGACGTGCTTTCGGCGAAATCATGTTTATATATATATATATATATATATATATATATATATATATATATATATATTTATATATTTGCATGTATTTATATGTCTATAATGTCGAACGAACGTCCTGGCATTTTCGTCGAAACCCGAGGTCTCGATCGACTTTACAACGACAACCAAATCCTCGAGAATTATCAAAGAGAAGAAGAAAAAAAACATTTTTCAATGGTATATCAATTCAATATTACGTTCGTTGGTTTATTTATTTATTTTATTAGTTATTTATTAATATTTATTAATTCATTATATTATTTAGGGGGAATTAGTCAATGGAATTCGACTTATTAGAATTTGACTGTATTATTTAGTAGAAAAGTAAGACAACAGGGTAAAGTAGAAATAACCTAGAATGTAAGAGATGAAAGATGTGAAAATAGAAATAGTGAAAGATGTGTAAAGGGAGCCGGAAATCAATGTAACCCTCAGGGAAATTAATAAACGATTTATTTATTTATTTATTTATTCATTCATTCATTCATTTAATTATTTATTTATTTATTTATCAGACAGCCTCACTCTTTACCTACCATAAAACGTTTTACCGAAGTTGTCACTTAGGTTTCCATGGAGAAATAAGAAAGGTTAGATAAGGTTAAGTCCATTTCGATAGACGTTGGTCGCGGGGCTGTTGGCGCACAGAGCAAATTTTTTTCGTGACCCGTGGAGAATCGACGGGAAAGAAACCGTGAAGAGATATCCGAAGACTCGTCCCGACTTTTTCTCACTCGCGACAGAGAAACGAAGTCTACGAGGAAAGAAACACGAAGACTCGCCCGTTGCATCCTCTCTCGCCCAATCACCCCCCGACCCTCTACACCCCCTCCTCCCACCCTCCGCCCCGTACCTAGACCCTCGCCAGATGGGAGGCACCCAGACCGAACTGATCAATACTTGAAACACCGCGAGGTATCGTGCCGCTATTTCCGGTGTCTCCGCGACGGAAATGAAGGCGTTAAAAATATATATAACCCCGCGAACGCTCAAGCACCATCCACTCCGCGCCCCTCCCCCTCATCTTCTTCACCCACCCGATGATGGCACTCGTACACTCGTTTCCTTCTCCCTCGGTTCACGCTGTACCAGTCGCATCCATCGAAGATGCGGCTTCCAGCCTCGGGCCGAGAGAGTCGATGAAGCTTCCGAGTAACTTAAGTATCAACCGTGTAGCTCTTTCTTTCTCTTCCTCTTCCTCTCCCCCCGCCGGCGGTTGTACTTCCGTTTGTTCCGTCACGATGAAGCGAATGGAAGAATTTCTTCGAAACACCGTTCTTTTATCTAACAGATGACGATGACGACTGCGCTGGCTTTTATGGAAGATCACGGGTCGCCAGCCTGATCGAATTTTAATTATAGATGCAGTTTCTATGCGAATTAATGTGAACATTGAAATTTTTCTTTTGCTCCATTTTTCATTCGATTGAGAGTTTGTTGAAATAAGTTGTAAATGCAAAGTCAGTTTTGTGTTTGTTTGATATTGAATGTGTTCTTCTTTAGCTTTAAGTCGATGTGAGCAGTGGAGAGTCGTAAGGCTCGGATTTGACGATTTTGTGAAATGGATAATCGCGATCGTGAGGATTAAAAATTGATGGAATTGTTTTCTTGGGATACTTTCTAATATTAAATCCCCCAGATGAATCTATCATTGATTGATGATAAAAGCCAGTGGAGGGGAGGGATAAAATAAAATTGTCTCATCGGGTAAACGAGCGCGTAACTGGAAGGCGGGACGATCCGTGTGGAGGGTGGAAAACGTTGGATTTGCGGGATACAGATGCGAAGGGGTTGGCTCACAGGCATCAACAGGTAGGATAGAATGCGGAGGCTGCAAAACCACCATCCACCTATCGACTACGACCGTCGCGAACGAGGATAAGCTCGGGGCTAAGCGCCGGCGCCGGTTAAGCCACCAACACCCCCGGGAGGGTGTGACCTACCCCACCATTGGCCCGCACGTGAATGCGAAACGGACGTGTGAAAAAGCTTCCAATCCGGGAATTCAGTGGGACCTTTGGAATAAAAAAACAACAAGGGGGGAAAAAATGAAAGAAAAAAAAATGGTGCGAGGCTGATTCGACCATTCGGACTGGCGGGGGTGGAGCAGGACAGCCCCCGCGTTAGGGGTTGATAAAAATAAAGGGTTTCTCCAAGCCGAATTTTTTTATTCCACTTTCGAGATCCAGGTTTTGATATTTCGAACGTAATGATTGGACTCCACGTGATTAATTGTCTATTTAATGTTTTTAAGGGTTTGTGAGGGGATGATTTTTCGAAAACCCCATGAGAATTGAAAATAATTTGTAAAACGTTGAGAAAACTGGGAAAATAACGAGAAACCGTCCTTCGGGATTTGTGAGAGCAACAATAAAAAGATCTTGTCGTGGTCGTTGTCGTCGGTCGGTCAGGCGGTTTTGTGGGCTGGTTGGACGAGTGGCGGAAAGGGGAAAATATCCGCATGGGTCAGCCGGAAGAGGCTTAGACCCCAACGCAGACGACCGCTCAATATCGGCTTTCCGGATACTCGAGGTATTTATCCAATGTCTTATATTTTCCAGTCGACCGACCATTCAAATGTTCCAACGTCTTACGATTTTTTTTTCTCTGCGTCACATCGATTTTTATCAATTTTGTTTTACTCATTTTTCAATGTTTAAGATTTCATTCCTCTCGCTGTCATTCAACAAACTGAAGTTTTAAGACGTTGATGGACATAGTGTAGATTTTACAAAGTGATCTAGAAAACTTCACACTGTTTGGGATTTCAATGTTATTCTAACCTAAAATGAGTGTCGTTTTGAAGATCATTGCATCAGTTTTAGTTTCATTTGAGACTGTGGGTTTGAAATATCAGTGTCAGGCGTTTGATACCACCGTGATATCGAATTTGATGGATAATTCGTCGACAAGATGGCGTCGAGAAGTCGCCACGTTTCCTGTAAGTTGTAATAAAAAAGTATTTAGCCTATCGTAGCTTTAATGAAAATAGATACGTTTTTAGGTTTCTGTATCATTAAAGGAATGAATATGTAGATGACCCTCTGCGCTCAAGTCGAAATAACACTTGACTTGGTTTTTTTGTTTAACAGACGAAATTGTCATCGTCGATAATCAACCTGCAACATCAACCGCCCGAATTGGTTCTACGAATGATTTCGAAAATGTCGTCAAATCACGTGGAAGAGCTTTATCTCGAAAACAACGAGCTCACGAATTTGCCACGCACGTTGATCGCCCTATCGAAAATCGAATCCATCAGCTTGGCCAACAACAAAATTACCGACATCTCCAACGTGAGCGTCGTCAATGGATTTTCACGACTCAAAAATCTCGTTTTATCGCGAAATCCTCTGAAGAGCCTTCGTGGATTGAAAATAATTTCACTCGAGAATCTCGAAGCCAACAATTGCGGTTCGTCAAAACTTGTTTTTTAATTTTATTTTTCCAATTTTTTTTTTCAGTAATCTTCATCGATGGAATAAAATTTTTGTCGATAATTATAATCAATTGATTGGCTCGTGGTGCGAATCAGAGATTGAAGAAATTGACGACATCCTGCCAGACTGTTTGCCATCCCTGAGAAAACTAAATCTCACCGGAAATCCTTTAAGAAGCATTCGCAAATTGATCAGCAAATCGCTCATCGAACTCGTGTTGAAAGATTGTCACTTGTCACATTTGTCGAACGAAGCGTTCATCGGCTTGTCCAATCTCACGCGACTGGATCTTCGTGGAAACAAACTCGTCACAATGCCCGACACTGTATTTTTGGGCAACAATAATCTTCGATATCTCAATTTGGGTGAGAATCGTTTGAAGTGCGTGACAAAGTTGTGGTTCGATGACATTCCGAATTTGGAGACGCTGGATTTGTCGAAAAATGCGATAAAGTCGATCGACGAAATGGATTTTGCCAGGCTCGACACTCTGAACAGATTGGATCTTGCTGGAAACGAAGTTACGAAGTTGCTCAATCTTCAAACCTCGGCTTACGACGTTAATTTTTCGAAAAATTCCATCGAAAATGAAGTTTCGTGGGATTTGTCGAGAATGACGAGAATTCGAAGATTGGATCTGAGTTACAATCGATTGGAAGGTGATTGTGGCGCTTTCAAGTCAATCACATTGAACATTCTGATATTGGGACACAATCGTCTGACAAACATCACGAAACAAAGTGTTTATTATTTGCCAAATTTGACGGACGTTGATTTAAAAGGTACGAAAAATTGTCCCGGCTGATTTTCGACCCCCACTCGATTTACAAAAAATTCTATCGTTTTCTTTAACTCGCTGTAGGAAATAAAATATCCACTGGCATCAGTCCAACAGTATTTGCCGATAATCCAAATATAGTGAACGTGGAACTGGACGAAAATCCTTGGAGCTGCAATTGCACGCAATTGTATCCATTGTATTTTTATCTGACGATTGGACAGAGAACGAAAACCACTCGTCTCATATGTCAAAGTCCGATGAACGCATCGGGACGCACTTGGTGGAAATTTTGCGGCGAAAGTTGGCGACAATTGATGGTCGTCGACGATGACGTCGAACGCGGTAACAGATGGATCATCGCGATTTCAGCAGCTTTTGGTTCGTCACTGATATTTGGAACGATGGCTTACATCGCTTGTACCTTCAGAAAAAATTATTCCATGGAATCTCGTGATGCAATAAATTAATTTTGAAAAACGATTAATACGTAATTGAGTAAAATTATGAGAATAAAAAATAACCGCCAGAAGTATCAAGGCACCTGATGGCTACTACGATCTCGACCTCCTTCAGTCTTTTCAAAATATCACAAACCTACAATTTATCATATCTTAGATTTTTCTTTTACAAATTCCCAGAGAAATTTCATAAAGAGTAGAAAAAAAAGAAAACATTCGAAAATCTCATATCCGTTTCGAGCCGTCCGTATAACACTGCAAACCGTCTATCAGTCGTATTTATATTGTATCACACTGTACTCCCCAACCCACAGCGTTGCGTGTTATCTCGCAGGAGTTATCTCAACGTCGGGCTGCCGGTGTCCCATCGTTTTATCAAAGATAAGTTAGTTATTAGTTTACACGTATGGATAACTCCGTGAAACCGCTCCCCAGTCGTCCACACAGTACATCACCGACATTCGGCATGGCCGGATGAATTAAATTTCCAACGAAAAAAAAAATCATGAATCACGATTTATTCGACATCGTGAAAATATACGATCAACATCACGCGTCGACGAAACATCGATGATTATGATTGCATCGTGAACGGTGCATTAGTGGAGATATGCCATTTTTTACGATCACACAGTGACGCGTCACGTGATCGAATATACGTTCGACGAATAATGATCATAATTCCAAAGTGATTGAGTATAATCAGTGAAGAAAGAAAAATGTCAAATGAACGAAAGTATCGCATGGAATCGGTTGAATTTTACGTTCGTGTGGTTTTGCTGTTTTTGATATGGTCGACGTGTTTGAGAACCACGAGTGGCCAAGCACTGTGCCCGTCCAATTGTCTGTGTTACCTCGATCACGAACCTCGTAGAATACTTTGTTCTGGTCAGGGAATCAAAACTTATCCCGAAGCGATCAGTGATTTTGTGAGTCGATTGAATTGCCATAAACGTAATTTAATTCGTTCAATGTTTCAAACGTTGATGACATCTTTTCTTTTTTTTCTCACACCAGGTACAACACTTGGATCTGTCGAACAATCTTTTGGACAGAGTGGACGACACGTTGAATCAACTGACCGATCTTTTGTATTTGAATTTAGCGAAAAACAAATTGACATCGTTGCCAAAAGATCTTCAACAATTGGCGCAATTGCAGAAACTCGATCTGAGCGAAAATAATATAATCGACGTTCGTGACATTGGCTCGATAAATCATCTGATTAATCTCAAGGCTCTGCATCTTTCGTCCAATCCAATAACGAAATTGGACGGATTGACGAACAATGCTGTTCGAGTTCTCGATGTCAGACGATGCTGTGAGTTTTTTTTCGTATTGATTATGAAATAAAATTTAAGAAATTTTAGTTTACTTTTTTTTTCGGGGGGGTTTTCAAAGCACGGATATTTTTACAGCAATTAGCGATATCACGGGTACGTCCTTGAACGGGCTCCCGGAACTGGTCACTTTGAGCCTCGAGGGAAATCCTTTGAAGAGCATTCAACGACTGACAAGTGAAAAATTGAGATGGCTGGACCTGTCCGATTGTTTCCTCAATTACTTGAGTCCGGACACGTTCGAGGGTGCACCAGACCTTGAACAGTTGAGACTCGCTAACAATCCTAGACTCGTTTACAGCACCAGGTAAATACATAACGACCCCACAGGTTATTTCTGAATCAATGTAGGAAACGCGTGGTCAAGCCTCCCGACGATAACGACGTGTTGCGTGCAGCTTGACATTCTTATTTTTCAACGTACAACGTCCTTCTACACATATATATGCTTTGATTTTTATAAATTTTTTCGTCTCGCTCTCGTAGATAAATTTCATTGTACACATAAAAAAATAAATTCCTTGGAAATTTCAGTATTTATATTATTTCTAATTACTTCGCTTCTGCTCAGAAAATGTTCCCATTTAAAATACATTTAGTGATTAAACTTATGAAAAACGAATAATTACTTAACAGCGATTTTTAACGATAGAACTTTGAATCGTGGGAAAAAAATTGGAGAGTATTATCTTACCTTGAAAAGTGTTTATCAAAAAATGTCTGTAACTTGAGTTGATTTTTATGTACAGCCTCGATAACAAATTTTTTACATTTTTGTTAAAAATTTAACAAAATATAATAAAATAACATTTGGCTTAAATATTATTACATCTTTTATACTGATATATCTTTTTGTTTTTCAGAAACGAAACTTTGATGCACAACAATTTAAAGAGATTAGACGTATCCCGATGCAATTTGGACAGACCGGGTCTTCACGGTCTAACCGCTCTGACTCACGTCGTTCTGTCTCACAATCTCATACGAATGTTGCCCGATCGTATATTCGCGAAAAATCGTTTGCTCACCCAGTTGCACCTGAACGACAATGGTCTGAGCAACGTCAATCGAAGCTCGTTCGCCGGATTGATAAAGCTCGAAATTTTGGATCTCTCATACAACAATCTCGTTGATCTAAATCCTTCGACATTTCGCGAAACCATGAATCTGAAACTCTTAAATTTGTCATTCAACGATTTTGAAAAATTTCCAAATTTAATATCGTCCGTTGTAACGTTGGATCTGACGGCCAATATGATTCAAACGATTTCACAACATTTTTTGACGAACATGCCGAGAATAAGAATTTTGAATTTGAGCGAAAATCGTTTGGAAACAATTTACGATCGTTTCGAATCGGAATCATTGAGAACGTTGATTCTCAAACGTAACAGATTGGTGCAAATTGGAAATAACAGTTTCACGGAATTGCCGGAATTGCAGAAAATTGATTTATCAGGTTTGCACATTAAATAACGATTTTTATTTTTATTTTTTTTATTTTTTTCAAGGACATTTTTATGATAATGATTCTTCGATCACGATCGTACGATCGTGTTTTCAGGCAACAGACTTACGGAAGGAATGAGCGTCGATGTGTTCGGATCGAACGAAAATCTTCGAATCGTCATTATCGAAGACAATCCGTGGCGATGCGATTGTCAACAGTTGTATCCGACTTTCGTGTATCTGACCGAACTTCCGGTAAAAACTCTCTCGAGCACGTTGATTTGTCAGAGTCCAAAAAACGTTTCCGGCTACACGTGGGAGAGCGCTTGCGCGAACGAGTGGCGAAATAATCTGAATCGTGCGAAGGACAGCACTTGGGAAGTCGTGATGATCACGCTTTTGATCATTATTCTCATATTCGGTAGCACAGTTTCGTTGAGCCACACTCTGACGATGAAGAAACAAGCGAGACGCGAGAGATTGAGGATGGAGCAGGAGGAAGCTCGGGAACGTTTGAGATTACTTCGTAGAAGGTAATACGATGTTTTATTCGATAGCGATTTCTCATTGAATCCGATAAAAAAATGTTGCAATCAACAAAATGATTTTTTTTTTAATTTGAGCGTATTTCAAACTTTTTTTTTTCAAGGTACAAATTTATACAAATTTATGATAGCCAAAATTTAATTTTTTTTATGTTAAAAAAAATCTTGTGAGGATTTATATTTAGTGGTTCGATCTACCAACAGATGGCGCCACATGTTTCGTTTATTTAAGTCAAGGTGATATATCTTAACCTGAAAACCTACTGCGGTGAAATTTACCCAGTATGACTAAAAAGGGTTAAGAAAATTCTAAATAGCAATGAAATTTTTAGAAAAATTCTAAATAGCAATAAAAGAAATATATTCTTCCCAAATTTCAAGTAGCAAAGAAAAAAAAATAATAATTATTCCAAGTATCGATGAAAAAAGAAATTAATTAACTTGTATTTTTATTTTTCAAATTCCAGAAATATAGATTTATTATCAGAAGGTCAAACATCGTCGGAACCGCGAATACATCCCCTAGAACTGATAAATCCGCCGCCTTACGACGAAGCCGTGCAAATGCCGCGTCTGGCACAGTCGTTGGACGGCCTCGATGTGATATCGATGGATCGTATATCGGGTCCGATGATCGGTTCGACGGAGAGTCTGAGATCGCGCAAGCGACGTCACCGCCGACCGCGAAATCGTGCGCGTAGCGAGGAAAATTTGTCGCGACGCGACGAAAGATCGCAAAATCGACGCGTGCGCGCTACAACACCGAGAAGAAATTATTCGACGAGCGTGCTCGCGGAATCGACTAGCCGGTCGCATCCGCACAGAAATGTTGAACGATCAGTCACGGAGTCCGTGATCATGGTGCCGATGACTCGTCGTCGGGAAATCGAATCCGAAGAACCGAGCAGCGATGGCAGAAGAAGACCGAGGCCGCAAACTCCGAACCCGAAAAAAAAACGTCACAGACGAACGTCCAAGTACGACGGTCATTCGACGGACGACGAAGATTCGGACATTCAGAACATCGTCGGGGGTCGTGTGGTCCTTGCGAAAAATCCATTGTACATTCGTGAACTTCCCCGGGAACCCAGAAGTGGATACAGATCGAACGTTCAGGAGCACATCGTTTGAATCACAGTCAACCAGAGGACTCGACGATGCAATCATTTTATTTTTGAGGGCCATTTACACCTAGAAATTTTTTTTTTCAAGGTAATTATGCTGGATCGCGGCTTTTCTGAATTTTCATGATTTCTGAAAAGTTTTTTTTCCCAAGAGTGTGCATTTGATTCTTCAAGTTAAATGAAGTAATACCACATAATTATCTATTTTTCTTTCAATTTTTGGAAAGACCAGCTATAAAAAATCATGTAGTTAAATATTAATTAAGAAATTTTAAAAATTGGCTGAGTTATATTATATAAGAATAGTGACTTATACTTTTTAGATAGCTACAGCATTATAATGGAATTTTTAAGATTCATTTTTACCTCTTTTCTGCTTTCTAGGTGTATATGTCCCCTTAAACACACACATGCACATCAACTGCCGTCTTGTACATAAAATCGCTCGCGATTTAATGTCGTTATATTTAAATGATTAATTATCAGGTTATCAGCAATAATTAATTTACCACACGTACGACAAGAAAAGTACAATTTTTTTATATCACGTTGATCTTCGTGTTTATTTTATTTTATCTCTCTTTTTGTTTTATTTTTTTGATTGATTAAAGACTGAAATTATGAATGAAGTTTTATCTAGAGTTTATTTTACTCCTGCGCGTGGACCATTATCGCGTCGATTGGGCCCTTTCCGGGAGGTCGAACAGCGTAGGGACACAGTCCGATCGGCAGGTTCGTAGTTTTCATTTATTACAATTTTCATTACATTAGTTAACGACAATAATATAACAGTACTATGTAGGTATGTATGAATACGGTATACGAATATGTTGTGCCTGCCCGAAGGTTCGTCCTTTCGTCTCTTAACCCGGATAGCCCGAGTTCAATTTCAATTCAGCTTAAGTCTACGACGATTCTAATTTACAAACGAAAATGATAATTCATTTGGCTTAAGCAAGTAGTAGACGTTTCATTGAACCCACGTGATCGTTAATCGGTTCAACCCTTCGTGATCATTTTTTCCCGCAATGCTTTTTAATGTTCGTTGTCTCACTCTCTGCACCAAATTGAAGGAATGTTGGCTGATGCGAATTCACCTCGACGAGCGACAAGCTTGCGTTCGAGTAATTTATGATTAAATGATAAACAGGGGTGAGTACAAATATATAAATATATATTCTTATATATTTGTATATTCAACATATAAAGTAATAATAATAAAAGTTTTCGTTCTTAAAAAATAAATAAAATCCCGAGACGATACGTGAACGAATCGGGAACTAATGGAGCTGCGTGAAAACTGGGCTTCACCTTCGTAAATTATGGTATATATTTATTGTATTTATATAAAGATAGTGGGGGGTAAAGTAAAATCATTTATAAAAATACAGACACTATCGATGAAAAAGAAATGACGAGAATCCCTCGACGCAGCTGAATAAAATCAACCGCGCGAGATAAGTCCAATCGCACGAGAGTCGCGAGTCTCACAGCTGCATCGCGATAACGATTTGTCACTCGCTCTTTCGTTTCATCTTCGAAACAAATTTCAAACAAAAAAAACATATATATATATATATAATAAAATAAAAAACAATCAAACAAACAGCGTTTCCATTTCGACACGTAATTCTGAAACGAAGAAGATCACGCGACGATTCGTGGTCGACCCACTGACCTGACATCTAGGAACGCGAACTTCTTTGGAACGTCGCGAACAATCTGTTTTATCGACGGTTCACAACAGTCCGAAGCAGATTGCCAGTCGATCGCATCATTCGATCCTATAAGCGTTTCACGAAAGAAACAAAAAAAAACAAAATAAAATAATAACAATAAAAATAATAAAAACTGTGTGTTTTTTTGTTTTCAGACTGTCCACGTAGAATTAAATCACGAGGGATGAAATTTTCACGGTGTCTTGACTAGGTTGTCACCGGCTTTAGTTCGCGTTATGAGTATCGGGGTTTTCGGCACGCTGTCGGGATTGTCCTGCAGCGTTATTTTGACTCTCTGAGCTCCGGGACTGAGAGGAGGTGGCGCTAGACCATGAAGATTACCGACCGAGCCGTTGGTGGGCATGGATTCCGGTGGCGAGGTTCTCGCGATCGACGGCGAACCTCGGGAATCCGTGCCAACTGACGAAAGCGAACCGTGACGATTGTTACCATTGTGGGTCAACTCCACAGGACCTCTGGTCCTCGGGCAAGCTTCCGGTCCGTTCCCCGACGAATTAACCAAATCCTGATGGCTACGACCGTTCGTCCGAGCTTTGTCCGTGTCGTCCTGAGGCGTGTAAGACTTTCTCGAGGGTTTCACAGGATCGATGACATCGGGAATGGCCGTGTATTGACCCTTCGAACCATCCGTAGGCGAGTTAAACACCAACGGAACGTTTTCCAAATTTCCATTCGACGCGATTTTCGGTTGGGCGCCATTGCCAGCTTCCAAAAGCGACTTGGTCATGTCCTTGAGTTCCGTTCCACGTTCCACGTCGTTGCTTTTGCGCTTGTTACGGCAGAATTCGCCCTTGTAAGCGGCCAAACCTATAAGGGTGCCCAGAATGAAGAGAAGAATGCCCAGGACAACGTAGGATCCCATTCCTTTTTGCGGTTGACGAGCCGGTGAGGCGTCCGCCACTTCGGACGAACCCTCAACCTCGTTTTGAACTCTTCCGGATTTCGAACCGATATCGTGATTATCACTTTCGTTTTTGATGACGTCAACGTCCTTGCTTACGGCACCTTCGTTCGTGCTCACGACAATCGGAACGATGATTTCTTCGTTCGTGGGTGATTTGGATGATGAAGTGGATGCTGGCTCGGTTGACGCGCTGATGAATTCTTCTTCCTGGAGATCGAGATCCTTGGTTGGATCGTCTTCCGGTGATGCCGAAGCGCCTCCGATGTTACCCCAGCCTAGAGTCTCTAGGAAACCACCACCCTTGGACGTACTGCCCCCGTCGGCTTCTTCCTCCTCGTGAGGAACCGACCAGTTTATCGGGGGCACCCCCGTGCCCGAACCCTCGATACCCGAACCCTCTTGGAGGTCGTCTTCCTCGCCAGAACCCTCCACGGGAACTACCGTTCCGCTCTTCGATGACTCCTTGTCAAAGGATTCCATGGATTCCATAGTGGTCTCATGTACCGCAGGAGTCGTGGGAACTTTGTCGGTGTCTTCGGAAATAAATATTCCTTGATCCGCACTCGTCGATTGTTCCTCCGAAGCTTCGGTGGTCGTTAATGTCGATAAAGACACTGTCGTCGCTTCCAACGTTGACGACGTTGAATCATCGTTTTCTGGCAATTTCGTGGGAATCGGAGTCTCGTTTACTTCCCCAGACGCAGTTACCGTGACTTTGTCGTCCTCTTCATCGTAATCGTCGTCGTATTCCGTTGGTGTGTCATCTTCGAAAGGATCGTCCGATGATATTGTCGTGCCTTCCTCATTTTTTTCCTCATCCGGTTCGTCCTTTTGCATTTCTGCGTCCTGTTCTTCGAACCTACATACATCGTCGATCTTCAAATCGACGAGTTGCTTACCCTTCGTCGTCGTGGGACTCGAACACACGATCTTCTTCATCAGATGAACACCCTGTTCCAACAATTGATCACGCATTTTCAGGGTTTGACAATTGCAATTCAATGGATTCCCCGCGATATCGAAAACTTTCAAATGTTTCAGATTCAACAAGCCATTGGGAATTTGTTTGAAATTGTTTTTTCGAATGCTCAGGGTTCGCAATTTTTTCAAACCATCGAAGATCGATGATTCGAGGTGTTCGATGTTGTTGTAGGACAGATCGAGACCACGAAGCTCGTGCAAGTGGCCGAACGTTTCGGGTTCTATGGTCTGCAATTGACCTCGTGTGAGTCCCAAGTGTCGAAGGTCGTAGAGATTTCGCAGAATGTCGGTGGGACCGAGATGTTTTTTCGTCGTCGATGTTTTCAGACTCTCGAGATCGTATGTGTCCATGTACTTGATGTCGCTCAGATCGTGACATCGGGCTTCCGTTCCGTTGACCAGACTGCAAAGACCGTGACAATGATCGAACTGCATCGCCAAAAGCGCGATCCCGAGAAGGGTGAGGCGTAACTTTGCGTCATGCATTATCGTGCCGGTGGTCGAACCTGCGATTCACAAAATACACGATTAGAAAATCACTTTTTTTTTAGGAAAATACATTTGAAACAAAAAAAGTCTATTCACAAAACTTGCGTCGTAAGATTTTTTGAACTGTTGCAATTTTTTTGTATTATTTTTTTGACTTTTTTTTCTTATGTACGCGTGGAGCTTGAATAACGTGGTTGCTCGTAAATTGTTCGCGAACGTTGGTGCGATTTTCGCAGGCTTTGTATCTCCTCGACAATTGTTATCGCAGTGCTTTATCAGCGATAAGACGTGTTTTTGGTGACGAACCGTCGCGACACTCGCGGCTATCTCGCGTAACTTCGTTGCCTCGTTGTTCCACATTGTCGCGTACGGTTCGAACAATAATTGCAATTCATCCGGGTCAACTTATCCGTAATTGAATGACCGACATTTAATATTGTCAATGTGGCTGGAAGCCGAGCGGAATAATTAAAACGAATAAATTGAAAAATTGATGCAATACTATTTGTGTAAATAATTTATGTAAAGTTCCTGCATCTAACTTTACAGACTTGAATATTATTATAGTTTAAAAATACATTTGCTTGTCTCAGGTGACTAACGATACACGAAAAGTTAATTGATAACATTCTTCGAATGAGGATTAATATTCGGGATCGAAACGTTGAAAAAAAAATTAGATGACCAAAAATTTATTGATTTTTTTAACGATTTTTATTCTCATATATTTTCTTATTTTAATTTATTGTTAGTTATCCGAGAATCGACAATCTATCGATGTGATTTATTTTTTTTTTCAAATATTTTATTATTGTTATTCCAATCATTTTGTGTACTTTACGTTTTGAGTTTTAAGACACAACGTCGTGCCAAGTCGAGGAAAGTGCGGCGAGTGTCTCACGCGAATCGGGTGTCCGCGCAAACCAGATGCGATTCTATACATAGCGACTAAAGTTTAGGTTTGCTATTTACACTATTTTGCATAGTTTGCCGTTGATGACGATCTCTACGAGCGCGTTTTCCGAGCCCAAGGCAAATCTACTTATTATATTATTATATTATTATTATTTTTATTGAATCAACGTAGATTATCAATAATTAGTACAGAAATGTCATAAAAAATAATTATTGAATGATAATTAGTCAATTATTTATTTGAATAAGAATTTTAAATGCATTTCCATTGAACGGGTGCCCATCCCTGTCTTCGAGTGTCAAACAACTCACTATTCATTTACCACGATTTTTATTTTACCAAATACAATCGATTCTTTATTTTAATATAATTATCTACATACATATGTATTTGTTTTATGGTTTTCTCAATAATTTTGTCTCGTTTAAATCTTTTCTTCGGCGTTCCCGAATTTTTAACGATTTCTCGGTTGGCCAGACGTCTTTCGCACCGCAAACGAACGACCAAGACCCGACGAGCTCGTCCGTTACGTCGGAATATCCGATTACGCATATCGCGAATGTACACGCCGCACGGTTTTACACGTGTAGCGACGCTTCGAAACTGGTTTTCATTATGATTGAAGAGAAAATTCGCGGAACGATGGTAGTCCACCGTAAGTACTATACGGTTTCGACCAAGAATGCAATGAGAATTTCAATTATGCCAGTGGCGAAAAAAATAAATAAATAATCACGATAAAATAACCGTTTCCGAGTATATTCGAGTGTGAAATAAAATGTAATTTTTTTTTGTTTTCATCTCTCGGCGATGCAATTAAAATCGCGAAGAAGCCACGCTTTGATCCATCGGAGTCGTGAATTTGAGTAAACATGAAATTATCGTACTCTGAAATTGCGCAATCGTGTGATAAACGATTTATTATTGAATTTCTCAACTGTAAACTCATTAAGCGAGTCAACATTTCGATTATTAAATGAAGAAACCTTTCGATGAGAAATCGAGATTTTTCTACGTACTGTAAAATAATTATTTTTGGTCGTTTTGTATCTTAGTTTCGAAAATACAATCTAGTCTCGATTTTTATATTCTTATCAGGCTTGAGAATTAATTTACCGTGTTTCACGCTTTCAGTTTTCAATACAACAATTTTATTTTTTTTAAATTATTGGTTAGAAAAAAATTAAATAAAAGAAACTTTTCTCAGTGAATTCCATTTTATTCACGAGATTCTTAAAAATGTGTTTAACCCTATTCAGTCGTACCAAGAAGTAGCATGGGATCGTAACTCACGTGTTGTTTATTCAAACGAAACCAGTCAGCTAGCAACGCCTCGGCTTTGGGAGCATCTGCAACATATCAGAACACCCGGCGAATGGTTAATCAACATTATTCCACAACAAGCATATTTTTGTTATATCGTAAAAAAATCAAATAAATATTATAATCAAACAAATGGTAATTCAATGGTAATTTATTAAGAATATTTATAATTGAACAAATGTTAATGTAATACATTAAATAAGAAACATAAAATAAAATTCAAGGCCAAACATAAATATATTTGCCTCAAAGAAAAAATAAAATGGTAAAATTATCAGCCACACATGTATAAATGGAAATTGAGATTCAATTTGTCTGATGGAAAATTATTTAACATTTAACGTGAATTTCGTCACGACAACGCGATGGTAATAAATTCAAACCGTTGCGACATCGCCTACTCAATTACAGGTGGAAATAATATTAAATAAATTCACCTGCGTTGGACGTGTGATTTATCATGACGATAAAAATGATTTCAACGTAATTTTTACGCGAGTAACATAATTGTCGTGGGATTGGTATGATTCGTGGAAAAATAGATGTCAGAAACAGTGTGGAGGTCGAAATTCAGAACGATCAATGTTCAGAACGCCATAATGTTTCGAACCCACACTGCCCGACTTTCGAGCTTTCCCACGCGTAAGCCATCAGTGTTAGATATATGCCGTCAGGAACTTTTTTGTAGAAAATTCAATTCTCTACAAAATTGTTCATGTCAACTTTTGGTCTACATAGCGTTGTTTATCCAGGCTTTGGACGGTAAGATAAAAAAAGCATTTGATTATTTATCGTTCCAATTTTTTTTTTTTTTTGCAACAATTTAAAGGGTTACACACCTTTGAAATTTGTATGGTGTTATCAACGCCATTTGGAAAACGTTTGCGCCAATTGAAAACTTTTGTCAGTTAATTTGATTTAATTTTATCTATTTTAAATAACTAAATAATTTCATAATAATTAGAAAATAAATAATTATAAATAAATCATTTTATTTATTTTAAAAACCTACAACATTGGATGGTGTGCCCAGGCACATGTAGTTTAAGGCAGTTAAACGACATCACCCAAATCTGACTATTCTGAATTTTGTCACTTCGAAGCATTGCGGGTTCTGAATTTTCGATCCCTAACTCTCAGCAAGCTCGCGGATGTGGAATTACTACCACGGCTTTCGAGGTTAACATCGTTGTGTCTGTGACGCTGATTGTCACAGGTGCAATTGCACGCTTGTGAAGTCTCGCGACATCGCCAAAGATGTCGAAACGGGCTCTCTCGGCGAGATCTCGCGTGACGACTATGGTCACAACTCGGATGATTTTTTTTTTCCCGCCAAGTTCCGGCAATGTTGTTGCTCGAACCCGCTCGACGCGATCGTTACTCGCTCATGTCGCTAACGGTAATAAAGCATGCGTTGTGTGCACCACGACAGCTTCACAGCCTGACGTGGTCCAGTTTGTCACGACGCCTTCGTTTATCGGGCCATTGAACGTCTCCCCCGCCCCCCTCCTCGCGAACGGGACGAGGTTCATGACGTTTGCCACGAAAATGAGGTAAGAAAAGGAAATTATCGATGAACAGGATGGAGAAAAAAAAATGAGTGATTACGTGACCACCGTTAGTGATGATTAAAAGTGTGATATACTATGGTTAACGAGCGTCTGGCAATAGTTGGATATTTCTATTGACATTACTGTGTCGAATACTTTTATTTTGAAGTCGAGAAAAGTTTGAAAAATATTTTAGCGATTGATATAATTTATGTAAATGGTGATGAGGGACTCGAATGAAATTACAAATTTTGAATATTGAGAGTCATTAGGCACTTTGGACGCATTGAATGGAATATTTCATCGAAATCAATGAGTCGAATGATATTTCACACTCGTTCATTCATCCATCTAGTTCGAATGATGGTTTTTTTTTTAATTTACCAATTTGCATAATTTATATACAAATTCGTAAAAAAAAATTAAAACAGGAGACTATTTGATTTTAATTGAAAAAATTTAATACAAAGAATAATGCCATCAAACTAATTTTCAAGGCCAAATGAACTATACGTATGACCTTGAACACACATAAAGCACATCTTTCGACTCTAGACCAGTTTTTTTTTTTTCAATTTTGCCAGACGCCGGCCACGTGATTCAAATTATAAATCCATTCCCCCAATTTCGAGTAAACTAATTAAGAAATGTTCACTCGGTTACTTTTCGTCTTCATCGAGACACGTGTTCCAATAGCAAAAAGGAAAAAAAAAATACACGTAACAGTCACGTAATCTAGAAGTCTATATAGAAGTTTCTATTTCAGGTTGATGAATCTATGAGTGGAGATGTATTATAATTTTTATCCGTCTGCCGGATTGACGGTTGGAATTTGCGCCAAGGGGGGTCCTAGCGTCATCGGCGCAGCTAACATCCTAACCAGTCGCCCCCTCAACCGTTACATTACCCATGAAATTGTATACGTATATATATATCGAAGGAGATATATATGAACATGTGTCGTATTCGTTTCCGTATGCGAAGAGGGTCTCCTCGAGGTCTCTCGATTTCCGAGCAGATTGAAACACAGCACAAGAGACTCTTCATTTCTTTATATCTTTCTTTCTTTCTTTCTTTCTCTCTCGCTCTCTCTAGTTTTTTGTGTCTCGAGCCACACCGCGGGCCCTCGTGAAACTGCGTGGTGTTACGCAAAAGCGCAAAACCCGCCAGTCACGCCACTGGTAGCCCCGGCCACACAGCTTTGATGTTGACCGACACGGATCCGTGAACGTATCCGACCGGATCGGGTAAAATTGAAAATCCTCTCTCCCGTCGAATATCCGTCCGCACATAGCTCGCGGAGACACGAAACGAACAAAAAATAAATATATGTAACAACAAAAAAATTACGAAGAAAGTAAGTCCTAATAAAAAGTAACGATTGATAATTCAACCGATGAAAAGCAATGTTAAACGACGCATAATTTCACAAGACGCACTTTCCAATGTTTCCATTGTTGAAAAAAGTAAATAAAAAAATGTAACATAGGTCGATGAATCATCGAAATTAATTGCGAAAAAGAAAAAAAAAAAGAGAAATGGTTGATTTCTCGAGTAGCCGGAAATCGACGTGACAGAGGCAGAAAATAAAATTATTCGTGATTATGATCCGTGAATAAAGTCGATGAGGGTCTCACAGGTATATCGAACCAGACAGATATATATGTTTGTATATACATATATGGTGGATTCAATGTCAAATCAGACGATCAAAACCCTGACCCCTACTTATTCAATTCATAATTTATTTTTGGCTTCGATTAAATCTAAAAAAACATCCGTGATTTTTTTCAGAATTTTTGGAGCCCCCGACAACCCTCGAAAAAATCACAAACCACCTCCAGATAAGAAAAAGCATACTTGGACACAATAAAAAAATTTAATATCTATTTTTGTGACTTCAGTAGGAAAAAAAATGTAGTTTTCCAGAATTTCAGAACAGGATATTTATTGCATCTGTTTTTCTTTTTGTTTCCTTTCAAAATAAAAGTATTATGTATTTTTAGATCTATTTTTTTTTAACGAACGTTGAATTTCTTTTTCTTTTTTCCAATAATCATTATAATTATTGTTAATATAATCCTTTTCACTAATTAACTAGAGAGAAATTTTAAGACAAATAGATTTTGAAAATCTATTTTTTTTTTGTCGATTTGTTCTATTTGACATGGAACGCCCCGTATATGTATTCGTGTGCGGTTGTGTGTTACGATGGACAACAACGACGATGAGTTATTCGAGCCATGTGCGAGGTCGTTGCAGAAGATGAGCCCCTCGGCTACGCACCGGCTTGTGACGAAGTCGTGGCTTCGTCCGTAAGACGAAGATTCGTAACGTGGATAGTTCGTGACTCAATGCGCGAGCGCGTCGACGGGAGAGATATCGATAACAGGCGGTCGTGCGAAACGATTAGCAATCCGTAACGTGCGGTTCGAAAATTGTTGCGCGGGAGAGACTCGGATCGACAGGTTCGACGGACCCGAAGTAACGCGTGTTACATGTTGCACGGACTGCGGTCTCGCGATTGGACAGCGAACTACCGCAAACGTGGTTCTAGAAAAATGTCCACGTGGTCGGGCTCGACACGAAATTTCGAGGCGGCGCGACTCCGTGACGTCGGGTCTGAGGCGAGCGTCAATCAAAGATTTTTTTTCTTCGCGACTGATGAGTGGAAAAGATTGAAATTTCGGGAGTTGGTTCTGCATGGTTGTATCTATGGTTTGTGAAAATTTCACTCGATTTCAATGAAAATTGTGAGCGGTAGAGCGATTCTTGTGAAACTCTGTTTTGGAGCTGGAAAGGCGATATTCTCATGGCCATGCTTATAGTTCGAAATCCAGGAATACATTTTTTTAACTGTAGATAAAGGAAATAAACACAACTTAGCATAGCGATTCTTTTATTTATGCATTAAAGATAGTTTTTGCAAAAACATATGCATTATAGATAGTTTTAACCTAAAAGTAATTATTTTGGAGAAAAAATTGTTATTCGAGACGGAGAAACAAATTTTGAAAAATTCTACGCTAGGCTGCAGAGATTTGTGAGACCTTGAAAAATTTAACAGCGGAAGTGGTATTGGGATTTTAACTATACGTTTCGTGTTACGCTATTCAACGAATTTTCACGTTTCACACGGCATTCCGGATCGAAAATAGATCGCGTCGAGAAATGCATTACGCGGGTTCTCGTAAAATCGTTTGGGCGGGCTGTCAGCATCCGATGTGCTTCCGAGTCACCCGCGCCTCGTTTTTTTTTTTTTTTCAGAAAAAGAACCAAGTTTCCACGGACAAAAGCGTCACCATCGTCGTTGCACGTATTTCACTCGTAACACGGATGAAGTCTGACATGCGTTGGACCTACTCTAGCCCGACAAACGGTGTCGTTAGCCTCGCCAACATGCGTTGGAGAGTATACGTGGACCCAAATGATCCCACGGGTTCTCCACATTGTTCTGGAACTATATGATTAATAAATTCCCGATATCGTCGCTCGATCGAAAAGTAAATTGAGATCGGACCTCGAATAAATTAAATTCAATAAATTCAATAAATTCAATAAATTCAATAAATTCAATAAATTCAATAAATTCAATAAATTCAATAAATTCAATAAATTCAATAAATTCAATAAATTCAATAAATTCAATAAATTCAATAAATTCAATAAATTCAATAAATTCAATAAATTCAATAAATTCAATAAATTCAATAAATTCAATAAATTCAATAAATTCAATAAATTCAATAACTTCGATACATTTCATAGTAGAAAGAGTGCCAAAACCACGCGACAAAAAAATATACGTGTCCCTATCTCGAGATTCAAGATTGTCCATCTTCTGAACAATCTCGAGCGCATATCTGACCAGAATTTTGATAACAACCTTCTTCAACGGATTAACAGGAAAAAAAATAAAAAATACCGAGCAGTCACGAGTGTGGTTATCCACGCAGAAATCACCGGGAAAAAACACGTGACTCACCGACTTTCTTTCTCTTTTTTTCTCTTTTTTTTAATCTTTTTTTTTATTTCGTGAGAAATGAAGTCCGGTAGCTCTGCTACGGAAGATGCAAACGCGTGGCAACGTTGAAAAATCACCTTCGGCCATCGAACATGGGTCGCGAAAACGTTCCTGAACGGTTTAACTTGTATCATCGACTTTGAGTGGAAAACGTGATTCATCCGAGTCGTAGAAACCGGACGAACATTGGAACGAGTGAGTTAAATCCATTGTGTCAGTTGCAACGCATTTTTTTTTTTTTCAAAATCTAGTCATTGTGGTAAACGGAAAAGAATTGTCCGTTATCGTTAACACGAAGGGTACCGACGAATGCTCGTAATTGTCACATGTAACCGGTTAAGCCACGTACGTGAAATATTAAAGAGAAAAAAATGTCAGGAGACATCGCGAAATTGTCGAACAAAGTTTTCGTTCGGCCTTGTCGGTTATGCGGTGCGTGACGCTCGTGCGCGTCGTTGAAAAAAAATTATGCCTCGAACACTATGCAAAGCAGTTAGCTGCGATGTTTCATATACTTAATATATATATGTATATATGTACGAGTTATTATTATATACACGTATCCCAGCTCGACCGAATGAATCCGCTGCAGACTTCCCCACCAACCGATTGCACTTTGCCTTCCTGCCATTGACATTTCTCTTTTTTTTCATTTCTTTTCACTTTTCGTTATCCCTTCTTTCCATCCTTCATATTGCTCCATTAGTAAGACCATACTTATGTATTGTACCACTTTCTATAGTCCCTTCCCCCCCCTGCCATGTTTTTTGAATTGTTTAACATTTTTGAGACTCGTAGAAATTAATCTAAAGTTAGAATGAAAAAATCATTAAATGAAAAAAATATATTTTTGTGAGTTTAGAAAATTGATTAATTATTCAAAAGTGGTTTGAAGTCTTCCAGACTGAATGATGACGGACAATATTGCTGTCATTGAGTATTTGATCGATCCTATCGAATATCAGAATATAAAAAAAAAAAATGATATTGACTTTATATAAAAATTTAAAAAATTCCAACTACGAATTATCGGTAATTTTTTTTTCAGTTTGCAGGTATGAGGCATTTTGTGTACTCCGACGAATGTACATCTCACGTTGCAGTATGATATTCCTGCGGGACGGATACACACGCGATGCGGCAAAAGTACGAAAGCCGGTGTGTGCGAAGTCGAGATAAAATAAATACTTGGGGTTCATAGGTCGTGCGTGCCCCCGGGGTTGTATCAGCATTGCTAATACCGAGAGCAACACTTGCGCGTTATTATCGCTTTCACTCGTCACTGCCAAGTTGCGCGGTGTTAACGAAAATTACGACAGTGCGGTTACGTTACCGCATGTGCCGCGATAATGGACCGGCGAGGTCGCCACCGTGTGATGAACAAACACGCACACGCACACCGGTCGTCCCGTCGATTCCGCGAATCGCGAAGATCCGAAAACCAACGGGAGAGTTTGTGGAAAAATTTTCGAAATATTTTTGTGCGAAAAATATTGAGATTCGATCGAGTCGAATGGGATTTTATGTTTTATTTTTTTTTTAGATAGAAAACCATTATCTTATATTGTCATTTCGGGCAAAACTCGATTCTGTTCAAAATTTGGAAAAATAAAAAATAAAAATAATAGGGACATGAAGCCCACTCCAATTTTATTAAAAAAGTTCTTCAATCTCGATAAAGTATCTGGGAAAAAAAAATGTATTCAATTAAAAATGGGCGGAATGCCAGTTACATTATGATAAAAAAAAAGAAGAAAAAAGTTGGCGAGAGGAAAGAGGGTGTGAAAAGTTTTTAAAAAATTTAGTAAGGTCGTAGGATCCAAAAGATACTGAAAAAAAAAAATCATCGATCACTTCGGGGTATAAAAGGGTTTCAACCCGTTGATTTGGGGCGTCTTGCCCCATGTGTAAACTTTTTGTCGGACTGGACATATGTATAGTCTATATGAACGTGATGGATCATGGAACCTGTTCACGGATTTGTGACGCGAGCTCCGTCGATCGAGGTCTCGTTGAACCGAGGTTCAAGGTCTTGTGCCTCTTCGCAACAAGCCAGTTGTTATGACATAACTGTCAAAAATTGTCGTAGGAGGATAAAGATATTCGCAATCAAGGATACCAAAACATATATCGTCTGGCAAGAATTAATCGCTCGGACTGACGTCCATTACCGCTACAATAATTTTTACCTCATTTTTTTCAGCAGTTTCGACGTTTCCACAAGACAGTGAGGATAGCGCCAAAAGGGGGCGGGGGGGGGGGGGGCAGAGGAAGGGGTCACGATGGCGAGTAAAAAACACCGATGTACAACATCATACGTCCTTTGAGGTAAGAAAGACGTCATTACCAACGTACGACAAAGATCCTCATAGGATCAAGGTTCGAATAACCAGAAAAACGATGGCTCGCATCTCACACGATACCGATCGCACGTACAATTGTCATTAAAATCTTCTCAACATCATGCACACCTTTTCCATCTCGAAAACGTAATAACCATTATTATATATACCTTTTTTCGTTTTCATAAATTTTTTAATATTTTTGGAGAAACCTTCAAAAATCGGATGAAATCGGTTTGTCCTAATCGCAATAAAAATGCGATCTCGACACGATCGGCCAGTGGAGTCGTGAAAATAAGCGATAAACCGATCCGATAAAAGAAATCGGGCTGGACTGTGACGCAAGTTGATACTTTCGAACTCGCTCGATTTCGACGCAATCCTCAATGACAATACATCCGACTCATGCGCGCGACATTGTCTCGAGTTTTTTGTTTGCGACGAGAGTGAGAATAAAAAGGAACTCGAGAATCACAAATTTTCGGTTTAGCGATGTGTGTGCGTGTGTGTGTGTGCGTAGCCATTTCGCACGTCCGCGTTATCGAGAATCGATATCTCGGTCTACGATAAGAACGCACGGTTGAGCAGCCCATCACCTCGGACGAGGTACGAATCGAGGTCGAGCACCGTGAGCGACGATTCTCTCGGTCTACGCCTATTTTCCGAATTCCACGAATCCCAAATAATGCGCATTTATTTATTCAATTCGATATTTTAATTCTTCCACTACGTCATCAAGATGGACCAAACATTCCAACTATTTTTGACGATATTCCGAACAAGTTGACATAAAAAAACCGATAAAAAAATTTTCAAACCGTCACATAGCTTCTTCTACGAAAAACCAGAAACAAAAAAAAATCGAATTACAATTAACCCTTTCGAATGTATCATGACTCCCACTTCCGCTTTTCGATAGCCATCCGTCGTTTAATTCGCAATCGACGATATGCTCATTCGCTTGTTTCAACGGAACACACAGGAGTTGGCTAAACAGTGCGATGCACTGTTTCGCGTTCATCCAACCATTTCTCCGAAGTCTTGGTTATTTGAAAAAAAAAAAAAACACACACATTTATTTCCCTCGATTGCGTCACTCGAGAATGAGAGAGCAACCGACCCGACCAAGCATCCCCCCTGCCTCTTCTTCCAGTTATCGAACAAAGACGAACGATCGTGAATGCGTGTGAGTGTTTGTTATCACCGAGTGGCAAATCCACATAGCCAAACGACCAAGTGTTCGAATCGTTGTGCTGGATTTCGACTTATCGGCTTTTCGAGATATATATTTTTTTCCTCCTTGGTCTCTCTCTCTCTCTCTCTCTCTCTTTCTCTTTCTCTCTTTCTCTCTTTCGCACTCGCGGTAAAGTCCGAAACCTCGTCTTTCGTTCTCACTCAAGTTCTTTCGCTCTTTTTCTCTCTCTCTCCCTCTCTTCGCAACATTCAAATTGCGTCATTGGTCCGTGAAAAACGTGGACTCGTGTATGGCGTACGGGATAAGCGAACACGGTTTTTAATTCCATCCGTGCGAGATGGTCAAGGACGTTAAAAATAAAAAAGGAAGGATTTAATTTCCGACTATATTTTTACATTTCCCATTCGCGATTAGCGCGACGCGCAACAACCTCGCGAGTTATGTGCCCTCAACGGGCAATCCACGTGTGTCCACGCACGTACGCACGCACGCATGCCCATCATCGGATCATCTTTTTTTTTTTTTTTTTTTTTTTTCATTTCGTTCTAACGTTACAACGTGAATTCCTTTATCTGTTGCTCTCGCGGCCGATTAACCCGTTACGCAATTCGGCGATCGTGTGTAGCCGAGTTACCTGACTTCGCATCCGCTCTGCAACGTCACACTGACACACATGCGTGTGTGCGTGTGTGTGTGTTCGTCGTGCTGGTTACACACTCGCGGAACCCCGACTGGTGAACCGTTTCCGAGCGTAGAAACGCGTTAGATACCGGTCTCTAATCACCGAACGATTCGTGACGAGATGAGAAGTGAAGAAAGAACATCGAAAGTTCACGTCTGGCCCGTGATGACCAACGTTTCGTTCATTGGGACTAATTTTTTTTTATTAGTCGCTATTGAACTATTATTTGTTATTTGATTTTGTGGTACTTTAGTATTTTAATTTTTTAGATACAATTATGCGGAATAGGTGGACGAGATAATATTTATTGGTATTATTTATCAATGTTTAACAGGATTTTAGATTTTTTGTTATGGTCAACTATAATTTATTTATTGATTCGCGATATTTTAATGTGATAACATTTATTAAGGTATTAGATGGACGAGATAATAGTTGTTTGTATAATTTACTCATGTCTTACATAATTTTAGATGATTGTTATGAACAACTATTTTTTTATTTGATTTTTTTAGTTTCTTGCAAAAAAAATTGAAATACTTTTTGTGTGACAAGCAAAATGTGTTGCAACTCACAAATGCTTAAATTGACGAAATAACAAGACAACGATAATGAAGAAATGATTTTGAAAAGAATAATAATAATAATAACTTTATTCCGATCGCGCGACGATGAATCAACTTTGACTTTGATCGATTGAATTTCAATCGGTAACAATGATTTCTTCGTCGACTATTGTACACGATGCACAAGCGTTTCTACGAGTGTCTCAGAACCACGACAAAGTGTTGTCACTGAGATTCCAGTTTGATTCTAATTTTAGAAACAACCATCGGAGAGACCGTTTGGGAACCACCGAAGACGAAAGTTTTCGGTAGACGTGGTTGTGTCGAGTGTCAGTGGGACTTCCAGAGGAGTAGGTTTGGACCTCGGATACAGGTTATCCTCGAAAATCCTTTGAGTTAGTCATCGACAATCGACGTCAGGGAAACTCCGATCTCGAATGCCCCCGCCCCCCACGCGTTTTCACAATTCCTTGCACTCGAAACTTGTTTTTTAAACGTGATTTCAGAGCGAAACATTGAAATAACGAGTGAAATCAATTTCAATGATATTTGGTTTTTTTTTCAATATCTTCTGTACAACGTCGATTTATTTCGAGCCGGAAATTGTAAATACCCTCGTGACGTTCTCGTAATTGTTTTTCATCGATAACGAAAAAAAATGAAAATTTTACAATAAAAATGTAGTTGACTTTATAATTTTATTCGTGCTATTGACTTTCTTCATTTTGATAAAATTCTGATGAAAGAGACATTATAGACTATCTTATTAAAATTAAATACATAATATAAGAGCCATCATTGACCCTTCCATTATAATAAAATTATAATAAAACATTAAAGAAAAATGTTCCAAACTAATCAATGCCACTTTGAAGAAAAATAAAATAATCGCAGGTGTCTCCGACTCTTCGACCATCCACATTACCAATCCACACACTTGTGTGCCAACCTCGCAACGTAATAATTACCAATCGTTGGATTAAAAAAAAAATATATAACCGCCGGGCGCATGAGCGAACTACCGCACAAAGACACAACCCAACGAACAAGCAAAATCGGCACCGTTTTGCTCGACACACTCATTCATTCCACTCGTCTCTTCATGACTGGACAAATGGTAATAACACACGCGCGATTACCCGAACGTGCGCAAGATTCGTACGTCAAACCCGGCCAAATTCGTAATCGAGATCGTTCGAGTCACGTGGTCGTGAAATCTCAGCAACTATTATTATTATTATTATTATTTTTTATTCACATTTTTCCACGATTCTGGAGATAATAAATAAAAAAATAAATAAATAAATAAATAAACAATAAAGAAGAAAAACTATATGCCTATAAATATAATCTTTTTTATATTTTCATTAATCGTTTCCCACGATTCTCACGATAAAAATAAATAAATAAATCAACAATGAAGAATATAAAAAAAAATATTTCTATACATATAATTCTTTTTTTTTTTTTTTTGCATCTCGATGACGAACGTTTCCGGAGGATCGGGACGTGGGATAAATCGTTGTGCGCCGGAGGAACCGGTCTGCCGGCTCGGAAATCGCGAGAATCGAACACGGATCGTCGACGTGAAAAATAAACGAAGGTTAGAAAACTACGACAAATGGTCGCTTTATTCTCTCTCGACTGATTATCCGGTTGTGAGCCAACCTTTCCAATATTCGTCTTTTTATTTTTCTATTTTTCATTTTTTTTCACATTCTGACAATCGGACGTGAGATCTCACGGGAGAGTAATATCGAGTACCGGTTGGTTCTGTACACGAGTACGAGTCCTTGGCCCGTTCCCGCCGGGTTCACCACAGACGTTGTTGCGTGACGTTATAATGACATCCATACTCTTCTGCCCAACGCATAGTTATAAACGATAAGCATACGCGAACGCACCTATGTCGACCCATTATCATCGACAATCGTACGAAACGTCGTGTTACATACAATTACATATTCCACGGACGAAGAATGCCCGCCAATATACGCACACATTCATGGAATGTGTGCTCATCATACCTATACCCGTTATTACTGCATATCGAAGAAATAAAAAATTAATCATAATTATAAAACACAAACACAGACACGGAACACTGCTTTTGGCTTTTTCCCCCTAATTTCTTCTTTCATCTATTATTTTTTCATAATTTTTTCTGCCCTTTTTATATTCTCAGACTGAACACGTGTGATTCACATGAACACTCGACGATCGAAATTATTTCTTCGTCCACCGATCGAACATTCATCTTACCTCATGTGTGAAGCTCGTCGAACTTGCTTTTTTTTTCTTTTTGCCTTCTCGTCTTCTTCTTCTCCTTCACGAAATTTTGTAGCAAGTCCCAATTATCGATCCAATCCTCCACAAATTATTATTACTATTATTATTATTATTATTTTCGTTATTTTTTTCTTGCCAAATTTAATTTAAATCGTTGAAATTAAAAAAAAAAAAGAATGATCGATTATCGAGAGTGACTTAAAAGGTGAGAAGCTGATGGGTAAGCCCGCGATTAGGGCCCGGCGATTTCCACGTGGGACTTGAATCCCAGATCGATGAAAAAAAAAAAACGAAAAAATTGAAAAAAAAAAAAAAAAATCGATCGAACCGTGATCGTTATAAAGATCGTTGATACAATCAATCGGGTTCTGAGGTCGTGTGAGAACTGTTGTGCGACTTGGGCCGGAGTCTATACACGCGCACACATCAATACACACATACACATACACAAACACAAAATTACACACGATCTCTGTGTCTCTGGGTGTATGTGTCTATCTCGGTGTTACGATCTTGCACACTGTTCGACAGTCGCGACGACTACGAACGACGATCGCGGGTACGGGCTACCACACCAGCGGCTACCAGCAACTGTAACCAGCCGCGCAACCAACTCACTTCAAACTCCGAAAGCACTTCTCTCCACGCCACCCGTCACCCACCTCCTGCTGTCCGCCCCCCCCCCGCTCCACTCAGTCGCTCGCCCGCCCCCCTCCCCCCATAACAACTGTGACTCGCGGTAGGTGTGTAATCGCAGACAAACCGCGGGATGGGGGATCATCGCGGATGAACCGCGGAACCACGAGACACAATCCGGACACTTCTTCGACGCTTGTTCGATAACGAACCATCCAGTTCACCATCGTTCGTCATTGTTGCGGATTGTTCGGCAAATCGATTCGACCTTGAATTGACATTTTTGCCAACATCGACAGTCGATCGTGGCAACGGGGTTTTTTTTAGGTCTTCGTGGGTTGAACCTGTGGGTACCATTTTTCCTTTTTTTTGGGGGGGGGGATGGACTTGATGTGATGGGGGAATGGGGACTTCGATCAAACGAGAGTGGGAATGAGTTATATTTTTTTATTTCTAGTAATATTATTCACACATTTATTTATGAATTGAATTTGTGGTTTTTATGGGGTTACAATTTTTATAAATTACAGGTACTTCACAATCTAATTGCAAGAACATTGAAATATATGTCTATACAGGTAATGTATTCAAGCATTGATTTTTTCTATTTTTATTATTATTATTATTATTATTATTATTATTATTGATACCAATATTTTTGTTATTATTATTATTTTCACCTATGTATTGGCATTAGGAAACATCCCTTCCGCTCTGAAAATTTTAATTTCATAAAATTAATTATGCTGTAATTTCTCTAATTACAAAGTGTGTCAATTTTTCGGAGCTTCTTATTTTTTTTCTTCTCTACGTGAAACTGAAAAGTCCATCCTACATTTCTACGAGACATTTTCAACGAATTGCATCGAAAATATCATCGTGACGGTCGATGAATGAAAAGGGCGAACGAAAATGTGCTAGTAGATAAGTACCTCGTGTGATCAGACACAATTTAATTCACTCAAAGACAATGACAGGCATCACGATATCGCTGACAACAAAACAATCTCAACTTTGGTAATCGTAGCTTGTGGCACGTTATGTGGAAGAACGAAGGAAGCTCGGAAGACGAACTAATTTCCGATTCTAATTCAGTTGCCAAACGAGTTTTATCGCGAATAGAAATGTTATTGCGAATGAGACTTGGAGGCAGAATATGAGTGAAGGGCAAAAAAAGAGGCACACTCTCATCTCCTGATCCTGATTGGTATTGCGAAATATAATAGCCGGCCCCCCTCCCTCAGGGTTCTCAAGATCGTGAAAACGACTCGTGAAACGTTATTAGATATTAAGTTCCAGCTATTTCTCCCAGCGGATCAGTGAGGCTGTTGAAGCTGTTGCAACGAGTGAAGGATCCTTCGAGGAATTTCTAATGACAGATCGAAGATCCTTCGACAGTTTCTTCGTACAATTTACTTCAACAACAGACTCACACACAATTTTATTGCAAAAATTTTATTTCATTTGATTTTTTTTTTGGATCTTTCGTTTTGTACAATATAGCAAATGGCATCTTTTCTATTGTCAAAGGATATTGTCTATTGACCGGAGTTTTCCAGACCATAATTAAAAAAAAATTGTTTTCACTTGAACAAAAATGAAAAAAGATAAATATCAAAGAGTAATTATCAAAAGATGAATATTTAATATTAATTAACCAAAAATAAATATTATTCAGTAAGTCATCCAAAGGTAAATATTAAACATCAATTATCAAAAAATAAATATTAAACAGTAATTATTCAGAAATAAAAAATAAAAAATAAAATTAAGAAAATTAAATCGGTGATAATTGATTATTTAAATGTTTCCCGAGGTTTTTCTGATGTCGCGAAAATTCAAACGCGAAGTGCCTAACACCATACGACCCCGATCGACCGTTCCTCGATGTTCGCCGTCAGGTGGCGCTCCGCGATCAACGTAGCGCGCGGTGGGAGAAGTGCGGACCCAATCAGAGATCGCGTGAGCTGCGCGAGGGTCTCGCATTAGCGACAGACTGCGCAGCAATGAATCTTTCAACGGTTATGCGAACTCGGGTCCGGCGCTGTACCAAAAATCGAGGTCGTAAGTGTATGTCTCTTTTCACTCGTCTGTCGCTACGTTCGAACGAGCTGTGTCTCTCACGGATCTACACACACTCACACACATGTGTGTGTGTAGTTTCGAATCTCTCGACCTGGAAAATCGAAATGCGTTCGGTCGCTCGCGGCAACGGAATTCAAAGCCGAAAGAACGAGTGCACACGGGTCGGGCGAGGCTCTCCAATGTATGGAGACAGACAGGATCGGCCACTCAACGTTGCTTAACCCGCCTCACCGTTCACGAACACATGAACGCTTTACTCGGTCGGCTATTAAGGCCGTGTATCGCACCGTTCGACTCTTCTCACCTCAATCCCGGCTTCCTGAATCGTAAAACTCTCCCCGCTCATACATTTTTCAAAGCCATCGACTTTTTTGTCTGAAAAAAAAAAAAAAAAAAAAAGATAACATAAATAACCCATAGATATACAAAACACGTGACATTGACGAGAGATCCGAAATCTTTGTGATACTTTCACTCTGTGAGTGGTTACGAAAAAAAGAAAATTATGTTTTATATTTTGTTTTTATTTGTTTTATTTTTTCGAAATGCAATCACGATTTTGAAAAGCCATGGCTGTCGATTGAACAGTCGTTAGACTGTTTCGAGGACGCTTTGCGAACACCATCGACCGAACGTTCCGTCAATTAAGAACTCGTAACCCCTGACCACTAATGATTCAGTCCATTATCGATGGGGAATGAGCGGCGTCAATGCTTTCGGACATTGAATGAACAATCGTTGCCCATGGCGATTGATAATTAATTCCCCGATGACATTAATTATCAATCAGTAGAAAAAAAAAATTGTTTGATCGGATGATAACATTATCCGATAGTACTAACGTTCATTATTCAATTCTCACGTCTCCCCACGAGTGTTGAAAAAAATAAATGAAAAACCAAACGAACAAATGTATTTGCATTCACGACATGTATCTATGGGCTTCCGTCCGAAAAAAAATATTTAATGGTCTCGCGTACAGGAAATAAGTCGTAACAACGTAAAAATAAGTATCACGGCCAGGTAACATTGTTTGATTAATAAACAGAATACGGTCACGTGATAAGTGACTTCCGGAAATCGATGTGCCCGGTTTGACACGTCGTTCGATGGAGTCAAAGACCGAATGAAAAAAAAAAAAAATAATAATAATACCGAGGCATCAACGTGCAAAGGTCCCTCGAGGTTCATCGTTCAAGTAGCCCATTATTCGAGTACAATTCCAGCGGCATATGCCACTCGTTCGATACATATATATATGTATATATATACATAAATATATAAATATAAATATATACATACATACATAATACACACATGCATATATATATATAACCCGAGACGACAGGAAACCTTCGAATGGGGAATGCGCAAACGCCACGAACGAAAGCATGTCCCTCTCTCTCTCTCTCTCTCTCTCTCTCACCCTATCTTCATCTCTCTTCGGCTCTCTTTCCGAAACGTCGCATAACGGAACGACGAAGGGCTCGGTAAACTCGTGAACGTTTGCACCCGAGAACCCACGAGTTAAAATTAACATGCAAGTCGACTCAGGGAGAGTGAGGTGGCAACGTGCGCGCGGGGCCCGTACACGCGGGTGCATCACGTACTCTCGCGCGGTACACTGTATAAACGAACGCGCTTGTGCATCTATGGAAGAATATGTTAATGTAACACACTCGCGAATGGCATGGGATACACACGCCCAGATCCCTCTCTTTCATCCCGAAACCCACTCGATGCTTTGGAAATATTTTTGTTACTTTTTTATTTTTATTAAATTTTTTGCTTTTATCGTCACGACGAAACCGAACTAATTATCACGTAAGACGTTCCTTCATCATCGTTTGTTAATTGAATTTGTCGCTTTCATTGCGATACTATTTTTGTAAATAATATTCGTCGATCTGCATTTGCAAAATTATTATTCAAAAAATATATTTGGAGCATTGAGTGATTAAAATGAAAAAGTCTTGAACGTTGGTTTTTTTACGTTAAATAGTGGTATATGTCAAATCATTATTATTATTGTTACTATTGTTATCGTTTTATTATTATTATTATTATTATTATTATTATTATTATCATTATCAAAGTTCCAAGATGATATGAAAGTCGTAAATTGTTGGATAAAGATGGTAATAAGCGTTAGACAGTTTGCTGATAATCATTTGGGTCGTCCCGGCCCTCCGTTCTGATCGTTCACACGAGTCAGTGAATTGTCAGCCCCCGACTTCCGGGTATTCGAACGATCCGGCGTCCGCACTTTCGCACCGAGTACACATATCGCCCTGTTTGTTCATCGAGTCGCGAGATCGTGATTTATTTTTTCTCTATCCCTTTTTTTACCCCCCCCCCCCTAACCCGCCACCGGCCCCGCCCGAACACACGACACATGATTTTTCGTCACCGGCGTAACGACGGTTCTGTGCGTAACCGTCGAACCGATTAATCGGAGACGCGAGCGGAAGCGAAAGAGAACGAGTTCGTCCGACATACATATATATATATATATACATACATATATATTCATACATTGTATCGGCGGAAAGTCAAAAAGGATACAACCGGAATACACACACGTGACCCGAGGATTACGTGATTGCGACTGCAATTGGTGGGACTCGAAAACTCGTGTATGGGCATTTGTGAATGTGTGGTAAATGCAAACCGAGGGCAATCACCGTTCGGTGTTTGTCACGATTAATGCATCGCACGAAGCAAATCTTTCTTACGTGGTTCGATGTGTCTTCTCTCTCTCTCTCTCTCTCTCTCTCTCTCTCTCTCTCTCTCTCTCTCTCTCTCTCTCTCTCTCTCTCTCTCTCTCTCTCTTTCTTTCACTCGCCCCACTCGCTCTGTCTCTCTCTTTCTCTTTCTCTCTCTCTCTCTTGGTTTATCCGTCGTAATCTCGCTGTCGCTCTCGGTCGTGAGAAAATTCAGACCTCCCCCGACGATCGTGGCCGACGTTGTAATTTCTTCTCGAACTTAAATGCGTCCTTGTGCCAGTCGTACGAGTCAGAATAGCACACAATCGAAAATCGTCGAGCAGCGTCGAACCAATCTACGCGCTTCAGATGTAACACTTGTCACGAATTTTATTTAATTTCTTTGATTTGTTTTTTTTTTTTTTTTTTTTCATTTCGCGCATCGAATTTCGACGGGCGATGGCCGAAGAGAAGAGAGAGAGAGAAAGAGTGAGAGCAACGTTTGCGAGCATCGGGGACCAAGTGATTTGGCTTCGTTTAATCGACGACGAACGGCCTTGAGGCGATGAGCGCGCGACCAAAGCACTCGTCGTCGTCGTCGTCGTCGTCGTAGACGTCGTATTCGTCGTCGTTGTGTGTGTGTGCATTTCATCAACATCCTCGCATGCCGTATGGGGCTGTTCTGTTCGTACACAACCGGCATTATTACTCAACGGTGATTATGATTGGCGAGTTTTCGCCGTGTCCAATCTGCTACATTTGCTTCGCGATGGTTCGCGTCTTTCTCAACACCCGTTCACACACGGTCGTTCGGTGTTTAGAAACCGTTGTACGTGCGACTTGTCACACATATGTTGTACTCGAATTGATTTCATTTGTGGAACGGAAACTGGGATTCTTGAAATCTGGGATTGGTAAAATCTGAAATTGTGGAAATCTGGGATCGTTGAAATTTCGAATTGATGAAATCTCGAATTGATGCAATCTGGAGTTGTTGAACTCTAGAATTGTTGAAATCTGAAATTGTTGAATTCTAGAATTTATCAAATCTGGAATTATTGAATTTTAGAATTGATGTAATCTAGAATTGTTGAATTCTGGAATTGTTGAATTCTAGAATTGTTGAATTCTAGAATTGTTGAATTCTAGAATTGTTGAATTCTAGAATTGTTGAATTCTAAAATTGTTGAATTCTGGAATTGTTGAATTCTAGAATTGTTTAATTTCAAAATTGTCGAATTCTAGAATCGTTGAACACTCGTGCCTCTCCTTATCAGATCAGTAAACAGATCAATGATAACTCTCCAAAAAAACACGCAGCTTCCTGTTTGCCACATTAAATCAAAACAATCGTCCCATTAGAGATGCAAAAAACAAGAACATGAAACTAAATAAATAAATAAACGAATTCTCGGTATTTGGAAAAATTTCGTCGAACGATGATCGACGAAATTTTGATTGGGGTCGCTGAGAATAGACGCAGCATCCTCGGGGCCCTCGTTTTTCTTAGATAAGCCCATAGAAGATAAGCCACTTAGGTGGGACACAGAGCAAGAGCATCAAGAATGAGCGACCGTAGCGTCAGTAACTCTATAGCATAAGCGTGCCAGTTGGTGGCAAATTTGCGGATGCGTGCAATTGGCATAGTCTGTGTCCTATGTGGTCGGTGGGTCCCAGATCCGTGAGCGTAACACACGTGGTCCTAAGTCGCGTTGCCACACATATATATATATATATATATAAACACACGTGTGTCTATAATGGTACGTCATAGATGGTGAGTCCTGACCAATCGGCAGTCGCAACGATGAAGCAGTTAACTTAATATAGACGCGCTCCGGAATATGTAACATCGGTGACCTCGAGGCATCATCCCTAGGTCAGTGCTAAATCCTACCGCGCACCCCGGTAATCCACGAGGCGTTATACAAACGTTCAGAAATGTCTACATCGCGACAACTAACTCTAAGTCAGTGCAGCAAATTTACCGGCGTTGGAATCATTCGGATCGACTGTTCGCACTTTGGAATTCTAAGTTCTGTTGAGAAATAGTCATGAGGGATATTCAAAGGAATTAATGATATTTCGATGAGGCCTTTACTCAACAATGAACCGTCGCTATAACAGAAAAATTAATTCTCCTGAATTTTTCATGAACTAAGGATTGAGTCATTTCATCAGACTGCATCAACTTGCTCCCCATTGTGCACACCTATAAGAGGTACACATGCGGTATTGAAGAATTGAATCGACACATGATAAAAGAAACAGTGTTGGGCTTAAGTCTATTTTTAAGACAGGACTTATTGATAACAATCCCACTAGGAACAGCTCGTTAACTTGTTCTCTGTGCTTCTAGTACTTTGGCAGCAGAAATTTGTTATTTGGCAACAGGGTTACGGTTGGGATTCGTTCTAATCTATTTACGCGGCATGTTTCTATTCCTACTGAAACAAAATATAGTAATTAAAACTAGAATCTAACTATTAGGTAATAAGGGATGTACGCGCGCTCACCTACCTGCACACACTTACACCCGAGAATAACAATTTGAAAAAATCATCATCAATCCGACATTAACGAACCTCACCTTTAACTTTGTTCTGATATTTACATTACTATTTTAAAGGAAATCAATGAGATCATACAAATTTACTTTGAATTTGCAGATCGATAGGATGAGCGTGACAGACTATTCCATGCACACAACGTTTGGTGTGATGCTACTGTAGCAAAAATGCCACGCCACAGGAGCATATTAATCGCTGATACGCTGCAATAACAAGAAAAATTATGTTACGAAAGGAAAAGTATTTGCTGTAATGAGATAAGACAGAGTGTTGCAGTAGCAATAGATTTAGGCTACTATTGCGAAACAAAATAGTTTTTATTTGCCTTTAAATCAATACACACGGGCTTACATGTAACATACAATCGGTTGGACCGTGTGAATCTTGAAGATGAATTTTAAGTTGTATTAGTTTAATATTTTTGTATTTGTCGTAGTACACGTAAACATATATATCCTTACATAAACATTTTTAAGTTTTATTTATTGTTACTCTCGTATACCCTCATTTTCTTTGGTTTATTACAGCTATTCTTAAGCTTTCCCCATTCACCATGAAACCGAACCTGACTCCCATGCGTCCGCAGACGACTTATCTACCGCCGTACCGCATTTTCCGTGGGCACAGGAAAACCGCGGAAAACCCGCGTCGGTACAGTCGGCCCTTTATTCTTCTGATTCCCCGGTGTAAGCACTGAAGTAACTTACTTCGGTGTAAACACCAAGGCCTCGGAAGAACTAGCCTACCGCTCATCGATCGACGCGCCAGCCAGTGTACGGCTGAGCGGTCACCCATCCAAGTAGTGGCCGCAATGCTGAAATGCCGCTCAACTCATGGGACCGCCGAATTCGCACACCGACCGCACAACCATCGGTGTCGGTTAACCTAAGACTAACGTGTAACATATAGTCGATTGCAATGAGTGCATTTTTGTGGAGGAGTAAGTAATATAATTCTCATATTTTCGTACTTGTAGACGTAAACACATATAACCTTACATTATTATTTTCACGATGGTCTATTCCTACGCTCTATTCCCCACCACCATAAATTGTAGCAACGAATTTTCGTCGTGTGAGCAGCACGAAAAAAAAACAACGAAATCTCGTGTTTTTTTTCGTCGCATACATTACATTTAATATCGTTTAAGTCCGCGAATTTGATCGACATTGCGAACCCGTGAGAGTACACAATACGCGTGTTTTTGAGCTAATCCATTGAAATCTGCATAAACATCATTTTCTACAGTCAGTCCGATGCTGCAGTGTGCGGTCATGGCAACGTGCAATTGAATGGGAAAACCGATAAATTTTTGTTTGTCTTTGAACAAATTCATTTGATAGATCGTAGGTCGTATTTCTATGAGTCGATCGCCAACTGGCGAACAATTGTACACCAGTAGTGACATTGCGTCAATGGGATTCGTTTCGGCACCGTCAATTTTGTTCCGCAGAATTTCAATAAGAATTACCCTTTGTCCTTTTCGCAACACGCCCTGGGTGTTTAATAATTTGTAACGCATACCAATAATAAGCGGTAAGACTGGTAATTTCCCCGCAAAACCATGGGTCTGGAGCTGTAGTTGCGTCCCGGATACCCATCGTCTTTCGTCATCATCGTAAACCTCACAGAGATTCATTGGAACCAATTCAGGTAAACTGTTGTTCATTATGCCTTTGTCATCGGCACTTTGATAATCCTCACACTGTTTTAGAGCCGAATGAAATACCGATAAATGTATATAATGTACCTCAACATTCGTACATGAAAAAAAATTGAATGAATTGAAACTTTGTTCGTGCTCTTTGCACCACCTTGCAACACAGTCTAAATATTCCAGTGTATGTCTACCGTTCGGATGATAGGCCGGTCGTTCTAACAACGATAAAATCGGATAAGTCCATTGAATTTGACGATTCTCGCAAGCGTTTGGAAAATATTGGTGAATGCTTTCAAACCAATCATTGGAGCTTACTCTCAACTCTTGCAAGAATTCTTGGTAAGCCGGATCAGTGTTACGCGCAGGTTCAAAAAGACCCAAGTTTGATTCGCTCAACTCGGTAATCCGTTGAGAATTATCGGTCATGTCCGAATCCGAGATTGGCTCTATTTGACAGGTATCACCGCACAGTAATACCAAAATCGTTCTATCCGGTTCTATGGAAATTTCCCGAAGTAAGACTTCTAAAAAAACAACCAAGCTTGCCGATAATGTGGAAAATTCGTCGATGCATAAAATATTACGTCTTTTATCGAATAATTCTCCAACAAAGGCGTCACGCAAATTGATGCCTGAAAAAAAATGTGAATTTCGAAACTCGTTCGGATCGATATCCTCAATTACTTCTCGAAACATTTTAAACAACTTGAATCTCATGCCCGTAATTTTCATGACAAGTGATGTTACAGTTAAAGTGCGTTCTTGCCGCAGTTCCAGGGTACCTCGTACGGCATCACACAAATCGTTTGTGTGCGTTGAATAAATGAAGTTTGTGTCCCTTGTGTCTCGAACGTGACGCAGAACAGCAGTTTTTTCGGAACCGTCTAGTCCGACGGTTAACTCCCCGATTCGAAAACGAACAAGAGCGTCCATTTGATTTTCAAGAGTGGTTATCAGCGATTCCCTACCACTACTGCTGCTGCTGCTGCTGTTACTTGGCCTTGTGACAATTTCCTCGTAATACTTCGGAAGTAACTTGTTTCGATCAAATTTGATGTGTGAAGTCGGATACATTTCACAGCATGTACCGATCCATGAATCCGAGTTTCCACCATAATTCAATGGATATGGTTGTACAGAAAATTGATACATGGAATTCATGATTAAATGTGGATTATTCGACTCAAAAGGATGCTCTCTTAGTCGATCCTCACATATCTCGAGCAGTTCGACCAGGGTTAACGGCGATGTGAAGACGCGGTCGGCCATTGTGCCGCTGCAAAATTGTATTTTTGAATGTAAGTAGAAGGTTGAAACGATCAATATTCGAACAGCAAAAAATCAGAATGCCCAATATTCGAAACACTCACTACCCAGACGCAACACAGCAGCTAACGTACATGGGGGGTGCGGCTCGAAATTCAGAATGAGCAATTTTCGGAGGGGCCAAAATTCCGAACGCGCAATGCTTCGAACGACAATGTTACGAGAGGTCGCGGCGCAGAATGAAATTGTTTCGAATCGTCAAAATTTCGAATCGCATTGTAGCCTACGTACAATAGTGTGCGTGTGCGTGTGCGTGTGCGTGTGTATGTGTGTGTGTCTGGTGACGATAATCAAAAAATATGTTTTTGATGTGAAAAAAGTCAAGTTTTATTTCAAAAATATATCCAAAAAAATCGAAGGTGCCCGTCGGCAACAAAAAATGTTCAAACATTTCACTTCGTAGTTTGTTTATTAAAAAAAAAAATTTTTTGCAAACACATTGAATAGCATGAAGTAGCATGAAAAAATCGTACAGAGATAAAAAGAATAGCATTTTCAAAAAAAAAATAAACAAGGTTCGAACACCGGATTTGGATTTTTTGTTAAAAATTGTCTGCACCCCATGCGAATATTCAAAGTTTTCGAAATTTCAGATATAATTACTGTCTGAACACTTGACTTTTTTTTTTTTTTTTTTGCTGTTTCAAAATTATACTTTGGTTTTCCAGAAGAGTGTATGACCGTTCAACTTTCGCATTTTCGACAGTTTGACACAATTTCATCCAAGATTTTACGCGTTCAGAATCCTGATGTTCGAAATTATGTTGTTTCTAAATATTCACCGTCCGCAAAATCGGCTTCATCCCCACTGAATTTTCGAGGTTATGGTCGTTCAGGCCATTGGGGTTCAATTTTTTTTGCCTTTCGGAACATCAAAACATTCGAGATCACACATTCCGAAACGATTTACGTTCTGAATTTAAAAAATTCGAAGATTCTGATGTTCGAAATATTGAAATTTGAAAAAAAAGTTTTTTGAACTTATGGACGTTCTGAACAATGACAGTTTGGAATTGCAACCCTTACCTTCGAACGCGATGACTCTGTACTATTGCCAAAGTAGACGACACAATGATACGACAATCCCGTGACCACTGATGAATAAAGGCCGAGCGTTGCTTATATGTATTTCCTTAGATAAAGATAACAGCGAATAGCAGGGAGTGGCCGATTTCCGCAGGCGCATGCGCTACAGACACCGACCTGATGCGGCCGCCATATTGCGTGGTCAAAACCGCGGCCCGGATAGGTGACGCTGGTCGTATGTGAAAAGGGGTGCAACTGAAATGGCAATACGGTGCGGGTGAGACGGGGTATACCCAGCAGCGCCAACCCGATTCTGGGAATTCGCGAAGTTCGTACTTCGGTCTTTTCCGTTCGTCGATGCCACCCCCCCCCCCCCCAGATACGAAAAAGCGGACTTCATTGTTGCCATGTACGCGAGCGCCCCCAAAAAGAGTAGTGACAGGGACTTGAAATTTCAAAGATATTTTTTTCAGCTACAGTGGAACCTCTCATAACGTACGTAATAGGGAGACAACGTACGCTATCTGAAGTACCAATCGCGAGCCAGAACCGGCTGTAGTCGATCGAGTGGGAAATTTACGAGTGTGAAAGCTCGAAAGTCAGGAAATGTCGAAAACCGCGCCGACTGGTAGGCGTTCGGCATATAATACGTTCGCTACAATCTCATTCGGCATTTTGCCCTTTCTGAACATTTTCATTCGAAGCATTGCTCGTTCTGGATTTCGACCCCAACCCAACTACGGCGAGTAGCTGAGACAAGTGTGAAGTTGCTTGTTCGAGGAGCCAAGTCGACGAGAACTCTCGTTCTTTTAAGGTGAAGAGAATGGCAGGTCAGATTTTCATAAAACTTGGCGTACCAAGTAGGTACTGATAAGAAATAAATGCAGTTAAATTTTTATTGTTTTTCAGAACGCCAGAAAAAAAAAATATCAACACTTTTATTTTCACGCCCTTTTAACATGGAGTCTTAAGAAAATCCACGCGTTTTGTCCTTTCAATTCCATATGATACAATAAGTACCGTTCTAATTTTTATGGAATACGGTAGAATGCAAGTTTGATATTGAGAGAACATTTTGGGCACTTGAAAGTACAGATTCAGAGAGCGTGATGATGATTATAAGCGAATAAACGTCGAAAAAAATATTGTTTACATCAGGAGTTGGTCGTAAGCCAGTGGACATGGCAACGGTGCGAGACTCCGCGCGTGTATGTGTCGTCTCTTTCCAATCGACATCATGACACGCAACGTTGCCACATTCGAGTACTACGTACGTCAATCAGGACGTTGTATATATTTGACTTGCATTGACTTTTGCAGTATCTAGGATACTACCTTAAGGAAACGAAGCGAACGAGCGAACACTGCCCACGTTTGCAATTCCTGTTGCACCTTCGCCCATGTCGATCTCGTCGGTGATCGATATAGTCAAGATCCAGATTGAAAAGAATGGGCGGGGGGGGGGATAACGCTTTATTCGTGCACAGGCAACATTTTATAGCTAAAAAGCCCCAAGGCTATATTCTTAACAAACGATTAATTGACCACGGCTCCGATTGCTTATCACCAATGGAGTTAAAAATGAACACTTTTTGTTGAACACGCAGATAAGAGAACGACAATGGCGCGTAGCGAGATGATGATTCAACAAACATTCGAGGCCACGAAAAAGTTATTAATAACCTTCGTCCGAAAATTTCGGATCCAAAAAAAATATCGATCAAGCTCGAATTATAAGTGAAAGATCTAAAATAATTATTCTGAGCGATGATATATTGTAAAAAAAAACAATTACCAATACGAAGAATAAAAAAAAAGAAGCAATGAAACGACAGAGATTCCGATAGGTTCTACACAGGATGTTTCGCGCGATGTCCAGCGTTTGTAATCAGTCATTCGAACGGACGAAATAACAACGGAAAATAAAGGATGTATGACACGAGCAATCCCAGCTTAAAGTACGCCAATCTGAGAAATCTCGATTGTAACTGCAGTTTGACAAAGCATTGACAAAGCATGCTTTGTCAATGCTAGAAAAATTCATAATCATCAAATATCGTAAAATAGATGTTATTACAACTTGTATCATGTTTCATCTTGTATCCGAAAAACTTTAAAGTGGTCTAATTTTCATTCATCAATCTTTATTCTACAAACTGAAATTTTTTAGAAAAATTTTCTGATGCCAGTTCTATGCGTTTGTCGTCAATAATAGCCTCAATGGCCTCATTTTTCATGAGAACACATGTTAAAATTCATATAGCTATAACTTCCGAACGGGACAGACGATCGTTTTGAAATCTTGCATGTTTTTTCGAAATTATAAAAGAATTTTCTTGACACTTTGATACATATGTGTCATATCATCATCCTTAAAAAAATTGAAAAATAAAACAAAACCACATCTTCACGAAGCACGCGTTACGCAACCAACGTGTTCGCTTTCATCGGGAATCATCGAAAGAAAATCGCAACAAGCCGACAAACGTTGATAGACATGTTTTGCAAAGAAGCCTCCGATTATCTTCATCGCTCGTTACTTTTTTTTTATTTCCTGGCACAACACACATCTCTCGAGATTTCTTTCGCACGAACGCATTTACCGATATCTGGTGCATGGTTTTTTTTTTTTTTTTTTGTTTGTTTCTGTCGTATATTGCATTTTCGGGATGGCGAAACGAAGCAGACACTGATAGTTATATGTATTTGGGGAAAACAAACACAGAGGTCTCGCGGTTGATGAATGTGGCCGTACCTATGGCCTCACATTCGGATTAACAGTCTCGTGTTGCTGCCGATTAAAACGAAACAAAAAATTATGAATGATCAAGCGATGCGTGTGGCAAACACACACGTGCGATAACGTATTGAGTTTCGCCCACGCGAATCGCACATACGCAAATGGAACGTGCGATAAAGAGACGCTTGATGAGCCCAGAGGTAATGTTGGCGCGGGTGCAACCCAGACGAATTGCCATGCCACTGCCACCGCGGCTGCTGATGCTGGGGCTGATGCTGGTACCGCGCTGTTCGCAAATGTTAAATGATTCGCCGCCTCTTAATGGGCCAACTTCCCGGACACAACGAGTTTCATGGGCAATCGTCAGCCGCGACAATGTCATTGCCAGCTCTAGCTCTGGCTCTCGCTCTCCAAGAGACGTGAACTTTGCACTACGCGACCGGCAACGCGTGCAACAACCATCGCCGCACTCACTCGCCGATAATGTGTCGAATCTGTGTGATAAATCAATTAGATGGATCGAGTTGGGATTTTTGTGGAATATTTTTGGTATTGCATTTTCTTTTCTTTGGGAATATTCGAAAAATAATTGTAGAATGTTTATGGAATATTTAGAGAATAGTTATGGAATATTTTCGGTATTATTATTTTTTTAGGAATATTTGAAAAATAATAATAGAATATTTATGGAATATCAGTAAATGTTCGAGTATTTAGTTGTATTTTATTTCGTAGAATACTTTTAGATTGTAGTAGTAGTAGTTTATTGACTACACAATGAATACCTTATATGATATGATATTTAAAGACTATTTATTGAATATTCAAATAATATTAATAGAATATTACCAAAATATAGAAATTTCTATGAATAATTTTATCACGAATTTTTAGTATATCTCCAAGAATATTCAGAAAGTATTTATAGAATATTTTCAGAATACTTTTAGAAATTTCTATAAAAACAATTTTATCACAATTTCCACAATGAAAAAATATATTATGGAAACGATTATTGAACGCAATGAATATTTATATTATTTCTCCACGCATACAATTGATCGAATTAATTATCATTCACAATTGTGGAATAATTATTTTTGATTAAAAAAAATTGTAATTATAACCACACATTTTTTTCACATCACAGACAGCTAATTTCACATTCTTCATATTACATATAAAAATATTTCGTTGAACGATGAAAAAAAAATTGAATTATCAATCGTTTGCATGAGGTCAAGAAAAACGAGAAGTGATATTTGTCGACAGATCGTCAATTTGCTGATTCTGCATCGAATAAGTGATGCAAATCGACGTCGTTTCTGAACTCACCCGGACGACCGAGTCCACGTGCTGCGATTGCACTGGGTACTACACGCGCGCCTCTCTTTATTCACTCACAGCTATACATACACATATATATATGTGTGTATATATATTTATTCGTACGCGATGGCAATAAGTATTCACAGTACCGGCAATTCATTCAGCAATCCAACGTACATTCCAACCTGTACGCTTGGAATTGAATTTTCCATTTTTATTTTATGCCCGAAGTTTCTAACCGATTACACACGCGATTCGATTAATCGCATCTAGCGTACATTGCACGACGCACAATAACCGATGACAGTGAAAATCCGACGATTGAATGAATCATTTCGTCACGATTTATCGTTATTGCGAGTTTTATCGTCGACGAGTTTTCAAGATTTCTCCGTTAAAACGAACATACGAATAACGATTATATGCGCGTGTGTAGCTTGGATTCTGTTGTTCGACCGTGTGAGTCACACCGATGAATCTTGATGTGTTTCTTTTATTTATATTATTCATGGAAACTCGATCGATGCAAGTGTTACAAGGCAAGTTTGGATCATACATTCGTCCACTGCTCTCATTACGACTCTGTACTCTATTTTCAAAAAACGATTTACAAACTATTGTCTTGAAAAAAAAAAAAAAAAAAAAAATCAACTTTTTTTGTTTGTTTAATCTTACAATTCAACTTTTAATATGACGTTACGTTTCAAATGCTTCGAGGCACACGCGATAACCTTCGAATTTATTGAAACAACATGTGAAGTGAACAAAGGTTTTTTTCTTTTGCATTATTTTTTTTTTATCGTAATTGCTACGTTGAGCGCATGCGTCTCACGGATATAATTTGTCTTTGTTTGTTTGTTTTTTTTTTTCAAATTCTCCTTACGGCGTATTGTGATGAAAAAAAAATCTCACGAGGACTTTGCACCGTCGCTTCGCGATGGATCGAGCGTGGATAGTCGATTTCCGACACATTCGTAGATCCCCCGAAGAATCTAGATGAAAAAACTCGCGCGCGAGGAGAATGACGAGAAGATGACGGAGACGATGGACCGGCGGCAAGAAAAATCCATCACGCTCGCGGGTCTCTCGGGATCCCGGTTGAATTTATATACATAGCGTAGCATATATGAACGCGGTCGCGCGAGAGAGGCGCCATCGCGACAAGTCCGGTGCACCGTACAGGCCCTCGGGGTGCCTCGGGGGCCTCGAAAAGAAAGCGAAAACGCATCCGATCCGGCTTGTTCGATGATAAATAATCAGTGAAAGTCGTTTGACAGAGATATAGGTACTTGTCACGAATTTACGGTATCGCGGGATTTTTTATTTGGTGATAATTTAACGAATTTAGAATTAAAATGAGAAAGGGTTAGAATGCATAGATGATACTCAATGATTTGTTATTTTATATCCGACTCGAAAAGTAAGATATGTATTTATTTATTTATTTATTTATTTATTTATTTATTCATTTATTTATTTATTTATTTATTTTTCAAATTTTCAAGTAAATAAAATATTGTTATGAGTATAAAGTAATTCGTTGAAATTGTGATTGTAGCGATACGCGACGATTCACAAGCCCCCAGGTGGGTAACAAGGTACTTGCGTGCGTGTGTGCGTGTGTGTCGCAATCGGAGATGACGTGTGCCCGTGGTTCCGACCTCGTCGGATACATATATGCAAATTTCGCATCGCGGTGAACGTCGTGTGGCCGATCAAGTTTATATACAATCTCGGAAACCCTAAAATTACAAAATTTACGAAACGTTGTATTTTTGTTTTTTATTTTTGTTTTTTTTTTTTACGATTAATTCGGGATAAAAATTTCGAGGGACAAATGAACATCTTGAAGAAACAGGTCAACGCCAAAGTTTTCAAAGTCGTTATCGGGGTGTTCGCCCCTCCCATCCTTCAATCTTATAAATGAAACTGTAGATGCAAAAAGCCTGAAAAAACATTCAGGACGTGGCTTTTAAATTAGTACTTTCAATAAAAATCGTGACAAACACTGTAACAAAAATAGTTTATGAAAAAAATTATGAATAACGCTTTTTTCGAAAGCAAGCGAATTAATCAAGGTGAAGTAGATCTTGATGCGTATTATAAAACGGTTGAAGAGAACGTTAGTGAGAAACGGAACTTTATCATGTGCGTGCCCAACACGCTCTTGACCAATTTTTTTTTTTTTTTTTCAATTCATCGTCGTGTTTAACTGCGAGATGTTCCAAAAGGCTCACGGCCGTTCGTCGGAGTTTCTGCGTTTGCGACAAGACGGGGGAATACCAGATTCCGCCGTCTGGACCCTGACCCCGTGGGACTCGTCGCAGGTGAAGGTGTCCGTCGTCGCCCGGTGAACGCGATCGTCCGTTGCCGCAGCCGATTCTCTCCCTCTCCGTGATCGCAGAAGTGGTCGACCTTCTCGGAATCGTAAATAAAATTGGCACGACGGGACATCCGTCATCGACGATCATTGCTCTTCCAATCTGTCTCTATTTCTCTTTCTCTCTCTCTCTCTCTCTTTGGCAGCTAAGATCTGTCTCTCGTATATCGACGACAACCAACGATATACCTGTAGTTCACATTTCCGCGGAAATTATACTTTCCACGTCTGGCGAACGACTCGGACGCGTTCCATCGTCTTTTCAACATTTAATTCACCCCGTCATCGTACGAGTTTTAATTGATATCGCTTGCTAATCATTTTATTGATACTAAAACACTGCAAAAAAAATCTATATATATATATTTATATGTATTAATTCTGTGTATTACGTTTTTCTTTACCGGTCAGAATAATCTGCGCGGTGATTAAAACATTTTTCATTTTCTTTCAAAGTCCATCTCGTTGAGTGCATCCATCGTAAATTGAAAAAAAAAGACAAATGCAGACAGAGTGCTTTTGCTTACTTTGTTCCAAAATGTAACAAATCAAGAAAAAAATTAGAATGTTTCGTACGTGGATTATCTTTGAGTCGAGTGCGAAAGTGTTATTTTCGAGTGATTTTTTTATTAATCTGTGACACATTCACCAAATGCTCGAAATGTATAGTTTTTTTTTTTTTTTTTTTTTTTTTTTTTTTTTTTTTTTTAATTCACTATGTCAGTCGGTTGGACTGGAACGAAACTTGTTCTTCGGACTTCATACCTCGACACCGACTAGACACAATGATAAATTTACTTGACGCGCACGTTCCACGAGAATGCATCCTATTTCTATTGTTTCTCACGACAAAGAACACGTAAACGATCACGAGGCTGGTATCCATTGAAATTTCTTTGTCAGTAAAAAGCCGACTCGCTCTCTTTCTCGCTTTTATTTCTCGCTTGTTCTCGTCGATAATTGCATGTTGATGTAACACTTCGAATGCACCAAAACGCCAACACGATGCACCTCGCTCTCTGATAAGACTGAGGATTTGACTTTGACCTTCACAAACCCTTTAAATTATTTTACTTCTATTTTTTATGTTAAATTAATGATGATTGAATTATTTTTCGTTCCGTTTAATCCAGAACGTCGATAATGTAGGAATCGTCTCAGTCGTACCGGGAAAAGACAGTTTCAACGAAAACCAGAGAAAGAAATAATTTGAAGAGTTCAAATCAATATTATAATTTAATAATTGAAATCAAAATTGTGTTTGACTGATCGCTCTAGATTTAATACGAAAAAATTCCATTCCACCTTCGAGCAACACACCTTTCGCATTGTCACCAATCTGCCAATATTATCTCAACTGTGTTTTTTTCTTCTTATTCATATTCATGGTTTTTCTTCTAAATCTATAAACGAGTTTAATAAAAAAAATGTTCTCGTTGAGCAAAATTTACGTTGTTCTTTCCAACGACCTTTCAAACGTTTCGTAAACGCGAACACGAACGAGATACGCAGTGATAAGCAGCCATGCAGCGCGTAATCGTTATTTTTTATCTGATAAGCATCGTCGTTGCCATCAAACGCGTTACGAGTTAGATAAATTCGTTTCTGCGCGTTATCGTTGAACAAACTGTTGAAAGAGGTTAGCCGCGAAACGGTTCACCGAGAGATCCCATTTATTATTATTATCATTGAATTATTATCATTAAATACAACGACCGAAATACAAATGTTCACGCCCTTACCTGGCTTTGCATTTAACGATCGTACGAATCTTTGAACGAAAAAAACAAAAAAAAACGATGCATCCACGTTACAACTATCGAGCTCGTAAATCTGATGTATTCTCATCGCGAGTCTCAATGACTCAAGACTGCCAACGACCGTCCAAATCGTCATGTTTAATTTATCAGTCGAAAAAAAAAATAAATAAATAAATAAATAAACGGTCGGTATGGTAATACAAATTTTATTTACCACGATTGCACCATGCTTTTCATCGTATCATCCGGTTCATAAAACACACGTACGTGACACGATGAAAAATACGTAGCACGAATATCCATTGTGTAGCATTGTCAATCGTCGAGTCCGAAAGTCCATGGAATATAAAATATCGTGAGTCATTTTTATTGTTTGACTAGTTTTATCGAATTATATCTCAAAGAGAACAATGTGTCTTCTCTTTGACTTTTAACTATTATTCTCACGAGATTCGATTAAAATTTTTTTCATGGTTACAAATAATTTTTAAACGTTTTTACAAACTTTTCTTCTTTCTGAAAAATCGTAAATTATCAAATTCTGCAGAAAACTTTCTTTTCTCTCATGATGATCGCTCAGACGGTAAATTTGTTTCGATAACGAGTTCGTAGCTCAGTCGTAGAGGTCACGATTGTTTCGTATTGAAGAATACGAACTTATCGACCGACAGTACAATCGACAGTACCGACTGTCGATCATGAAAAGAAAAAGAATTATTTTATGATGATAAGATACCGACAAGTGATACGTTGTTCTTGTATCAAATGTCGATAATGAAGGGATCTATTATGCAAGTAACTGCAATGTTGTCAAAATTGTTTATTAACGGTTTACAGGAGTGAATGGTTTTTCAGGTGGTAATTTCAACATTGCATTTGTATGCCATGAACGTCAGTGGATTGTTTAAAAACTTGTAAGACACGACGTTTGATATTATTGTCGATCATTAAACGAGACTGATTGCAGTCGCAAAATCGTCATAGCCTGAGTTCCGACGTAATCGGCACATCTCTCGACGTCACTGGCCACTCTTTTGGGGCCATAAATGGTAAGAGACACTCAGGAGGAGGGGGGGAGGGCCCGATGTTCGCGCGGGCGATAATCATAAAAGTCCCGTGGGCCCATAAAAACGTCCCACGCACGAACGTACTCCACGATATCGTGTACCGGTCACGAATCCTAATACAATCCTCCTACGAAAAAAAAAAAAAGAATTTCTCTTTCACCGTCACATATTTCTTCGGATAACTAAGTAAGAAACCCGAAACACCGATACCAAATGAAAGATAACGTAAATGTGACTTCAGAACGACACAAAAACGTTTTAACTCGATGGAATTTTTTTTTCAACGAATCTTTCGTATTTATATATTGACCATCTTGAACGGGGAAGAAAAAATTGTACGAAATTAGGTACTGCAATTTGTTCTGAAGAAACAAATTTATATAGAAAAAATAAATTCAATAAACCTTCATTGGTTGATTCGCATGAGTGCGTGAATGATCATTGTATTACCAAAAATCATCATATAATTAACAAAGAAAACATTGCAGTGGCCAAAAAACCGTTTTTTCATTTCAACTGTGCTCGTAATTTTCGCTATCACCAGATTGTGATATCCATTCAACGAGAATCGTGCCAATTTAACATCAGAATTCATCGGAAAATAATAAGTAAAATAACGAGTCAAACAATTATAAATCTGCAGAGGTTGAAACTTCAAATGTTCAATTTGCCATAATATCCGATCCGCTAGGCCAATCTTCGCCACATTTCGCATGTATCACGGCTCAATGATATCCCACACTCGTCGAGAATTATCTAGGTTTCGATCGGTTCAACCTAACGGTAGTTAGAACGAGTAACTTGATTATTCAAAAAATTCAAAATATCATAAAACCAAAAAGTTGCCTCATACTTTGTACAAAGAATATAATTCAAAAACTATATATTTTTCACAATTTAATATTTAATCCTCCAAATTCAAGGCTTGAAGAACCTTCCTGATTTTTTTCAGATTTTCTGGAGCAATTCAACAGTTCAAGAAAACGTTAGGAAGTAATCGACCCACGTTTCCATGCTAAAGCTGCACAAGTAAAAACGTTTTCAGAACAAGGGTCAAACATGTTTACATCAAAATCCCGGTGGAAACCATTTCTGACCGCCACAAAAAGCTTCCTCTATGAGAAATCTTAAAAAAAAAAAAATGCAGCCTTTTCGATGCAACCCAAGTTGTGTCTACCATCAATGCCATCCTGCCACCGTTGCCACGATCGACGCGCACGCAACGATACACATTCGAAGAGAACACCCACGTTCAACGATCGAGGTACACATCGCGATCCACAAAAGATTCGCGATCGTGCCGCGAGGTGGCGGCAAAGTGTCCACCTGTTGGAAAACGGTTTCCATATGCCTGAAGACACACAAACACACACATACACACAACACACACACACACACCTCAGAGTTCAGGTATGCGATAGGTAGTTAGCCAGGTAGTGAGAAGGGGGCGGCGTGGTGGGGGCAAAAAGAAGAAACGTTCGGGCACGGATGGTTCTCGGGTGCCCTCGCCTCCGCCGTCCCCCACCCCGTCAACGTGAGCCCCTTCTTCGGACGATCGCGGAGACCCTGAAGCGCTGCTCTCTGGGGCCCCGCACGACTTTACGGCCCCACTCACGGCTTCGCGATAACCAGTACCGTAGTTCCAACAATTCCATCGGCACAACCACGACACGTCCGCATCACGGTTCTGCTCCGAAAAACATTTTTTTTTTTAAATTTATTTTCCATCGAGTGCCGCGTTTATCCATCGTCGCCGATAAATAATCCGATCGATATAAAAAAAAATCGTAATAAAGAGTGGTGATTATTATTATTATTTTTGTTTTTTTTTTCGATCGAGGAAAGAAGAAGGATACGAAGGAATTTATTTTGCCATTTTTGTGAATTGTTCTTTCTTCGTGTGGAATCGATAAGCCGAGTGAGTAATCGTTCACCTTTATCTTTCATTGTACATAAAGTTATGTACATATAGATATATTGTATATATGTGGATATACGTGTAGAGATTGTTTTTTTTTTTTTTCGTCTTTTTTTAATAACTGCGTGATTGAGACCATGTATTGCGTGAACTTTGTTAACCAGTTTGGTTTGAACATCGTTTTTTTTTTGTTTTCCGGAGCTACGCTGTACGCTTGTTCCAGCGTATAGTTAAAAACGTAGTAAGGGAGCGTAGTTTTGCTTCCGCCTTCCCGTCATGCACCATCGGATTTACGAACCTCTTCTCATCTCTCTTCTTCTTCTTTCTCTTTCTCCCTCTCTCTCTTTTTCTCTCCATCTCTGTCTTTCTCACGTAACGACAAACGCCCAGATCGAATAGAAGTGCTTGTCGCTTCTTTTTTCCATCTCTCTCGCTCTCTATATATATTATATATATATGTATGTCCATTTCTCTCACTCACCATTTTTCTCCGCATCTGCCGACGCTCTCTCGCCGATGGTTTCCGAACCCCCCTCTCGTGGCCCCTTTTCGGAGCCGCACAACAGCATCTCTTCTTCTTCATCTCGCGTTAGCTCTCCGCAATCTCTCTCTCTCCCTCTCTGTGAAACTCCCGTGAACCGTTGATCGTCGAATTACCAATGTTCCCAACGGAATAACACATCGATTCATTTTCACCGACCCTCGTTACCCCCACGAAATAAAATCACGAAATCGATAATTCTTTTTTTTTTCTGTTGTTATTGTCGATTGCAAAGTTTGTTTGCACAAAATGGGGGACTCACCGATTTGCGCGAAAACATTGTGAAGATTGATTAAAATTGTTGCAACGACGAGAGAGAGATTGGCAACAATGATATTATTGTCAAAACATTGGTTCCTCATAAATTTACACTTTGGTCACTCACACACACACACACATACACACGTACATACGGGCACACACCTATAGAGTTACAGAAATAAACCGTGACGCGATTGTAAAAGCAGCAAACAGCAACCTCCAACGACACAGGATTGCTGAGCACCGAGAGAGAGAGACAGAAAGAGCGAGAGAGAGGGAGAGATAGAGAGAGAGAGAGGGAGCGAAAGGTGGATCACGAGATTCGATCACGAGTTTGCATTTGCATATCATCGTTCTGCAAAAAAAAAAAAAAAGTTTCCCCGATTGTGGACCATCACGATGACCGTCGAAAAAACTGTTGGTCCACTTTGTTCGTGCGACTTCTTGTGACGAACGAATTTCGTTCGGCTGCTTCGAGCTTGGGTCGAATTACCTGAAAGGATTCATTATTCTTGTCGAACGAATAGTTCGGGCGTCCCTTCAGGGTTCAGGGACGGGATCGTAACGAATCGGTAACATTATAAAGAAAAATGTATGTTTCACGAGGTCCAAAGGATTTGAACCATTGTTGCAAATTTTGACATTTTAAAAATAAATGTGTTCATGAAAATATAACAAAAAATGATTGATGCTCGAATTGTACTTCAATTACTTTGTACTTCGATTACCTTCTTGCATACTTTTGACGAACAATAGTGCGAAATAAACGGAAGACCGTTCGGTTTGTTTGGCGACAAAAATGGTAATCGGAGAAATCGAGGTTGACAATTGGTAAAATCGAACGAAGCCGGAAGATACTTGTGCGACTGAGCGAGACAGAAAATCTTCAAGGCTCTCTGGCAGCCGGCTCTCGGTGTTCCCGTCAAGGAGCTCGCTCCGTTTTACTCCTTTATGTTTATTTTTTCACCGTGACAAATGCATTTTCTCTTTTTTCTGTCCCGTTTTCCATCTCACTCGGTGTTCCTTATTTCTTCTTTCCTCTTTCTCTCTCTCTCTCTTTTTCTCTCTATCTCGCGCTCTCTCTCATTCACAACGTAGCGTCAATATTTATCTTTCACGACGCAGACTTTTGGCGAGAAACCGAGGACTCTCACATTCGAATAGTCTCGTAACGTAAAAAATTTTTTGGAACACATCTATAGTTTGTTATTTACACGAAAAAATGAAACACGCGTTTGCCCATACGTTTTATTTTCGTCTTGTGCGTCGAAATTGAGATTCTCCAGAGTATTTGAGATTCCCCAGCGACAGACGTTGAACGCTTGCGACAAGAAATTCCGAGATCTATTCACGATAATAATTCAGTGACTCTCGCGGATGAATGACGATCGGGATGTCGGCACGTTGACCAGCTGACTCCGTGGACCAACGAGCCGAGATCGTTCACGTCGAAACGAATTATTTTCATCAATCGTGCGGCTGTGAACCCGACACATGAAACCATGATCCAAAAACATGAATCTACTTTTTTTTTTTATTTCTTCTTTTGCTTCCTCATGGAAGATGCTGTGTCATGGGTGGGATTTCTTTTTAAGAAATCTTCATGTCACCGTGTTCATAATGTGCTGAAACGTCGATAAAACACATTTGGAGATGATATTTGGATGTATGATATCTCTATGAGGAAGCCAAAGATTAAAAGAAAAATACAAATGCTCCCTTAATGAAGGATCTTTATTTATTACCGACGATTCGGAGGAAGCAATTTGCGAGGTTCAAATTGCAGCTTTTTTGCATTCATTTAATCGTTCTCAATCGACAAACTATCACGAGGTCGGTGATATCGAGTCGTCGAGGTAAACGATTCTTTGTTCTTTAAAAAAAAATTTTTTTTTCAATTCCTAATCAACGATTTTTTCGAGCTGTTCGATAAGACTATTGAAGGACTCGATTGAATGACGATAAAAAAAAATAAATATTGAAAAATATGGATAAAGCGAATTTTTCGCGTCCATCGGAATTTGTGGCGAATCGTTTGTCGCGACAAAAACATTGGAATCGTGACGACGGTCACGTTACAATGATGCGAGCTGACACACGAGGGTGCAAAGTTTAATTCCCGAGTATATACGATATTACGAATGGAATTGTTGCCGATGATGCGCCACAACGCACGGAAAATATGGAAGAAAAAAATATATAAAACACTCGGGAATTACTCAACGTGTTTGCTGGTGGTAGCAACTTTGTCGCTAAAACGTTCGTCACTCGATACATTTGCCTGGCACGCACGAAACAGCAAATTTGCGAGCGCGAAACGAAGGAAAAGAAAAAAAAATGATGGCACTCACATTTTTCATCATCGACATTTTTGGATCGAATTTCAAGAATCACGTATCCGGAAGTAAATTCTTTGCGATAATATTCTTTTTCTTTTTTCGTTTGATCGAAAAACCATCGGCTGACGGTACTGCCAAAAATAATTGTACGTACTGTGCTGGTAACGATAATTATCGGTAATTTCGTCCGAGAGTTTGCAAACGTTTGTGAATTGAGGAATCATGTTTTTTTTTCTGCATCATCGGTCTCGTTATTCAGCATGATACGAGACTTCGTCGTCTATTCGAAGATAATTGGCACTCATGAGAAAAATCGTTCACCGTTTTCGTTACCGACGGAGCGCTCTATGGCCGAGAGAAAGACTCGCACGTCGACTCGTCCGAAGAATTGACTCGTCCCAAAGTGTTGTTCTCCGTTTTCTTCAATGTTTCGGATGAAAACCGAGAACGTTTGACTGCAAAATTTTCAGACACGTACAATCGTTCTCATTATTTATCCGCAATATCAACCGCGACGGAGAACAATGGTTTACAGTTTGTGTTACCGACCGAGCAGTATCGCATCGTCTTCGTATTCAACGCCGGGCAAACAGCTCGTCCATTCATTGGCATCAAATGGCAATTCTACTCGATAATTTCATTCAATCAAAGCGTACCTAACCTAGAAAGTTGAGGGAAAAAAATAATAAAACCCGCATTTTTTGTTGTCTCGCAATTCTCACATATATAGTCGCGTTATTCACCCAGTTTAGGTATCCGAACTGCGCAGCTGTGTAACACATGCATATTAATATAACGTACACACATGCATGTTGATGCACCGGCTCGGCTGATCGTCCAATTTGCTCACGAGACAAAACTCAGCATATTTTTTTTTCCATAAGATAACGAGATTTTGAAAAACAATAAATATTGAGATATTAAATTACAATCCGAAACCCGACGACGAGATTGCGAAAATTCGGTCCGTGAAATCGATGACGATTGAAATCGTATAATACGAGATCGTCGTCATATATCGATTTATCCGGTAATCGAAGGCGCAATCGCAAGTGTTTTATGCACCACGTATTTATTACATCGTCCGTTATTATTATTTTTTTTCGACGGGTTCGATTTTCGTAATAACAATGGCAAGTGCATCTCGAAGCTTCGTCATTGTTCGGAGACACTTGCGCGTCCTTCCGACGCTCGATTCGTCTTTATTCCTCTTGTCTGTCACCCCCTCCCCCCTCTTCTCAGTAAATTCCACATCTGCTCGCTTCGTTGACGTCGAGGTGCACGTTGAAACGTTTTGTTGCACTCGTATATCGCTGTGCGTAGGTAATGCAACCGCATCGATCTCACGATCGTGTCACGTATACAACGTTCGCGAATTATATTCGAATAACGTTCCGACGATCGGTTGAACATTCGGTCGATGACTCGTACGACAGTCTCACGACAATGTCGAAACAACAAGCCTTACGATAAGACCACAATAACGATCGCTATACGGATCGTCGAAGATTCGACATTGAACTATGGAATTATGTTGCAATATAATTTTTGTATTAAAATCGTTATTGCATTTTTTTTATAAATAATTCGAATCGATTTTGTGGAGAGACGTTCTTTCATCGATTCTTATTTTGAATCCATTTCTTTCGTTGTTGTTGAAATAAATGTGGTAATAATTTATTTTTTAATTGTTATGATTTACTTTGGTCAAATTACTTTAATTATATTTTTTTTCACGATTAACTAGCTTCAAGTGTAATTAAATGAATTAAAAAACTGTGATAATGTGGATTGGACAGTTTAGATGAATTCACTTAATTTATTTTCGCTGCAATGTTGCATAAAAAAATTGTCAGTAAGCTTTTCAAGGACGACAGTTTTTTTTTCCGTTTTTTTTTTAAATCGTTTCATTGAATCTAATTCGTCTACAATGAATAAAAATCTGAAAAAAAAAACGGTCGGTAGACCTTCGACGCGAGTCGTCGAATACATCCGCGCCGCGAGAAAACGTATAGCTGGCAAAATGGTCGTTCGAAGGTTTTTTAGAACCGAGACTAAACAAATATGTGCCGTGGAAGCGCGAGACGAGCAAATAACGATAAGCCCCCAGTGGTGTCGTATCGCCGGCCGCCATATCGCGCGGGTGGGCCCGTGATAAAGGTGAATACGCGGGCTCGCGATTTATCGGAATGGCTATTTCTATTCCCCGATCAAATTCCACCCTTCGCGTACTCTATCCTTTCTCCGACCATCGCAATTCATTCGTTCCATCATCGACAACATTAAATTTTACTTCATTTTCACCAACTTTTACATTCTTCGGACAGAATGTTTTTTTAAATTCTGTTTTCATTCGAAAAATATATTTTTTTATAATTATTTTTTTTTTTATAAATATTTTTTTTGAACTTTACGTTTTTGTGTCTCATTATTTCGAACCTCTGAAATGGTGCTATGTCTCGTTTTTTATTAAATTTTAAACGAAATTCAATCGTTTGATGCCTTTTTTATTTTTGTTCACAATATTTAATCGTTATTTTAATTATTTCTTAAGTTTCAATTTTATTCGTGGATTCTTTGATGTTCAATATGCATTCCAGCGAGTCCCCGCGCATTTTTGATGATTCGATTGTACCCGGATAATCAATCAAACACAATTGAGTAGACACAGCAATTTGCGCGGGCGTAAATGGGACATTGTTCTACCGAAAAAAAAAAATAAATAAAAAAATAAGTCTGAGAGAACAATATGGTCGCGAGCGTGTATTCGTGTGAGTAGCGAATCGACGTAGCGCGAAACAAGGTGAGTATGTAAATGAAAACCATATCGCGCACGGTGTGATATACATAGCTCGACGTGTGTGACGCCACTCGTTACCGCGAGCGTCCTCAGGCTCGTTTGCGCGAGTGTGTGTGTGTGTGTGTGTGTGTGTGTGTGCGCTGCACCAAGCTCTTTGCTGCGTCTCGCCTATGGCCTGTGCTCGCGAGTTTCGCGTTGCGCAATTACGAACGTTTGCCATCGTCGAGAAACAAGAACGAGATGGTCCACGTAGGTGTATGTCTGCTTATGTTTCTGGTTCAAGTGTGAGAGAAGAACTTTGAAAGGAAAAAAAAACGAAAAGAAAAAAAAACAACATGTGAAAAGCTGGTACTTGTGTGTGTGTGTATGTAGTCGTGGCTGAAGTGCTTTAAAAGGGCGCGGAAGTGCCGAGGACGTTACACGAGTGCCGAAGCTCATTCGTTCCGTCTTACGCATTAACATCTCAAGTGGAGAAAAAAATGTATAAGCCGTATATCGACTATATATAGTCATAGTTGATTGTAATAACGGAATTTTCGTTTTTAGTTCGAAAAAACACGATTTTTTAATTAAAAAAAAAAATTTTATTGAAAAACAATTGTTTTATCAAAAAAAAAAAAAATTATCATCCGACTTGGAAGAAATAATTCATTTTATTAAAAAAACACACATTTTTTCACAAAAAAATCTCAAAATGTTCTATTTGCTAATAAATAAATTTTTCAACGTTTCTTTTCGACCCCACGAAAAGAAAACCGTTTCCTCAGAAAACCCCAAAAGGTTCTTAACTCGAATTCTCAAGATTTTCCAAACCCCGTGACATTTAATGTGAGCTCGTGAACAGTCCGACGAGTCGATTGCGATGATAAATGAAAAAAAAAAAAAAAAAAAAAAAAGCCAAAACCGAAAAATCTGTGAATGGTGAAAAAAATGTTTCGTGAAACCGACGAGCCGGAAGAAGATGGTTCGTCAAAGATCGTCGAAGGAGCACGCACAGGAGGACCCCGACCGTAAGTGGATGAGGAAGGATCGTCTTGCGGGAGACGCGTATCGGTTTTCCTCGGCAAACAATCTTTCGAACCGTCGAAACTCTCACATCGGCCCCGAAGACGACGACGAAGAGACGTTGCGCGGACACCAGCTGCGATGCCTCTGGGCCTCTGCTGTCTCTTTGTTCGACGTTTTCACGTCCCGGGCCCGTTAAAACCTCACGTTCGTTCGTTCGTACGTTCGTCGCTCGTTCGACGACGGTAGCGCGAGAACACACGAGGTTTCGTTTCCGAACTCGTCGCTCACGCAGCCAGTCAGGTAAAATTACCTGCGGCCCACGGGGCGACCGAGCAGGTGGTCTGTGAACGGACCGCCCGGTCGACTACCCCCGGGGCCTTATGCGACCGGACAATCCGAAAACTCGAGGAATCCGGCCATCCACAAAATTCCCTCCTTGCTTTCTTTTCGTCCTTCGCATCCTTCCGAATGGAAATTTTTTTTCAAAGCTCACACGAATTCGTGAAGTGTTCTAAAACGAAAAATCGTATATTGGTTCAATACCACGAAAACGGATTTTTCTTCGGAATGGAAATAATATAAGCTGGGTTGGGTTGATGGAAAATAAGGAATGAGCAAAGCAGAAACATCCTCTCGAAGCATTCTTGACTCTCAACAAGCTTTAAACGCTATTTTCCCTTTTTATAAGTCGGAGAAATGAAAAACAATTGGAAATGAAATTTTTTATTGTTTTTCAGATCTTTTTTATTTATTTTTTTAGGTCGAAGACTGTTCGATTGCTCAACAAGCAAGCCTATTGCTCTTTGAAATTCCATCGGCCCTCAGCTTCGTTACTCCATGCAGAGATGGGCATCTATTCAATGAAAATGTATTTCAAATTTCGGAGTAAATGATAATTTCAATTTTACCGGATTTATTAAATATTTCCATTCATTTTATAACAATAATTTATTTTCATTGAATGGATGTCCATTCCTGACTCCACGAAAATTCTGACTTCTTTTACTTCTTATTTGCCAGGAAATACGTTCTTTTTGACGTTTCTTTTTAACTCGACAAGATCAAAATTCTATTCTACAAAGATAATGCCAAAAATATCTCGAAGTCGATGGTAGGTACCTACTTGTAGATTATTCGTGTGTTAAGAGGAGGGGAGTCATTTTCCATTGCCTAATCACTGGAAACCACTTGCCCTTTGGAATTTAATCGGCCTTCAATACTCCTCGAAGATCGGACACCGAGATGGAACGAAAACTTTCATCATCGACTTTATTTCTTTTTTCATTTTCGAAAAAATACGTTTTTTTTTACTTTCATCGATCATAGAAAAAAAATCTGCACCGATAAAATTATATATTTATCGTTGCTTCAGTTGGGATATGAAAATCAGTGTTATTCAGTATATTGATGTCGATCTATGGGAGGTTGTATTCGGTAGCTGTGTGTCGACGTGTGTGGGCCCACGAGCCCATTGCTCGCGGTATCCGCTCGGTGCGCTTGCGGCAGCATCGCCGCGGCGTCCTTGGTCATACGATACACGACGATAAACCCACACGCGAGTGACCAACGTCGAGATGACGTTACCGCGTGTATATTATCGATCTTCCAGCAATATCGATCGAACGGACGCACACGGGCGCTGTCCGAGCGAACGGTTCTGTCCGGGCTTGTCGATCGGTGAAGCAACCGATCGTCGATCCGATCGAATTACAAGCTCTCGGGACTCTCTCTCTCTCTCTCTCTCTCTCTCTCTCTCTCTCTCTCTCTCTCTCTCTCTCTCTCTCTTTCCCTCTCGTCCCAATAATCGAACCATCGATTCTCGATTCACAATTTATCTCGTAAACATTTCTTCGAATCGTTCGAAATCGGTTGCGAATTTTTTTTTTTTTTTAGTTCCACGGAAAACGATGCCGATCATGGTTTATTCATTGATATGACGATGACGATAAAGCATTTTATTTTCCGAGAATGCGCGAAACTTTTTATGGAAAGGAAAAATTGCGAATCGTCGTTGAGAAAATTATGATCGGAGCTCGTGGTGTGTGCACGTCCATTCGAGCTCAAGTAAAACAATATATAAATAAGTTTTATAGTCCTGGGATGGCCATTTTTTAAAGTCCCATAATCATAAAAAAAATATTTTTTCCAAGTCGGGTGCTCGAAAAAAAAAATTTTTAATGAAAAAACTTCCTGGTTTATTTTTATAATAATAGTGATAGTTAAGGTTGTATTGTTGGTAGAAAGAGAGAGAGAGAGAGAGAGAGAGAGAGAGAGAGAGAGAGAGAGAAAGCTACTGGAAAGTCAACAGTCTGAATGCTCCTCACGTCGACAATGATGGCAACTCCCTGAAAATTCTTTCACAAAGAACATTTCGTTGAACAGCAAATACAAGACTTCCTGCTGTATTGTTTTTCCTTCTCCAAAATACACATTCTCTTCGATAACCCATCGTTTCCCATCTACAAAAATATTTTCTCAAAATTTCGTATACCTATATATTCAATCCTTTCACGTAAATCGCGCGTGACCAAAAAATATTATGAAGCAAAGTGAGTCATCGAAATATTTATCCTTCTGAAATCAAAATTTTGCGATAATGTAAAAAACTGAAAACAATTTTATTCCGATGTAAAAAGAAGGTGAAGAATTTTCTTTTTCCGGGAATAAAAAAATTGTAACAAATTTATTTTTCCTTATAAAAAAAATTCCAAAGAAACAATTTAAAAAAAGAAAAATTGCAAACAAATATTTTCAATATTTCCAAAAGAAAACTGTTATGAATTTTTTTGTTTTGGTTTATTTTTTTTTTTGTTTTTTCACTAGTGATGGAAAAAAAGGATTGTGAGGTAATCGGTTTCCGGTGGTTCGATCGTTGTGCCCACTATCACCAGAAGACTAAGACCTAGATTTAAAAATCGCACGAAAGCGTCCACTAGTGTGTTTGTGTGTGTGTGTGTGTGTGTGTGTGTGCGATGCCCGTGTAATTTTCATTATTCTCAAACCGTAGTCAACACCGTCGACGACCCCGTTACGATATCGTTCATTGTTATCAGCGTTACACACACACACAAGCTTTAGAACCGTATATGTGTGAACTCGTTGCCAGTGACGAGACTGTCGCTCAGGTGACTGAGTCGTCGTTGCGCTGCACGTTGGCGACACGGACAAACGGATGTCTGTCGACTCTGACTATACATATATACATATATACACCGTCGTTGCAAGCCCGTTAATTTAACGCTAAAAAATCTCGCGAAAACCGCGACGATGCACCTCGACCGTCTGCAACAACATACATTTCATTTGTTATTAATTCAACATTGTTCATCGTTGAATTTCTGCACTCTTACAATATTGATTTTTCCTCGTGATCGTTTGCAATGGGATTTGCTGCGGGGTTTTGTCGTTGACGATGAAAAATCTGTGGAAATTTATATCACAATGTTGTCCGAGTATACATAGATTCGAAAATAAAGTTCATATCACTTTGTGAGAAAGTTATCTTTGTTAAAACAATTATTATTATTATTATTGGTTTTTTTTTGTTTTTTTATTTCTAATTGACAGTGACTCGTCTGTAGAATTTTCCAAGTGAGGGTGAAATTTTGTATTTCGTTATATCACCTTCGTTTGACCTTCCGAGGTTAAGGGTAAAAAAAATGTTCTTTTCATTATTTCACCTCCGTTTCACCTTCGAAACTTGTGAAGTAACTGCATCAGGTTTTCAGCGTTGAATTGAGTTAAAACGGATGTAAAAATTGCTAATAACTCTATCCTACTTTCAACCTTTTCGACCTAAAGAAGAGTTGTTGAAAAAAGTTGAAGTCAAGGTGAAAATTTCGACTCGAGATTATGCTCCCCGGATTCGATCTTTAAAAATAATCGCAATTATCGACGTTCAAACGATTGTGCCACGTATATATATATACACTCGCACACACTCGCACACATATATTCATTATTCGTGTTGAGTGCGACGAACCGTTGATGACTGCGGCAATCGCGGTCGATTAATGCAACGTCAAGGTACATATTCCGTATCGCAGCGATGTACTGTGTGTCGTTGTCCACCGCGATGAGTGGACAATTCAATCGCTAATTACGATCGGCAAATCTCGCAACAGCGGAGAACTTTATCAAAAAAGCTTCGATTGAATTGTCATAGAAGTGGAAAAAAATATATACGTATACATACATTTTTCTTGGACATTTTAATCGTAAGAGCGTTGAATTTTTCATCGATCGAAGTCTAAGAATATTGTTTATAACGTCATTGATAAGAGATGCGATAAATGATAGCTCATAATTGAAGTGATCAGCAGCAGCAGCAGCAGCAACGAGAACACCAGCCACGAGTCTCGTCAGCGAATGTCGATAACTGTCATCAGCAACGATAAATAAAAAAAAAATAACTGTATCGAGTTTGTCGCTGGCATGCGCGGGCTCTCGAGACGCTATCGTCCAATATATGGCCCCGGCCAATGGCGGGCGAGCCCGCGAGGCTGTTGATAACTTGTTGCACGATAAATAATAATAGCCCGTAGAATTGGACCATTAGATATTACCGATTGAAAAATCTGAGCCCATTTAAAAACGTCGTTAACAACGCATTTTGGAAATTACAAAAAAAAAGAATTAAAAAAATCACGAATGTTTCACGGTTCGTCGAACAAATGGGTTTTCATCGTGGTACATGATCGTTCGAATTTCAATGTCCTCGTTGCACATTGATCAATGATATTTTTATGTGCATTGATAAAATTGCATTTCTGAATTTTTTTACAGTGTCAATTTTTTCAATCAACTAAATTTTCAAATCATGTAAACTATGATTTTTTTTTAATAAGAAAAATTGTATTGAAGCGTCTTTCGAATTGCGTTATTGACACAAATTTGCGTTATATATGTATATGCGATTAAAAACTAATTTTTAAAAATCCCCAAAATACCCACAAAACGGCAATTCGACGATTTTCCGATAATCAATCATCGAACTTATTGTCGCTATTCGTCAGAATCTTCATCAATGAGAAACAGTGTAGACTCCGAAGAAACTGGATTATCACATTTCTAAGAAAAACACGCGAAAAAAAAAACAAATCAATGGCACCGCCTCGCTGCATTTGAATAAGCGAGTGGCTTTATTTGCGTATATACGAAACCGCTTCGTATAATCGCGGGGTTACGTCGTCACACGCGAGTTGTCCGAATAGTGCGTGAGACGGTTGAATGAAAACGCGTGTGTGTGATTCACGGGTGTGTGAGACGTGGACGAGGAAAATTTGTGTTCGAAAGACTGGCGCCTCGGTGGGCGGGCCCTGTGCGAATCAAAATTAAATCCACTCGGTATCAAAGCGGCCGCGGGTCCGTGACGGTCGCGCGTCGGCGTCGAGCACCCGGCGGAATGTCCGAAAGCACGCAGCCACTCAAGCACGTTCGTACGATGCACACACACACACGCACACACTCTCTTCCGATACTGCAAACCCATGCTGAGAATTTCGGGGCAAAATGGTGCACCCGAGCCGAGGACCATAAATAATCTGAGAATCCATAAATGCACCGCTTCGTTAAAAAAAATCTATATGTATACATATATATTAGAGTGGTCCTTAGTAAGCGTAATTTCTTTTATTAAAATTGCGTAAGCTCCCACACAGGTTCCAAATAATTAAAAACAAATATTCACGAAGTCCCCCCAACTTATCTCGATATTTACCCTGCGCTGTAAATTTTTTTTTTCTTATTATATGGCATGAAAAATTAAAATTTCCATCGAGTTTATATATCATAGCTAAAATATCAACGAAAGAAAATTTTTCTCAATGTGCTTTATTCATCAAAAAGTCGAGAACTTCACTTCGAAAGTATTCTGATCACCGAAAACAAAATGGTGGGACTGATATGGCCGTCGTTTTGTTTAAAAATATATATATGATTTATTTTTTATCAACGATTACGTCAAAAAAAAAATTCCCCGGGGCAAAACAGTCCGTTGTTCGATTCACCACGAGATTCGCGATCTCACTCACGTGCCACATTCCTGGGATTCGATTCTACGAAATTATAGATAAGCTATCTGGTGACAAATATGTGATCGGACATAATCGCCGGATACCAGCTCTCGCACTTCGTCGTCGGGTATCGACTTGAGTTCGAAGCATCATTCCCGTTCACATCTCCGGCGAAACGTTCGCGTAAATTATTTATTATTTATTATTTATTATTTATTATTTATTATTTATTATTTATTATTTATTATTTATTATTTATTATTTATTATTTATTATTTATTATTTATTATTTATTATTTATTATTTATTATTTATTATTTATTATTTATTATTTATTATCGAGTTATGCCATTTCGATAGGTTATTTGGTGTCGCATACGATTGGTCCATTTCACCCCGTTGGCCTCCATACACATGTACGGCCATCCAAGGTTCATCGTCATTCGTGCCAGGTTGTGCTGTGTGGCATGGTTGTACCCGTACCCGGCTTGTCCGTCCACAATGCCTCGTTTCACAATTGCACATGAGCGAGACAGATCATACACACGCGGTGTGTACTTGGCACAAGAGCGCAGAGTGGACGAACCGTCACACAGCCCCCAATGGAATATCCAATCCGTACGCGCGCGTCACGATAGCCGGTCGTATCAATCTTCGCACAATATATTCATGTGACATGTGTAACTTAGAGTGTGTTGAAAAAAGACAAAGTTTTTTTAAAAAAATATTCTGCGAGTTCTGCTGCCAGAAAAATAAAATAAGAAACTTTGCCTTCTTTCAACACACCTTAATGTATCACATATGTAGCTATATACATATACATATGTATTTTATTGCATGGTCGTGAAGAATGAAGATGAGGAGAAGAACGAGAGATCGAGATCTCGTACCGGACTCGTAATGTTTTTTCTTATCCAATCGCGGATTCAATGCCTCGACGCTAGACGAAATTCCAATGGTCCCTCTCTCTCTCTCTCTCTTTCTCTCTCTGTCTCGCGTGCCGAGACCGATGACGCGAGTGTGGGCACACCTTCGCGTTGTACAAACGCCATTCTATTTTCTTCACTCGCGACCCCCGCGTAGTATCAAAATCGTCTTCCCTCCCGCTTCCGTCTTTCTTCCTCTTCCGCTTCTTCAAAATACAAAAATCTGATCCTATTTTTTCGTTTTCCCTATTTTTTAGTAATTTAGAATCGAAAAAAAAATTTCTCATTCCATCAGCTACGATCATGACGCTTATGCAGATCAAGCTTCGCCTTCACAAGTCGTTACAGTCTCCATAAAGTTCGATGTCCCGAAAGTGCAATTTATCCTTATAAATAAATAAACAAATGAATAAATAATTGAACAAATTTGTCATTGAAGTTGTTTGTCACCTGCGTCATCTTTGGCGCTTCGAATGATGTCATATATATGTGCGTCGGTGTTGAAGTTGACCACGAGATTGTCTTTCGGTATTTTACTCCGTCGGTAACCGTGTGTGTTCTTCTTCAACATTGATTCTCGTGCTTAGTTTACACGTGACAAACCCCACCGTTGTATTCACGGTTTTATCATATCCACTCTGTGATAAAGTGAGAAAGAAAAAAAAAAGAAATATTTTTAAAAAACGACCAAACGCGCACACGAATGAAATTTTTCAAAGAGTGTATATAGTGAGAACGTCTCGCGTTCTCTTCTGCGGGGTGAGCCACGCGGAGTTATCTCGCGTATCCGGTGTACGGTGTATAATAACAACGAGAGAGAAGTAGACCCAGTGTAAACAAGGTGTGCAAGCTGGTAAAAGAGAAGAGAAATTCAACTTGCCACGGCGCAGTTTAGAATCGCAATTTCAAACGTGGTATATATGTATGTATATATATATATATATATTGTAGACGATGCTGCGAATCTTCGTTTCTCTTTCTCTCGAGGCTGCGGAGATGTGATACGAGAGAGCTCCTTCTTCATCTGATCGTCGTCGTCGTCGTCGTTTCTCGTCTCGTGAGGCCAGTGTGTCGTACTGTCTTCGCGAGTTTGAACGTCGTTGTGTCACATATGCGTTTTACCTCGTGAAAATATATAAATAACGTTTTTTTTGTTTAATTATCTCGTTTCACACAACCGTGGACCGTATACTTCCGGTTTCGGTGAGTTTCCTCAGCAGATTCGACCGAACGTCCGCCCTCTGTCGGAGGCAAAGATCGTCCGACCGATTTTCGTGGTGTATAATCAGTGAATTGTTCGATCGGCTTTTCATAATTTTCTAAACAATCTTACAGCTGAAAAAAATCTTCAAAACGTTTCGAAACTAAGTTCGAATGTTTCAGACGATTTCTCATTTTTTTTTATTAAAAAAAATGTTGTCAAATCGTCAGATTGTTTATTATTATTATTATTATTATTATTATTATTATTATTATTATTATTATTATTATTATTATTATTATTATTATTATTATTATTATTATTATTATTATTATTATTATTATTATTGTCTGTTCATAGTTTAAATTGTAGAAATTTAAGAAGTCATAGAAATTACATTGATTATAGAAATAATAGAAATTATAGAAATTATAAAAATCATAAAAATTAATCAAAATTTTAATTTTGTGATTCAGATAAATAAGGCACGATGAAGGATCGGCGGTCAGCCCTTCTGCTGCTGCTGGTGGCGACGGTGACAATCGTGATTGCCGAAACGCAAGTCACGAACGAATCACCAGAACCCACAACACCGATACCGGAAAAATCAACGATCTCAGCATCGCGTTATCCGAAAAAATTCGACGCCCGAGCCTTCAAGACCGTCACGCCGAAATCCGTGGAAAAAAAGACTTCAACCCCATCGGCATCGACGATTCTCAGTGATGAAGCGTATCCGAAAATTCCGAAAATCGGACCGATTTTCACGAATCCCAAGGATTTGCTTCTGCAGGAAGTTCGATCGTTGGACGAGAACGCCGCGAACAACCGAGTAAGTCGACCTGTTCGTCTCACAATTTATTCGAGAAATTCTACAAAACGATAAATAAATAAATTCATTTGTTTTTTTGCCACTGATGCAGATTCAGGAGGAATTGGCCAAAGCCATAAAAGCGAAAGCCCAGGAGTCGAAGGACGAAATTCGTCCGGCAACGTCGCCGAAACCACGTGGCAAACTCGTGGCACCGACTCCCAATGCCATCGACGAGGACGAAGAGGACGAAGATGAGGATTTCGCGGAGGATTTTGACAAGGACGAGGCGGAGGCTCTGAAAGCCATGAAAAAGGCGGAGACCGGTGCCGATGACGATTTGGCCGAGGACGACGAGGACGACGACGACGATGCCGACGATACGGACGACGATTACGACGACGATGACGAGGACGATGATGAGGACGACATCGAGGACGAGGAAGACGTCATGACGGATTGTCCGAAGTACTGCAGGTGCTCCGGACAATACGCTGAGGCCACTACAGCTAGGTAACCTTCCTGACTGTCCAAAAATAATCCAAATTTTCACCTTCAGCGTTCTAAATTCAAAATATTCGTCATAAATAATTAATTCAACATTATTGATATTTAATTTGATATTTAATTATTTAACATTATTGATGTTTAATTTGATATTCAATTATTCAACATTATTGATATTTAATTTGATATTCAATTATTTAACATTATTGATATTTAATTATTTTTTGTTTATTTGAACGTCTAGATGCACTCGGCTCATAACAGAGCAGAACTTCAGTCCCCAAGTCGCTCATTTGAGAATCGAAAACGCCGGTGAAATAAGTCTGGAAGCTCAGGCTCTTCATCTGCGCGGTTTGCAACAATTGGAATCGATAACCATCGTCGACACGAAAATCGGTCGTCTCGATAAATCGGCTTTCAACGGCGAGGATTACATATTCGCTGTGAATCTAACGAGAAACGCTCTCATCGACATCGATCCTCACTTCTTCGAGAACAACACCCGATTGAATCTTCTGACCATAGCCGGTCAGCCCCTCGGACCCAATTGGTCCAGTTCCGAGAAATATCTCTTGAACGCTTCCAGCGTCACGGAATTGGATTTTTCGTCCAACGAAGTTGCGCGTTTGCCACGCGAAGCTTTCTCCAAGATGCCCAATCTCGTTTACATCAGTTTGAGAAACAACGTTTTGGAAAATTTCGACAACAACACTCTCGATGGCATCGACACTCTGGACGAGCTCGATCTTTCGGAAAATTTGTTCGTCGAAATTCCGGTTCGAGCGGTTCAGGAAAAGGACATTCAGACTCTTCGCATTGCCTGTGAGACATCATTTTTACGACGAGGACAAAAAATTACGACAATTTATTGATCGATTAATTTTAGAAATTCATTTCCTTGCTTTTTTTCGAGTCTCGTTGCTTTTATAATCTTATGATGTGTCTGTCCAGCATGATCTTGACCAATTATCTTTTTTTCATTCAAGCCAACGACCTGACAAAACTGAATCTTCGGGAACCGTCGAAATTGATTTCTCTCGACGCTTCGAAAAATCGTATCAAGGTCATCACGAAGGACGACCTGGCAGGCGCTTCCGCTCTCGAAAAATTGTTCCTCTCGTCAAACGGAATAAAGAGAATTCATCAGCACGCGTTTTCCACCCTCGAGCAACTGACGCATCTCGACATCAGCGACAACAAACTCACCGATCTCACCGAACATCATTTGCGATCCAACGCACGGCTCCAGGTCATTCTGATGAACGACAATCGTGATCTCGAAATTCTTCCGGTTTTCAAGACGATAGGATTGGAATACAACACCTACAGGTGACCGATCGTTTGCAATTTTAAAGAATTAAAAATTAATGACGAGTTTTTGTTGTTTTTTGAAATTTACAATTTTTCACGAGAGAAAAATAATTATGATTGATTATTAATCAACGAATTGTATTGAATTCACAGCGTTTATCGTTTCGAGTGCGCTAATTGCGGCCTCGTGACACTCAGCGCAGGCACTTTCGACGCCATGCCAGCATTGACGACCCTCAATCTCGCCGCCAATCGTTTAACCGGTTTTCCATCCGGTCTGTTCCGACAATTGTCGTCGCTTCGCGAACTCGATCTCTCGGACAATGTCATGAGCACCATCGATCCGAAAATGTTCACCGGTGCGAAAACTCTCACAAAATTGAAACTCGCCGGCAATCGTTTCGTTTCTCTTCAAGTCACACCCTTCCTGGAGACTCCCGGACTCACGCATCTCGATGTCAGCCGATGCAGGATTCAACGCATTTGGAGCGAGGCCAGACAACCGTTGAAATCACTTCGGTAATTTGTTGTAATTTTTAATTTTTTTTTAAAGCGATTTTTTTTATCACTAGCGATCGTAAATTTTGACATATTCGTCTTAATGGTTCTTCACGAATAGATTTTTACAAGAGGTTCGTCGGTATTGCATTTGAGTCGAATTGAGAATTGAGTAATTTTTATTTTGTGATATTTTGAATTTTTTGAAATATCAAATTTATCATTATAAACTCCAGTAAAATTTTACCGACTGAACCCAAGACTTTCGAAAAGTATGGAACATCATTTATCCATTATGCGTATGAAATTCTACGGAAATCAGCAAAACGGATCAGATTTTAGAAGTGATTCAATTTTTTGAATTTAAAACTTCTGCCGATTCAAAAATATTTGACTCGTCGTGCTCAATCTCCTGAATATACATGAATCAACGTTTAGATATTTAATTTTCGTATCAAATTCAATGAAAATTCAAATTTGGAACAACAAAGAAGAAAAATGCTTACCCATCAGAGATTCACATTTTATCGATAATTTTCAAACGTCTCAAACGATGGATTATTAATTTATTTGTGTGTTCTTATTTCATTTTTGTCGTCAGATTCCTCTCCGTGCGATCCAATCAATTGAAACGCATAACTCTCGAGGAATTGAAAGCAATGCCGAGACTCTCGGGCATCGACGTGTCCCACAACGATTTTACGTGCAGCGACGAATTCGTTCAGGCAATTCAATGGTTCGGCAAACACGGCGTTAAGCCCACCAAAGTTCTCAGTCACGTTGCTAATTACGACAACAGCGAGGATTACGTGGATCCCGAGGATGTGCGTTATTGGAGCGATCTCGCGAAGATCGTTTGCTACACCGAAAACGACGGTTCGATCACTAAATCCATTCAACCGAAGTACGTCGACGATCTTACCACTTCGACCGTGCCCAAGGACAATACCCTTCTTCGTGGTCACGAAGATGAATCTCCTGACTATGTGAGTCACCTTAATTACGTCATAATTATTTCCCCCCCTGCTCGCTTATTTCCAAAATTACTAGCTCCAATTTTTTATCAAAATTAAAGAACAAGAAAATTCAAATTCATAACAAAAGTTCTAGCTCTTATGATTTATAAAAATTAATCTATAAAACTTATCATTTGCACCAGTCGAATTTTCACTTGATGAGTTTTTTCATTTTTTATTTCCTTATGTCCATTTAAATTAAAAAAAATTATTATCATGATTTTGTTGTTTTTTTTTTTTTCTTATTTACAAAATTGTCCTATTTTTCGACAGTTCAATTCCGACGTGATTTACGACAAGTACGAAGACATGTTCGATCGCAAGTACAACGAGTACGACGATCTTCAGGGTTCGACGGACGAGTCAAACACGGATTCCACGAGCAGCGATTTCATCTTCGAAGCAAATCCGAGCACGATAGGTTGGCGCATGATGTGCGTGGCAATGGCGGTTCTGACCCTCGTTATCGCAGCTTGTCAAATCGCTCGGGTGATCGCCAGTCGCCGTGGACGCGGTCCCGTCATCAGGCCACCGATGATCCTTCGTCAGGGTCTCGTGGACAACAAAAATTGCGGCCTCGTTTACAAACCTCTGCAGGAAGAAATTGCGACTCCGGCGATGCCGAAGAGAGGCAGTTTTTACTCCAGCAGCACTTTTCACTACGACAAGATCGTACCCGAGAGCGTTTAAACATTTTTTTTTGTCGTCGCGATTACATAGCTTGAACAACAACGAACTCACGACAGACGAAGAAAAAAAAATTTACGAAAATGATTATCCAACAAAATCATGAAAAATTCACAAAATTTTACGAAACAATTCTTTAGATTGCTGAATTATTGATTTTTAGAAAAATTACTACAATTCGTAATATTTCGAATTAAGAGAATTACAGTCGAATAATTTATTACGATCGTTCACGATGAAAAAAAAATAAAAATAAAGGAATGCAGCGTTCGATTGCAGAAACGTTTATAATTCATTGATGACGATTGTACTGAACGACGAGGGATTCGAGGGCAGCAATTTTTATAACATTAATGATGAATATAGATAGCAAAATGTGAGATGGAGTGTCTGATTAATCGTGAAGAATGTTTTTTTTTTTCCGTCACGGAAAAAATAATCGATCGACATTGTTTATCGATCGAGTCGACGAGATGCAGATTAAAACGAGCCATAATTTTCTATAATACGCAATTTTTAACTTTGAACTGATATAACGAGGATGGTCGCCATTTTGCTAATTCGAACAAATTATCGGATAATCCGAGCGTAATTAGCCACGAGGGGTCAGGAGGAAGAAGGGGGGAAGGGAGTGATGCCTATGACTCGAAGAGATAAAGAAAGAAACGAACGATAATCGATAGTTATTTATCGATTATCGAAAAATATTTGCCGCTCCGAAAAGCTTGAGCTGCTTCGAGTCATGGCTACTTTGATATGTGTATGTACCTTAAACTACGCTCGAGCTCGTAGATTATAGCTGTACGGTATTAAGATGTGTACGAAAAATCGTCAAATATATTAAAAGAAGAAGAAAAAAAAGTTATTCTTTTTTTTTGTCATAAGATAAGCCAACGTTAAGATTAAGACAAAACGAAAAAAAACGGTAAAAAACACACGCACACACACACAGAAATCGTCGGATGCATAAATCTGGCGATGGCTATTCGCACTATCCGCTGTAAATAATATATAACAATTTTAATAAAATATTATTCGTATCAAAGTGTTTTGTTGATATATTTTTTTTTTAATTTCCGATGGAACAAATATTTGAAAAGCTGCAAGTTGTGAGTTGCAATTTGCTTTTTCTACTGCTTAATGAAAGAAGATTCCTCGATGAGAAATCATTTTCGTTTTTTTTTTTTTAATTTTTTTCTCTATGAGGAAGCAGAAAAAAAATACAATTAATCGAGAAATTGGAAACAAGTTTAAATGTGTAACGATGCATGTCAAGCATCGATTGTACAAGACTCATGGTTTTTCGAACTGATATTACAATCGTTGATTGAAATGAATTGAAATTGGAGCAAAAAATGTTTCGATCGGAGTGTACATCGCTCGAAGGCCTTGGACGTTATCTCTTGGTGAACCAAACAGTCAGTCGTGTGACTAGATAATCTTGGACGGTTGCTATACGTTCCTAAAGTTTTTGGGAAATAACAACATTCACTAATGGCCGATCGCCGACTAGCTGAAAATAATTTATAGATCATAATTTTTGTCATTCTTTCAGGTTCGATTATGTATTTTCGTTGACGATTTTTTTTCCGGTAAAAAAAAGTATCAAAGTCGAGTGGATTCTTCCGATGCAGTGCAGACGAATGATACGCTCCTGAATCGTGATTCTCGAGGCTCGGCAATTCGCGAATCGAAAGACCCGCCGAGGTTCCAACGTCATCGTCGTCGGGGGCCGGCGATACGAGCGTGAAAGTGGGGACGTGATCAGTTGCTCGACGACAAGGCAGCTTGACGAGAGATCGAACCTCGATCTTCGAACTGAAAAAAAATACAACGAGCCCCGACGATTTGTTTAATAATTATTGCAAAAAGTCAATTTTCCGAGATTTCCATTGAATCACGAAAGAAAGGGGAAAAAAATAGTACGATCAAGATGATGCCCAGAAGACGTGTGATTGACTTGATGCAGGTCATTTCGTCTCAATCGTAAGTTATTCATTCTTTTCTACTTTTTTCTATATTCGTTATGATATCGACATATGGCCAGCAATCAGATTGCAAAAGAAATTATGTTTGTTTTTATAATTATATATTATTATGCAAATGATATATAATTGAGAGTAAGAACAAATGCAACTTATCCATATCATTCTGATTTAATTGATTATTAATGACGATGAATTTGTAAATAATTTTTTTTTTAATTGAACAATAATAAAATAATCGATATTTTTTTGTAACAGATGCAGATGTCCGGCTCACGGTAATCCCGGTGCATCGAATAGCACAAGCACGACGTCAACTTCGACCAACGAATACGCGTTCGAGGTAAATCGCTGAGAATAAATTTCGATAAACCTAAAATCCACAAAAATATTTTACTCGTCGCTGTATGCCCCCGCAGGCTAACAGCTCACGATCACGATGGACTTTTTTTTATCTTTTACGTAATACAAATGTTGATGGTAATGTGACGTACGTGAATTGAGAAATAAATTTCTGATAACGAGACGATCACTCCAACCGCAATAATAAATTTCCGAGCTACATCTTAAGGGTGGATGACACATGTGTCAAAAATATCAAGAAAAATCTAAAATTTCCACAGCTAGTAGCTTTTATCATTTAAAAAAAAACTTGTTAAATTTCAAAACGATAAACCAACTCATTTAAAAATTATAACTGTATAAAAATGAGCATATGTTCTTATGGGAAATAGTCTAATATTATTTTTCAAAAAATTCATTCGACCGATTATTCGAAGATAACAACGATGATATAACTTTCTTCTTTTTTTTTCGTTTCTTCAGATGGCCTGCTCGACCGTTCGTTACGGTGTCGGCGTGACTCGCGAGCTCGGTATGGATCTTCAGAACATGGGAGCCAAGCGAACTTGTCTGATGACAGATCCACATCTGGCGACTCTAAAACCCGTAAAAACAGCGATAGACAGCCTTGTGAAGCACGGAATAAATTTTGACATCTTCGACAGGGTCAGGGTTGAACCTACAGAAGCGAGTCTTCAGGATTCCATTGAGTTTGCTAAGAAAGGAAAATACGATGCTTTCGTTGCGGTGAGCCATCGATGATGGAATTTCGATCATATTGATCATTGATTTTGTCACTTTCAAAAAAAAATTCACGTGCTCGCGATATTATCATTATTATTACTATTATCATTTGTAAAAAAAGGATAATAATAATTATTATAATAATAACAGTCATTATTCTTTATATAAAAAAATCATCATTTCCATTATTATTATTATTATTATTATTATTATTATTATTATTATTATTATTGATATTACTATTAATACTGTTGCTATTTTTTCAAAAAAAAAGGTGATATCTAATATTTTTATTATTATTATTATTATTATTATTATTATTTCAACAGGTCGGAGGTGGTTCAGTAATGGACACGTGCAAAGCCGCGAACCTTTATTCCTGCGATCAGGAAGCCGATTTCTTGGATTACGTGAACGCTCCCATAGGCAAGGGAAAACCAATTTTGGTAGCATTGAAACCGCTCATTGCAGTCCCAACGACTTCGGGCACGGGTTCGGAAACCACCGGTGTCTCGATATTCGATTACAGACCCCTGAAAGCGAAAACCGGTATAGCGAATCGAGCCCTACGACCCACCCTCGGAATCGTCGATCCTCTTCACACTTTGACACTGCCCGAACGCGTTTGCGCGTATTCCGGTTTCGACGTTCTCTGTCACGCTCTGGAATCCTTCACCGCGATAAATTACACCGAAAGAACTCCGTGCCCGACGAATCCGATTTTACGACCGGCTTATCAGGGCAGCAACCCTGTGAGTGACGTTTGGGCAAGATACGCTCTCGCGGTGATGAGAAAGTACTTCGAGCGAGCCGTTTACAACAGTGACGATCTCGAGGCTCGAAGCCACATGCATCTGGCCAGCACAATGGCCGGTGTGGGATTTGGAAACGCCGGTGTGCATCTTTGTCACGGGCTTTCTTATCCCATAAGTGGAAACGTTCGTACGTTTCAGCCTCAGGTAATTCGCGCGAGTGATTTCGAAATTTTTGTCATAGTGCTCGGTCGGTAATGCAAAACTGTAACCCATTGTTCTCGGCCGTGATTGAGAATTTGGATAAATAACGAGAACGATCGACTGCGTGTCAAAAATCTGCAGACAACCGTTCTTTGTTTTTGTTCAAAACTTGAACGATGGCGAAGAACAACGGGTTCGCGATGTTTAACTATTTCGATCGACGATAAAACGTGTTGGGGAATTTTTTTTTTATTTCAGAAAAATTATGCATGCGTTGCAGTCGTTCATTTTTAATGATTTAGAACACTTTAATTTGAAAGATAAACGTAAATTTTGAGCACTTCAATATGTGAAAAATGTTCTGAGAAATAAAAATTAGAAATATAATTAATTTTCATTATTTGAGAAAGAATGTAGAACAATATGAAAACATGAATTGCTCATATTTTTTTTTTCTTTCTAGGGTTACAGCGACGATCATCCAATCGTGCCCCACGGTCTTTCGGTCGTCATATCCGCACCTGCTGTCTTCTCGTTCACCGGCAACTCGTGCCCCGAAAGACATTTGGAAGCCGCTGAACTCTTGGGCGCTGATGTGAGCAATGCCAAAAAAAACGATGCTGGAATAATTCTTGCCGATACTGTGAGACGTTACATGCAAGTGATGAAGGTTGAAAACGGTCTGGCCGAGCTTGGATTTGAGAAAAAGGACATTCCGTCTCTGGTACAGGGAACTTTGCCTCAGGTACGATCATCTATATCTTAATCTTTTTCCAATTAATTTCGTCAATTAAAAATCGATCGTGACACGAACATTTTTTTTCTTTCGTTCCACAGCATCGTATCACAAAACTCGCGCCACGCGAGCAATCCGAAGAAGATTTAGCTCAATTGTTCGAAAATTCTTTCTCGGTGTATTGAAAAAAAAAAAAACAATAATGATAATCGAATTTTGGAGAATAATGAAGAATTGTAAATATCGTACTGCCGTTCAATCGTTCCAATAAAATCTATATTTTTTGTACTATCAACCGTTTATTCGTTACTCGTGACGTCCCATTCGCAAATTGGCCAGCAATACAGTCATACATAATTATACATATATATACATATAAACAGATACACACAATTCAATAAATATCTCAACAATGACGAATAACATAAAACTAAGAAGAACCGATAGTATGATTGCAATGGAAAATCGTACTTAAAATTGAGACTTAAGAATAACGCATTGGAAAAATAAACGTACTTCAAATTGAGACTTAAAATTAACGCAATGGAAAAAACCGTACTGTATAATTATAATAATTAAAACTATCGATAATACATGATAAGAAACTAAGACGTTAATAAACTAACATGCACCGTGCAAATCAACGAAGATCGAAGCATCGAAGTTGCTTTAAAACTCGCGTATTAAATTTTCACAAAGCAAAAAAAAATTATTCACCGGTATTTGCTAGATAATTTTTAATAACAAAATTCGCGTTATTAAGCTTATTCTAATTTTGGTGATTGTGAGGCACAATCAGCACGAACCGCCACGAAGCAGGGTCATTGCCAATCGACGACCACGAAGATTCCACAGCACGTAGGGATATCGACTTCCGGAAACCATTCGGGCATCCCTTAAAGAAATTAATCCGTAATCAATCATTTTTCATTCACGTCCCAATTAATTTATAAAACCACATCATTGAAGTCATACGACATAAAGTGAGGCTTATATTTTTTTTATGTTAAAAAAAAATTAAGGATGTTATTATCAAAATTGTAAAAATGTAACTCACATTTGAAAATAGTCGTAAGCCGGTGCATGTGTCGTGGTTGTATTGTTTGAAAACAATTCGATGAGGTTGTAACGTGCATTATAATCCCATCCGTCGTATTGAAAATCGGCATTGGTTTGTTTTCTGATCCAATCGTTGAAAGCGTGTAAGGTTCTCAACTGATTAGCGTGTGAATTACGACCGAGATTCGCAAGTGGCGGTATTGTGCATAACGTTATTGCCGATCTGGATAACGCAAAATTTGACTCTAAATAACTCAGAAGATTCTCCATGTCTTCTATCATTTTTGTGACCGAGTGACACTGTAAAATTGTTTAAAAAAAAACAAAAACAATAATTCAATATTATTGTTTAACAAAATTAGAATCGATTAATATTGTTATATTCTTTTCTTTTTTGAACAATTTGTAACTCACTCGATAAATGTCCTCGGCACCCAGCAGTATCACGACTTTGTTTGCTACTGCTTGAACCTTCGACAGTGAACGTGTGCATTCTTTTATCGTCTGACCAGATACACAGAGACCACTGTGCAGGGCTGTGTTAGCTACAAAAAAAAATAGATACATTTAATATAAAATGAATTAAATGAATTATAATATTATCTAGAAAATGAATATTCGTAAATTTGATAATGAGCGATTTTGATTGATTAAACTCACGTTCCTTTCTCCATATGGGCACACCGACGTTACGTATGGCCAATTGAAGGAAAAAATCGTCACCGATCAGGAGCTTGCCGCTCACGATAGGTTCGTACACTACGTCCTTGAAATGAATAAAAATAAATTCTCGATTGAAAAATCTTATTTAAATATTTTTATATGTTTTCATATTTCGAGCTATTCTGGCTATATGTTCGATATTAGAAAACAAAAAGAAGAATAGTGGATCATCAGCCGGTTAGCAACCCAGTATTCTTGATGAGTAATATATATTTATATTATTTTTTTGCAATATCAATCTCACAAGTTTCGGTGGCTTCTCAACGATGTTCACATGATGATTATATTCCTCTTCGTACCATCGATCATAATCGCTGAAGTCCCATACACAGTCCCTATGATTGTCTATCCATATAAACACAATAACACAAACGTCGGTTTTATAAATACGGGCCACGTGAAATAGTAAATCAATAATAAACATACATTTTTGTATGAAGCTTTGGCAAAGTCTTGAGACTTCTATACCCAGCTCATAATTCGAGTCCGAGAGGGAGGGAATATATATATTTTTCTTAATTTCTTTTGGAAATTATTTATATTGATTATACAAATGCTCAATCAACTCATTAAGAGTTGATGAAACAAAGTACAATAAACGGTTAACATTTTTTTTTACTAATTAAATTGAGATTTTTTTTTGTACTTTTGGTCTTAAGAATGTAGCTGAAAAAAATAGGTCGAACTTCCCCAAAGCTTCATACAAAAATAAAAATTAAAAATGGATGAAACAAATCACAATCAATAAATAAAAAAATATATATATATACAAAATATATAAAATCCATATTGCTTATCATACGCTAGTAAAATATTTTCTGAAAAATTACCCGAATGATAACCTTCACCGTCCGAAGACGTGTTAGGATCGTAAATTTGGTTCCAATCCCGAAGTCGGGTATTAGCATCGTTCCTCGGTCTCTTCTGCGTCCGTCTCGACGATCGACCCTCGTTCACGGCTTTCCTCTTCGAATAACGATTTGGTCGAGTTTCCACTTTATTATTCCAACTGTTGGTGGCCTGCAAAAGAACAAAAAAAATAAAAAATGTAATTCAAACGATGAATTATCCATTTTATCATCGTTGTTGCAATATTTCCCATTGTTACCTTTGTCCATCGCATTCCACCGGTAGAATCCTTTTGCTTCTCGATCATATCTGCGATATGAGCGGTTTCTTGCGTCGATACTTTATACACCAATTCGTTTTGTTCATTTCGTTCTTTAACAATGTCCGGAATTTTGCCGAGAAATTCGTACAGACTGGAATATCCGTGGGAGAGATATGGAATGTACATTCCCGTGAATTTGAAAAATTCATCTGTGAGATAATTGGAAAATTAATCAAATGTGAATAAAATTGGTTGTCGATTCAAAATAAAAATAAAAATAAAACAAATTATTCAATTGAATAATTTTTACCGTCGAGTTCTTCTTTCGGTACTCCGCCTTTGTGAGCGACGATGCAAGCTTTCAATACACTGAGAACTTCATCCATGTTTCGAAGATTTTCAATGGCCATGATGATTTTTCTTGATAACCTTACTGGCCGAGAGCTATCGCAATACTGTCGCACGAATCTGCGACGATGGTAACCGAAACATTCGTTAATTCGCAAACTCATCGTCCAATCGACACAAATGATCTTAATCGGGTCTACAAAATACCGAGAAATTCAATATCAAAACATTGATCAACCGAAAATTTCGGAATTTCGTTCGAATAAATATTCACGAATGATTTTTGTGGGACAAATGGTACGTTGATGAATTATTATGTATCGAAATTTGTCACACAGAAAATGAAATTTGAGAAAAAAATCGATACGAATAAATTGAATAATGTCATATATATATATATATATATATATATATATATATATATATATATATATATATATATATATATATTTTAGGGTGGTCCTTATGTGTGGCTTGGATGAATTTCGACCAGGCCGCCCAATAATCATATATCAGGATCAAACGTCGCAAGAGCGTAAATCACATCATGGAATTTTTTTGTTTTCGTCTCAAGTAACGCCATTTTTTATTCCCTGAATGCAATCAATTTATATTCCTAAAAATTGCACGTGGTTCCTGAAAAGAAAAAAACATTTGAAGTCTGAAATGCTAAAAAAATCGCCGAAAGAACAACGTCAGCAAATTGTTCATGGGCCCACGGGAAAAATACTAACGATCGTTCAATCTATTTATAATACAACTGTCTATTATGTCGGATGGTTGGCGACAATCCACCAAGCCCTACGCGTTGACGACCCTCCAGAAGTTCTTACGTCTATTTATAGCCAACATATTAGTTATGGGGTTTTGGTTTCGTCTCTTCACGAGCCAACGTGTCTCGCATGCCGCGACGCAGCTGTGGTTAAAACTGCAGGGGATGCAGCCGGAATATCATTGCCGCGTCGACCGATATAGACAAGGGCTCGGCCAAGTTCATTACTGACCTCGGAAAATAATTATCTCGGTTCTACATTTTTTTCTCAATGGTTTGAAATATTTTATAACGTAAATCCCCCTCCCAGCTCGTAAATTACAAATACTCGATCATTTTTTATGAGTCTTAATTTTTATGAAATTATCAACAACTTCGTAATTGTTATTATCATTATTATTATCGTTAAATAAAAAAATTTAATCACGAAATGACCATTCCTATTTGTTCTAAATTATTATTGCGTGAAAATTGAAATGAACCACCTTTTAACATTAAAATCCTAAAAACTGATTTACGATCCGATATTTCATCTGTTACTTGTTTCTGATTGTTTTACATTGAACGTTGCACCAGAACCATTTTCTGATGCAACTCGACGGTCAGGTGTCTTCGAACTTGTCACATTGACTCACAACAACAAAATGGAAAAGGATCCCATCGTCAACAAATGATTCAAAGCCAAAAAAAAAAAAAAAAAAAACCCTCAAGTTGAAACTTGCAACGTGCTTCCTGCGAATCCCACGTTGTGATCATCGTCACGTATCGTCATTTCGTTGGGCGTGAGGTCGTCGTGACCTTGAAACCCCAAGTTCCGGCTCGGTTTGCTCAGTTGCGCAAGAAACATCGAGTTTTACAAATACATTGCGACGAATGACGAAATTCAATCCGTCGCTTCGTTCCAGATCCATCGACTCTGACGAATGACCAACTAATCCTTGTACCAGATACTACAGTTACAAAAAAAAATGAAAAACAATAAGAAGCAAAGAAAAATTATTCACCCAACTGAGCAATCACCGATAAAGATACTTAAAAAAACAATGGTTAACAGTCCGACATTTCGTATTTCGCGCCGAGAGAAAAACGTCGATAAACGACGCCCCCGCCCGCCGATCACGTGACCCGAGCTAAGCCGAGACGTGCGTTCGGTCGGCCAATGAGCGAACGGATTACACGGCGCACACGCGAACTCGACGCCGGTTATAATACCGTCTGTTTGCCCTTCAAACGACACTACTTCCGTGGCATTCGAAGTGCGAGCATCGTTCGTGTTACTTGTTACGTAAGTATACAATATACCGTTTCGCACGTTAATCCATCGTCTCGTCTAATTTGCCGGTAGTGACTGATCGTTTGTAATTTAAAAAAAAAGAAAAATACAACCTCGCGAAATTTTCCTCGCATCATCTTTGTCGGACGATAATCATTTTTTCGTTTTAGTACGCGTGAATCTCGAGATAAAGCCGGCTAACCGGGTCAGTCGTGCCATCAGCCGAAATAGTGCCACGAAATCGATCGCGACCATCAATTGTTTCCCATCACGTTTGAGATTATCATAAAACCTTTTTTTTTTTCGCTCGTTCTTTCTCTCTTTCTCTCCGCAGCGATCGTCCACAGCTGTGTCTCTCTCGCACTCATTGCTAATATATCGGAAGTTTTCACATGATCACAATATCATTTAACTCGTTAATCTCGTTCCCAAGGGCATCTCACGTACCGCGTGACCTTGCGATTCGTATTCATAACCGTCCTCGAGCTCCGACCGATCGATATCACGACGAAAATTCGACAAAAAAAAAAAAAAAAAAAACGTACCAACGATAATCGTTGCATCTGTAGAGATTAGCGACGTTGCAGCCATCTCCTCACTTGCCACATTTTCGTCGTGTCGAAATTTTTTCCACGAGTTATCCGAATCCACCATTTTATAATAATAATCATTTTAATTTGTCGTGCATTTTTGTTTCACTTTATTCCTTTCGTTTGCATTTGAACTTTTGGATTGACATTGATTTGTGAAAATCGCGATAATGCGAGGCGTGGCTCTAGCTGAAAAGCTGAGCTTTACGGCCGGGCAAAGGGGAGGGGGGACAAAAAAGTAATTCCAATAATGCTCGTCACGTAACAAATGATGTACGATGTGATGGTACGTGTGTCGTCGCACATCGTACCATTTGATACGTCATCGACGATTGAAGACGATGTAAAATGGGTTGCAACCGCGTGTTTCGATCGACGAGATATTGAGCCATTTGGAACATTCGAGCAAACGAGTTATAACGACAGTTACGATGATTTATATATATGTTTTCTTTTCTTCTCTCGTTTTTTTCTTTTGCCGAGCACGATATCGACCCCAATTGTGGCATCTCGGTCGGGGTCATGTTGGTACTCTTGGCAGCTGCGAAGGGTCGGTGGCGGAGGGGTGCCCCCCCCCTCGCCTCAGGGCCAAGCCAACCCTCGTCGGATTCCCGCGCTACGACCTTGGTCGACCTCTGGCACAAAGACAGACCTCCCCGGTGCCACGTCCGATAATACATCGAGATACGATACTTGATTTTGCTCGCGAAATATTTAGAAACATTTATTTATCTGTTTGTTTTATTTTTGGACACAACGAATTGCTTTCTATGACTTGAATTATTTTGAAGCGACTGGTTTGAATTTTTCTTTGGCATAGTCGACGGAATGGTATTTGGGGGTTGTCGATCGATCCCTTGAATTGGGTGCGATGCCATCGATCGCTGCAGAAACTAATGAAACTTTTTATTTTTTCGCTTCTTGATGTTAATTTCGATGAAACTGAAACGTCGAAAATTATATTCAGTTGCGAAAGAAAATACTTAACCTAACAAAAAAAATTATGATAATAGCTGTTCGATATTCAAAATGATTGTGCGAGATCAAACAGAAAAATTGAGACTGAAGCAAAAGAAAAAAAAATTTGCGGTTAGTATCGTTAGGCAAAGCAATGTGGTCGATACAGATGTCAGTCGTTCGAGGTTGTGTAGATATCTGTTTTATCTAAAGTTCATGTCACCGAACAACTCTAGCTTTGGGCAACGTCTCCGGTTGGAACTCAACCGGAGACGTCGACTTCTTTCTTGTCATAACGCCAAATATTTCAAAATAACCTAAATTCATTTCACAATGCAACATTACAGGTCGGAAGGCGTTAGATCTGTTTCTTTTATCCAAAACACTTTGGCAGCTGATTATAAATTATTTTTCCAATCCCAAGAGCCAGATTCTCATATGTATATTCAATGACATTGGAATAAATAAATAAACAAATCTCTTTGTTCGTTACAGTAAAACTCTCTAAGCTACCAACATGAGCAAAATCGGAATCAACGGTTTCGGACGTATCGGACGTCTCGTCCTGAGGGCTTCCATTGAGCGCGGAGCTCAGGTGGTCGCCATCAACGATCCCTTCATCGGTCTCGACTACATGGTATACATGTTCAAGTACGACTCCACTCACGGTAAATTCAAGGGAGAAGTCAAAGCCGAGGACGGTCATCTCGTTGTGAATGGCAACAAGATCGCCGTGTTCAGCGAACGCGACCCCAAGACCATCCCGTGGGCAAAGGCCGGTGCCGAATACGTTGTCGAATCGACCGGTGTCTTCACCACCATCGAGAAGGCTTCCGTAAGTCTCCAAAACAATAATAATCATCTGCATTCACTCATTTTCCATTCGACCAATATTTAATCGTAAAAAAAAAATAACGACCTAATTAATTTCCGATAAACCATAAAAATAACTTTTTTTTCATTTTTTTTTTTCCCCAACAGGCTCACTTGGAGGGTGGCGCCAAGAAGGTCATAATCTCGGCCCCATCGGCTGACGCGCCCATGTTCGTAGTCGGTGTCAATCTCGACGCTTACGATCCTAAGTTCAAGGTCGTCTCGAACGCCTCGTGCACCACCAACTGCTTGGCTCCCCTCGCCAAGGTCATTCACGACAACTTCGAGATCGTCGAGGGTCTCATGACCACCGTTCACGCCACCACCGCCACCCAGAAGACCGTCGACGGTCCCTCCGGCAAGGTAAGCACCGATCGACAAGGAACTACGCTGCTCTATAAATGAAAAAGAAAATCGACTTATTTTGAGAATTTTTTTATAAAAATTCGGGACATGGGACACAAAATCTGTTGGAAGATCTTTATTGGAAATACTTTCAAGATAGTTAACAATTTTTTTTTCAATACTATTTTCATAATTTAAGCCAAGCAATATTTTTTTTTACCATTTCTTGAAAATTCCAATTCCAAGGGCCGTAGCCCTTGAAACAAAAATAACAAATAAAAACATTGAAAAAATAATGGTTAAAACGTTTATGCTCGCAGTTGTGGCGCGATGGACGTGGTGCAGCCCAGAACATCATTCCAGCGGCGACCGGTGCGGCCAAGGCCGTGGGCAAGGTCATTCCTGCCCTGAACGGCAAACTCACGGGTATGGCTTTCCGCGTGCCCGTCGCCAACGTGTCGGTCGTCGATCTGACGGTGCGTCTCGGCAAACCCGCGACTTACGACGCGATCAAGGCCAAGGTCAAGGAAGCCGCGGCTTCCGGACCCCTCGCCGGTATTCTCGGTTACACCGAGGACGACGTCGTATCGTCCGACTTCATCGGTGACAATCATTCGTCGATCTTCGACGCCCAGGCCGGTATTCCGCTCAACGATCAATTCGTCAAACTCATTTCCTGGTACGACAACGAGTTTGGTTACTCGAGCCGTGTCATCGATCTCATCAAGTTCATGCAGACCAAGGACCAATAAATTTTATCAATAACAACGTCCGAAGCGTCGTCTCGTGAGATCGAGACTCGCGAGGAATCGTACAAAAAAAATAAAAGAAAAGAAAATTTTAAAAAGAAGGAAAAAGAATAATAATAATGATAATTCGCGCTGTTATCCGCACCCCTCATGATAGATGTGGTCTTTACTTCCGCGAGTAACGAATGCACAATCGGACGTACGGACATTGTCATTTGGGCGGTAAGAATAAACCAAGAAGAAGAAACAAAAACGAAAAATAAACAAACAAAAAAAACAGAAAAATACATTACGATTAGACGAGTAGTGTTGAAAAATGAGTTCGAGGCTTCGGCGGAGCCGTGAAAAATTATTGATCTCAACGGCGAACGTTGTGAGCGCACTTCCGGCAAACCGCCAAACGCCGAGAGATCACGCGACGCCCGATCGGGGCTCAAAAAAAATGATCAGACAGGATTACAGAATTTAAAAACGTTAATAGGGAAAAAAATGTAAATTCAATGTTGAATCGCGGAGTCATTGGCTCCGTTAGAACCGTCGCAATTGTCTCGTTACACGAGATCTTGCGAAACGTGAAGCGCAACAAAGATTGATAAAAAAAAATTGAAATATACGAGCATTGTAATCCAGAATCATCGACAATTATGCAATATAAATTGTGTGTTACGTTGAATGTATCGTGAATCATTCATCGAACGAACGACGAAAAAGAAAGAAACGTTAGATCGTCTTTTGTGATTGATCTTCTTTTTCGTCGTCGTTCGACCATTGTATTTTCCATTCGTGAAGCATTGTCGTCAATAAAAGTTGTTACATCCCTGAATCGAATGTTTTTTCACTCATTTCTTTTATAGTTCCTAGATTCCGTCTTCGATCCTTTTTTTTAAACATATAAATTTCTTTTTGAAAAATTAATTTTGTCTAGAAAAAAAATATAGAATTCGGTAAAAATCCACTGACGCGTTCAAATTTGAGGAAATATTGGAATTTTGTACACCCGCTGATCTCAATATAATGAAATATCAAAACAAGCTGCACATTGAAAATTGCAGTTTTTGCCTCTTCGAAAATCTCACGCAGTGAACGATGATTTTTCTATGAGGAAGCCAAAGATTGCAAAAAAACGCAAATTCTTTTTCATAGAATAATCTTCGTTCGCTACGTGACATTCGCAGCAAGCAAATTGCAAGTTTCATCTTGCAGCTTTCGTTTTATCTTCTGTAGATTCGTTTATTCCGCGCCACGAAAAAACTACACAGAAGTTCAAACTGTCCGAATAACCGATAATCAAATTCGGCCAAAATTTTATATACAACATACACCGGTCGTTTGTACAATTTATAATGAAGAAAAAAAAACATCGACGATCGCGATAATTTTCGTACCGCGAACGATCGACAATGACAAATATTTCGACGCTAATAACTATGACGAACAAGAAAACAAACAAAGAAAATCAATATATGTATTGCAACTTATTATGGCACAGAGTACTTTAATAATAATAATTTAACGACTCACGAATTGGTATGTTTTTTTTTTATATAATACAATAATGATAAATCCGAGAAATATAGGATCACCAAACGACAGTCCGTTACAGGATTAGCTACAGGAGTGATAGCGCGTACGGACGTCGAAAGCGGACGAAAATCACAAGCCGGTGAATACATCGACACATTGTTTCCTTTTTTTTCTTTCTTAATCTACGGTTTGTTTTTATTTTATTATTTTTTGTTTTGTCGAAATTTTCTCGTTTAAATGCTGATCGGGCACGAAGGCCAATCATTTGAAACGTGATTGATCGAGAACGAGAAAGTGACGAATTCTGATTCAATTCTTCGCAAGATTATTATCCCAAGGGGGGGGGGGGGGACTTTCTTTTTCGACTAATTATTATTTACAGATCGAGCTCTAACGCACTAAAATATCTTATACGAGATACGTTAACGCTTTCATTTGTTCATCATTCGACTCAGTCGCAAGCGAAAGACCTCTGCAGCTCTTCGGGGTTGAATTTATGTCGTACATTGATATCAGAGATACCTTTTTGTGATATCTTTCGAACGGATTTCAAAAATAAAAATGTTATACTCAATTTCAATAAATAAAAATTCAAAATTAATTAATTCGCATATTTATTTTTGGATATTTTCCAAAACAAAAAGTATTCTATTCAATTTTCATAAATAAAAATGTAAAAATAATGTTCTTCGCAATTTTTTTGGCTTTTTTTATCTTTAAAAATGAAAGAAAAAATCATTGGATTCATTTTTTGTTGTATCTCTGTTAAAAATGTAATTGTAAATTCATCGCGAGAAGTCTGTGCAACGTGCGTCAGTGCTGCGAGAAAAAAAAAGATGATTTGATTATGTAGCAATACGAAAATACATTTTGGCTTCGATTAGTTGATGAAGTCGACGAACGTGTTTCAGACGTGTTTTTTTTTTATAGTTTCCTCATTGTGTAACCGTATTATATTTTTGTAAACTACAACGATAGTTAATGTTTATTACTTCTTTCTTTTTTTCTCTCTCCCTCTCTCTCTCTCTCTCTCTCTCTGTTTTTCGGGAATCACTATGTTCCAAGTTCTTCGACGCCCAGCGTGCATAAATAACTCTCAATGAGAAAGGGGAAACATAGGTGGCAATGTGTAATCAGCGGTGGCGAGAAGATTAGTTATCGACCAAAGTCGGAGCAGTGGCGCGTCAGGGCTTCGACGCAATCGTCCAACAAAAAAAAAATAACCGTCCACGTACTCGAGACTAGCACGATGCGTAAGATACTAAGCTCCAAAACCGGGAAATCCATCAATCACGAATCGCAAATCGTGTAATTCATAAATGAATAACAATTTTCGAACAATTACTCCCTACACTTGTTAATCCCGTCATTAATCATTTTCTTCTGAAATCCATGTGCGAGATGTAAGAAAAAAAGAGTATTGATCGTGTTTTCGTTGCTTCGGTCGTAAAGATGATTTTTCGTTTCAAAGCTTTGGCGACCGACGTTATTTTTTTTTATTTCTTCTCTTTATTACGTTTCGTCCACTTGATCTGAGGCTTCTGCAGATCCATTTTCTTTCCTTTTCCATGTTAATTTTGTGTTTTCGAAAATGCACAAATTTACATGGAAACGACATTTCAAAAGATATTCTTTTTAAAAACTCGAAATTAAAATTAGGAAAAGAAAAAAAAAGAATCTGAAGAGTTCCCCAGATCAAGTGAGCGAAACTTAATAAAGAGAAATAAGAATAAAAAACAAATACATGATCGTCCGTCGCCAAAGTCTTGAAACAAAAAACGATGTGCACATGACCTCAACGAATCAACGACACGAATACCGAATAAATGCGAGTGCCACGTGAATAATTGTTCGAGTGTGTTCGTCATGCGTGTGGGTGTTTTTTTTTTGGTTCGTCAAACAAATACCCGATTCTGTGGGAATATATCATATGCGCAACAAACTCAGTGTCATCGAAAAAATAGAACGAGAAACAAGTGAAAGGGGTAAAACAAACGCAGTGACGTTGATGCTGGCGCACGAACGATAAACGATTTTGCAGTGATGTGGAAAGGATCAGGTTATGAGCAAGAGTTTCGCACGAAGATTGATTCGTTCTTGCAACGCGCCAGCGAGTTCACGAGTCAATTCCTCACAAACCAGACGAAGTTCCGAATTTTTTTCACGCAACTCGTCTAGCGTCAACGTTCTTTCGTCTTCGGCATCGTCTTTGCCAACGTCCTCGTCTCCCTCGCCACGTTCTACAAATAAAAAATAATTATAATTAAAAAAAAAACAATTATTATCATTTTTTTCAATTTTATAATTAAAAAATATATATTTTTTGAACTTACTGGGACTGGGTTTTCTGTAGACTTGAAAAGCGCCGCAAGCACCGGCAAATTGTTGAGTTTGTGGAGTCGTGGATTCGATGCTCGTCGTCGGTTGGGTCTCGGTTGTCTCGCCCTTGGGCGAAAAGTGCGAAAAGTCAGCGACGAAACCCTGGCTTTCGCTCATCGTACGTTGACCCTCGCCTTCGCTTCTCTGACCGACCAACTTGCGTGGAGAAGTCTGGAAAAAAATTTGCACGTTGTGACATCGGGCTCGACAATAAGCATTGACATTTTTTGTAATAATTAAAAAACTTCTGAATACTTAAGGCCATTTTGAACATTTTGACATGAAAATCTCGATAAAAAAAAATTGTCGGACCCTCGCGTAGCTTCCTTTGTGAGTATGCAAAATGAAAACATCGAATCACAGAGTTTACTCACAATTCCGGGTGATACTCTGGGTGGAACAAGTGGCGGAGCTCCGAGAAAATTTTGTCCATTTTTACCTGCAAAAACAAGACCATGAATATAATAATTTGCACCCTCGAATTGAATGATATTGCGGAAATTGCGAATGTATGAAAAAAAAAAGAAGAAAAAACCGATCGAGCTACCTAATTTATTGAGATCAAGACTAGAACTTCGAGTGTGTGTTCTGTAGGGTCTGGGTGGCGGAGGTGGCGGTGGTTCCTTCTTCGGAGTGACCACGAGACCCTCATCGGGCGGTGGAGGTGGTTTTTTCGCAAGTGGCCTCTGCACGAGCGTAACCGCGGAATGTTGAACGTCATCGTCGCCAAGGGTTGTATTGCCGTTGCTGCTGCTGCTGCCGCTGCCATTGGCGCTCGACGCCAGTATAGCCGCTTCGGGTGTGAGTCTTAGTGGCACGGGATGTAATATTTTCGGATCGCGTTCGACCGCGGCTTTTTGAAAATCAAAATTAACGGGTTTTGGACCGGGACTGGTGAGCGAACCGCTCGTGCCAGTCGGCGAATCGACGAATTTCGTCCATTCCTTGCTCTTCTCGCGCGTGGGTTTGGCCGGTGATCCGGTGACGACCGTGGCGACGACGGGTGGCGGCACCACAGGCGGAACGATCGCGCATGCGCTCGGAACGGACGCGGGAATCGCGAGCGACGGTGGCAAAACGTCCGGCAGAGGAACCGAATTTTTCCGCAATACCACGAGATGCATGGCAACGTAAAATTCTTGAAGACTCAATGCCCCGTCTCTCGTCACATCCGCCAATTGCCAAATGCGTCGCAATTCGGCAACCGGAAGTCGTGATTTTTCGAAAAACGTTCGAGCCACTGTACCGGCCAGCAAACCTTCGGGATCCGGTTGCAATTGTGAAAATTGTACCGTATAATAGTCTCTCTGTTCGTCGCTTATCGTCCAAACTTCTTCGGGTGGGAAAGCGCCGCCGTCGCCTTCGCCGTCGCCCTCGTCGCTGCTGTGTCTCTCCGAACTCTCCTCTTCGGTGCCCAACAACTGTCTCTGCTCCTCCGACACCAGAAGGCCCTGCCAACTGCCGGACACCGAAGCCAAGATGGGATCGCCGCCTATCGTACCGTCGTTTCTCTCCTGAGTTACGCTGTTGGTGGGAGTGGGCGAGTCGGTGCTGCCGCCCGTCTCTCTGGGCGATTCGGCTTCGCTCTCGCTCTCCGTCGTGCTTTCGGGCAATCTCGAACCCGATCTTCCCTTCATGGTCACACTGGCTTCGGGACTTCTGGCCGCGTCGTCGTTCTCCGACGACGGCCAAGTGAATCTAGGCAACGCGGTTATGATGTCCAGAGGCGCCGTTGTGGCGTCTCGCTGTATGTCCACTCCCGCTTGATGAGCCGCTACCAGTTTCAAAGCGGCGTAGAATTGATTTCTACGCAGATGAGTCGTGCATTTCGGTCCTGCGCAGACTTCCAGAATCTGAAACAATTAATCAATCGCAATAATCACTCAAGCTTGCAAACTACATGACCACTGTCGTTTGGAGGACCGTGGTATTTTTTTTTTTTTTTCACTCTATATTCTAACCTCAATCACGAAACACCCCCCAAAAAAAAATTTACATAAATTTTAATTTACCTTGACGGTCACATCACGTGGCAAATTGGCCGAACGCAATAATTCAGCGGCTTTGACAACGGGAACGACTTCGTGATCGGTTTGTTCGCAACAGTACAAAAATATGTCACCGTAGTACCGGTGCTCGGTTTCGGTCAGCTGTAGATTAGCCTCGGATATGAATTCCCAATTCATTTTGGGCACACGAATCGTCGAGGCTTCCGATCCTCGAAAATTTCAACGCTTTTACCTTCCACGTTTTTATTTATTTTTTTTTTCACGTTCGTACGTATTCGCAATAACGATCGGAAGCTTTGTACGATTAATCGAACGACATATGCGTATTTTTTTTTTTTTTTTTTGGGGGAATCCGACACTCGACGTAAACCGCGAGCTGACGCACGGCGCACGGTACGGATTCTCCTTGTCCTCTCTCTTTCTCTCTCTCTCTCTCTCTCTCTTGCTTCCCACAACGAGATTGTGTCAATTCGACGACACTGCCCGTTATGCTCGAGGCTCACAATCTTCACGTCGTCGTTGTCACTATTATTTGCTCCCACGCGATTTATTCAATTTCCCAAGAACAAATCCAACCCGAAAAACATGAAAATTCGTTTTTTTACGAAAAAGTCGATGACCGTCGAACATGTCGAGACTCGTACGCGATCTCAACCGTCCGCCATCTTTATTATCATGGCGTTTGACATTACGGTCAGCTTATGCACTTTTACGCACGTAAACTTGGCTGCACAGTCTGCAACGAGCACACAGCTAAGTTCATCGAACCTTTTCTGCGTACAATATGTATAAATTTTAACACGAGTTTACGATTTATCGATTACGTTGTTTTGAATTATTATCGAAATTATCTTTCATTGGCTGGAGAAGTGACGATGTGATTTTTGGGGGTTATGTCGTGAGGTTCGCTGTTTCGGTCTACATGAAACTTATGAATGTCAGTTTGACAGCTGGCCATTGCTGATATCATCACGCAGGCCACTGTCGAATGATTACAGGGCTGGAAAAAAAAAAAGAAAAAACAAATATTCCGAACGACAACATAACCCCCAATTACCGAACATTATTTGCGAAAACACGATTCTTCGATGAGCATTCATTATTACTCCGTGGAATTACCGTTTCAATTGCGAAACTTTGGCCCACACCGAGAGCATCGATAACCGATGCAAATTACATATTCATTATTTAAATTGCAAATTGGCTGAAATTTCGTTAGCGATTCATCGCGAAATCCTCCGGGGAGCTCAGTCGGTAACAAATTTTTCCATCCGTCGAACTTTGCACTGTGAACGAATTCAAATGATATCATCGATGTAACAATTTTCAATGTGGAAGACCCTTTATTGACGGCGTATTATTTTTTTTAAAGCAATCAAGGACGCCATGATTTTGTTTTATTTCACGTAGATTATTTCTTCCGGAATTTTTTTTTGCATTTTTGAGGTGCAACAAACGTTGTTCCAACTTCTTGTTTTTTTTAGAACTCGATACAATAGCTACAAATTCATTTTCGATCATATAAATTAATTTAAAAAAACGAATAACTACAATACAATAAAAAAACACAAACCACGAATTTTTTCGATTACGAAAAAATTCGTTCGATCACCGTTATTTTCTGTGAAATCGTTACGAAAGACGAATGTCATCTGTGCACGTGTGTTTGTGTGTATTGCATTTCCACAGCGCGACAGATCACATCGAATCGGATAAGAAGCGAAGAGGGGTCTTCGAAACGTTTACCAAACTTATTAGTATGACTAGAGTGAAAGCTCGCCGTACAGTCGGCACACTCACGCGGCGAGTGTTCGATTCATATACGGATATAGATTCACGTTGCTAATGAATGCCGGATAAGGCTCGATCGAGAAAGAAAAAAAAACAGGAAAGAACCTCGATCGGCATGCGAATTATTAAATCATCGGGGTCAACTTCGAGTGTGAAATTCTGTCGTCTCGCATTCGGTAATTTTTTTTCTTCCTCCATTAAAAAAAAATAATTGATGCGACCTCCGCATTGTTGCGGATTGCCGATCGTTCGGTTCACGATTGACGATCGTTCGACGTATCACGAACAACTGAACATGCCAATGAAGCATTGTGTTATCATTAAGTCCCATCATTCAGTTTTCATTCTTCGAACATGCAGCCGAATTTTTTTTCGCAATCGTGATCAATCGGTTGGCCGACGATTTTTGATGCTTCTGGGGCGATTTGTATCTCGACGCTTGCGCATTGCACGAATTAACGTCTTTCGGACTGTCCATAGCGTTTTCGAAATCCCAATTTGCAAAATGTTCCAAGAACAGGTCCTCCAGCTTCTTCGAGAGCGCATCGACCGAGGCCATGCGATCGGTATCGTTCTGCAATTATCGTCAAAATATCACGAAACTTTAGTTGTTTTTCAAATGAGTGAGAAAACAATTTTTTAAATGTACAGACCTTGTGATACAATTTTGAATTTTTGATTATTCTTCTGAAATCACGGATAACGTGTTCGACTTTGTGATATATACGATTTTTCAATTTATAACCGATCGTTTCCAGAAACATCGGGCTTTTGATTATCTTGCAGTAATCTTCAATCTGTAAATTGAATTTTTTAACAATCAACAATTGTGTTCTTTTTTTTACATTCTTTTTTATTCGATGTTTTTTTTAACCCGCCGGGTACACATCTATTTTCTGAGGTATGGGTCTGATCGACTTAATCCAAAACACGATATTTAAAAAAAAATGTCAACCGATCGCACTGACCGTTCCGGACAACGAACCGACAGTAGTCAAACTCGCGGATGGATATTTGAGAACATGAGCACCTTCCATCTGCCAGACGGTTTGATGAATCGTGGCCAATTTATTAAGTGCCAATGGACTCAGACTCTGACGTCTTCGCGAACTGTACCAAACTGACCATCCACGATCAGTTGGCTTCCATTTAGTTTCCACCGATCTCGAACCCATTTCCTCCTTCTTCCTCGTTTGCGTATTCGCACTCCCAACCTTACCGGAATTTCCATCATCAACGTCTTCCTTAACAATTCTTTTGCACGTTGATCCATCGTCGTCCTTTTCTTCATGATCTCCCGCCAATCTTTTCCCCGATTTCCGAAGCATCTGAAAAGTCTTATCGTTTTCCCGTCGTTGTGACTTTTTTCCGGATAACGGAATGATCGAGCTTCTGATCGTAGGACCACCGAAACTCCCGGATCTCGTTGACCTCGATCTGCCGGAATCTTTCTTCCCCGAAGAGCAACATTTCACGGCCGAACGTCTGACAGTCTCGGAATAAGTTGCTCTGCCGATTGATTCGCGACTCGTGTCGATCAACGACATCGACAGACCCGGACGTGAACTCGTCGTCGATCTGTCCAAACTTTCTCGAGGACTCGCCGGTTGTTCGCGAAAACTGTCGTCAAGATTCTTACCCACAATCATGGATTCATCGACGTCTTCGTTTGCAACCTGTTTAATCGGTTCGGGCGTCGAAGTCACCACGGTCTGATGTTCACGACGTTGTTCATCGTTGATCGAACCGTTCAACGACTCGCCAATCGTGCTCGCCGCATCCGATTCTTCGGTATTTATTTTACTGACTATACTCGCGTTGTTCAAAGTTCTGATAAGCCAGAAATCCGTTTTCACGTTTGTCTTCGGTTGTTTTCGGGATTCCACATTTTGAGGAATCTCGGAACGTTGAGAAAGTTTGCAAGTGGAGTCCGAATCGTCTTCGGAAGCTTCGTAACTGGATGGACCGTAGAGATCTGCTTCGGCCAGCTTCTCATCAGACTTTTTAGTGTCAGAACAACGATTATCAGATTCCTCGGACTTCTCCGTTGAAGTTTGGACATTTTCCCGACCTCCCGAGTCCCTGTTGTAACTTTCCGACGCTTCTTTGACGTTAAGAGCCTCCAGTAAAATTTCCGCCGAAGCGCAGGCCGCTTTCCAGGCAACGTCCTGACTAGTTTCACGATTGGAAATGCATCTAACTCGACGCAACGATCCCGCCGAGTCATCCACAGTGAAACTCGATGGTGGTGTCAATGTCGGAGTCATACTAACCGGCAATTTTACAACAGTGTTCGTGGTTGTCGTCGTCGTGGACAATTGTACCGACGTTGCGATCACCAAAGTCGACAAAGATCCGGAAATTTCATTGTTCTTGACGATCGAAGAATTGTAAATAATTCCAGAACCCCCACGATTGTTGTGACCTCGCGATTCATGATTGTTAATCCTTGAACTCCCGGGATTGTCACCACGTCGGTTGTTCTTTCGATTGTGTCTCTTTCGCGGCACGTTGTAACTTCCGGGTTTCATGTACACTCGAACGTCTTCCGAACTGTCGTATTCGTCGTGATGATGAATCTTCGTGGTTCCACGTTTGTTGTTCAACAAATTGCAAGCGTTCCACGGTTGACTCTGAATCGTTTGCATATTTTGCAATGTTTGCAATTGACGATTGCCATCCATGTGGAGCTGTCTGTTGAGATCTATCGCGCTTCTCGAAGTTTCTTGGGGATGCGAAGACGTTCGAACGATCGATGAATTGTCATTCTTGCGTGAGTCGATCGGACAAGTTATCGTTCGATGTCCAGTGGAGTTTCTGATACTGGCGAACCAAGCCGAAAGGTTTGCCGTCATTTCTTTGGTGTTACCGGTCGGTGTGTTGCCTTCGATCTGACTGAGCAACGTCATTTTTGTTCTCGGCACGGTTGACAATTCACGTTGACTCGCGGACGACTTACCGACGTAAACTGGATTCGTTTTAACGTTTGAAATTGTCGCCGATGATGCGACAGAAGCGGTCGCACAGTTATTTCCAGTGCAATCGGATGAACCGACGGAGGCGGTGTAATCTGGTTTGACGTAGGTCTTGTTACGATTAGACGTTGGCCCGGTGGCCGTGTAAGTCGAGTCCATTGCTGTTTCAGCTGCCGAAACTACGTAAACTCTTCGGTCCGTGTTACCGCATTGATTCATTGCACTCGAATTGATTCCAACCGTGGAATCCATTCTCCCAGGACATCTTTGGGTCCAAGCGTTTTCGTAAGTCGTTCCAGCTGTACGAATTTTGTAAATTGGTTCATTAGCTTTTGTTGTAACATTGGCATTTCCATTTTGACCCGTTGCGGTTTCGAAAATAAAGTCGTAACGGTGTTTCTTGACGCCCCAACGTTGTCTCTCGGATTCCTCACAATTTTCCATACTTTCCATGACTTTGTTTCGCAGATGAAAGAATTCAGCGTTTAACGAGTGTCTCGTGTTTGGAACGTTTTTCACGCGAAACCGATTGCCACCTGGAAATTCATGATCATTGTGAGTCTGGGAAATGTCAGGAAGGGATTTCACACTGTCGATGGTCGACGATAGATTTTCGGTGATGGTCCATTTGCTCCTAAGTTTGGTTTCCTTTTGCGACGGTTGTTGGGCCTCGATGGAACGAACGTTCGGATGGCTAGCTGATTGTCCCGTGTATTGCAGGGTGTAAGTGGCGTCACGATCGTTTTGTTCGTCTTTGTTGACTCTTCCTGAACTGCCACGATGACGTTGGGACGAATCGAAGAGATCGTAATTCGTGTACAGACAAACATCACCGGGAATCGAACCGTTGGACTGATTATCCGTACGTCCGTCATTCTCCAAACTCACTGAACCGTTAAAACGTTCGTTGTTCGCTTCTACTTTGACAAAAGTCTTCACAAGATCGGTCAGCAATTCGTTGGTCGTGAATTCCCAGTTGCGAAATCTACGAGTCAAATGACCTTCGAATTTTCCATTGAGACTCGGATAATGCTGCTTGTTCAGATAATTGTCCAGAACCAGCCAACCGTTGCTGATTCGCAAATGAGCGTTTATCAGATCCTCGACGAAGGCCTGATCGCCGGCGAAAATTGGAAAACAAGTCGATGACTTGGTGACTGCTGTTTTAGTGGCACACGAGATACCACCGAGCCATCCGGCTCTCGTGTCACTGCGATAATTTCCGGAATTTAAAATATTTTCGGCTTCGTTGCAACCCCAATAAATTGTTTTTCTCATCAAATCGGGTGACTGATGTCGTACGTCATCGCTGTTTTCCAATGTTTGAGTACTCGAGTTGCGATAATTCTGTCCTAGTGTGACTCCGTACTCGGTACAAAAATCGGCAAACCATATGTTAGTTTTGTTGGTAACATTGTCACCTGCAGCACCGCTGAAAGACGTTTTATTGTCGTTTCTAACGCGATTATTATCGTCTTTTGCAATATCGTTGGATGATACTGTGTTGCACAATTCCGAAACCATTTTTTCGGCTTCTATCGTGAAATCGAAACTCGTCGCGGATTCGTCCGAACAACGTTCGTCACGATTCGAGTTGGCGATTGTCGATGAAGCCAAACGTTTTTCGGCAATCGGTGAGGATGGAAATTTTGAGTTTCTTCCGGTATCGGAAACCTGTCCGATGATTCGAAATTCAACGTCAACATTTTAATGAGAAAAGTAAAAGTTTGGTTTTTATTGTTATTGTTGGTCTGGATTTACCTCGAAAATATTGTTGGTAGTTTCTCGAGGAGTCTGAACGGACCAATCCATGTTCTCCGGTCTAGACGTAACCGATTGCAGATGCTGCTGGGACTGCTTCGTTGATCCGGGAATCGTCAAATTCCCGGAACAAGTCAACGCTTGAACGTCCACATTGGCAACCATCGACAATTTGTCTCTGGCTGATGGACCGAAATTTATCGTCACCGGTTGATTGTGAAATATTTGACCCGGTGGAACTGCGTGACCTGCATTGATCTGACCACTCCCGTAAGCCGTGATGCTTCCATATGGATTTCCGGAACTTGCCAGTTGGAAAGCGGGTTTGGGATTGATCGTTTGAAGGCTACGAGAATTGGTGGCTGAAATATTGTAGTAAGTGCCTGGATTTTGCGCCGAAACGGATTGCTGATGCGGCTGAGACGGACGTGGACGTTCCGGTAGGAGACAAAAAGTTTGAGGAACATCGGGAGGCTTGAAGTAAGGTTGATGGGGAATCAACGTGAGCCCGGAAGCGGACGCATACGGTTCACCGGTCAAGTAAGGACCGTTGGCGAAGGCCGAAGACGCGACCAGGAAAGATGTGCCAGGTGGAGGAGGCACGAGAGTCGATTGATTCGTCGAACATTGATCGTAGATCACCAGAGGCTTGGGAATGTAGGACAGTGGTTGCTGAACTTGTTGCTGGGGGATCGGCTGACAGTATTGCGGTTGATGATGATGATGATGATGATGCTGATGATGTTGCTGGGATTGTTGATGCTGATGGCCACGTGGAGGCTTGCCCTTTGGTTGCCATTTTGTGCCTTTCAATCGACAAATTGAACGAAACGTCAAGTTGTCACGAGGTGCGGATTGGCATTCAAAAAATTCAAAAAAAGAAATCTAACCTTGATTCGTCAATGGACCGGATGGTACAGGTAATACAGGATTTCTGTGGACTCCGGTGTAGATGCAATGGGGATGAATGTTAGCTGGGCAATGTTGAAAAGTCGTTATGGGTCCGTAAATAACGTGTTGCTGTTGCTGCTGGATGAGGGAAGGCGATGGTGAGGGACATGGAGCGACAGATGGACTGGGACAGGATCGATTTTGCGGCGGTGGTGGCGGTCTTGCTGGGTGCATGATACGATCCTTCGTCGATCTGTATTATTCGTTTCTTCTAGGTCTTTATTGATTTTTATTTATTCTTTATCGACTTTGACTTTTTATTCTGTAAAACGAAACGGCGAAAAATTTCTTGTTCAAATCCTAACAAAGATTCACAAATGAAATATTCGTTTCAAGAAGAAGAATTCGTTCCAGAAGAAATACAAAAATTACTTGCTGAAAAAGATGGGTTTCTATTTTTGAATTTATTTCTTGCTTTCAATTAACAGCGACGACCGATCTCTGTGGTTTGTAGGGAAATCGACAGAGTCTCGGGGAATACATCGAAATCGAAAGCATCTTGAAACCAGCGAACACGATTCACCGGAAATGACGAACGAAGTGACAGACAGGCAATCGCGTTTTTTTTTCTTCTATTTGGCTGACGGATTGTGCGACTCGATCGGCAAATGATCACGGATAGCTGATGTTATATCCATGAAAAATTGTGAACGAGCCGATTTTATCGGATCCGTGAATCCGGCGATAAATTGTTTATGGACGGACGAAGCTTCGAATGATTCGCGTGCGCGACAGCGGGAGCGTGAAGAAAAAAAAACGGCGTATCAGCCACAAATCATGGTGACCGAAGACGTGACCAATGACGAAAACAAATTGGTCTTCCTCACATCGCGAGCTATAACAATCATGAAACGATATTGCGAAAAAATAAAAAATAAATAAACAATCGAATGTCCATCGATTGACATTCCTTTTTATCGTGAAATCAGCTGAGATAACCCATCGCTATCGCGGGTGATGACGAATTGTCCACTCTCATGCGTCAGCATTGAAAATCACATAAAAAAAATAATTCACCCTGCATCCATAAATATGAAAATAAATTCATTGCATACGTCGTTGGGAGAGGAGACAATTTTAATGATTATACAAAATATGTTTCTTTTTTATTTTTATATAGTTTTTATATATATTTTTTCTTTTTGTTTTTTTTTATAATTATTTTATTTATCATTATTTATTTATTTCACAAACGTGTCCTACAATTGGAAATACAGCGACAGGCGAATTGATCCGACAATTACCTTACGTTTATGCATGTGTGTGTGTTTGTGGGTGGTGTGTAAGAGAGAGGGTGTGGCAGCACGTACGTACAGTAACACTGGATGGAGGTTTCGATGTCACGTTCCTCGGGCCCCGAATACATTTTTTCATGCATCATTCTATATGTTCGGTGGTTTGTTAAAATCAATTCACGTTTCCTTTCTCATTTCTCTCTCAAAAAAAAAAAAAACAATTCTCTGCACGGACACAAAAAGCGTGCTTCGATAAGACATTGATAACGTCGAGAACAACGACGCGACAAGCTACCTCTATTTTTTCCTCCCCAAATTAATCAATCGAACTTCATTCACGAACCTTCCTCATCGTTATTTATCGCCTCGCGTATCCATTTCATCTCCAAATAAATCAATGCATTTTTTTCATATTTTCTCTTTCATTGTGCGTTTACTTCCGGATCGGTTAGTTCAATATATTTGTTCATCCAGTGCATAAGGCAGGCAGTGTTACGACGATTAATAATAACTGTTATAAATTGCAAAAATATTGATTCCGTGACAATTTATTTTTCAGATAATTTTTTTTCTTGGACTCGACGACGCTGAGGGATTGAACCCCATTTTGAATATTCTGAAGAACGACAAAGAAAAAGATAATTTTTACGTTTCAAATCTTGTCCGCCTCATCTTCCCGCCCTTAGCAGCTTCATCTACAAAACGTTTCGGCTCGATTCGCGTGTCTCCACCCCTCCCTCCCCCTCTCTCCTTCCCCCCTCGTCGTCACCCGGGGTCCGATGTTTATTCATCCGGGCGCCAACGAAGGGCTTCGATCGTGGGCGTGAGCATCGTAACGTGAATGAACTAATTGCGTAAGTAAGCGTTGATAGCACTGCCGAGAAGACAGAGGACCACAAGGACGTGTGGCACGCGTGCGTAACTCGGGGTCGCTGCGTTGCACAGGTCAGTCAGGCAAGAGCAAACTTCCTGCCGTCCGCCGAACCCACTGCGCTGGTAACAACGTCCCTTGTAATTCGACTCGTCGTAACCGCACGTTCTGATTGTACGGGTTTCCGGTGGCACTGGATTAATTTGGAAAAAAAAGAGAAACGAAAAAAAAACGATTTTTTAAAATCACGTGGAACATTAGACTCGTACCGCGCCTCTCGTTCGAACGACTTCCGGTATCGAGAAATCGTATAAGCGAATTTTTATATATATATTAGCTGTTCTCTCAAATATGGACGTCGTTTTGAATAAGCTATTATATATTATATATTTTCAATTTAGACCAACAAATAGCTCTTGAAATCGAAATTTATTTATAAAAAGCTATTTCTATTTTTTTGAGCTGGGTTCTCCGTAATTTTTTTTAGAATTAATTAAAGAACAAAAATTCAATATGAAAATTTGATTTTCTTGAAGAAATTTTTAATATACGTACGCCCGTTCATGGCGAATTCGATCGTCTGGACGGTTTTGCGACACATGGTGTATTTTCCACCTCCCAACAACGAATCGCACTGGACTTCCAATTCCTGTGGCGGTACCTTTTCGGCGCATCGGCTGTCGTTGTGGCTGTTGCAGTTGAAGCATTTCAAAGCGTCAACGCCTGGAAAATAACGACAGTTTCATGTATTTTTTTTTCTCGTTAAATTGTAAATTCGTTAATAATAATTCAATTATTGTGTGGTAATAATGCGTAATTCCGTGTTGTAATAATAATTATTTCATGATAATTCAGCGAGGTAACGAACGACTGTGATAAGAGACACAGCGTTTATGGCACGTTTATCGTTTCGTAACTATTCATACATGAACGATAGATTTTATTTTTTTTGTAAATCGATGGGAAAGAAAAAGTGGGCTACGTCTCGAGCAGAGCTATAGGGGTCAGAGTACCATGGCGATAAGGATGGCCGAACTACTCGGTTGTTTACCGCGCATACGCGTTGCATCGTCGTCGAAATATCTCATAACGATACAGCTGATATGCACCAAAGTATAACTATATATATGTAAATATATATACAGTAGAACTTTCATTGAAGCAGCATTGCTTGATAAATTGAATAATAAGCTTCTGGTTTAGATTACGAAATGATTAAACATCCGGTTATCCATCAGTCTGCCCCGTATATACCCAGTTTTGTCAATTGAGCGATAACTCATTACGAATGACTCAGAATTCAAAGTTATCTCATTTCGTTCATCGACGAGATTCAAAATTCCCGCGCGCTGCGGTTCGATATTTTCGATACTTTCGATATTTTCGATATTTTCGATATTATCGATAAATGTCGTGACAACGATATGTTCAAGATGCATTAGCCAGACCCGTCAAGACCCGAGCAAATATTTTCCCTCTAATTCGCATTCAACCCTAATTTCCGCCATTTTGTATATAAATAAACTAACCACAAATCCATCGACAACAATTAATCTCGTTATTTTCGCCATGTCGATGAACTCGATTCTCCAGAAGAATATGGAAGTTTCGACGACTCGACGCACCAGGTTCAACGAACTCTGCGCAGTGGCGGGAAATTCAAACGAACATAAGAATTCAAACAATCGTCTGGACTCGAATGAAAGAAAAAAAAACCGATTTTATCACTCATTCTCGTTCGCAGTTCGTTTGAGACTTTATCGAAGCCCTCCATAGCATTTCTATAGAACACGATTACCCCGGTTGGGGTTGTGGGTCATCGTTAAAAATTGAACGATTCGTTCGTGCTCCGCATGCCGCTCGAACACGACCCCTCGAGCCAACCTACGTCCAGCCCCATTGTGCAGCCGGCCACTCGTGTCACCCCCAACCGCCAATAGCGAGTCACGCATCCCCCCATCGTGACTGCCTTTCATATCTCGACTTACCTGACAAACTCTACTACAACCCCTCGTCGTCGTGTTTCCCCATCGTCATCGATTTCACTACACGCATGCGCTGCACGAATTTTCATGGGACGACGAAAAAATTATTCAGCAAATCGTGTTTGAAAAAAAATATATATAATCTTTATGAAACCCTGATCCAATTTTTTTATGAAACGACTCCTGGCTAATACCGCCAATATTTAAATTGAACGATAGAAAATGCGATCCCACGACTTTTCGAAAGTTTTCATGAGATCGAATCAAACAAAGTCCCATAGAAACCCATAAAATTCGTTGACCCACTTCTATTTTATCCTTTCGTTTCTCAAAACCAACTGCCTCGAGAAAAATTACTCTTTCATTAAATTTGTCCTCTTTTGTTGTGTTTTTCGTGTATCAAAAATTAACAATCAGTTAAAATACAAAAATCGTCACGAGTTTCGTTAATAATGAAAACTTGGTTGGTGGTCGTGATAAACTTTTGAACTCACCGAGATGATCGACGAATAAGTAGACACTGCAAAACACCACGAACTGATGGATCTTCATTGTGTGTTATCGTTGATTTTCAACGAGTTTTGTTTATCTCTCTTTCTCTCTTTCTCTTTATTTTTTGTCACTATCTCGATTTTATTTCACGCTTGTAACGAAACGTGGATAAAAAAGTGAGTATAAAAAATTCAAATACAAAAAACAAAATGATAACAAATCTTGTTTTTTGTTTTTCGTGGGCAAACGGATGGCGTGGGTAAACCAGTCGTACGTTGGGACGACGGTGACGGACTGTCTCTGTGTGTGTGTGTCAACACTGTGCGGGGGCTGCGCGCGACTGTTTGAACGCCAGGGGGTTGGAAATATAACCGACCCCACGGCCTCGGGAGTTCGGTAAGCACTGTTGATGTTGCCCGATGACTGGCACCGATTCATCTCCGCCACCTACACGGGTCTCGAAACACGTACGGCGTACACTGCGGCTGTTACACGCCACGGAGATTCTTCCTGGAGGGAGTAGTTTCGAGCCAACGAGATCCGATGGAATAAAATAAAAAAATAAACGCTCACTGATAAGGAACGAACGAAGAGACGAGACCAAGAGACGCACAGCTATATATATATGTACACACGAAAAACTAAACTGACGACGATAACGATTATTTCGAGATTATATTCGTCGGTTATTTTTTTTTTTTACTTTCGGGTTATCGGTTCACGGAAACGACGCTTCGCGCGATGCGCTTGACAAAAGTTTTGACGTTACAATATGTATTGACGGATTATCGGTCATTATTTGTCACGCTCATTAGAAGATAAAAAAAAAAAATCTGTCTGGGGTGAAAGTTTTGAGATTAGAAATAGAAAATTCGAAGGAACGATGCATAATGCATTTTCATCTCGTCAAATGCATTTTTATATATTTTTTTTTATTTTCGTAATTTTATGAATGTAGATTTTATTAAATCAAAATCCGTCACTATAATAAATGATAGACTCGTTTTATTTGTGCAGAAATAATTTGTATGCAGGCAATGAAAAATGTTTATTTGATTTTGTTCAATTATTGTTCTAATCACAAATGGGTATCGTGGGAATTGAGAAAAATTCGTTTTTTTTGTTTTTTTTTTTTTTTTTGGTTGAACGATTTTTCAATTCCGGAGCGTCCTAGGACGCGAAATATAATTCTCGATAAAACGATTGGAAATCCAACCAAAATAGTAGAATAAATAAATATAATACATCATAAATATAATGTTTTAAAAAATATATGGTAGAGGAAAAAAAACAATCCGTCCGCTCGTATTTTCATTGATCGAAATATTTAATTAAAAAACAAAGATAAATGTCTTTTTTTTTTTATTTCGCGACTATGAACAACGGGAATAACAAAGACGTGGCCAAGTATGTCGTAAGTAGATGTTGAAAATTAGTGTTACAGAATGAGGAAGGAGGGCGGAATGCGGTGATAGTATACGGGGAAGGCCGTAGGTGGTACGTTTTCAAGTGGGTTCGTAAATTGTCGGTCCGTGACTACTACCGGAGAAGCCTGAGTGGATAATACCTCTTTTCCTGTGACACGGGTACGTCACCAATCCGCAAGCCCCGTACCTCGGGACTCAACGTTGACAACCCGCGTCCGTCGGTCCGTCGATCGCCTCGCGTTATCCATTCTCCGGCCGCGCTCGTTTCGTTTATGAAACGTTTGTCCGCTGGCCAACTTGGCCAAACGATCCGACCCGATATTCCGGAGTAGCCTACAAAACCGTCGCGATACGAGATATGGGCAACGGACTCTGTTGCACTCTCGGTCACGATTGTGAGCTCAACTCCCGATTGGATCTCGTGCAGATTCGATTAGAGTGCAATCGATGCAAAATTTTGGAATACGGAGATTGATTTATTATTATTATTATTATTATTATTATTATTATTATTACTATTTTCAATTCAATTCTTTTTTTTTTCGTTTGACATTTTTTGTTTCGAAGTAAAAATTGAATTTGAACTAAATAACCTATGGCCCTTTTCAAAGGGAGTATCAAAGAATATATGAGGATTTTTCCAACTAAAAAAAATCAATTAATTACTTGGTACTTATGTTTGAAATATTCGTGTGCGTGTGTCGCATGTGTCGAATGTATATGTCCAATAGAGTCACGCGATCACGCGTTAAGTGCACCTTCCGAGGCTCTCGTGCCGATGGTGATTCGTGACAAAAATTTCATCAGCATTGATAGAGTCGGAAATACTGTTACTGGACTTTGTTCCAAGCCAAATCCGAGTCCCAACCCAGAATTTTCGTTGATCAAATTGAATTGAATCGAATTAAATCAAATGAAAAGTAATGGAGAATAAAGATAAAGCAATTATTCCACTGGTGATCAAAATTAATTCGATACTTTTATCCTGATCATCAAATACTTCTTTTGCATTTTCGATCAGCTCAATACCAATCAAATTACTTTATTGGCCCATTCGTTCTACAATCAATCGAAGATGACAATACACTAAATAAAATCACAGTCGACTTAATTAAATTTTTTCATTACAATTAATCGATTTAATGGAAAAGAAAAAATTGTCAGACGATTGTCTTCTCGTTATCTCTCGAAATCTCGTTTACACAAAAATTCCACGATGAGCGGAAAAAAAATGGCGATTGTTGAATATTTATTCGCAAAACTCGTCGAACTATTGCAACCCGAATCCTTGCACTCGCAAACTCGTTGATAACTGTCCTTGCTGTATCTTCCGCGATAACACTCCTTTCCGTCGGTGCTCAGCAATGCGCATTCCCTTATCGTTATGTAATCCCGTGAATCCGTGAAATAATCTAAAAGTTTCGCGACAACAAAATAAGAAAAATAATTAATGGGGCTGAGTCACTGAAAATGGATTTTTTTTCGTGACACGATGAAATGGTGAGAAAAAAAAAGATCCGAATTTTTTAGGTCACCCAGCGCCCTTAAGGATGTATGACCCATACAGTCCCAGCCAAAAGTACGCTAACCCGAAAAATCTCGATTATTAAAAATATATAGATATAAAAAATAATGCGTGAGTTTATTTACATATAGATTCGGATTTTCGGCAATAGCCGTGGGTCCTCGGACAGGGTCGAAGGTACCTCGGATTCACCCCCTTTGTGTCACAATCCACGTTCTCGCTGCTCATGCATTGATAACAATCGATCCCTCTGCAAACTTTTAATCAATCAAATTAAATCCACCAAAATCACGCTGTCCAAAATGTTTCCATTCGTCGTTACAATCACAAAGCAAATCTCACCGTTCTGATGAAACGAAAGAATCAGGAATATCGTTGATGATGCGATTAATTTACACCGCATCGTACGTTTATTTTTCGCATTTGAAGCTTTTAACCCTGTTCAGGGCTTTTTGCGATTTAACGAATCTGATCGAATCCACGATTGTATTTTATTTTTTATTATTTTTTTTACGAGATATCACTTGGACGAATTGAACGTAGCCGATTGTCCGTCGATGACTGTCGATCGATCGAAACATGAACTTTCTCGATCAATATCTCGTTAGTAGAAAAAAAATATCGCAAGCTGAAACTTTTAATTGAAAGCATTATTATTTTTTATTTAATGTTTGTCTTCCTCATAGAGGAATATTCCTTACAGAGGAAGCAAAACATAGAAAATGACTATGGATTTTTTTTTTTCGATCGGTTTTTTGATTCGCGTTATTGTATTATTTCGTTGACTGAGTTTTCGGCCAACGAGATACAATATTGTACACGCAGTTACGAATCACGCATGTGTGTCAAGGACCGATCGTGAGTGTCGCTAATACGGTGAACGCTAAATGCGCTAAACAGCCCGGTACCCCCGGGTCCGTAGCATCACCAGTCGTGGGGTCCGTCCGCACGTAACCACGGAATCAAATATAAGTGCATGAATGGATATATTCGTTGGAGGGAGATAAATGACGTAGATTTGAACGAAAATAAGGTCTCTCCGTTCTACATCACACACACACACACACACACACGTTTATAATTCTTCGATAGACTGTGATGCCCGAATCGCAAATATTTTGTTCATAGGCCGGAAAAATCTATAAATAAATCATCGACCACGTGATTTAAGTATTTAGACGAATAAAAAATTCTGTATAAATATATAAAATAGTTATTCAATAATTTATAATTATAAAAATATAAACTATTAATAGTTTATTGTATTATCTTGTGAATTAGTTGATTTTTATTTTTATTATTGTTATTTTTTTATTTTTCGGTGGAAAGAGACCCAGGTTGGCTCGATTACTCTCACGGATATTTCGGGGTTGGTATGATAGGAAACTATCGCGGTGTGTATCGATAACTTTATCATCGACCAATGGTGACAAACCGTCTGCTGCTATGAGCTTGCGCAGCCGATAAGCCACCGGAGTGATAAAATGCTGTCGGTCAACACAATCGCGTTCTTACCAACGGCCACGAATCTCGAATGACAATTTGAACTCGATGGAATAACGCAGCACGGCCTTAAATCGGAATGAATTCTTCAAATCTTCGTCCGACTCTATTATAAAATTCTTCAACAAATTCCTAATGAAGAAGGTAGAGTCGACGTCACTTTCAACGTGCGATCGATACGAGTGACGGTGATTGTTTCCAAAAGTGATAATTCCATCCTTGTTTATGATTCAATGGAGGAAAATTACTCCAGCTACGCATCGACCGACTTTTTTGTCGTATCACTTTCCACGAGACACAATGGTGCGCAATTTTTTTTTGCTTTCTACTTTTTTTTTTACGTTACCATGCAAGAAAGCGGGGTTAAGTATGCATAAATGGTGGAATCGTGACGGGTCGTTTTTGCCATGTGGCTCTCCTCTTGTTCCTAGTGAACCGAGCAAAAGCTATTTAGTCCATTGTTTCAGTAGAGACAGCGTTGTTTCTTCTTCGTTGTGTATATACATTTACCTATATATATATAGATACTAGGGTGGTCCTTATTATGGATCTTTTTCTTAACTTTAGAGCTGCCGCAAGATAACATAGTTCGAAATAAATTTGAAGGAATACCCTCAAAATTTGAGGTCCCTATCTTAATCCTTAACTCTGCCAATTAAATGGCAAACTTCGAGAGGTCGGCGGCAGAGTGAAGAATTGAGATAAGGACCTCAAGTTTTGAAGACATTTTTTTCAAGTCATTTCAAACCGTATTATTCTGTGGCAACTCCCATTTTTGAAGAAATAAAAAAAAGGACTATTAAGGACCTGTCTTTCATTAAATGTAAAGGGTGACCCTTATTTTGAATTTTTGTTGATGTGATGGAGGTCTGCAATTCGGTCCACATTTTTTAAAATATATATCGAGTCATTGTAGAGGTTGAGAGCATTAAAAATTCGGAATGAGCGTATCAAGGGACACCCTAATATGCAGCTATATATAGATACTAGTCGGAAAATGTGGGTGGATTATGCTGTTACCCTCGCACCCCCCACGCAGCCGGGTATTATTGTTATTTGGGTCGCGGCAATGTGGCGCCAAGCGTCCCGACGTTCTCACTCGTTCACGATCGTCCCCCACCCTCGAAAACCACCCTCTTTATTATGCGTGTCCCGTGAATACGTACGCGGTATCTATGGCAACCCCTCTCTTTCCGCTTTTCTCCCCCGTTTTCCGGACCCACCCTCCCCCTCGCTCATTTTCTCCCTCGATCGAGAGCCATCTTCGAGGGATTATCCCTTCGACAATTTTTTTCACCCCACCGACGTCTCCTCAACGCACTAAATTCACGTACATTTTCATTCTTTCGACTATTTCGAATTTATTCGTCGTATTTGAAATTTTTTTTTCTCACTCCAAATTTGAGATGCTTTTGCGTTTGATTGCGAATTGCTTTGTCGAACGTTTTATGGCATTTGGAGGAGGGGGGGATTTTATTTTATACAATTTGATTTACTGTTTTCGTAAAAATTAGATTTTTCATTGAATTCATTTATTGTTTTTTGTTGAAATTCTTTTTTTCAATCAATACATTTATTTAAAAGAATAGTTTTTCCAAAAGCAACGAAAAATTATCGTTTTTCGGATTTTCACAATTTCAATTGCTTCAATTCTATTGGCGAACAAAGATGAAACCTCTTTTTTGAAGTCCCTTTTCGCATTTAGATCAATATAGTTTCAATTTTACACAAAGCCAAAAAAAAAAATCGTTCATTACCGCGTTAATTTATTATTATTTTTTTTTTTCTATACGTTTTACCTAGTCAATGGTTAGTGCTTTGTTTTTTTTCAAACCTGCACTGTACGGTCATCAGATGCGTCATGGCTTGTCCAACCGTGCGTGCTGATTACACGATAGATAACGCGTGGACATAGCACGCAGCGATTTTTCGTTCGCAACACCGCGGACAATCAGTCGCGTTTCACCGCGGCAATTGTTTCATTGTTCTATAGGGCCAATGGGGAAACGAATAGCCGAGCGAGGCTACAAACGAAAAGGCGGAAAAAGGGAAGGACGAACGAAATAAAAAAAAAAGAAATGAAAAAAAGGTATGTAGGTCGTCGGACGAACGCACGAATGCGTTCGAGGCCTGGGCCGTTTGAACGAGGCTTCAATATATGTGTGTATTTGTGTGTGTGTGTGTGTTGTGTGTTGCAAAGTGGTTTGATACTTAAAATCGTTGAACTAATGCCAACGACACGATGGTTATCCTGGACTGCTAGAAAATCTGAAGCATGTGTACGTACGCCAACCGAGTAATGGCTATCATAATGTTGCGCCGATGTCGTGCTTCGCAGATTTATCGGACTCCACACTGGCCTCGAAGATTTCTTCCCCCCCCCCACCCCCTCGCAGTCAAACATCCCTCGTTTCTTATGTCACGGGAAATAAAGCCGGATTGGACGCGAAACAAAAAAAAACCGATTCCAGATCGTCCCAAGTCGTAAAAGAAATTTCGGTCGCGATATTTTATGTGGTAAACAAAATATTTGCAAATTTTTTATTTTTTTCTGTCGTTGAATCATAAGTTTATTAGTTCTGGATGGATATGATGAGACGAGTTACTATACAACGAATATCCAACTAAAATGTAATATCCAGTAAAATAAAATAAAATAAAATAAAATAAAATAAAATAAAATAGGTTCTGGCCAATTTGAGGGTTCCTTGCCTCTGAATAAAAATAAAAAACCTAATCCTCATCACCGTCATCATTAGGATCACTGATTATCAAAATCCATAGAATAACCGAGATCGTAATTACATTTTGATTGTCTGCCACACATTTTTTTCATTTGTATGGATTTTTTTCTCAATCGACCCCGTCGTCTTGTGCCATCCAAACCGTGCATAAGGTCGCTGAATGGTTCGTCAGTGTGAATAGTTGGAAGGGTTCCAAACATCACACACACACACACACGTGCACACCAATTTATCGCGTATAATTGCAGGATGCTCGAATATGGTTGACTCTGTTGATATTTCGCCGATGAAAAGTGTGAGAACATATCTGCGATGGCTCGTTATATTTCTCATCATGAAGATACATGAAAGTAAAAAAAATAATAATAATAATAATAATAGAATCATCTGCACTCACGGACACTCTTATCAAACGCACACAAACGTTCCTCGAATAAAATCTTACCTAAATAATACGTCGACCATAATTTACAATACCAAACAATCTAGAAATAACAAAAAAAATAATTTAAAAAAAACATGCCCCACAAACAAAAAATAAATCGGTAAAAAAAATCCTCACGAAAAAAAAAAAAAATCACGTCGATATAGTTATGAGACTCGAACGTTGAACCCGTTCATAAAAATCATAATGACAATCGTTGGTCACAACTGAAGCTGGATATATTCCAAAGAATGTATATAAGTCGCAATAATATAGGCGCACGTGTGCTCGATTCGAACATGAACGATTTTGATCCATCCGGATGCGTATCCGTTTGAATATAATTCACGGCACCCCTTGGGCAGCGAGGGAGGGATTCGAATTAATGTAATGGAAGCCCGCTGTGTGTGTGTGTGAATCACGATTGCGCATCGAAGAAGGGGGCGGGATGAGTGAAGGAACGAAAGTGCGCAGTTTGGGGGGCCGAAGGGGAAGAAGGAAAGGCGGAATATTTCGTCGGGATGGTTTATGGCGTCCCGTATGGGGTTGTAGGGCTGCGCGAGGGATGACGCACACATCCGGCCGTGCCGAGGCTCGGAAACTCGATTCACGGATGACTGCCTCGCCGTGATCAGGCTGTTCCCGTTTTTTTTTTTTATTTACGATACGCTGCCGACTCGCGTTCCACTCGCGAGTGAACACGGTGCGTATTACGCACGACCACGCGGGGTTACGTAACAACGTCACAACCGCAACACACCCTTCGGCCCTCACGAGCAACTGTGTCGATCGTGTGTTGTCACGGTGCGATGTGGAACGAAGGACAGCGTTGCCCTTGGGACGCTGACAAAAAAATGTTGCATGGCTTCGGAAACGCCTCGGACTCGGTTCGAATCCATCGCGGACTACCGCAAAAAAAAAGAAAAAAAAAAGGCCTCGAAACTGAAAACCGATCATACGTTACTGCGTAGAATAATGATAAGTTGAGGGTGGAAAAAAAGACCGACAAGTGCCAGTGCACTTCGAAGGGGTTGCGTGTGCCGTTGTATTGTTGTAAAGCTTAGTGAGCAGTTGCTTTGTGATTGTCTATTGAATTTTGAATTGTATTTGATTGTGGCGATATGAGAAAGAATGAATAAGATTTGTTTGTTCATGTCAAAGTTAGGAATTTAATTCTGCATATATAGTTAGGGATTAATGACTTTTTTTATTTTTTCTTATTTACTCGTTCTAGAAGACCTTCGTTCGTGACAAATTTTGAATAAATAAATGGTGAATCGGTTATTTTATTGTTATTTTGTTTTATTTTATTTTTATTTTATTCTATTAAAAAATGGTGCTCAATATCGTTAATCACAACTAGCGTTTTCAAATGTGTTTTTAAGCTCGACAATTTCCCCGTAGTCTTCATTATTTTTTTAAACTAGTGACGCGGAAACGTTTATGATCGCTATATATGTTCAAAAGCGTGGGAGCAGTTGAACGATAAGTCGTTTTGCCCTTCTCTCTCTCTCTCTCTGGACATCTCGAAACGATGATATTCTTCCATCGACGTTTCGCGTTTGCACTTTGCTCATAAATCATCCGAACGATCGGCAATCTCATCTATCCAGAGATATATATAGATACATATACAGTGATACGAACTTTCACATCTCGCGCCACATCGACGTTCCCCATGTGTATGACGGAATGGCGGACTTTACGTATTGCTTCGAGCATCGTGTCACGACAATTTCTTTCTTTCGACGTCCTAAAAAAAATCTAAATTATTTCGATCAATTATTATGATTTTAGCGTTCTGTTTTTTTTTGTTTGGCTTACGTGCACATTGAAAATTGTGATTTTTGTTTTTTTTTTTGTGGAATCACAGATTGATCCGAACTTCGATAAATGTTGCAGAATCGATAAATCCACCGTATCCTATATATCGAAAGGAATAAAAATGTCTTGCATGATGAAAATTTGGAAATTTGGAAATTTATCCGAATGATGAATCATGTTAATTTCTTTTTTGGTCTTATACATTTTTTTATTAGTGCGATCGATGGTTTTGAAGCAAGGGCGTCGAGTGAGGGATGGAGAAGGTTGTGGGGAGAAAGAGACGGAGAGACGGAGAGAATAGAGAGGGTCAGGATGATCCAGGCGTCGACGACAACGATGGCGAGTTTGCGGGCGAGGAAGCACCGGCGTCTGTGGCGACGACGATCGGAATTCTGGCGCCAAGCTTCTCTCCATCTCCCTTTCTCTCTCTCACTCTCTTTGTTCGGTCTCCGTCTTTCTTCCATTTATATTTTTTCGTCTCGGGGTATTCCACGCATCTTCCATCTTAACTAGAAAATACATAGCCTCGACTCGTCACCGACCGTTCCTTATATCGAGCTATCATTTCCTTACTCAAACATTCGCTCGGAACCCACGATCTGGACGGAAAGACGATAGGGACCAGTGTCGTCGATAGTCGCACAGAACAGAAACCCATACTTCTGTTTTTTTTTCATTTTTTTTTTCATTTTTTATTTTTTTTTAACTTTCTTCGTTATTCTTTCTCCGATGTCGAGAAGCCAACTCAAGGGTCTCATTACATTTCCTTCCGATTCATATCGATTTCGAGGTTTGACCCGACGAGAGAGAATAATAATCATGGATCAACAACCATCTCGGTTGCGTCAACTTTCAGCTCGAATTATTTCGGAGAATGAAGCAAGAACGATTTTTCAAAAAACGCGATTTTTATTCGAAAAGAATATTAACCCTTTGTTGTAAAAGAATATTAATCTCGAGGTCACTGGGGGTCACAATGACCCCAATTGCAATTGGTGAAAAATAAATAAAAAATTGTAAACTTAAAAATTGTAAAAGATATGATTTTTGTGACCTTCGAGGTCACAAGTTTACAGAAGTATTATTGAAAAGGTTAATAAAAAGTGTTTGAAAAATACGAGAAAAAAAAATTTGTAAATCTGTAACAAAATAAAAAATATTTTGAAAAAAATAATAAACAAGCTGTTGTGTAATATAGATGTCTGATCCGAACAATGAACCGCCCGTTATAATCTCCGTCGTAATTTCCTCCCTTCGAACGTTCGCGGAGACCTCGGGGTGGACGGAAATGCGATAGGGCCAGTGTCTTTGAGAGTCGACGGAACGCGCGCCAAGCCTTCCTCCTGTTTCTTTCCGTTTTTTTTTCGTTTTATTTTTGTCTTAAGCCTGAGAAGCCAACCCAAGGGTCTCGTTACTTTTCTCCACTACTCATATCGATCTTGTGGGAGGAGCCGCAAATGAAACGAAGAAAAAAAAACGAATATGAGATTCACGTCACGATATCGCGACGCGGGCAATAATTCTCAGCGAGCATCGTTCGATTGATCGCGCTGAAAGCAAAATGTCGTTCGAGATTGTAAATCATGCGAAAGAAAAAAAGAAAAAAAAATTATATCGATGAAACAATCGACATAACGAAGCTATGGGATTTGATGTGATTGCGTGTCATCTATATCTACAATAAAAATACCAAAGTATTGGTATCAAATATATATATCATACATAAATATATATTTATACATATATAAATATTCCGTATCGATTGCCAAAGGTTTATTGACCTTTTGAATACTAGATCAACGAAATACACAAAGTTTGATAAAATTTTTATTATTTCTCAACAAGTCGCTATTAAAACTTTAACGATTCATAAACTTGTGAAATAAAATTTTAGTTATCATTGGGTGAAATTCTTCATTGCCGACAAACTCTGTGGAGTTTGAATTGAATTTCGAAAAAGACATGAAACAACTTTTACCGCGTGGGTGATAAAATCATATTCAGCATATTTCGAGTCGTAGTAATGACGAAGATTTTCGAACGGTTGCCAAAAATCGGGGTCGGAATGACGGAGGGGTGGCGATGCGCGAAGTTATGTGACGCTTCGTTTGCAAAGCACACGTGACGTTTAATTGGTTTTTGGTTGCAGATGCTTCGCGACCGGATCTCATAAAATATGTGAATTTGTTTTATTATTAAACACACGGTCCTTCATTTCAATGGCAAAGACATTTCCAAAATTTTCGAAAAAACAAAAAAATTTAATCAACTTTGTATTATCCATTATTTTTATCGAATTGTTTTTCGAATTGTTCGATTACTTTTCTTTTTGTCCGATTCGGTGTGCATTTTCGTTCGGGTATTCAATGGATTGTCGTTCGTGTCGCAATGATTTTTCATTGTCCGGCAGTTCGTCGGTGACCGAAGGGCAGGATAATGCGGAAGAAAGGAACGAAGGGAAATGGGAAAGTGTGTGTCGACTTGGATCGACTTTATCAACGTCTCGGATCGTGTCCTCGGGGACGCAGTGGCAATCGTTCACTCGTCGCCGACTGACCCTCTCCGTCTGTTTTTCTTCATTTCGTTTTATCGCTCCATTGCTAAACCCGTAGTTTCACGTCAACGATTACTTCGTTCCACACACGAAGCTATATCGCCAATACACGTCGACGAAGAAACAAAATCTGCAGCCAAATCTACTTTCCCAAAAATTCTACGATTGGAAAAAAAAAAAAAAAAAAAACAAATTAAATAAATCGAATAATCATCGATAATTGTTTGAAGAATACCTCTCCAGATAATTTTCGTAAAATCTATCAACAATCTAATTCTATCGAAATACGAAAATTCATCTTACTCGTATAATTTTTACAATTTTATGATTGATATAATTCTATTGACGATTCGATAAAATTATATCAACCATAAAAAATTAGTTAAAAAATCAGTCAATTAATACGTGTATATTGCATTTTAATTCTTCTTCGAGAATACAATCGAGATTACAATAATCATAGTCGTAAGAATTCGTGAATCGTTGATTAATCCAAAATTTTTCGTCTTTGACCGGTCCCTTCAATATTTTTCATTCGAATGATTCATGAATAAAACATGACGCGATCTGGCAATCGGCTTTATTAAATCTCTTCCGTGCTATACGTATAACATATATATATATACATACATTCTGACGATGGAGAACTTTGTCTACGACCCGGGATAACAAACGTTGCACTATTTTATGCCGGTAGTCCAGGGGAAAAAAAGTCAACCGTTCGTAAGCTAAAATTTGTCACGATCGAAAAAGAGCGAGAGAGAGAGAGAGAGAAAGAGACCTAGGAAAAGAGAGTGAGACAGTGAGAAAGGGTTGCAAGATCTACGTGCCACCCGGAATAAAATGGGAACGAAAAAAAAACAGAAAAAAAAAGATAGAAACGAAAATCTTTTGTCATTCGTTTTCTCGACCTTTGGTGTTTTTTTTCTTTTTTTTTTTCATCGGCCAACGATTGCCCGAGAATTGCAACGAGGCTTGAAGACTGGATGAAGCTCATCGACCATCATCAAACGATAGTTTCCACTCTGGGTATCGCTACTGGATCCCAGGAATCGAGACTAGAACAACTTGGTTCTCACGGGTCACTCCCAATGCCGAGGGTGACGTCGACGAAGACGAGACGACGAGGGAACGACGCCACAGCACACCCCCCATCCCCCGGCGACGACGCCGTACGATTTTGCCACCCTCCAACATCCTCCGGCGCGTCCGTGGAGTACAACTGCGAGAATCACGACTATACCTACTGGCTACTTCATAACAGACATAATCGGCGTACCAACAGAACAACCACCGAACTAACATGGCTCGTAAAAAGTTTCGATCGTGTGGGTGGAGGTCGTTTTTTTATTTTTTAAAAATAATTTCTCTCTTTTTTTTGTTTATAATTCGGTTTTTGTTTCGAATTTCGACCATGAGTACATGAATAAGCAAAAATGGAGAGACGAATATATTGATCGATTCATCGATGAAAGAATTTGCGTAATTTTGTAAAATTTGTATATTTTTTATAATTGTTTTATAATTGTTTCAGCATTATATTATTTTATAATTTGTAGCTTAATTTCGACTATTCGTGTTCGAAATTTTTGTTGCAATAGCTTCCAATGTAATTTAGATTTATCTCGTGCTTGGGAAAGATCTCTTATCCGTAAATTATTAATATATTCATGCGATCCAACTTTATCCTGACTTTCGGCGAGGGGAACAAAGATCCCCCTGCCTGAAAAAAAATTCCAACCGCACAATTTTCCATCTTTGAAAATGATCACCCAATTATTCTAAACATTCAAATAAGTTTTTAATATTCTAAATATTAATAAAAAAGTTTTCAATATTCTAAATATCAATAAATAAGTTTTTAATATTCTAAATATCAATTAATAAGTTTTCTAAACATTGTTGATTTATTGGTGATTGTGTCATTCCGAATCCCGGAGAGCATCTCTCTCGATCTCGTCCAATGTGCTAACCTTTGTTCGACTCGAACAATGCGTCATCCACGAATCACAACCCCCACCCCTTCCCACATCGCTGTATTCGGGGGTGTACGATCGTAAACTTTCTACGACGTATCGTACGCGCAGGAATGGATTAAAAAGAGCGGGAGAAGATTTTTGCGCGCGTTCGACAAAACGATATACGCCACAAGCGCGCGCGCCCCCTCATCGTCCCCGAACGGCGTCACAAGTTTCGTGCGTGTTGGAAGAACGCCCAACCCTGTTCATCCCCCCCGGGGAAACGTTGTTCGCGCCGCTGAAGAAGGCCAAACCCGCCGGTAGTCCCGGCAATCCTTGCGTAGACGTCGTCGAGACTAGATCGTTCAATTCGACAGTGCTCAACGCTATTTTTGTACCCCCTAACATACAAATACGCGAGTTCAATAAAATTGTTTGTTTGTTTGTTTTTTTTTTCATATAAATATACGAAGAAAATAAATTATCACGTGCGTCAAAACTCAGTTTTCGATAAAGAAAAAATTGATACATTTTTTAAGAACGAAAGACGGAGTGAAGATTGATAAAACCATGGCTTGGAAAATCGTGCTACCATCTGTCGTGATGGTGCTCACATTGGCCTGCGTTTCAGGTAAATTACATTTTTTTATTTTTCATTAATCTCGTCAGATAAGAATTCATTAATTTATTCATCATTTTTTGTTTGCACGTATTTTTTTTATTATATATCGTTGGGACATTATTATCACTGTCCAATCGTTTCTCATTCATCCATAATTTGATCTGTCACTCACAAAATGTGATTTTCAAGAGACTGACATAATTTTGATAATACTACGAAGTTTACTACAAACAATTGTAGCTCGATGATTTTTTTTTCGTTTTATTTTTGTAAATTTCCAATTGTGAGAAAGAAGAAAATTATTTTTCTTATCATTGCAGATTGTTCATCAAGTTCAAAAATCAATTCTAACAATCCATTACTGCCTCGCATCAACGGCTATCGTTGGGGTGCATTCGATGGCAATCGTGAGATTCAACGATGGATCTGTTCGATCCATCGTCATAATCATTATCAGACGATTTTCACGATTTGCGATTCCAAAGTTCAATATTATTATCATTTCTATACATATTTCATTGTTAAGTTCGAAAAGTTTTGGTTTTCTTTCCCTTTAAAAAAAAAAATATATCCGTGTTGAATTATATAGTTTTATATATTGTACAGTATGTAATAATATATAATACATATTATAACATCACTATATAGCCGTGCAGTGAGACGAAAAGCTTTTATCTAGACTCACGCAGTAAAGATCCTGACGCCAAGTATCGAATAACAAAAAAAAATTGATTATCTAAAATAAAGGTCGATGACCGCGTTGCCGCTGCGACATTTAACTTTGTGTCCATAATGAACGTTGCATCCGACTATCGGCCGTTACCCACGACCATAGCGTCGCGAAGGGTGGGCAGCCCTTGCTTCCTCGCGTTTTCCAGCTTGCCCCACCTGCGCATAATTAAATTGCCGACTACCATAAAAATGTTTCAACCCTCCTCCGTCTATCGTAGACCACACCGACGTGTCATCCACTTTCCCTCGCGCTAAGCCCTTCAACGTTCACTCCTCGCATGCGAACAGCTGCATTGGAATAATAATTTTTTTTCGTTCTCCTATAATTTTATCGCCGTCCGATCGATTCATATTCACATTATCAAATTGGCTTGCTGAGCAGTCGTTTAGAATCGTCGAAAATGTTATATTCTTTCACAGGACTTGCGTCACTGAAAATTTGACATTTAGATTCAACCTTCGAAAAAAAAAAAACAATAACCGAAATACAGAATCTTAGAATTTTTTTTAATATATGGTCAATCGATTCGTAAAACAATCACATCATTATATCACGTTGGACTTTCAAAGCTCCATCCCCCCTCCCTCTTCGTAACATGTCAACGAATAAAAAAGGAAAAAAGTAAAAATACTGTTCCCTGTTCGATATCTCACAAAAATTAATATGTTCGATATAATCAAAAATGTAATTTCGTATATCGAACGTAATTAAAATGAAATGATAAACGTCTTTGATATTAAATGTATTCCGTAGCACGTTTTTAAGATGAATCAAGGGACGATGGCTTTGTAGGAGCCGATCGGGAAGCATCCGCCCTTTATAAGTCGTGTCCATTATCACGATCAAGTTAACAACCCCCGCCCCCCTCCTTCTCTTAACTTCTTTCACACACACACATACACACACGCTAGATTGCTTGTGAGCGACGTGAGCATCGCGACAAATCGAATTATACATTTTAATTAACACGTTGGATCCGACTGTAATTCGATTGTTCGACGAATTTCCCGAAAATTAGTTTGTGGAAATGGTGGAAATGGTGGAAATTGTGAAAATTGAGAACAGGCGTCAGTGGTGAAGGCTGCATTATGGAACGTCCCCCCGGGAGCGAAGGGGAAGGGGTTTGATGTGTACATAGGGTGTGCGGGGTTGGGATGGGGTTGGAAAAAGCTTTCTCCGCGAGGGGTGGTGGCGCGTCGCGGCTTTTGGCGTCACGACGCCGTCGGGCGACCCAAATAACACAACATACACCGTTCTCCCGAAGCTCCCGCGTATTCCACGCGGTTGTGGGTCGTGTGAAACGTGTGTATGTGTACAATGGGGTGTGTTGAAAAAAAGCAAATTCTTTCGATTCTTCTGGCAGTTCCTACCAATCAAGTAGATACCATCGGGATACACCCGTCAAAATTTCAGACCAATCGGACTATATTCAGAGGTTCCGCTTTCGAGATTTCAATTTTGCTTTTGATTAACACATAAAAACAATTTTTTCTATCACAATAAAGAAATTGTTAACTTTTGTTTTATTGTAAAACAAAAAGTATCCATGTTTCAAATGACCTCAATACTATCTGTTGCACTTACTTTTTATTCACGGAATTTTTCGTTTACCGGAATAATAAATTGTAATTAAAAAAAAATGTTAACGTGTTGATCAAAGGCAAAACTGAATTCGTGAAAGCGGGACCACTTAATATTGTTCGATTCGGATCAAATTTTGACAGATGTTTTTTGATAGTATTTACTTCAAATGCGAAAACTGCCAGATGAATCGGAAAAACTCTGGATTTTTTTCAACACACCCCAGTGTGTATACGTGTCCACCCGACTCACATCTCAGTGACATTGAGGTGTCGAAGACACGACCCGGGGGGGATGAACGAGAGTGACGTGGCCGCTTCAACCACCTCGACATGTTTGCCATACTGTATTATGCAGCGAGCTTTTCAACCGTCCTGTGGCTTGTACAAAGACGTCGTGAAATTGCATTACGTCGCGAACTCGACTTTACGTTCTCCTTCGTTCAACAATTCGTTGATGCGAGTCATTTGTTCGGACAAATTCGAGGTTAAATCGAATTTTTACGTTCAACACTCAATTTTTTTATTATTTTTCAAACATAATGTTGACTTTTCACTGAAACTCCATAGTTTATTATTGTATGATATTGAAATATATTAACACTTTGAAAGCGACGATCGAATGTTTAAAATTATTTTCATGTAAAAAAACCATAATCTAATTTTTCGTTTGCATTGCAGCCGAGAAGATAAAGTGTTACGAATGCATAGCCGTTGGGGGAGCCGACGACGAATGCAACGGCGAAATTATGGTCAAATCCGATCATCACAAACCGATCGAATGCAGCACCAGCAATCTGTTCGCGTGGTACGACAAGGTTCAAGACGTTCCGGAACTCAGCAAAATCGCTGATATATTCAGAGTCGACGCCACCCCCGGAACGAATCTCGACGTGCCAATGGCCTGCTTGAAAATGAATCTTCGTGGTGAGCATTTCTTCATGTCTTTAAATAACAATCAAAGACGAAGCATAAATATTTCGTTTCATTAAAAAAAGAAAAAATTGTTTTTACCACATTTTTCGACACTTTTTTAAAAAATGCATTCGTTTGGATAAAAAAAATAATTCTTAAAAATATAAACTAGAATGTGGAATTGATTTTTGTGTATTTTTTCGTTACGCAGTTAACAATCAACCGGTGATTCTGAGGACTTGTCAGACGGCCAAGACGGAACAGGTGGACACGTGCAAGTCGATAACCAGCCAGATTTCCAAAAAGTATTACAAAAACGCTGAGGTTCAAAATTGCACACTTTGCGATACCGACAGTTGCAACGGTTCTTACGGCTTAACGGCCACGATGGGAATCACGATGTTGCCCCTCGTCGGGTCCATGCTGATGAGACTCGTCTACAGTCCCGCGTAACCTGACAAAATCGCATCTCACGATTTATCATGAAAAAAGTCGCGTGACGGCCGCAACGAGTCGCAGACGCGCACGACACATTATTTATTCATTCATTTATTTATTTATTTATTCATTTGGTTATTTATTTATTCATCAATTAATTCACTCTTATTTTAGTTTTCGTTCAAAACCGACGACATTGTCATCCCGAGACTCGCGACAATTAAACGAATAAAATGTAATAAATATAAAAGCTTCGTTCAAAGCAAATTGCAAAATTCGAAAGAAAAAAAAATAATAATCGCAGATCTCGAGTCAATGCGTGACATTGACTCGAGATTCGTATAGATTCTTAGCTCGAGCAGCAATGGGTACTCTAAAAATGAAAATCGTATTTGAACTACATTTTTTTTTTTCAATAAATTCTCAGGATCAATTATGGTGTGAAAAATAATATTTTTACGTTTCTGTAATAATTGATGAATAATTTACACGAACGATTATTCCATAGTGCATTATAATATCCAATAAGACATTTAATTCGTTATAATTTTTGTCAGAAAAGTATTTTGAATACGATTTTACATTTTATGAATATCCATTCCTGAGAATGAGTGCATGAGAGCGAGAGAAAGAGAGAGAGTGAGAAAGAAAAAAAAGAGAGAGCTACAAAAATACAATGTATAATTTTGCTAAAAGTTGTCGAACGATTGTTATCGAACGATCTATTTTAAGGCTTTGACAAATTAAAAAAAAAAAATTGGCGTAGCTCCCTTTATCAGAATTGATCGAGTCCTTTGAAAAAAAAAAACGAATTACAAATTGCCTTGATATGTACACACACACACACACACACACACACACACACACACACACACACACACACACACACACACACACACACATATACACACACACATATACACACACACACATGCGCGAGAAATTCGTACGATACTAAATTTGTATTTACTCACACCAGCCAGTGTACAATGTTCGATGCCCTTCATGGTAATACCACATAGATATATATATATATAAACATGAATATACAATATACATAAAAAAATATATACTCATAACATGAAAAATATATTTATTAGTATAAAAAGAAAGTAATCGAGCGGACAGTGGATAAGAGCCTCGAAAAGCTCGTGTTCGAACCGCTTTGCCGCAATGGCTGCCGCTTAGTTGCCTTCCGTAAAAAAAAAAAATCATTTCGATTTAAGAATTAAAAAAATTTAAAAATAAAAAATAAAATCTGTCGAGCGCTCGCGTTATTGCCTCACCGATGCGAGCTTCTCTTTTGCCCACCCATATATTTATAAACATGCATTCACGTCAATATAAGTTCTTTTTAATCATTTTTTCCCGTTGAATAAAGAAACAATTGTAAAACAAAACAAACAAACGTAAATGTGCTCCGGAAAGGAAGGGATGAACGATTTGCGTCGTGTATCGGCAAGCGACGTGCGACGTGACGTGACGAACGATGAGGAGAAGCTGTGAAATGATAAGAAAGAGAGAACAAAAAAAGAAATCATCTCCTTATTACGCTGCCGGTCCTTCTCTTCCGCATTTATTGAGATATACAAAAAAATAACAATTAATTTGCATAAAAAACACCTTGTCGTTTTACATACAAAATCGTGTAAACATTGTTTCCACATCGGGTGAGGAATTGCTTTTGATAAACTTTATTTTCGTAAATTATATTGTACACGTACATACATGAATAAATATAGATATATATATATATATATAAATATATTTAAAAGATATATTAACAAAAAATATTGATAATGGAATTACTGTGTCACGCTTGTTTGTGATGAAATGATTTTTTTTTGGTACACGAAGAATGAAGAAAAAAATGTCGTCGTCTTGGTAATTACGATACAAAGTTCGTTGATATATCGAGCTTGCGACCGTGTTCACCATTTCCCGGGGTTGCGTACTTGCGAGCGAAGCTCCACTAGAACGCGATTCCTTTTTTTTTTCATCCCAAACGCAAAAATGAATAATCCCAGATTAAAATTGATTGATTGAAAATAAAAAAATAAAAATAACAAAAATATGCTTCACGATTATTATTGGAAACAATGCGAACGAGTTTATAATTGAATTGTCAAACAAATTCGTGAAGTTGTATTGTTCGACGATGATTGTTGTACCGAGCAATAAAAAAAAGTTATTTGATCGACGATTACGAGACGTGACAAATGTTTTCGTGTCATTCACGAGAGCGACATGATAATTCACGTGTCGGATGAAACGTGGAGAGCGAAAAGGGGAGGGGGGCTTGTATATATACACGACTGAAATAAACGGATCGACGGTGTTGTATTGTTTCGTTGGACACCGAGGATTCCCAATATTGTAATGCTCGTGTAAAATGGGAAAGCACACGCGAACAAGATCTTCGTGTAGACATGCTGACAAAGACAGAGAGAGAGAGAGAGAGAGAGAGAGAGAGAGTGAGGTGGGTACACATGGCTTCGAACGTAAAAGGAGAGACAATATTACGAGCGGGTAAACGAACGATCCCCTCTCCCTCGACACCTATGGCCTTCCTCGAGACAGGTTGGTCCATGAACGCATTATTAGTCAGTGATACCTTATCTGTCCTCGTTGAACGTTACCTACGATAGTGGTGGCTCACTCGTGAAGTAACGAACCACGATGAAACTACTCATTGCCAAAATTTTCGTAATCCTGGCTGCTCTTGTCGTAGGTGAGTCGAATTATTTATTTCATAGTGTATGCAATTTTGTTTTTTTTTTAAATTCTATAATTCTAAGATAAAACATTGGTTTCGTTTTATTTTTCACATCTCTGTGAACATTTTTTAATGACTGAGATTCACGAGTTTTTGACAGACAAGATATAGTATGAATAATGATGATAATACATTTGAAAAAAAATGATTTATAATAATAATAATTAAAATTATAATTTCAATAAAATCGTTGAGAAGTTGAGTTTTATTAATTTTTGGTAAACGATGTAAAGTGTGTGTGTGTGTACGTAATACTCAAAGAAACGTGGGAAATACTTTTTTTGGCTTCTGAAAAATGTTTCGCGCCAAATTATTATCCAATCAGTTTTGATTTGCAAAATTTTGAATCGTCTTTATTTATTTCCGAGATGCGAAAAATTATTTGACAATGCATTTGGCCATTCTGTGACACAAGCACAATCAATCAGCATATACTTAGCATTTTCTTTTCCTTTTTCTTTTTTTTCTTAAGAGAATGAGAATTTTGAAGATGTCATGACAACAAAAGCGTGGTCTACGAGGAGAATGAAATGTCTCGCTCGAAATAATCGTCGTCGTTCGTTAAGACGTTCGCTCTTTCAACTTTTTGCTTCACTGTTTTTTTTTTCTTTTCACACGATGTTCCCACGAACCGTCGACGTTCGCGAGACCGCAAAACACGTTGTTTCATTATCAAACCGTGCTAAACAGACTATTTCGTCGCTACAACTCTCTCTCTTGGCTGTCGTTCTTTAAATACTCCAGAGACTCTGTCACAGGAAGTCTCTCGTTAAATTTGTCTCTTAGATGAGAGCCAGCGATGTTCGCGAGTTTGTCAGTGCCATACATATAATATATATATATACTTATTTTTTATATTCTACAAACTCAGTCCTAATCTGAATATCCGAAAAGAAATAGTGGCGAAGTGATATCCATCCGACAGTCTGGCGTTGAAAAATTAAAGACTAGAAAAAAAATGATAATTTTTCGTTTTAATAAAAAATTTGATTCGCCCTTAGTTGAAATAATTTGTTCGAAATTTTAGGAGGAATCGATGGCAGCAAACAGGAATTATGGTGCTACAATTGCAACACCGAAAAATTTGACGGATCACCAAAGAGGGAATGCAACGATCCTTACACACCCGCGGCTTCGAATTTGATTCGTTGCCCCCAGAACGAGACTCAGACCTGTTTCAAAAGTCTCATCTTCTGTACGAATTTTTTATTTTCATATTAAATCAATTGATCAAGTCAAACGAATTTATGAACTCCCATTAACGACGATTTGACGATCAGGCTATTTTTCCGAATTAATTTGATAAGCTTAATAATTAATTTGACCTTGAGGGGACATATCTAGCGTGGCGGACCCAAAATTCAATAATTTTTTCTGACTAATCGAATAACTTTTCACTCAACTTTTCGTTTGAATAAAAGATCATGATATTTCGCACATGAGTAATTTCACAGATTTTATGATAAAGAGGTTGAATTTTGTTTATGTATCTAAGTTCGGATTAGAATACTCGTTAATCAATTTAAATTCTATGGAGAATATGTTTTTATTAATTTTTTTCGAGAATTTTTGTTTCAATTGGTTACGACGTGATGTTGCGAATTGAATTGAAAAGGAAGTGCTGCTCGTTCGAGCAGGTGGTTGAGCCGTGTGCGAAAGTCAGAATAGTGCGTATTAGACGTCAGCTACTAATCCCATACCTCGATTATTTCACGGTGAGTCACTGCGACCAATTATCATCGTGGGTCTTCGTCGAACAACATCTGCATCCTCTTCCATCTCTCTCTCTCTCCCTCACTCACACGTGTGGCTGTCATCACCGGCTTACGTTGTTGTGACTACTCCCAACAACGAAGATTCATATCTTTAATGAAGTCTGCGCCTTTTATTATCATTATTATTATTATTATTATTTTCTCGCGTTTCTGCAAATATTTTTATCAGAAATTGGCAGCAGCTTGCAATAATCTAAATATGCATATAACTATCTTAAAAATAGATTCTTCAGTATTTGTTTTCTTTTTTTCGTTTACTAAAATCTATAAAATTTTAATGATGAATATATTCATTCTCCATTCGTGACTTTCGACGACAATAAAGTTGTACGATGAAAAATCTCGAACCGGAATCCTCGACTGCAACGTAGATTCGATTTTCTTGGGCTTGTGAACGATGCGAGGGCGCGTTTGCCTAATTCGAAGCGATAATAGTCTCACTTGTCAAAGTGCAAAGCTGTAAACAGTGTTTCGTTGTTATCAAGCGGTCATCTCGCATTCCTGGCACCACTCGGGCCACCACTCGGAAGTAATTTTCAACACAATATGTAGTACACATTGCCATACCTTCCCCTCCCTCGCACCCCCTCCCACCACCCGCTTCGTCCTGCATCCTGTTACCTCATCGTCCATCGTTCTCGCAAGCGATAATCTTGGCGCTGATCTCGTCTTCCTCGCGTTTTATTATACGCCTCGGTCGAATAAAAAGTGTTACAATGCAATCGTCAATCACCACGATCGTCCAAGACGTCACATTCAAACACAATTGGGCACATCTTGCTACTCCCGAACGAACATTGAGCTTCTTTTTTTTATTATTATTCTCAGTAAGGTTTGGGTCATTTTTTTTATTGATGAAAAAATGATGCATAGGATTTTTTTAATGGAAAGAAGTGGAACCTTGATCATTTGAATTATCATTTGGCACATCCAAATGGTATGGTGATTTTTAGTCTAATCAAATTTCAAGAAAATCTTTCTTCGATATTGTATACAATGAGGTCGATTATTTTTTGGAGAAATATTTTTTTTAAGTAAAAGCATTTAGTTTTTTTTTTTAAAGCTCGTTCTCGAAGTGAAGCAAGGAGGGTTTTGACATGTCTAAAAGTCTATTTTACACTAGCTTCTGATAATCGTGAATATATATTGCGTGTATTAAGAATGATCCTTGTTGAGTCAATTTTATATATACCTACCTAATATTTATTGTAATCGTTTATTTCAGACAAGCACGTTCACGTGACGGTGAGAGGTTGCGCCCCGGCAACGGCAAAGAGCACATACTGCTCTTTCGAGGAAACATTTCCAGAGGCGAGCCTCGAGTGTCTCTTCTGCGACGATAACGCGTGCAACACGTCACCGCCGAGTGCAACGTCAATCGCCCATCGATTGCTCATAGTCGCATTAACCGTATTCTCATTCGCGTACCACTTTGTTCGATGACATTGCTTTCGATCACTCAACCCAATCCCACCGTTTTCACACACGTAACTGCAATAAACTGTATGAGTAACCCATTTTTTATTCACCTGATAATTCATAATCACAATCACGATTTTAGATAATAACGATCAAAATATATATTTTCACCTCTTCGGTTGAATAATAATATTTAAATTCATTCGTGCATATTGCACTAGGCTCGTCTCGTCATTCACGTTTTATAATTACACGATGACTTTGCTTTCACGTGTCGACAAATATAATACGCAGCAACTCTTTTTCTTAACCCTGACCATTCACAATATCATAATCACGATTCACGATTTTAAATAACAATAATACGTAATAAAATATTCATCGACTCACTTTAATGATAATATTATTAAGAGTGAATGATGATTTAATTTATACAAATGTAATAATTTATAATCTATAATAAATATAATTTTAAATAATAATACCGAATAATCGATCATCGATTCATTCAAAACCAATAATTCGATTCGTCAATATCGATTCACAATTATTAATGAATCATCGATACAAAATTATCATCAACGATAAAACATCATCGAATAATCCCAAACACACAATTCATATGATAATTATGTTTTTTTTTTTTTTTTACGAGTTGCGCCCGATGATGATCGATGACGCAGACGCGAAGATGAAGATGCGAGAGAGAAGACAAAGATGTCGGAGGTTGTAGGCCGGGCGACCGGAAAGACCAGTTGACTTGACAGAAGTTAGAAATTAAAGTCGGCGGCCTTATGAACGAGCGAGAAGGGTTGAGGCGGCTATAGCGGTGTTGATGTTGCGGCTTGTTCATATATGTGATGTGTGGATGTGTGTGTGGGTTACATACGCACATTCACGAACACGTGTGTACGTGTACGATACGTTGGAGTAAAACCTATGAGAGACGGCAGTGGTGGCAAGGGTACGGGTCAAATGCCGGAGTCAATTTGGTAATGCCCGTTCCGCGGGGTTAAATTCGCTCGTGACCCTCATTTGCCGCGGGGCTCTGGGTAACGAGACAGAGGTCCATGCTACTCTTCCATGCGTCTTGTCTTATACACATATATTTACCAATCATAACACTCAACATTCACATTCACGCTTATCGAAAGATCGTTGCGCTTTGATGAACTTTTTATCGATCGATTGATGCACTTTTCATCGATCGCAATCATCAATTGATTCATGTGTCTGTCCATTTAATTGTTATCATTAAATCTTGCCGAGTTAATTATTTTATTTTTTATTCAATTTTTTCGACGAGCTTCTTCCTTTGGTTTGTCGATTCTAGATTTTTCTAAAATGTTGAACTTAGATGTCTCACAATGAGGACAATTTTGATTCGTTGATTTGGATCGATGAAATGGTTTTTATTTATCGAAGAAGAATCATGTAGTGATGACAAACAGTCTGGTGCTTCGAAATTCGACGAGTTTTCGTTTGTTACTTGATTTTAGAATTTTCCTAGAATGCATTCAGATGACTGAGGATAATTTTCTTTTTATTTAATTGGGTCGATAAAATAGTTTTTGATTAAAAAAATATTAATACACAGTCTCTGGTTACGAATTCTTTCTCGAAATTATTGAAGTCCGATGATTGAAATAATTTTTTTGACTGGATAATTTCGCAGAGTTGATGGAATATTTGTAATTATTATTAATATATCGTTGCGACGAGTGACGAATCTTGTGTAAGCCCGGTTACGCCGACGCCAATCGAGACGCAGGGTCGGGAAGATAATAAGTGGAAGGGTTAAAGTCCAGCGAATTAAAATTACGTGATTAATTATCCCATATAGTTGACGTACCACGTTCGAAGACGTTGTGGATGCTGCGCGTTACACGATGGCTCATGGAGCACGGGTGGGTTATATTCTACGGCAATTCGATAGCCCAGAGTTGGTCATCGGTGCGGGCGAGTTTTCGACCCGGCGCGAGACGTCAATCTGCCTTGTCACAGTCACCCCGATGGCGTTACATGCAACTCTCGTGTGCAATGAACACGCCATCACGAATCTTCCGAAATCTTCGAAAAAAAAAATAATATTACAGTTGCAGTTATATATGTATAAATATAAATTCCGTTACTTCAGTCTTATTAATTTTTCCTTACGATCCAAAAAATATATTATTTATATTTTTATCAACATTGAAAAAAAATATATATTTCTATAAACAAAAATTTCGAGAAAAGTTATATTTTCCAAATGAAATTCGAGGTTCGAATTCGAAAGTGGTCCTTAGATAGTTGAGTTATGTCTGAATGAAACTTGTAGTAGCTTCAAGATAGTAAAATATCGTTTCATGCATTTTTTTAAATCATGTTTTTCAAATATTCAACGTCGAAAATGAAATATTTATGATTGAAAAGTTATTCCAAAACACTTATTATGTTTGATATATTTTTATTCCATAGAATACCAGAAGAAGATGAATCTTGATATCTGCATGATGTATTTCGATCATGATAAATTTTATCTATTACTCCGAGAAATATATGTACGTTAAAGCACACGACCAAAGTCATAAATTATTTTTTATTACCGTAGACATCGATGGGGTCCATTCGCGACCAACGACTAATTCATCATAGATCCATTAAAATGGACAGTCGGTACAACTCAGAAGCACGCCCCCCTCCCCCCGCCAGCGGCTCTTCTTGTCCGCCCCTCGTGCGAATAATGTGACAACTCGTAAAAGTCGTGTCTACGATTTTTTTTCTCCATAATTCATGATTCCAACTCCAACCGCCCGGAGGCTTCCATCGCTACCTATGTTTCATCGCTACGCATATAGCGATGAAAGCCTATCGTATATACTGCGTAAAACTAGAATCAGAAACAAAACCAATTATGCGAACCCGGTTGCCGCAATTTATCCTGAGAGAGATCGTCGTGTGGAAATTTTTACAAAGCACACGACGTCTCGATATGGCGACGAAACAATTACGCGGTGGATATACAATTGCACCAACCGAGTTTCTCGTATTGTTAAAATAAACAATGGAGACATGTGGACCCCAGAAGAATTCACACCGACATAGGTACGTACATAGCTATATGTATAGTCTATCCAATATATAGTTTAAATATAATTTTTTTTTAGTTGGGAATGTAATTTAAAAATGAACGAAACTTTTTATCTCTCTCTTCGTCTTTGCCCGCATTAGTTCCCCTATTCTCTCTCTCCCTCTTTTTCTCTATCTCTCTCTCTTTCTCTTATTTTTATTTTTATTGTCACTTTTATTTTATTTTACTTTATTCTATGTCATCTATTTTTTATTTTAATTTAATTTATTTTTATTATTATTTCTGTTATTAATTTTATAATTTCTTTTCATACATTGCCCAAAAGTACTGCTAGGGCATAATAAGGAATCAATCAATCAATCAATCAAGCTCTCCCTCTTTTTCTCCATCTCTCTCCTTCTAATTACGTAAGTTTCCAGTACTTTCGTGGGTGCGTTTATTTATTTTTTTATTTTTTTTTTTTTTTTTTCGTCTCCCCTTGTCGCAATGTATATCCCACTCTCGTGTCCCGTTTCCTCGTTGGTCCCGGATCGTCCATCCTCGTTCCACACCCGCATAACCCGTCTTCGTCCGACCCTCGCGGTTCACCGGATCATTTCGTCGCCACGCTGCCATTCGCTCCGAGTTCCTACTCCATGGGTTTTGGACCCCGTCGACCACGGGCAAAACAGAGTCAACGATGGTGGTGGCGTCGGTGGTGGTGGGGCCTGTCGTCTCCGCTCCCGGCCTCCTCCACCATACCACGCTATAATAATCCACGACGAAGAAGTGAGCCGACGTGGTTTCGTTAGCCGAGCTTTTCAAAGTGCATCCTTGCTCGCACGTTGATCGCGACTGGATCACAGTACAACCGCGACCACCGTTCCGCATTGTTCTCATCCGTGTTTTCACAACAATCACATTCGTTCGTCAAATATCGAATAATCAAATTTCGTACACGAATAAACAAATTTGGAAAAACAAAGTCGATAAATATAATATTTCAATTGCGACTGCATTTGTGTTGTAAATTGGAGTTTCAAAGGTCGTTCAAGATGGGATTAACGCTGAATTTCCATGGCTGCGCCGTTCTCGCGGTTTTGGCCTTTGCCGCCATCGTTCAACCCGGTAAGCAACCATCGAATTTGTTTATCACGAAAAAATTGGATCTACAGACGAATTGATCATTGACCAATCGAATCAAAATGTTAATTGATGGAAATTAAGCCAATTGATCGAATTAATTAGTCACAAAAAAATTATATCTGAATGATAATTAATCGAAGACAGTGATATGGCCAATGACAGTCATGTGCAATTAAAGTTTGTCATTTGCGACAAATAAATGAATGGAGAACTTTCATACAATTTATAATTTTATAATTTTTATAATCTATAATTTTTTTTTGGTTCCAATTTATTCAGAAAATTCGTCATTCTGTGGAGAACAAAAAATATGATAATTATTTTGGTTATTACGCTGGAATTTTGTGAAGTCTGATGCAAGCATCATCGTTATCGATCACCCGGTCGATGATTTGTCACGGGCACGATGCTCTTGGGCGATGCGACCGAACGTCGCGATCCATAAATAATTTTAATTGTCAGAGAGGTTCGCCCGTAACCCTTTTGCTCGTCTTGTCGGTTCGTGTGCGCCTGGCGGGAAGACAGACAGGCAGGAAGTGTCGGGTGCGGAAGACACTCCCGCGTCCTAGAAACGTCTCTCAAACGACACGGTCGACTTGCAAATTTAAACACCGTCAAATTGTCGTGTAATGCATGCTTAACCGGCACGAACACTTCAGGTCACTCGCGTTCTCCTTCCAGACACGCAACGTTTCTTCATTGTTTGTCCCATGATTCTGAAAGTTGATTAAAAAATTTGAATTTGAAAGTTCGTAAGAAAATTTCAAATTTAAAACATTGAAGAACGAAAAAAAATTATGTTAATTAAATAAAATTTAAAATCCGTAGCATAAAATTGTTGCAATAAAATAACATTTTTATTTTTAAAAATAATAAACACGAGACAACGACAACGCCCTGTCAACAACAAAAATAAAGTTGAAGTCACGCCTTTGAACAACGCATTTTAAGTTTCCCATCATCGCGATTAAAAATCATTCGAAAACAGAGAAAGACAATTTTTGCAAATTAAACATTCTCATTCAAATTATGATAAATATTTCCAAACGTACTATGATTATTATTTCACAAATTTCATGTTAGAGAACGATCCACATCCACATTCCGATGACTTATTGTTTTACCACGGAGCGATAATTTTGATCGTGATGTCTAGAATCAGTCACGTCGGCGTAACGACCGTGTCGAGCGAATAGCGCACACGATATTCCTGTATAATTTATATGGTGACTCACAGTTTGTATTGTTAAATCTTGTGATTTTTTTTTTCCTTTCATCAATAGCAGTGACAGACCTTGCCCGGTGAAATAGGTTTACCGGCGTGGCATGATAAAATGCGTGTGTTACGTAAACGCACGCGATGCGGTCATCCACATAATGACGAGGCTGGTGATGTGCTTTCAATTAGATATTTAATCACCGGTTTATCATAACCGGTCATCCGGTATTGCACTGACGATCTGCAAATAGTGACAAACGTGTGACTATCCGACTCACCTCTTTGCAATGAAAAATGAAAAAAAAAAAAACAAAAAAAATTTAGAATCAATCCAAGAGCATTCGATGAATCCATAATTTATTTCGACCACATATTTACTAAAAACGAAATGTTTTTGGTAAATATTGATAAGGGATTAATTTTTTTTTTTCAAATTTCTGGACTACAGTCGCCATCACTGACCCACCCACCGCGGTACCGTCGACGCGATGATTCATAAGAATGGCGAATACGTGTTATGTGTAGCTCGCTATATGTGTTATGTTAAAATCTTGGTCCTGCGCAGTTTACATACAGCAACGTGGTCTTGCCTCACTCCCACACAGTTACATGTGCACGATTCGCTTGAACATGTGATCATAGCAGAGACTGCAGTGATGCAATACATGAGAATTTACTTCTATACAAATCCCAAAATACGTTTTTTTACAATCTACATCAGCAGCTCATCATAATTTCCTCAATTTAGAAAAACAAATAATTGACTGCTAAACAAATTTTATCATCACTATTAAAATACACAAAAATAAACTAAATTAATGACAAATAATAATTAGAATCAAAATATATTTTTACATTTCTGCCAATTATTAATATTGTTATTAATTTTTTTAATTAATTTGTATTATATTATTTAGAGTTGACAACGTTTTAAAAAACAATGCGTTTATAAAAAACAATAATTTCCATCTGACAATGGGTTATCACCCTTGCGAAATGACAACAGGTGCACCTGTTGATAAGAGAACGCCCGTTCGAACGACACCTGTTGTGCTCTCCTCCTCCCCAAACGTCCCACAGCCCTCGTGAAATTTCACGTCGCAAGTTCCGAAAGCTAATGTCCATTTTTGTTGTTGTTATTTGTTCGAAAATTTCAAACAGGTTCGGCACTACACTGCTACATATGTTCGACCACGACTTATGGCAATTCCTGCGCGGATCCCTTCAACGCTACCGAACACAACCGTAACATGCGTACTTCCAATTGCGAAGTCACGTCCTCGCAAAGCTCGTACGGATACAACGAGAGACACGTTTGCAAAAAAATCGTTCAACGAGGTAAGAAAATATTGATTATTTTTTTTATTTTTGAAAATATGAAATTTGAATTTCTCATCGAAGTTCGAGGCATCTCGCGATGGTGGATGTTCGAGAACGTTCCGAGGAAGTGGAACGAAGAAAAAAATGTAACCCTCAGCTGGCACACGGGGTCAAAAAGCTCCCAAGCAAAATCAACGATAATTGAAGACATTTATTCTTCATGTCTCGGAATAAATAATTTTCTTCAACAACCACTATCAGGGTATTTTTTTGTAGAAAGTAGAGTACTTCGAGAGTATCCAGTTTAATTTTCAGACCAAAATAATGAAAAATAGGAGAGTTTCAATTGTTTTCGTAAATATCGCCAATTCTGCTATTTTTTCACTTTCAACATTTTTTTTTCTACAAAGTAAATATTGAATTCAACCAAATGATCTATGACAACTCTTGAAGGGAGTATCAAAGAACATATGACAATTTTTCCATGTTAAAAAAATCAATTGGTAACTCGCTGCAAGCCTTTCAGTGACCTCGGGGTCGAAAAGATCCCCGTGTGCCAACCATGTGATATTCCGACAAGTGCGCCTTGAGCTGGGAGTTGAATCGTCGAGCGACCAGAATGCGTATTTGACGGTCAATATTTTTGTACGAACGACAGATAAAAAAAACTGACTGAATGTGGAAATTTTCTCAATGGTTCAACGATTTTTCAATGACGCATCGAGAACACCTCGTCTCTTTCATTACGGGCGCCATTGGCTCCGTCGTCGTCGTCATTGTCAATAAACAAGGAAAAAATTGTTTTTTTTCTTCATTATTCATTACATTGTTTCTCGGTTTTGACTCGAATGTCTCTTCATGACTGGTTACTTGTTTCAGTCGCAGTGAGTCATTTTTTTTTCGTTTACCTTTTTTTTTTTCAAATCATTCTTTGTTGAACGACGACGGAGACCTCAGGCCGACCGAGTCTATTGACTGCCGATTCCGCTCGACTGGGTCCACTAATAAACGTGACATTCGTCGCGCACGCGCTATTTCGTTTTTTTTTCTTTTTTTTTGTGGCTTTTGGCGCGTTTGTGTTATATATACGTGACTCATGATCCGTCTCGCGTACCCATCGCTGATTCCAGCGGCAATGACGAATGCCGCAAATTACGATAATTAACCGGACAACGTGCTAGGTGACTCCAAGGTTGACGCCACGCCCGTGTCACGTCATCTACTGCGTATCGCATTTTTTTCATTTTTCATTTATTTATTTTCTTTTTTTTTTTTCAATTTATTTGATCTCTCGATGACTTCTGGCGTGACGCTACTCCGTGCACGTCTAGCATCCAAAAAGCCACGGTCATGTCTCTTTGAAAAGTTACGTGGATAGAGAAAATTCGGTGGAACGATTGGACAATTTTTTGGAATCTAGGGCTCAATGAATTTTAATTTATTGAACTTCGATTTTTATTATCGTTGGATTTTCTCAATTCTTGATGAATTCTTAGTATTTTTTTCATTGAATCCACAAAAGGGTGGAGGCGGTTTTTTTCTTCTTTAATATTAAAATGAATTCCCATTTCTATTATTGTTATATTAATACCGAATCCACAAAAGGGTTGCAGCAATTTGTTATTTTATTCTTATTGTTATTTATACAATGGTATTTGTTTTGCTTAGCTTTTATAAATACTCTCATTAGATTTTCTACATTATTTATCAAATTATATTATTGTTATGATTATTAATTATAGGGTTTCCAGCAATTTCTCATTTCATTGTTATTCCTTTCTTCCTCATTGTTATTCGTCTTGTCCAGATTTCATCGATATTCTCGTTGGACTGTATAAATATTTTTTTACAAATTTCCACGATTTTATATAATTCGATAAGCTTTATCGAGCAACGCAGGATCAACTTTATTTCATCACTAATTCGTCACGTTTTCGATATACCAAGATATCAATTAATCTAAAATGTAAAAAATCATTTAACACACGATTTTCCACAAAAACGAATGTATCATCATTCTTCTGTTTTTGTTTGTTTGTCCATCTTTTCGAAAAACAGTGAACGGTCAACGAGAGGTAAAACGTTTGTGCGCAATTCCGAATCACGATGAGGTTGACATAACAAACGGTCCCTGCGGTCCCAACACCGCCACGGAGAGTCACGTGATCGTCGAATCCTGTCACATCTGCAACACGGATTACTGCAACGGTGCGAGTACCATTTCCAAGATGCAAGTCTTTCAGGCTTCGGCCATCGCCGTCATCACCTTCGCCGCGTCGCCCGTTTTGCGATCGTTCTTCTAATTCGTCTCGGGGCCATTGTTATCGCGACGCACGAGCGGGACGGAAGATCATTCGAGTGCAACCGGGGAGAGAGTTAATTGAATCCATCGATGGATCTATAAGTTGTGACTAACTAAGTATCGTTTGTTCTACGACGAATTTTTTTATTTTTTTTCATTTTTGCGTTTTCACTTTTTAATTCCATATATAATAAATAAATAAATAAATAGATAAACATATATATATATGTGTGTTTATTTTATTTTATTTATTATATATATATGAATAAATTATATAAATAAATAAAATAAAATGTATATATATGTATATGTTTATTTGAATTTTATTTATTTATTTTATATTGTAACTATGTGTGTATAGATTAGACGGAAATTGCGAATCGAAAACGCACCGCAGGTACAAAGCATCAGGATTTGCAAAATAATCAACGATAATGTCCGTCGGTGAATTAATAATTCGTATCTAGATAAATATATATATATGAATGAATATACACATGCAATATATAAATATACTGTACGTTGTACAAAAAAAAATACGTGTTCGTTGAAAACATGAGATTTTATGTTGTAGAGTGTTTACAGACTGCAGGGTCTCACGATATTCGTTTGGTTAGATAATAATCACTGCGTCACGTTTGCGTTCACACTCAACACTTCTCAAACCTTTTTTTCACGAAACATTAATGTTTATCGCTCTCTCGCAATTATGGCAATTGCACGAGCTAAAACGAATGAAATTTTTTTTGTCTCGGCTACATAAAAATTGCATATTGTAATGATTTTTCTTTTTTTTTATTGATTTTTTTCCCACGTTTCTTGAACGTGTTTTATTTTATTATTATAATTGTACGAATTGTAACTAACCTATTTTTTCTTGTGTTTTTTTCGTTATCCTTTCTATCACGTGTACTTTCTGATCGCTTTACGGAATGATCGAATATATATTCACGTAGTAACGTGGCTTATCAGGAATCCGTCCAGATGATAGAATCGCGGCTTGTCCACGAGCTTTGACGATGTTTGTGTTTTTTCTATATGTATATTTTTTTGGCCTTTTTCTTTTGTAATTAATATTATGGATTCTCGTGAGTGAATAATAATTATAATAAAACAGAAACCCGCTTGACCACAATTCGATTTCCACGTGCGACACAACCCTTCGATGTTGCAGTTTAAAAAATAATGTTCCAAGCTCTGAGATGAGCTTCCTACTTGGCACGAGTGAATGAAAAATTTGTTGAAATTTCATTCGACTTTTAAAATTTAATTTAAACTTGCAAACTGTTTTGATATTTAATTCAAAAGAAAAATGATTTAAAAAAAAGGATTCAAAAGAAATGCTTTCTCATAGAGGAATCTTCGTTTATTGCGATTCAGAGGAAACACATTGCAGGTTCCGACTTTTTGGTTAATGAATTCCTTGTTAATAAAATTTTTTCACGTGGCTGACGATGAAGCGACCAACTGCGGAAAATAATAAATTATCGCTCAGTTCTTGCGTGTCTTTACGACTTTTCCACGAGGAATTACGCGTCCGATCTCAGGTAAGTATTATAATTTTCGAGTCAAGGCCACGCACCCGTTTGCGATCATCATAACGATATTATGTCCGAGGCTGTGTCGACGATGAGATAATCTTGTAGTCACTCACAGAAATCCGAAACTTCCGTGCGTTTGGTCGTTACAAAATATAACAATAAGAATTACAGAAAGAAACAAAAAATGGTTCAAGGATAAAAGGTAGCAAGCAATAACTGTCTCTTTCATCGTAATAACGTATTTATTTTATATGTATAAAAAAAAACAAAGAAAAAAAAAACGATAATCTACATTTTTCATTACGAATAATAATTGATAGTATTTCCTAAAGTTTCATCATTTCGATGCATTGATTAATCGAGAATTCGGCGGTAAAAAAAAATATTTATAAAACAACAACAACAACAATGTCTGTGTCTGTGCACACGATTGTAATTCTAAACACCATAATAGTCCAATGTTCCTTCAGAGTTCGTTTCAATTCATTTGCACTCGGAACATTCACAATTGGAGTTTTCTATTTTTTATTCTTATTTTTTATTTTCACTCACGTTGTCGAAAAAATTGCATTTTTTTCGTGTTTTAAACCACAACGTTTTATCCCTTTTTTATTCGAAATTCGAAAAAGGACGAATTATCGAGAGCGTTCTCGTTCACGTGCACCGAATTTTTTCGAGATTTTTTACGAACGCGTGAATTTGTGGTTCGACTTTTTTATTTTTAAAAATTTTTTTTTTAGTTTCGACTTGTCGTTGCGGGAAATTTGTGATGCGTGGGATCACATCTGCAAACGCAACACGATGGAAACAGAAACCAGTCCATGAAGATGCCTTTGCAGTCGTTGTCGGGATCGTAAGCCAGCAATCTGTGCCACTTGTACTTTTGTTCGCAGCCGCAGTCGCCTGTGCAACGATTCGTCTGAGTCTTACTGAAATTTGAGAATCGATCGATTAGCATCTTGTCATATAAACCCATTGCAATTAATTAACCAGCCAAATTATATTTATTATTTCTACAAAATCACAAAAAAAAAAATAAATAAATAAGAGAATTCAAATGTTTTTTCAATCGAGCATCGAAAAATATTGAATGCTCGTATTATAAAAATATATTATCCGAAGTAACGAAAGGTATTTCATCGTCGCAATACATTTCACGAATAATTTCCCTTGGTCCATTGCTCGGTCGGTAACAGAACAATCTACTTCATCGGCAACACTGAATTCGGTCGGTCCCTGAGAAATTTCACGAATTTTCACAGACAAATGATTTGCCGCCCTCTGTTCAACGGTTCACAAACTAATCGATGAAAAATCAATTTTTTCGCAAGATACATTTATACGTGCAAACCAATTGTTTTTTTTAAATCATTGTTTCCCATCGAGGAGAGATGAGATACCGACGGATGTAATTTCTCATGCATTACAATAATTTTTCCTAACGCTGTCAAAAAAATTTTGTTGCACGATTACTCGAACGAATTTATTTCATCACAGCATCAGCAGGCCCATAATCGCATTTATGAAAATCATAAAACGAGAGACGAATGTATCTCGAGTGTGATATAAAAAAGGTAAGTGTATGTATATTTATATACTCACGAGCAAACTTCTTGGTGAATGGCTTGCTCAAAGTGCTGAGTATTCACTATGGCCCGAACTTTTCCGGCGCTGTTGCTCGCCCAATAAGGTGTAACTATCTCAACTTTGGACTCGCACGCATCGACCCTGGTCACAAAATATCCATCAAAGTGTCAACCAACTTCATCAATAATTCGCAATAGAATTTATACACAAAACAAAAATTACCAACTCTCTGAGTATTTGAAAATTGAATTGATATGTGAATAATTTATAATTTCTATATAATAATTATTATAAATTATATTCATAACAATGTCAAAAAATACTTCGGACAATAATTTGATAATTATCGTATAATTATAATCATATAATAATTATAATATCATACGAAGAAAACTACACAAAGTATAAGAATGAATAAAAATAAAGTTTTTGAGAATAATTAATTGATGAAGCCATTGAACTTCAAAAAAGTTATCGAATATATAAAGTACAAAAAAAAAACAAAAAATAAGATTTTTGTTGAATATTATGAATACCGTCCACTCTCGTTGCCCCGATTGTTTCCAAAAGTTTGCCGCGTGTGTCTGACTTTGCTGAAGAACGAGTCGCCACCCTCGACGACCCTTGAATTCGTTTTCTGACGATGCTCGTGATTGTCGTAACGCAAACTCGGACCGCCGTCCGGCAAATCGTGTTTCTTTGCGTTTCGTCGTCTTCGCAAACCGGGTTCTCGGGTGGGCGAACCAAAATCCTCGTCCGTCTCGAAATCACCGTACATACGTTTCATCAGAGCCTTGTTCTCGTCTATGAATTGTTCTATCCGCTCGCTGAAACACGTTGTTGACGTTTATCATTTCGATGCAATTTATTGTGATTAAAAAATATATATATTTCTTTCATTTTTTTATAATCGAATAATTGATGATTTTGTCACACTCACATGGGATAAGTTTTTCCAGCAGTTGGACAAAACAATTGATGGTTTCGTTTGATGCAAGGAGTCCCCCTCACGAGATCACCACGTAACTCGACTCCCAACGCAACTGACAATGCCGTCCACAGAATCTGCAACAAAAAATTAATTTTGAAATAAGGTGACAGTTGTCCGAGGAACTAACAACGAAAGAATAATTTTTTAAAAACAGGCGTTGCTGTAGCACAATTTGCGGATGATAATGACGGAAAACGCTGATTGACGAGTTTTCGTGTAGAATATATTTAAGAAAACAAAAAAACTGGTTAACGAGGAGAGAGCCGGCCCAGAAGCGAAGAAAGACGGATGACGTGAACCCTTTGAGGGCGTGTCGAGCATCCTTCATTTTCGAGGTAGCCGAGCGACATTCAAGGGTCGTACAGTGGCGTCGCGATTTTCTTCGTCTCGCGTCGAGACGATAGATTTTGTGCAATTAATAATAATAATAATAATAATAATAATAATTTTCCAACCAAACGGCTATGATCAATTATCATGAAAAAATGAAAAAAAAATAATCATAAAAATATCATATTACGACAATAATTTGAAATCGTCTAGAATCAATAATCATTTTACACATTTTACAATTGAATATAATATTCAAGAAAAAAAGTTTATAAATCTGATGAATCATTACTTCATAATTAAAAATTTCACTCAATCAAAAGCTCACAATTCGAATGAATTATTCCTCACAAATTGATTACGATATTCAATTCCAATTTTATAATTCACCATTAATCGGTAATGAAAAAAAAAAAATGTTTTCAAAAATAAAATTATCATCGAGTGCATCAAAGTGCAGCATGATAAATAAATTGCGTTGTAGAAAAATCGCAAACTCCGCCGTAGCGGATAATGCAATAATGCGGTGCAGTTGGAGTCTCAGTACTGGCTTCGATTTACGAGGCTCCCCCCCCCCTGCCGGGTGACCTGCAGTTCTCAAGCACAAACCCACGAGTGTGTGTGTGAGTCGCGAGAACGTGAGATCGTAGGAAGCACCGAGCATCGGGATCGGAGCGAGTGGAACATCCAGAGCATGGGCAGACCGAGATATATCGATTCCAAGGCTCATGCTAATGAAACGGTAACAGCGCAAAGTGGCATTCCGGGTTTGTCGACCCGGAGTTACAGCCCTCAACCTATCCACACACGAAAAAAAAGTCTTCACCCCCCTCCCCCTCCCTCCTCGACCTTCCTTCATGAACTCTCGTTATAACATACCCAAGTAAAAAAATAATATGTAAGCTATATGTGGGACTAAGCAGGTACAGTCTATATATAGATTATCCCAAGTAAAAAAAATTAAATATATAAATACATAGTGTATCTAATTTATAGACTATGTAAAGTTTATGTATAATCTATATGTAGACTAGTAGAGTATATATGCTATATATGTCCAATCCCAGATATAGTTTATATATATATATAATTCTATTACTCAGGATTTATAGACAAAACATAAACGATATAGTATATATATACAAGAGAACTGAGGTCGTGATTTTTTATTAGCTGTTGTTTCACCCAAAAAACGAACCTGATGTAATTCAGAATTTTCGAATTCTGATAAAAACAAGAAGGGTTGTGTAGTAAATAAATTTTTATCTTAAAATAAAAATTCATTTACTACAAAACCCTTAGATAAGTTCATAACTACCCCCAAATAGAGGAAAGTTTTGAATTTTTCTATCTATATATAATCTATATATAGACTGTACATCCTCAGGCCCATATATAGTTTACATATGGACTATATATCATTTTTTACTTGGGTATCCATATAATAATTTTTTTCTCCTCGCACACACACACACACACACAAACATATACACAGATCTCGCATCGCAATATAATTTGCATAGAGTAAAATATTATCAGCAATTATCGAAGGACGTCGTGAAACGTTTTAACGTATCTATAACAAACGACAATAAATTAACCGGTTGGTTTACAGCCCGTGCATGTTCGATTCCCGTGATCGGGTATCTCGATAATTTTGATATTAAACACGAACGATAATTCAATTGCGATAAAACCAACAACGACGGACTTACGACTCCTGGTATTAATTAATTAATTAACGGATTATCGGTTGTTGATGCGGTTGTGGGTAAGGATGCTGCATCGGACGATGAATTATAATGTTTCGCGTATTTCCGTGAGATTGCCCGCTAATTCATGTATTTTAGGATGATATCCGATGATCGTTGGTATTGATACACACGACGTGTCTTCGCGATGTCTGCGTACTTGCGTCGGTGATTGTGAGTCGCGTGCGTCGATTGGGTTACGTGTGGATCGCTCGACAAGATAATTACCGTCATGAAAATATTATACAATGATTATTACGATAATATCGTCGTGTCTATTCGATCGACTATATAGAACGACGCTTGATCAAAAATTTCATCAATAATTTCATCAAAAAGATCAGAAGGAAATTTATAATAATCACATAGATATTGTCACGAGGTCCAAAGTTCAACGCGACGTCGTCCAACAATATTTTCGTTTTCAAAGCCCTTTTTATTATTTTGTTTTAATTGGTCGTCCGGACGCTCTATCGTATTTTTTTCTCTCATTTAATTTTTTTTTCTTTTCAAATTTTATTATTGTACATAATTATTTCGAGTAACGTGTGAATGATCGACGAGCGTCAATGTAAACGCACGGTGTAACGTATATATATCGAGATGGGTTGTGTACCGCACCTATATCGCACCGTGTGCGTGTTGCGAAATGGTGCGCAAGATTAACCGGAAGTCAGCGACGCGGCATTAACGATTATCGTCCCACGGGGAGACACGGTCGAGTGGGTGTCATTGAGCGACCGACTCGCGTCGGCCTAGGATACCTCGTCGGCTTGCCGTCTCGAGATGCGGAATATTGCGGAACGCAGTGATGCATCGTCCAGATGCACTCGGATCGGATTCGATGGTCATTGTGAATAATTCATTCCCATTCAAACGTTTTTGTTTTTTTTTTCGTACAATAATAAATCGTGAAAAAAATGTTGCTCGAGATATCTTGATCGTCTAATTTTTTTTTAGGCCACGAGCATTTTCTTTTTCTATTTTTTTATTATAATCAACTTTTGTCGGTTTTCTTTATAGAAAATAAAATAAAATAAAAATATATTTTTTCGTTTTTATTCGTGCATTCCCAGGTAAAAAATATGTGTATATAAATTATGTATGGGACTGGGCATATATAGTCTGCATATATAATCTGTATACAGACTATGTACATAATTTTTTGTAATTGGGTTGAGATCGCTTTTTAATTTTCCGTTTAATCGTCACTTCGTTGCATAAAAATCTCAAAAGGATTTATCGAAAAGCTTTGGCTGGACTTTGGCCAACGTGAAAAAATCACGCGTTAAAAAAAAACGACTCGTATCGAATGACTCGACCGCATCTCGAAGTCGAGTGCAACCCGAAACCCCGAAAATTGCATTTTATCACGGGCGACGTTGAATGTAAAATTGTGAATTAAAAAAAAATAATAATAAAAGTATAACGTTTCGTTTAATCGTTCCGGGCTACTGTCGCGCATTTGCGGTAACGTCCGTGTGAATATATACATATATATACATATACTATCCGAGGACTCTCTCGTGAGTCCGGAGTTTTGGGCGAGGTGCGGAATTTCTCAATTACGCAATTCACACATAATACGCAAACTGGGCAAAGTTTGAAGCAGGATCTTCGTTCGATCATAATTCTGGATCAGAAAACACGTCGTAAAACGATTGGGAGGAAAAAAGGTGGTCGGTATTAAAGTTTCACACTATTCGACCGTAAAATAAAAAAAATGTTTGCCTCAGGCACAATGTGACTTTTCTATCGACGTACATAAGTTTGTACAACCGACCGTTGGCCCAATTACTAGCCGATGAAATTGTCGGACGTTTACAAGAGCCCAAGTCTTGTCCCTTGAGCTAACAACTTTCACGATTCACGATTTTTTTTTTTGATTTATCATTTTTTTTCATTTTCCAGAAAAAAAGTTGTCTGGCCTACGATTTTAATATTCCTCGTCCATTCACATTGAACGTCTCCTGGAAAAACTTGATTGACCAGCCGGCACAGCCACGTGTGTTACGTGTATATCACACTCAACTGCATCGCGACGTGCTGGTCGAAGAATAAATGTGTATGTATATGTAGATATGTATGTATGTGTGTCCATACATATATTTACATACGTGATCACACAGTCAAAACTATGCGTCGTCTGGTCCGCATTTGAAAAGATTGTGAAACCGTTCGACCTCGCATCTTTCGACACACGGCAATGACTCAATTTCTTCTGGACTCTCTCTCTCTCTCTCGTATTTTCTTTTCTTTCGACTGGCATTACTTTAATCCCCGCGTCATCAACGTTTTTTTTTATGTTTATGGTGTCGTCTTGGCTATTAGAGAACTTCGCTATGAATACCAGTGGAACAATTTTACAGACTCGTATTATTATTATTATTATTATTATTATTATTATTATTATTATTATTATTATTATTATTATTATTATTATTATTATTATTATTATTATTATTATTATTATTATTATTATTATTAATATTATTCCAAAATATTTATTTTCCGTCAACACATTAGTCACGATTAAAAATGTGCAACACATTTTCTTCGAATTTTTTATCACATGCACAACATAGCCCCCCCCCCACCCCAAACGTAGAGGACGCGATGAATGGCCCGATCGCCATAGCTATATGAACCTGTGAAGACGTCCCGAGACTCGGTCGGTCGTCGGTGAAAGTATTCGGCGACGTCGGAGTGTGTCCCACGGACTTGCCGTCTCGATTATTATTAGCCACGGCGAAGTCCAGTGTCGATCGACATTGAACCGATTAGAGACCATCTCTCGATGGGGGCCTCGCGGGCCGTCGCGATCTCGGTACCCCCACGCACGACCACACGTTTTGTGGGACGACGCTTTTATTTCTCAACCTTATCGAATATCAGGCTTTGCTCCCACCCCCCACCCCTTCCAACGACAATGCAAAATAAAGGAATGAATATAAAATAAATAAATAAATAAATAAATAAATAAATGAATAAATAAATAAATAAATAAATAAATAAATAAATAAATAAATAAATAAATAAATGAATAAATTTAGCTTTCTGAACATTACTTTCGTAGGATGTACTTTGTGATTGAAGGATGTTAAGGCTTTGCCAGGACATTGTATCGAATTGTTTTTCTGTTCTTTTTTTTTCGGTGATTTTTTTTTCGATCTGTTTGACACGAGAGTTTACTTCGATAATTCGCAAAATTTCGTATCGAAAATTAAACGACGAATCAAGAGAGTTATATATGAAAAGCTGACATTGAAACGCATTCTCACAGACCTTCCGCAACATTGAAAAAACCGGTTGAACCGATCGGCTCTACCTTGGAAACGGCGAGAGCCAAAAGACAATTTTACAACAATTAATGACATGGACGAAGTTTTGACGGTCTCGAATTTCCGCGAGCTCGACGATGATGATTTTTTTCGTTTTTCTTCGACGATGTGAAAGACCATCATTGCCAATCGCAGTTATATCGTACACAACACAAGTGCGACAAGAGAAAAATAAAAGTTGAACTTTGAAAATTACAAAAACGCAAATAATGCAGATTGTAATCAACGATTATTATACATTGGACTGTTTTTATCGTATGCACGATAATTGTAAATGGGTGTGAGCGTGAATAGTACGAGATTCTAATGCACTCGGTTGATAAAAACGGTCGGCACTTTAGAAAGCACAAACTCTCGAAACGTCTCTGGCAAATACACTTAGGGCCATTTGGAATAAATTTGTTTTATAGTATTGGGCCCCGCCCCTTGACCCCATCCTTTCTCCGAAAGACACACGTGTGTGTGTGTGTGTGTGTACGGTTATACCTCGACGTGTTTTCACACGTTGACGAATTATTTCGTACGTGTTGCACAATCAAATAACGAATCCACACATTTGTACAACGAAATATATTTTTTTTTTGAAAACTTTTCTTTTTTTCTCGCGTCAACGCGTAAGAGAAAATCTTTTGAGGATATTTCTATTAATCCTTAACGATAACACAGTCGTCGTCCACCACCAAAGCTTTCGAGAATGAAAAAATAATAACAATTTTTCTATTTTTCAACCGAATAAATAAATAAATAAATAAGATTGTTGCTCACCGGTATTTGCACGAACGTTCCATTGTTGAGTTGGGGATACGAGTAGAGCGGTACAACGGGAACGCTTCCGTTTTTCAGATAAATCGGTCCCTGTATGGGTGTGACGCGCGTGTCTTTCGGCATTTCCGCGATCTCGTCGTCGTAATAATCGTCAACGGTTGCTTCGTCCTCGTCGTCGTCGTCGTAATCGAGAATCGCGTGTACCGAAGTTTTCGCACCCGGACTACCGTTCGCACCGCCGTTCACTCTCGTGTACCTGGACGGGGATTCACAAACGTAATGAAGAAATCCATCATTTTTTTTTTATAACCAAGTCACGTACTACAATTATTTATTCGTGTTTATTTTTTTTTGGGTGGGTTTTTTCGGTGGTCACGAATTATTCATACATATGTATTTTTTTCATTTCCATTCTCTCGAATCGTCGCGACGAAAAATTTTATTCGCCCTCACCGCAAATATGAGACGGATTGCAGATAAATGTGTGTGTGTGTGTGTGTGCGGTTACGCGAGGCGTTGAGGCGTAAACAGAATCGACGAAAAATTAACCCACCCGTTGATAACCAAATGTACGGCGATCGTACACATTATTATTACGCGTTACGATAACGTGCCGAAATTAATTCCCACCTTGCTCGTCGAACGCCGCACACACGAAACGCTTTCGCTTTGCGGTTATAATGTCCCGGTTAACGTTGTACGAACATATTGGCCAACGGGAGCAAGTTACTGTTCGAGTAATTCGAGCATGTAAGTCACGTAAAAAAATAATTTTAATAATAATAATAATTACAATTGTTATTATTATTATTACTATTATTATTATTAATACATCGCAAGAACTCTCCCTCTATTTTTCATAATTTTTCATTAATTCAAAAACCATTTTATTGAAGATAATAATAATAATAATAATAATAATCGTTCATAATGATAACCAATATTATTATTATTATTATTATTATTATTATTATTATTATTATTATTATTATTATTATCTTGAAAAAATTGTTTTTGAATTAAAGAAAAAATATAAAAAATAGAGCGAGAGTTTTTGCGAGAGAGAGAGAGAGAGAGAGAGAGAGAGAGAGAGAAAAAAAGATGACAGAGAGTAAGAGAAAGAAAGATAGCATTACTTGTCCCGAAATTTGGCGCCGAAGGAAGCGTCGACGGTAAGTCGACTCTTGGCGGCTTTCTCGATCGGGTTTCACGCTGGCGACGAGTCACGTACGTATATATATATATGTGTATGTGTATATATGTATATATGTATATATCTATGTATCACAACCCATACGTACAACGCGTTACCGGTGGCAGACGTTAACCGAAAAGAAAAAAAAGAGAAAAAAAAAACAAGAACGCCTCTTACATTATGCATGCATAATGCGAAATACGCCCGGTCGAGATTTCGTCGGTTACTTTCCCGTTCGTCCGAGAAAAAGCTGCCCCTTCGCTACGCGGTAAAAACCGACCCCGTAATGACTGAATTTAAACCGTACCGCGATGAAATATAATATTATTCATGATTTTTTTTATTTGTTTTTTTTCTTACGTTTCGCCTTGCTCATTTTTTTCGCCAGTTTAATTGCTTGTTTTTTTTTTGTTTTTTGTTTCTTATTTCTCACATTCCCGAACGGGACCCCCGTCACGACCCCTCGCGGATTATATCGGCCTCGTACGTCTTTGCTCTGATCCTTTTTAATTTTCTTGGTCGTTTCGTGTTTCACAGTTTTGGCTCGTGTATCGATAAAAAGAATTCAGAAATAACTAAAGTGTTAAATATGCTTTTAAGCCTTTCATCAATCTCAATCAAGGATGGCCAATGGACTCTATCAACATTTTTATGAAATACTTTTTCAAACAAATAACCATCATCATTTATCATGTCGAAATAATAATTTTTTCTAAATTCTTACAATAATTACGAACATTTACGATAAATATTAGTTTGACAATAGATTTGGAAATTCAATAGGCTTCAATATCGATGTTTTATTTAGTCATGAAAGTATTTCAAATACATTTTCATTCAATGAATCCCCATCTCTGATTTCGATGATTCGACGATAGAGCTTTCAGCAATCGAGTTTCAATAATAAATATTTCAAGATAAATATTCGCCTAAAATAGATTTTCAACTTCAATATGCATTATTATCCACGTTTCATTCAGTCATAAAAATACTTTAAATATATTCTCACTGAATCATTGCCCATATTTGGTTTCTGAGCTTTAAGAATCGAGTTAAATCTTGTAAAATTACGACCAATGATCTTTCAAACAAAAAACATTAATAACGAACAAAAAAAAGTTTAAATTGTTATCTTACCCATCGCCGGGTCTTCCGGGATAATTATCCGGTCCCTCGTCCCTGGAGTTTGAATTTTGACCCGTCGTCTGTCCATTGTCCCGAACGTCATCCTGATCCTCCGGATAAGGCACCCGAGGTGGCTGATGCTGTTGATGTGGATTCGCAACTGCAGTCCTCACTTGATGCTGCTGCTGCTGATGTTGTTGCTGATGTTGTTGCTGATGCTGTTGCTGATGCTGTTGCTGATGCTGTTGCTGATGTTGCTGCAGCGGTTGCTGTTGAGGTATCTGTTGTTGAGGTATCTGCTGCTGTCTCGGCTGAGTCCTCCTGAAGTCTTGATTGTAATTCGAGTACCTAGAGTCCTGACCCGAACTGGAGAACGACGACGACACGACTGTGCCATGATGTTGCTGCTGCTGCTGTTGCCCGGAATATGACTCCTGCACCCTAAACGACTGTTCCCTTTGTTGTTGTCGTTGTTGTTGCTGTTGCTGCTGCTGATAACGAGCCGGGGGTATGTAGGGCTCGTTCTGAAATCTATGGTCGTTGCTGAAACTGGGAGCCGGGGGCGGTGGCAGCACCGCATTCAATCGAAGACTGCTGATGGTCGATTGGGGTCCGTGACTTCCGGTGAACACGTAAGGCGACGGTGTCGCCAATTGATATGGCAGACTGAAGTTAGCTAACGACATCACGTAGCTTTTGACAGACTAGACACGATTGAACAATTTGCAAAAAAAGAAAAAAAATAAAGAAAAGAATAGAATTAAAAGACTAAATAAAAAAAATAGTTCAGACTCTTTTTTTTTTTCACTGATCAGTCATTCGTTATTGGATCACGAAACTGCGTTGTCGAGTTTGTTCGAATGTCATTTTTCGTCCAATGTTGAACGTTGATTATTATCAGAAGCTCGAAAACGCGTGAAACTTGGCCTCCATTAAAATTTTCATTGAAATGCGTAAAGTACGTGATACACGGCCGTTCGAGTGTGTGTGCCGCGTGTCGCGTCTATCGCTTCCTCGCCGCATGGCTGTTCTTTATCGGCGCGATGTCCTCTCGAGGACTTTCCGGCACGGGAGAACCTCGGAAACCCTGAACCCTTCGAGGTATTTCGCCTTGAACACAAAAGATTTCGTACGTTGGTGAATTGCTCGTTGCCGAGGGTGAGTCATTGGTCGAGCTCTGTCGATGCATGTACAGGCGTTCATTTTTCCAACGATTATCTCGATGTGAACGTCGTGAAATAACTCGCATTTCATTGAGCGAATATATACGACAAGGGTGTGTTGAAAAAAGTGCAAGGTTTTTGTATTCTTATGGCAGTCTGTGCATTCGAAGTAGATACTGCCAGGATACATCTGCCAAAACTTGAGCTCAATCGGAGTTTATTTAGAGGTTCCGCTTTCACGAATTACATTTTGTCTTTTATTAAAGGGGCTGTCACCTAAAAAATTGGATTTTTTTTTTCGTCACATGATCGATCGAAATTGAAAATCGATTTTACACTTATAATATACCTATACTCAGCTATCATTTGAAATGCGACGTCTCATTTTTTTTCGTGACCGAGATCATTCTCAGATGAGTGTGAAATTTTGCGATGCGAGGTCAAATGAATTTATGGTTATCTATTATTCGACTGTTCATTCCCCCCCCCCTAATGTTTTAGGTGACTCAGCCCCTTCGAAACGTAAAAAAAAATGTTCGTCAGTTGCAATTTATTTTTCCGGTTGATGAAAAATTCAGGAGATGGAAAGTAATTGCCTACTTTAAATGTTGTAGTTGCCATGAGAATTGAAAAACCTTGCCTTTTTTTTAACACACCCTAATATATAATTGTATAAACAATATGTGGAATATATATATGTGTGAGTGTATGTATAATTTAATGGAGAACAATCGTTGGAACGAGACTGGTCGTAAAAACGTGCCGACAAAGTTTCGCTAACGAGACTAGAGACAGGCCCCCGAGTGATTTCACGTAGAACGTGAAAATTACAACCCACAACGATGATTATTTTTCACGTTGTGCAATAATACGTCGTTTCCAACGTTTCACATGGGGGAGGGTACTCGAGTTCTCGAGATTCGCAAAACGTTTTACAAACGTACTGTTAACGAGTCTAGACGGTGGGATAATCGCGCGAGTTACGAACCTACTTATTATTTCGCTATCGCACACGTTGTTTTTTTTTTGTTTCCGTCGCACTCTCGTGTGTGTGTGTTCACGTCGAAACGTGGTCGTTTGTTAAATATTTGTTGACATGATAAAGACGAAAAAAAAAAAAAAAAATTAACCGAATAAATAAATAATAAGAAAAAAAATAATGAATTCGGGTGAAGATTGACAAATCGGTCAATATCGATGATAATGATCGTTCCCGGTCATTAACAAACTTGTGTGACATTGCGATCGAGCGAAGAAAAAAATGTTAAAAATAAATACGTTGAAAAAATAAAGTATATATGTTAAAAAAAAAAACATTCCAATTAGTGTGCGACCATGGACAATTAGATCACGCGACAGGTTCGTGAAAGTTGCCCTCGGCCTCCCGGACCGTATCCCGCTGTCGAACACGGCGCCAATATCACTTCCGCTTCTGGCACACAAGTCTCGTCGGTCTCCCAAAAAAAAAAAAAAAAAAAAAATCGATCGTTCGAATGCGAATGGGACGTATTGGATCGACGAGATGAATTATTGTGTATTATTGTATATGAATACCATAACCATCGTTTTCATGGTCTGATATTCTTCATGGTTGAATATACTTTCAGTATTCGCTTGCACTTTGGGTTTGGAAAGCTTTTGGTTGGTTCTTGTCCGATCTTATCGTCGCGATTTTTCATTGTTACAAATGACAAAGATGATTCAACGATTCCATTCAATACGAATGAATGGTTCGATATAGTTTGGTCCTAAATTTAATTTTTTTCAACATCATCTTAATATTATCGACAAACTTATTAATTTGGTTTTTATTTTAAGAAGCCCCAAAAATTTACTTTGAAATAATTTCCGAAAATTAATGCAATTTCTCACGACCGGTTGGATTCGGTCGTTCGTACTTCCCCGGTCGTCCGTCACGAAATCTTTCTCCGACGGATGCGTATCACATGCCTCGTCGCGGGTTCATAGCTCGCGAGACGATTCATCGCGAAGTCTCATCACGATCAACGTTCGAATCTCTCACACGTTTCACGAACGTGATGCAATACGTTTTTTTTTTTTTTTTTTTTTTTTGCCGGTACGTTATCCACACCTACACACTCGCTTTCTTGTGGGATTCGAAATACTATTTGCCACGAGCGGTCGTTGCGATCGCGTGACATTTAACGTATTTGACCGGCTATTTACTCGATTTTTTTCTTTCCGTTTTTTACTGTTTTTTTGAATTCTCATTCGTTGACGTTGAAGATAAAAAATGAAAAGAAAGAGGTAAGAAATTTTAAGGCATACAAAAATCGAATGGAAGAACTCTGTCGGTAAAAGCGTCAACTATGCAATTAAAAATACTTTTTCACATGTTTCATTTATTCGATGTATTTATCTGGAATTGATTGACGGTGCGACTCTCTGTCTTGAATGAGAAAGAAGAAGAAGTGTGCGTGTTACCGCGTTACTTTTTAATGTATCGAGAATTTGCGCGAACTCACTCGGCGGAGGCAATAACGATCACGTGGCTTATTTTTTTTACGTGGACATCCGCGTTACGATGAACTGACTCACTTTCTTCGTCGGTTGCGGGGCCGCAACGCGAGACCGGAATGCCGAAAAAAAAGCAAAAGTTACTCGAGAGCTCGATTGCGACGACTCCGGACGACGACGATGATGACCGATGATTGCGATGAACCAGGGATGGGCATTCGTTGAAATGAAATTTCAATGAATGCTTAAAAATAGATAAATACGTTCACACAATGATGGATTCTAATATTCAATAGATTCTGTAATTCACATTTCATTAATCATGAAAGTATTTGAAATACATTTTCATGCAATGACTGGCCATCCCTGCGATGAAGATGTTTAGTCATTACGATAGGTGAAATTATTAAAAATATTTAATCAAATTATTAAAAACTGTGGTGACAATTTTTCCTACTTTTTTTGTTATTCAATTCGAATCAAAATCGAATATTTCCTGAAACTTTACGAATAACGGCTATTTGTATTATGAGAAGAAAAAATATATATATATATATATATGTATACCTATATTTTTTTTCATGATTTTGAACTCGTGGCTCGTTCGACGATTCGTGTGAGGCTATCGGGGATTCGTGTACGTAATTTCTCCGAAGAAAGTAGAATGCCACGGCTACCCATTTACGAAGGGAAAGGCAACGAGGAGGAAGAAAAAGAGAAAGAGAGAGATCGAGAGCGATGGAGAGAGAAAGATCGAGAGAGAAAGAACGAGAGAGGGAAATCAGCCCGCCTTCATTTTTGTTCTTGAGAAACCTGAGACCGAATGGTCCTTCTTTGAGGTACGATGCCACATTCGAGACTCGCATGCGCATGTACAAAAATTTCCCAATCACGTGAAAATGATCAACAGTCGCAGCCACTGTCATGGCAACTAATTTTCCAATTTAAAAAACCAGCGGACCAGCTACTCCGAACTCACGCGTTCACGAAATTTTCAATTAATCGTGCATGCACGTCACAAGGCTTGAAAAAAAATATCCAACACTCTAATTCCTTTTTCCTCTCGTGGTTTTCGTTGAAAACACGCACACACACACACAAATTCATGGCGACGCTCTGTCGAGATATCGCTTTGCAATAAATAAGAAAAGGACCATAGACGACCGGTCCTGCAGACGAAAAAAAATAAAAAAATATTCGAGTTCTTACGAATGAAAAAATAAATAAATAAACGAAGGAGACAAAAAGGAAGAACAAGGCGATGACATTTCGAATCGAATTTTGGAACGAGACCCAAGCGAATTCCTGAGACCGGCAACATCGAATATTACGACTCGCGGAGTTACTTGGATAGTGATTAATTCCATTTTTTACAAAACATTATATACCCGTTGAATCAAATTGTGCAGTGTCATCGAAAAATCTAAATTCAAAAGAATTGAAAAGGCTGCAATTTGAATTTTCTAAAATTCTTTGGCTATGAATCGTTGTGATCGATTTCTCTATGAGAAATCCGAAGAATTCAATTTGCGAATCGAATATTTCAAAATTTGCGATCGCTATAGCGATAATATCCTTTTTTTGGGATTTTGAAAACAACATAAAATCCGAACCGCAGTTTGGATCATGACAAAAATAATAGTCAACGGTGATATTATAGGGCTGCACACGTCTGCAAAATTTGGAGGCTGTATCTAAAACCGTTTTCGAGTTTTGAATTTGAATCGAATTGAATTCAAATTCAATACATTGAATTTTGGGAAACCATTACATACACAAACACACACACACACACATCCACACGTTTTCTCCGAATTTGTTTTCTCGACGTTTTAACACATTCTTAACACGATGACATGAAGATATCGAAAAAAAAACAAATTTATTAAATTTACCACGGTCACACAGTTTCCTCTATAAGGAAGCAAAGTTTAATAATAACTTTCAGGCCATAAAAATACGCTTACGGGACCACTTAAAAAGCAATGCAGACACGGTATATATATATATATATATATATATGTATATGCGTATATATCGCATCGATGAATAAATCATCACAATGATTTATCGTCTAGCCTCGTTAACCCCCTCCCCTCCTCTCCGAATATTATTGTAATCATCGATCGCGGTTGTGTCGATTGCGCGAGAGCATCGAGCTACGATCTCCACGTACGACTGGACCACGTGTTCGTCCGGCATCGCTCGCACAACTTCTCGAGTTTTGTACCCACCGCGAGAAATCCCAATCGAAAGATCGAAAAAGTCGAAAAAAAAAAAATAAATAAATAACACGTAAGACATTTCGAAAACCTGGTTTGCTTTACCGAATCGTCAATAAAATCTGACATAAAAAAAAATTGGTTACTCATTGAATCATCGGAAGTTCTAACCAACTCTCGATGCTACAATTATTATTGTTATTTTTTTTCAATCGTCGAATAATTACCGTTTGTATTCCAATTGAATCGAATGAAAAAAATAAATAAATAAATAAGTAAAAAAAAGAAAACAAAAAAAAAAATCGTGCAACACGAATATCGAGACGAAACGTTGGCCGAGAACGGTGACGTCCCGTGGCGGGTTCACATACGCGACCACGTCACTTTCTAGTCGATTCGCTATATAGCACCACTCGCGGCTCTCATGAAGATATTATAACGCAAACTCGTAGGACTCACGAAATATATATAAAAACTTTTGCGCAACTTCGACTCGTTTTTAAAAAATTTTTTTAACGATTCGTTAAACGTTGCAACTCATTGACAGTCGTAACAAAATTCGAGGATAACGGTTTTTCAATCTTATTTTTTCGTTTTTTGTTGTATAAAAAAATTTAAACAAATGTTCTCAAAATCTTTTAAAAAAAAAGGTTTCCTCGTTTTCTTCGTACTTCACCGTTCTGAGCTCGACGAACGTTTATGTACAAAATTTATCACGTCGTTCAGTCGTCCGTGAATACGTATTCCCGTGAAACTCACTTTAGCTCGAGATTCTCCGGTCCTTAAACTCGTCTTACCGATAAACTCGAACACGTATGTCTTCCGCAAATGTTTTCCCCTCACCCCCTTCCACCCTCCCACGCGAACTTCGGCGAGAGGTTTATCCGGAAAATTATTTTTTGTTACGCCGAAATTCGTTCGTCACTCGTGTTCGTCGATCGAGTCAAACAACGAACGAAGTTTCATTCGCGGTTCGATGATTCACTCGCGTCATTATCGAAACGTTAACACGGAGTTAACGCATAATCGTCTGGTCTCGCACAAACATAGTACATAGTCACATTTTCCATCGTGGTTTTTGAAAGAAAAAAAATCAAATCAACAAAAAGAAAACGAAAAAATCATGAAAAACGTAGTCGTGATTTCGTGACGCGAGAATATTTAAAAAAAATTTTTTGTTAATTAAAAATGTTATTTTTTGTTATGTTGCCCAGACGAAATCGAACACGCGTTTAACGTTCGAGGGACGAGCGCGAACTGAAAGAAGCTGTACCGAGCCGCGAGAAGGGGATAAGAGAAACGTGGTTTGCTCGGTTGTGTCCCCGGCAATGCAGACACACAGTCCCCGATGTCGAGAACCGCGGTGAGAGATACGCGTTTGATCGTAAAGAGGAGTAGCGCATGAGGTGAGGTGAGAGAGAGAGAGAGAGAGAGAGAGAGAGAGAGAGAGAGAGAGAGAGAGAGAGAGAAAGAGCGACGAAAGAGTCACGAAACTCACGAGTCTCTTATTCATCGACGAACTATACGATATTTGTTCCTTCTTTTCGGGGACACCCTAATCCTCACAAATTTACAATATCGTTCATACTATTTGTTTATTTATTTATTTATTTATTTATTTATTTATTTATTTATTTATTTATTTATTTATTTATTTATTTATTTATTTATTTATTTATTTATTTATTTATTTATTTATTTATTTATTCATTTATTTATTTATTTATTTATTTATTAAGTTACAAATTAAAAAAAAAAAATTACATTTCGATGTTGAATTACTTTTGTCTTGCGTTGTTTTTACAACATTTGCGTACTTACATTGTTTTGCTCTTTATCGTCGTCTACCAAGTTCACGTTAAAATTTTTTTATGGATTTTATTGCGGTGAGAGTTAGAGTGCCAATCACTGGGCCACTCGGCTAATGGCCGAAGCGTTGCAACGCCAGGTGCGAGTGTATTGGGTTATTTCGGTATGCGGCGGCGGCGGCGGCGTCGTTCTCCTCCTCTCACCTCGTCGTTTCTACTTGTTTCACTTATCTCTCACATCGACGACGAAACACTTTTCCTCTTCGTTGATGCTGCCGCCCCACATGGCTCCTCGGATCTTTGTTTCATCGTTCGAATTGTTTCGACTCGTCAATGGTTTACAAAAACATGCAACGCTGAAAGAAACGAAAAAGCTTCCTCATAGAGAAATCTGTAAGAAGCAAATTGCAAGTTTTAACTTGAGGATTTTTTTTTTTAAATTTTTTTTAAGACGAAGTCATCGGACCGAGTGTTGAAGCACAGTGTGTCGTCCTCGATGGCGACCATGGCTTACGTTAATGTACCTCTTTCTTTCGTATCTCAGTGTGAAGTCACTTTATATATTGGCTCTCCGATTTCACTCTTCTTATCTCGCAAACTCACGAGAACCGCGAGAGTAATTATTATTAGCGCAAATGGGATACCTCGGGTTCGTGTCTCGTTATGTCTTGCTGCAAAAGAAAAAAAAATTTTTTAAAGAAAAAAGGAATTGCGGTTTGAAACAAGGAAATTAGAATGATCGATTTATTATCTAGATACTATTTTATCATACGTTATTTCAATTTGTTTAATCACATCGGTTACGTATCTGATGTAGTTGTGTAATAATTGATGATAAAATAAATAATTCACCTCAATCGTAGCTGGTTTTGGATATCAACATTAAATTATTTTTGTAATCGATAAAAAATCAGACACCTCCAAATATACACATATACATATATATATATCACTGTATTGAATTAATTGTCCTATACATTTAAACAAAAACAATCATAATTTCAAAATATAAATAATCAATTAAGTCAAATGTAGAAAAAAAAATCATAAATCATCGATAATAAAACATTTTTACAAAATGCAATGAGTTTAGTTCCATCATTGAACATGTAAGTGATTATATTAAATTTTAACTAATTATTATTAAATACATTTGAATTCATGCATCCATCATTCCTTCTATAACAATATTGAGTGTTACTCTACATGCATACATTTTCACGGGGTGCAATTAAATAACAATAGGTCTGTAAATACTTGTCGAAATTATTTTGCATATTGTGTCTTTTCTTTGTGTGGGCCACCAATTGTGGCTGGTGGCGGAGGGAGGGGGTGGGGAATATTCGCGTAGTACCAGATGCCGTGTATAACCGTTCTCGCGAGTGGGTTCGACCGCTAATTAGCATCCTCCGGAGCTCAAATGCCTTATTCGCTTCGTCGCCTGACGTCGGGGTCCTTGGATTTAATTGTTCCCCGCCGTGTGCTCTCGCGTCGGAAATTCGCGCTCACGGAACCAACGGTGGGCATGGCTTCCGGCTTGCACAGCACGAAGCTCAATGCGCGCGATTCGCACGTTATTCGCGTTTAACTCATTTTGGGTAATGAAATCGTCGAGGTCGTGAATTATTTATCGCCGAGAAAAGAATGCAAAATACCACGTCCACCTACTTCTGCATGGTGTAACTGTGCAATTGCATCTTTGGGGGATAAAAGAAAAAAAAATGACGTCGCGAAATACAATAATAATCGACAAAAAAATTGGAAATAATTTTTTTTCTAATCCTTTTTGAAATTTTGCGTGGTAAATCGTTGAAAAATAAAATATCGCGACTGCTCACACTTGGTTTGCCATTTCTACATGCCAAACTTTTGGATAGTGTAAAAATTAAAAATGTCCTGTGCAAAAATGCTGAAAATTCATTTCTGATGATCCCGATCAGTGAATTAGGCTGGACGTAAAAAAAAAAAATTTCGTTCCCGATGTAATTGAAAAAAAAAAAAAAAAATTAATTATATTTCACAATGAATAATAATTCATTTCTTCGTTGCGAAGTAACAACATTCTCGCGCTATCACAATATCACACGGCTATACGTTGCACGCGTGTAACGCAATAGAATTTTATTTGTTGTTCATTCTGTGAATGGCAAATATTTGATTACGGCCATACGAGACGGGGGAGGTTGAGCGAGAGAGAAAGAGAGAGAAAGAGAGAGTGAGAGAGGGCATGGAAAGTGTCCCGTGAGGACGTTAAAAAATCGTTCGTGGCTATCGACCGTAACGATCTATATACAGTCCTTGATCCTTGATCCTTAATGCGACGGTTGCCGCGCAGTTTCACGACACGACGAGGTACACAAAGTACTTATGCACGTGCAACTCGTATGTGTGTGTGTGTGTGTGTGTGTGTGTGTTATTGCCATTCTGAAACCCGCACACGAGACCATGGGCTTCGGGTGATTTAATTTACAGATTAACGTCTCGTGATTCGAGGTGCGTGAAAACACTCGAACTCGAGATCACCGAGACCACCGGAATTTCCGAGTACGAATTTAAAATTTCAATCGCGATGAAGAAGAAGAAAAAAGACAAAAAAAAAAAACATCACGCATCGAATCAAAATTAAATCAACTTTACAAGACAAAAAAAGGATAAAAAAATCGAAAAACAATAAAGATCGGTAAAATTTATTCGTTTATTTGGCACGCTGATTATCAACTGGTCACGCTCATCCATTAGCCAAATTCAGAAAAAAATTCGTCTTCGAGTTGAGGCTTTAAAAATGAAATAATAAAAAAAAAAAAATAACAAAAAATTATCATGAGGCTCGAAATTGTGACGCGCGCAGACATTGCGAGGCAATAATTTCGTGAGTGCGGCAGCTCGACGTTTTAAAATTTCGTCGACCGTTCTCTCTCTCTCTCTCTCTCTCTCTCTCACAGCCTGAAGACTAATCCAAGACGTAACCATCCTCATATTTATCGGCTCCGCTAAAGTGAGTTACAAGTGTGAGGGCGAAACGTTCCGATGATCGAAAGACTCGACGTTGCATCGATTTTCGTGTGGGTTATACTGACGCACGATGCGTCACATGTGTATGCACATCGAAACCACTCATACTTTCAAGAAAACGACTCATCGCGGGGACCATCGTCGTCCCCGAGACGTCGAGGATCTTCGAATTCATTAAAGTCTCGTCGGGAGACTGCATTCTCGGTAATGGGAAAATAAAAAACAAAAGGATGACTTTTTTAAACCTTTTTTTCAACGCTAATCTGCATCTGTGAGATAGTCGTGTGATAAACGGTTTGATGAGTCAATTCGGACGTGAATCGTGGCTACCAATTTGTTGTTTTTTTTTATTTTTTATTCGTCGGTTCCATTCGATGTGAAAATTTGAGAATTCGAAAGACAGTTAAAAACTGCAACATGTATTATAGGTTATTTAGAGGTTGATGATAAAATTGTTATTTAATAGATGACAACTCATTTGTTAGGGTGATAAAAATATATAAACACATGTAAATTAAGCGTAACAGATATTAGACGATTTATCGAATCCCATATACAAAAGCACGATGTCGAATTAACTGAGAAAACAAAAAAAATAGCATTTCTCACACTAACGTATATTTATAATAAATAAATATATATATATATAATTGAGAGAATGTGAAAAACGATTGGGTGGTTTCGATAAATGAGAAATATTGTTATCTATTGAAAAATTACTTTACCACGATCCCCGGAAACTCTCTTTTAATTTATCACAATTTTAATTATAAAATTGTCAAAAATTCGAGCTATATTAAAATTTTTGGAAATCTTATATATAAAATTGTGAAAATTAACAAAGAATCCGAATTGAATTTAACGTACCGAGTACTTACTTCTAGATAATTTAGATAATAAATTTTCCAAATATTTTCAAAATCAAGTTCTTGCGAATTTTCTTAAAGTACTGCATTTGAGACAATTGTACTTACGGTGATATCTCAAGCACCAGAAGCTCCCCCCAACCCTCCTGTAACGATGGGCCGTTAACCATGCGTCGCCGAGTTTCGCAAGCTCGAACATAAAACCGAGCCCTCGAAGTACCGACCATAAGTTTAGAAAAAAAAAAGCTCGCGTCTCAACGTTCCGGATGCCCGTTTCGCGTCCATGGGATCTGCAATAAACTCTCGGCTATCGGTTTAGTATCTCGATGGCTCGTTTACAATGGGTGGCTTTTTGTCTTGTGCAACGAACAATGCAAACGGCAAAACACATGAACCCGCGCGCGCGCCATTGGCGTTTCCATTCACCGTCTCGAGTTTCACCAGCGAGAGTGAGACAACCGTGGATTTATGATGAAACGTATATCTAACTCGAACAAACGTTATGCCACTCGTTCTGTTCAAGTGGAAAAGGGATCAGAACCAATTATCATGATTGTTACAATCATTATCATTATTCCAAACAGCAATGGACTCGATGTCTCGATGATCAGGAAAGTTTGTCCCAATGTTTGTGCTGCAATACGAATTTTGTCGTGCTTGATTAGTACAATGCTGATATATAAGTATCAGGCTGATTAGACCATTTTTTCTGCGAAGACATAATTTGGCAAGCTTTATATCTAATTTGACGTGAGCAATGCTGATTCGATCTCGATCGAGACTGATTGATCAGGCTTTGCATTGTTGATTCTCATTTCGACCTGATAAAGAGCGTGTCAGGCAGAGATGGGTATGGCATTCAATGATAATGCATCTAAAATACTCCTTCGAATGAATGATAATGGGGCAGCTCAAATTTTTCATGTTTCCTCAATTATTGTAAATAATTTAGATTAATCATTGTTGAAAATGGATTTTAGTATCAAATAAGCTTTTATATTCATGATCATTCGAATAATATCGGTCATAGAAATAATTCACATGTTTTTCAATTCAATTCATGAATTATCATCGAATGGGTGATAATTGATGATAACGCCTGATACCCCTCTGGTATCAGGTATGCTCAATTCTTCCTTTTGATCCAGTAACCCTTTAGGGCATCGGCCGTGTTTAATCACACATCTAGTCAGGGTACACAGGGCGGGGGAGGGTGGGGAGGGTTTCAAGTGACCCACCTTGACTTACCTGATCCTGATACCACGCTCAATCTCGTTGCCACAATTCATCCACTTCTAACTTACCCGATCGTGTACTGTGGACATAAATACAATCGAAACAACGTCGTAAGATAAACTCGATAACACAGCGAACCCCGATTTATTCCAATCGGTTATCTCAATTTATCTGCAACGAACTATTAATCCTGTGAAAAATTAATCATAAAATCCATAAAAGACACGGCTAGGCATCAATAACGTCTCGTTAGATCCAGAAACGTCCATCAACCATCGACAACAGCAAAAAAACGAATAATTGAAAAAAAAATGGAAAAACGACAAACTCAAATCACCAACTCTCGAACGTACCGCACCGATCGAATGAGTCCATTTGACAAAAAAACGACAAACTAATTGATGGATGGTAAGAGCCATCTTTATCGACGTACACACGTGATTGGATGATCAATGGGCGATTCTCGCAGTCTCCAGTTCTCGTGACCATAAAAAACTGCATGTCCTCCACAACATGCATCTCACTACGGTGTCACCAATACATGAAAAACTATGTCAATCAAAAAAAAAAAAAAAAAATAATAATGATTACAAAAAAAATTCAAAAAAATAAGAAAAAAAATATTTTTAAAAATTATTTAAAAATAGAAAATATATATATATATATATATATATATATATATATATTTTTTTTTCTAACGAAGAAAGGGTAACGACAATGATAAGTAATCGAAGCGAAAAAGGGAGATCCGGCATTAACGTTTAACCGTAATCGAGTCGTAATAAAAAAAAAAAACAAAAATGCGTGAGTTCATAACGCACGCGTCGTAACAGAGTGATTGCGGTGAGAGATGCCAGATAAGAATTGTACGTAAGTACCGATCGAATCGATCTTCAGTGGCGGCAGACCGATTTTATGTATGCAATCCGATGTCAATTAGCTGCTCTCGTTGCTGCACCGCTTCGTGCCCCATTCTCCTCGAGCGCACCACAATGCAACCGGAATCCCTCGCCCCCTCCGCGCCCCCCCCCCCCGACCCGCCGACGTCATTAGCCCGATGTGGTCCGACAACTGCACGCGCACTTTCTGCAATCGTGGTCCTCGCAGCCCTGGACAAACGGTTGAAACGGATTTCGTAATTTTATCGCCGATTGCCGGGCGAGTCAGCGGGCGTGCTATATGATTCACCTAGAAACAACGCGTTATCGCGCGGGCATTATAGAACCCGTTGGATGCAATTTCACACACCGTGACATTTATCCCGGCCGACATTACACATTCGCCAGACTCGAAACACATGTGTTGTACTTGAATGTATTATACGATGGCGTGTGTCAAAAAATTCAATCTTATATTTCAACTTAGTTGATTTTCAAATTTATTTCACCTTACAAGACCAAATTGGGAGGGAAAGAGAGTTTGTAAAATTTTTTTCACACTTGTTTCAACTTTAATGGGGTGTCGAATTTTTTTTTTTTTCATCTTTCTTTCATCTTCCGAGTTAGGGTGATATTTTTTCTTTTGACTATTTCACCTTCGTTTGACCTTCCTAATGTGGGTAAACATTTTTCTTTCGTTGTCTCCCCTTCGTTTCACCTTGCAAACTTGAAAGACGTGAAATAATTGCAGATTTTTAGGGTCAAATGAAGTTGAAACGCAAATCGTAATTTCGATGTTGAAATTAATAAACACGTGACAAAAAAAAATTGTTTCACAGCTAGAAATTGATTTTTTCAGTAAATATAAAATTTCAGCATCATCTAAATAGTATTGATAAACATATTCACTCCATTTCATTGCAATAGATTCAAAAAATTTCTTTTGAAGACTTCCTGGTAATCTTTTCATCGTCAAATCTGTTCCACAATGACAAACAAGTTGGATAACGTTGTTCACAGAACAAATTATTGTTTATGAAAGTAAAAAAAAAATATATTACCAGCTGATTTTATGTTTATGTTGTAGATTGAATTTGAAAAAGTTGTCAAACAAAGAACACCGACTCGCTGAAGTGGACCGTCGTTCGAAACCTTTCAAGCATGCGCCATATGACAGAAACGACCGATGAACACGGAAGCGCTCTCTTTGTAAAACGTTCTCGTATCTCATATCCAATGACAAATCGATCGTTTCGTCGCCGGGCCGTGGCACTCTGGTCCACATATAGTTATTGACACGACGCGACGGACAATTTGACGCCACGATCCAGATCTGCCGGATCTACACGGCTGTGCGGCTAAACGAAATTACATTAATATCTCTGCCGATCTTGACGAGATTTGCATGCGTATGGGCGACCCGCCGATCTCAATGTGACCCTGAGGACCACGCCCGATAGACCGTCGGAACAAATTCTTTTACACTCGTGCATATATATGTATCTATACGTATCTTTATCAATGCCACATATGTCAAACTATATATTTTGTTAATCAACAATATGGACACCGACGCGTGAATGAAAAAAAATGAAATAATAAAAAAGAAAGAAAGAGAAAAAAGTTGTGGTAGCTACGAACCGAGCTTGTCTCGATTGATCGATCGAGGTTATGTCAAAAAATATATATAAATATGCATTCAATAATAAAATAAATAACATAAAATGAAAAATATATAAGCCATGTCGATTTATGAAAATTAGAAAATAATTTTAAATATTAAAGAATGAAAATTATTTATAAAAATTATATTAAAAAATGAATAAAATATATACAGGGTGTCCGGGCATTGCCGCACGTGAGATATACCACCGGATTCTACGTGGAATTCTAAGAAATACGTATATCCTCAGTTTTTTCCGATAACGCTTAGATCCAGAGATATAAAGCTTAGAAGATGCGAGATGAGAACCAATCAGAGGTGAGATACAGAGTTTGAGTTGTCATTGTTATACTCGAACTATAGCCGTGGCTGTATCACGATAAAAGAGCATCGTCGCTAGTTTGAACGGAAGCATGTTTGGTCTTTGTTTGGTTATTGGTTATTTATTTCTTCCGGGAGCGGATAAAATGTTTAAAAATCGCTGATTTACCATTAAAGTATCCGGTCAAGGTTACGTCTTGAACTTTTGGGTAATTATTTTGATAATTATATCAAAATTGATGACGGCGATGACGACGACGATGATGAAGGTAACGACGATGACGATGACGACGGCAACGACGAGGGCGAAGACGACGACGAGCGCAATGCAAAAATGCGTTGCTCGTGCGTTGCGTGTGCGCTGCTCGTGCGTTGCTTGGGCGTTGCAAGTGCGCTGTGTGCACACGCACAGGCACACGAACACGCAACGCACAAGGGTGCACGCGGGTGCACGCAGCGCACTCGCAACGCACATGCAACGCATGAGCAACGCACACGCAACGTATCTGCAACGCACGAGCAACGCATTTTTGCATTGTTCTCGTCATCGCTCTCATCGTCGTCTTCGCCCTCGTCGTCGTCGTCGTCATCATCGTTGCCATCGTCGTCGTCGTCTTCTTCGTCTTCGTCGTAGTTACCTTTATCATCGTCGTCGTCGTCGTCATCGCCGTCATCAATTTTGATAATAATTATCGAAATAATTACCCAAAAGTTCAAGACGTAACCTTGACCGGATACTTTAATGGTAAATCAGCGATTTTTAAACATTTTATCCGCTCCCGGAAGAAATAAATAACCAATAGCCAAACAAAGACCAAACGTGCCTCCGTTCAAAGTAGCGACGATGCTCTTTTATCGTAATACAGCCACGGCTATAGTTCGAGTATAACAATGACAAGTCAAACCCTGTATCTCACCTCTGATTGGTTCTCATCTCGCATCTTCTAAGCTTTATATCTCTGGATCTAAGCGTTATCGGAAAAAACTGAGGATATACGTATTTCTTAGAATTCCACGTAGAATCCGGTGGTATATCTCACGTGCGGCAATGCCCGGACACCCTGTATAAATATTCTATATGATATATCAAGCGGCTAATCATCGAAATTTAATCCGGAAGCTTTTCAATTTGGATGCAACAAAGTTTCCCCTCGAAGTGATGAAAAAAACATGTAACAAAATTTTCGAAAAACGAAAATGCTCCCTCGTAAAATAAATTTGTGCACTACGTAGGATTCGGAGAAATTGAATTGCAAGTTTCAACTTGCAGCTTTGTTTTTCATATCGAATAGTGCGAACGATCAATCGATCGATATTCGCAATGCACACGACCGTATATCGTTGTGAATTTTATTTTATTTTTCGTGTCATTTTATTCAGCGTGTGACAAGACATATATTCTGATATACGGTCGTATGGCACACGTATTTATTGGAGCGTGTGTATTATTTCATACGATCCGGTGGGAATGGCGACTCGTTTGTACGAAACGAAACGACCACGCCCTTAGCTCTCCAATCTGACCAAACGTTTGTATAGGATACAGCCGGGTTACTCGTCGTCGTTGTCGATGGAACTGGCGACACCGAGAAGCAACCACCGAGTTTCACGCACTCTCGGACAATGGACTTTCTTGTATCTCGTTTATTTGGTTTTTATTCATTCGCTCGGGGGGGACTCACGCTCGCTAAGGATGTGAGAAGAATTTTTATCGGCTGTTTTGTCGGGTTCTCGGACGAACGGATATCAGGTAGATATCATGATCGTGCTGGTCGAGAGTCGAATGATTTGGTTTGCAGAGTTCGTCGTTCGCAATAGTTTTTGTGGTAAATGTTGATGACGTGGAATTTGAAAATTTAAGGCCGATTTAAATATAGAACGCGTGTTGGTGCTTCCGGTACGGAGCACCTTGTACGGAGATTCTTCCCACTCGCGTTTACGCCCACGCATTTTCGACCGCGGGACATTTTATTACGGTCAACGACACACGACTTCGAAATAAAAAAATTAAAAAATGTATTTATATATATGTGTGTATATATTTTAATACTATTGTTTGATTGAAGTTTTTACGACGTTATCAGTCAGATTTTTCGAAGGGGGTGAGGGGGTGGAATGGGGTTGTTTATGTCTTAGTGCAAACTCGATACGATTTTTTAAAAATTGAATTTAAAAAAAAAACCCTTCATGCAACTTTCTGAGAAAATTTTTTGAAAGATTGAAAATGTATTATTTACATATATATTAATATATTTCAAGTATGTATTTGTATCATTGTATCCCTAGCTTGGATATTATAACAGCGAAAAAAAATTTCCAGTTTTGAAAATAGCTTTGATTTGAATTGTTAAATAAATTGAATTAAAATTGAAAAAATAGTAAGTATCAAGTATTTAAATCCATAATTATAATTCGATTGTCATGAATATTATAATTTTTCATTATTCAAGCATGCATTTGTATTATTATAGTCCGAACTTGAATATTAAAATAGCGAAAGACAGGTTTAATTTTTTTTTCGACTTCATTGAAATATGAGTCATTCGAATGCATTGTTTTTTCACGAATCACGCCCCCCACGCCGATCGTCAAGATAATCATCGAGGTAAATGGCAGATTCGGAGTATCGGAGGGTGGAGACCTTTCAGAAACGGAAGACCGGGAATTTACCTCTCACTTCGAGTTTCCAGACTGTGGATAACAATTCAAACATTGTGCACCGTCCTCGTTGATGCCGGAAAATCCCAACTCATTGAACTGCCAAACAAATCCAACCGAAGCTTCGCTGTTGAACAGAGAAGATGTAGAAAAAAAAAATGCAGTTACTTCACGTCTCGAACAGACGTTTTCCCAACGATCGTTGAAAACTTGATGCTTCGGGTTGGCACAATGAAAGCAGCGACGTGTCCCATCGTCGTCTCGTCTTTCGTCATCTTTGTTCTCTCTTTCTCCGTTCTTCACGCTTTGACATCACCCAAAAACCAATTTCTCTAATGTACAATATGTGATCGAAAAACCGCACTTCCAGATGTAACCTGATTAAATGTTTTTCGCAAAAAAGTTTAATCAACAAAGGTTGAAGTTGAAAAAAAATCAAAGCTCTAGTTACGATGAACATAATTATTTATTTATAATTACGAGAAGGTATAAAACTGATGGACAATAAATTCTCAAGAAGCTTCAAGTCGCCCACGCAACAGATACTACATGTGATAAATCGTGTTTGCGAGTACGAGATTGTTTCTCATTCGCTTTATTATTGCAAACCATCTGCAACCCATCAACTCTATACGTCACTTACTTTCGAAATCACGTGTGTGTGTGTGTGTGTGTTTGTGTGTGTGTGTGTAGGTACGTTCGACGCTCGTGGATTCATCGGTGACTCAGTTTCTTCGTTATACGTGTGCACATGAAATTATTGCACAAAGTAGTCGGCCGCAGCGATTCGATCGATGGATCGAGATAGCCATGAAATTGGTTTAGCGTCTTTGAATTGTTTGGGGTGAGAACCCGATTGGGCAAAATTCAACACCCTACAAAATAAATTCCTAGTTTGCAAGTTGCAATTTTTTACAAAAAAATTAATATCCTTTTTGCAAAAATTTTGATGGGTCTGTGCAATAGCTAATTATTTCTGGTAACCGAAAACTCGGTTACCAGAGACATATACAAGGGTATCTGAATGTGAATCAACCGTTAGATCACACACACAGAGCCATGTCCATGCGAATGAACCATTTGAATGGATTTTCGTCAAAATTGGGGGTCTAAAAACCTTTTAAAGTCCGAAAAAATTGTTTTCGGCTACGCTTCAAACGAAACGACGTTCACTACAAACCTTTTGACACCCAACTCTAGAATATTAAGGCATAAGAATCGATTTTCCCGACCCATCGATTTTCGTAAAAAAAAAAAAAATTTTCGTCAAAATGAATTTTTTTTTCTTAAAAAAATCATTTTTTTTTCTACTACGAACAAAAACCCGATTACCGGAGACATATACAAGGGTATCTGAATGTGAATCAACCGTTAGATCACACACACAGAGCCATGTCCATGCGAATGAACCATTTGAATGGATTTTCGTCAAAATTGGGGGTCTAAAAACCTTTTAAAGTCCGAAAAAATTGTTTTCGGCTACGCTTCAAACGAAACGACGTTCACTACAAACCTTTTGACACCCAACTCTAGAATATTAAGGCATAAGAATCGATTTTCATGACCCATCGATTTTCGGTGAAAAACATTTTTTATTTTGTGAAAAAAAAAGTTTTTTTTATGTAAAAACTATTTTTTTTCCCACTAAAAACGTAAATTCGGTTACCAAAGACATATACGAGGGTATCCCCATGTGAATCAACCGTTGGATCACCCATACAGAGCCATGTCCATGCGAATGAACCATTTGAATGGATTTTCGTCAAAATTGGGGGTCTAAAAACCTTTAAAAGTCCGAAAAAATTGTTTTCGGCTACGCTTCAAATGAAACGACGTTCACTACAAACCTTTTGACACCCAACTCTAGAAGATTAACGCATAAGAATCGATTTTTATGACCCATCGATTTTCGGTGAAAAAAACCATTTTTTTTTTGTAAAAAAAAATTTTTTAAATATAAAAACCATTTTTTTTCCCACTAGAAACGTAAATTCGGTTACCAGAGACATATACGAGGGTACCCCCATGTGAATCAACCGTTGGATCACCCATACAGAGCCATGTCCATGCGAATGAACCATTTGAATGGATTTTCGTCAAAATTGGGGGTCTAAAAACCTTTAAAAGTCCGAAAAAATTGTTTTCGGCTACGCTTCAAACGAAACGACGTTCACTACAAACCTTTTGACACCCAACTCTAGAAGATTAACGCATAAGAATCGATTTTCATGACCCATCGATTTTCGGTGAAAAAAAATTTTTATTTTGTGAAAAAAAAAAATTTTTTATATAAAAACTATTTTTTTCCCCACTAGAAACGTAAATTCGGTTACCAGAGACATATACGAGGGTACCCCCATGTGAATCAACCGTTGGATCACCCATACAGAGCCATGTCCATGCGAATGAACCATTTGAATGGATTTTCGTCAAAATTGGGGGTCTAAAAACCTTTAAAAGTCCGAAAAAATTGTTTTCGGCTACGCTTCAAACGAAACGACGTTCACTACAAACCTTTTGACACCCAACTCTAGAAGATTAACGCATAAGAATCGATTTTCATGACCCATCGATTTTCGGTGAAAAAATTTTTTTTTTCGTAAAAAAATTTTTTTTTTTCATATAAAAACCATTTTTTTTCCCACTAGAAACGTAAATTCGGTTACCAGAGACATATACGAGGGTATCCCCATGTGAATCAACCGTTGGATCACCCATACAGAAACATGTCCATGCGAATGAACCATTTGAATGGATTTTCGTCAAAATTGGGGGTCTAAAAACCTTTAAAAGTCCGAAAAAATTGTTTTCGGCTACGCTTCAAACGAAACGACGTTCACTACAAACCTTTTGACACCCAACTCTAGAAGATTAACGCATAAGAATCGATTTTCATGACCCATCGATTTTCGGTGAAAAAAAATTGTTATTTTGTGAAAAAAAAAAATTTTTTATATAAAAACTATTTTTTTCCCCACTAGAAACGTAAATTTGGTTATCAGAGACATATACGAGGGTATCCCCATGTGAATCAACCGTTGGATCACCCATACAGAGCCATGTCCATGCGAATGAACCATTTGAATGGATTTTCGTCAAAATTGGGGGTTTAAAAACCTTTAAAAGTCCAAAAAAATTGTTTTCGGCTACGCTTCCAACGAAACGACGTTCACTACAAACCTTCTGACACCCAACTCTAGAAGATTAACGCATAAGAATCGATTTTCATGACCCATCGATTTTCGGTGAAAATTTTTTTTTTTTCGTAAAAAAATTTTTTTTTTCCATATAAAAACCATTTTTTTCCCACTAGAAACGTAAATTCGGTTACCAGAGACATATACGAGGGTATCCCCATGTGAATCAACCGTTGGATCACCCATACAGAGCCATGTCCATGTGAATGAACCGTTAGATTCGATTTTCGTGAAATTTTGGGGTCCGAAAACCCTTAAAAGTCCGAAAAAATTGTTTTCGGCTTCGCCACGAACGAAACGACGTTCACTACAAACCTTTTCACACCCAACTCTAGAAGATTAACGCATAAGAATCGTTTTTCATGACCCATCGATTTTCGGTGAAAAAAATTTTTTTTTCGTAAAAAAAAATTTTTTTTTCACCAAAAATCCATTTTTTTTCCTTCTACAAACGAAAACTCGGTTACCAGAGACATATCCAAGGGTATCTGTATGTGAATGAACCGTTAGATCACACATACAGAGCCATATCCATGTGAATGAACCGTTTGGGTAGATTTTCGTAAAATTTGGGGGTCCAAAAACCCTTAAAAGTCCGAAAAACTTTCTTTCGGTTTGGCCACAAACGAAACTACGTTCACTACAAACCTTTTCACACCCAACTCTTGAAGATTAACGCATAAGAATCAATTTTTCCCGACCCATCGATTTTCGTAAAAAAAAAATATTTTTTTCGTCAAAATAATTTTTTTTTTCATAAAAAATCATTTTTCTTCCTACCACAAACGAAAACTCGGTTACCAGAGACATATACAAGGGTATCTGTATGTGAATTTCCTTTTTTTCGCAAAGTTATGAATATTTTTATTTTTTTTCAACCGATTAATTCAAGAATTTCTTTAATTATTGCTAAAGTTTATTGATAAATATCATATTTCATTATTTTATAATTAAGTATAAAGTTTAAGCATAATTCACAAATTTTGAAGAAACAGGGTTGATCTGACCCACCTTTTCTGGAACGAGGTGAAAAAAAAAATTTTAAAAAAAAGGTTTCAAGAATAGGGTTTAAAAAATTGTGCTTTATTCATCTCTGAAAAATTCATCTCGTAGCCCGCTAATAGTTCGTGAAAATTGTGAAACTTCGTGATCGTCATGAAGTTCCTTCGTAATGCGAAATCGTTGAATGCAATCGATTTCGGAACGCAATGAGTGAGCCGTAAGAGAGCACATTCCGAGTGAACGTTCGTCGATCGTTAATTGTCGGTGTTCCGCGATTGCCCTGCCGATCACACGCGAAAACTCATTAAATTCACTGTTTTGTGGCACGTTACATGCGTCACGACGAAAAATCGTAAGCGCGTGATTCCCCCGCGCGTTTTAAACCGTACTTGCGCCATTTTTATGGTCATTAAATCGTCGATTGGGGAGAAAGCCCGGCGAAATTTTAAGCAGAAACCGGCTGGATATGTGATCCAAATAACGAATGCAATGCCACACGAGAATTGCGCAACGAGTTCGACGCGATGAGAATCGAGCGAATTTTTTTTTCCCTCTCGGTTATTTTTTCTTTCTTTTTTTTTTCGCAAATAATCCGGTTAAATTTACATTATCGTGGAAATTGTAATATTAATACGACCATAAAAATTTCATGAGTTAATTAATGAGTTTCATAAAAGTCAAAAGAAATTATAAAACCTCGAATCGTGAATAAATGTGTAAACAAATTAAAAAATATCTTGCACCAATTTGTGGTGAAGAAAATTTATTTTACAAAAACAATGAGATCGATTGCAATGAATTATTTCGAATCGTTGGAAATTTTATCCCACGAACGATCGTGAAATATTGAATGTTTTTAATTAACATTTAATTAGGTTACCCACGAGACAACCAATTATAAAAGTCGTTCAGTCTTTCACTGCTAATCGAGCTGTTTTGTTCGTGTAGGGTCATAACACGTCATATTGGAATTTAATTTAAATGATATTATGCCAAGCCACTCTAATTTTTATTTTTTATTTATTCACTTTTTTTCCATTTTTTTTTTTGTTTTTATCGTCAATTCGATATTTCCGAATTGACAATGAAACGGTCTACGGTCGGGAAAAAAAATCGCTGCAGAGACGCTGAATCAAGGGCGCTTGAGCGGACCCGCGGGTTTCGATCGAATATCGATCGACTTTTACTTCTGACTGCTTCGACATTCGTTCGATAAATAGATTGTCCCAACCAATGAATCATCGACAGAATCGAGAAACATAAATAAATGTACCAATCGCAGATTAGCAAAAAATAACAAAATAAATAAACTCAGAAAAAAAATAATTAAAAAAAATTTAAGAAAAAAAACAACAAATTAGAAAAATATCCGATCGATCGTTATAACAAAATTAATCGTTCAAGACCAATGAATCATCGATAAAATCGTGTAAAATAAATAAATTCAACAAACACGTAATAATTCGCTTGTTTCGCTTTTCATCACGTGTTTCGATCCTTATGAAAAAGAAATTAAAAATCATATTTAAAAAATGTAAAAAAATATATATTATTACAAAAGTCTTCAATGCGAGGGATGCACGTGTGCGCCTGCGCCTGTGGTGGTTCTGCACGATTGAGTGCGCGACGGTGTCGGGCGAATAGATTTTCACCATGCGGATCGAGTATACGGATGGAGTATACGAGTCTCCGGGGTAGAGCGAGTGATCTATACCACGTAGCATCGTAACACACGATTAATAATCGGCCTCGGTACCCACACGGTGATACGTGAACATCTTCTCGTTGCGTGTTCTCGTTGCTCAGGCCCTCGATCGCCTTTCGAGGATGGCGAAAGGCACGTTGCACCGAAGACGCCCTCCCCCCGCCCTACCCGCTCCGAGAGGACGATGCAAATCCCGTGATATAGTTCACGGGGCCTCGCCAATCCGACTCGGCTAAACCAAGCAAGTCAAGCCCGAGTGAGAGCGAAACGAACGAAACTTTCAATCACAATTTTTGTATTTTTTACTCCTTCATTTATTTTTTATTTATTTATTTTTTAAATAATTATTTATCATTAACTGACGTGCAACTTGATCGTGGCAAATGTAAACAAGTCGAAACTCGGAAACTTTGCATCCTCCAAACCGAAATATTCGATGTAAGGAAATCCCCTCGTAAATGAAAAAAACGTAGATCATTGTTGTGCGTTGAACAAAAATGTATTTATTTATTCATCGCCCCTGTACACGACGTATGACGGTTGTTCCATTTTACAAAAAATACATCCGAGAGATTTGTTTTTTTTTGGCTCACCTTCGATTATTGATCTATCATTATTGATCCAACGATCATTCCGGTGATTTTGATAAGCCGATCGTCACTCTAATTGTCACCATTTTTTCGGCCACGATGCAGGGCATGGATTTTTTTTTTTCGAAGCCTTACAAATTTTTTTTCACCCAGTATTATTATTATTATTATTTTTATAATTATAATTATTATTATTGTTACTATTATTATTATTATTATTGGTATGTTTCTTCGTATTGTTCAACCACAATGTTAACACCACGACATTCCGATATAATACTGACTATAAATATGTAACCAACATCCACGTATGATATCGTCTTGGGTCAACATTTAAAGTTTCTTTTTTTCTCAATATTTTACAATTTCCAACCAATCCATTTCCTTTCAATCTCTCCCAATAGACGGATAATTAATGAATCGTGCATTTGGATTCGCACATCAACTCGTCAATCACGAACGCGTTAAAAAAAGAAAAATTCATCGAATGACCGACGAGAGATCGATCGATTAATCATAAAATATATATCGAACGATAAACGAGATTCAAGTCTACAAAAAAATTCAAAATAAAAAATAAAAGAAACAGCAGGCGAGTCTACAAGAACACTCGAAACGGAATGACAACAATGACTGTACGAAATTAAAAAAAAAAATAAAAAACGTAAAAAACAAACGTTTAAAAAATCATAAACGGTTCCGTACTTATCAAAAGTACCATTGCACAGTCTCGTTTCTCTCGACGTTCCAAATAACAAATTTGTCCACTGATTCACAATCTTTCCCAAGGGTCCGATCAAAACCACGAAGACAAATCACACGGCAATAACCGGCGGGTCATAAATTACAGAAGAGAAGATTTCAGTGATTTTAATCTCGAGATTCTTCATTATCGCTTTCCGGAGGCTCGCGAGATTCTTCCACTCGCAAAGCCGATTGTTCAGCCGTCCCGGCAGGCACAACGACAGCCGACGACGTCGTTGCGTTTCTTTCGGTGCTGCTCTGTGAGCCCCAGGGCGGCAGCCACCGATTAACGAACCACCAATGAAACGAAACACGTCCGTTGTGACAATCCGAACGTTCGTTGCGTCCCAAAAATTGACAAACCCCATTATTGACATTGCCCGAATTGTTTCTGATGCAAGAATCGTCGCAAACGTGTTGTCTGTCCAATTCACGACCGATCGACAAAACGGAAGAGCCGCCAGAGGTCGAAGCCACCGAAGAATTCATCCCCCCGCGTTGATTGGTCGACGTGCCGGGTTCGCTCTGATTAGCGATCGATGCAACGCCATTGGAACTCGACGATGGAATTCCCGTTGACGTTGTCGCGACATTCGCGTCCGCGGAATTCGTCGACGACGATCCGGCAACGTTGTTCAAACCCCCGGCGCAAGATCTGTCGATACGACCGATGTAAATCGTCGGTGTCGCGTACAAAGGATTGTTTATCGTTTGCACAACACCCACGCGATCTATACGACCTATGTAAATCGCTGAATTCGAAGTGGACATCAATCTGTCGCGACAATTGCAATTTATCGAATAACGACATTGACAATCCCGACGAAAATTTTCGGTCAAACGATTCAACGGAAATCTCGGGTAATTGTGATAATCACCCCGACAAAAAGCACATCTGCACGATCTTGGTACTTGATAGATGTAATTTCGCGAATTGCCCAATGACGAACCGATCGTGTTGCAAGGATCGTAATAACGCAAACGTTCGTGAAAATTGTTGCAGTGTTGACAAACGTAACGTCCGTCGCGATATAGAAATGGAAATCTCGCGCAATAATTGCACATGCGATTGTGACCCAATTGATAGACGTAACGTCGTGGATTTGACGATGAGGACGATGACGATGATGTTGAAGCTATGTTGTCGCTGGAAAAACAGTTTCTGCCCAAACGACTGAGCCTGTTGGCGCAAGATTGATTGTCGATCGTGCGATATTTCAAATTTCCGTAACGCGTGTTGTGATCGTAATGATGGGGATTAGTGGGATCTACGAGGTTCCAGATATTCGGCGATGGAAAATTATTGAAGGGTTGTGAATTGTTTGAACGATTGTTGGGATTTATGGAGGGTCTATGAATGGGTCTGTTGTCGATTCTTTCGTACGTGTGATTGTCGTCGGTTGGATCGACGACAACTGCTCCATTTATTGCATTTTCGTTTCTCGCACCTTCGACTCGATCGTTTTCATCCTCGTCGTCGTCACCGTCCAATCTTTCGTAGATGTTCTCTTCCCCATCGTTCGAACGACCGTTGCGCTGATGATTTCTCAGGAGATCGATCGGATTTTGATAATGAGGATTGAGGACGTTGGGGTTTAGGGCTGGGACGTTGTTTCCACGATTGTGATTGAATCTTTGCTGCTGCTGCAGTTGGATTTGTTGTTGTCCTCGCACAATGTTTTGATACAAATCTTCGCGTTCTTGATTACCCGGATTTCTGTTGCGATTCATCACGACCAATGCCAATTCTCCGTTCTCGTAACGCTGACAAGGACAGCGTGGTCCCTCACACACGTGACCAACACGCTGCTGCAGCTGCTGCTGGGGGGAATTGTGATCGACGTTTTGGGCCTGTGCACCGCTGGGCGCGGTTTCCCGTGATGACTCCGATGCCTCGACGTCCGGGTCCGCTTTTTGGTCTGTCGTTTGCCCAGCGGTTTGCTGACCTCACATTGTCGCCGGCGGAGCTTGTGGCTTGTCGATTATCACGACACCCGCGTAACTACGACCGATTCCCATGCAACTAGGCAGTGTCGTCCATGTGTCCGTGCGAGGGGAGTAAAATTCTACCGATGCGAGATTCGACGAACCGTCGTCACCTCCGACAACGTATAACAAACCGTTCAGAGCAACCACACCTGGGGATTGCAGAATTTTTTGTTTTTGTTTCGTTTTTTTTTTTGCTTAAAAAATTGAGATTTCAGATTTTTTGTTTCGGTTTTGTTTCGTTTATAATGTAATTGTTAATCGTGTTCGATGATTTGTTCGAATGGTTTTAGGAAATGAAAGTTTATCGATGTTATTTTTGGTTAGCTAATTTTTTATTATTATTTTTTATTGATAAGTGGCGAATTTTTTTTTCACGATTCGATTTTCATGATATCAGAGAACATCATTGATCGAAGAATATTGCTTCGTTAATTTATCGTGAATTAACTGGACAATTAATGAAAAAAAAACAATTTTTTTAAAATAAAAAATTAGCTAACCAAAAATAACATCGGTAAAGTAGGTTTCTCGCTCTCAAACCAAGAGAGGATAATAATCTTACAAATTTACAACCATAGCAGGGTCGACCGTCGCTAAATCACGTGAAAAAGAATAAAAAAATAAAAAATATTGTCGAATGTTTAAAAAATATGTAAATAAGTGGAGTCCTCATGAAAATTAACAAATTTTTCAGATATTTCCTTTTGCAATTCCACTTGTAAAATGTGAGAAAGGTGTGATGATTAAAACTCACCGGCATTGCGACGACAAAGTGTCATGTCGCTGACCGACGTCCACTGATTCGTTTCCGGATTGAACGCCTCGACGCTCTTGCGAACGAGAGGACCGTCGTGTCCACCGACCGCGTACAATATCCCATCGAGAACACCGACCCCGGCACCGCTTCTTCGCGCCGACATGTCCGGTACCGGTTTCCACTTGTCCTTCTCCGGATTGTAACACTCAACGCTGAACAGACACATGCGCGACGCACCGTCGTAACCGCCGACCTTAAATCGCGAATCGTTGGGTTTTAAGGGCACGTAAAACCGTCGGGGAGGCAACTACGTTTATTCGACGACGAGATAAGCCAATACGTAGATTTTACGACTCGTATAATTACCGCGTAGAGAAGTCCTTTTACGACACCGACACCCACGCTGCTGCGTCGCGTCGACATGGGCGATATCATTCTCCACTCGTGCGTTCGCGGATCGTAAACTTCGGCTGAATTCAGACCGTAAGAACCGTCGAAACCACCGACCTGTGAAAAACATTTTTTTTTTTTTTTTTTACATTTTCGAATTATAAAAATTGCCGCGGAAAAATTAATATCAAGCTTTGTAAAGTGCAACTTTATTTGTTGATTTATTTTTTTATTATTATTATTAATCACAGAGCCTTAGAAGGCATTTTTACTATTTTTATTATTTTGTAAGACGAATTTTGAAGTTGTGCGATAATTCTGAATAGTTTGTTCATTTCGACCTTGAGATTTTTATCAAATCTTTGTTGTGAAAATTTTCGACGCGAAATCTGGGATTTAGCATCTTGTGGAAATACTCCAACAAGATTTTTTTCTGAACTACGTTGGATGTCAAATTTTTTATGAATTTTTAAGCAAAAAAAAATCATTTTTCGCGGGTTTCTCGAAAATGAGTATTTTTTAAACAATCGAATGTCGATAAACAGAGCTCAACAAAATGTCACCCACTGCATTGAAATCGTCGTGTTCACCGTGATCAACGAAAAATATTAAAAACTCGTAATTTTGAGGTTCGTGGGAAACGTGAAAGATTAATTACGGCATAAATGCAGTTGCCGAGAACAGCAACGCCCAAAGTCGATCGTTTGGCTTCCATGCCCGAACACGCGGACCACTGATCAGCCGCTGCGTCGTAAACGTCGACGGTTCGTATCCTCTGTGATCCGTTGAAGCCACCGACAGCGTAAACGCGACCACCGAGAACGGACAGCCCTGCATTTTTTTTATTCACATGTTCACGTTAGACAATCGTCATAGCATCGTTCTTTTTTTTTGTTTTTTTTTTTCTATTCACAGACAATGTCTCACCGGCTCTGCAGCGACGTGTCGGCAATTCGGAAACTTGATACCACTGTTCCTCCTTGAAATCGTAACATTCCACGCTTCTTATGGCTTTCGGAGCTTGGCCACCAACGACCAACAAAACTTTTGGCAATCCACGCGGTTGTCGAGGTTTCGTTCTCGGCGATTTGAACAATGATTTTTGTTCGCCCTTCAGCAAATGATACTTCAGAGCCTCTATCAAAAAATCTTTGCCTGAAAAAAAAAAAAAAAAAAAAAAACGAACGCGTGATAAAGTGAGTGTCGATGTAGTTTGTAATTTTTTTTTTTGTTATTGCAGAACGTGAATCGATGCTTACACTGCAAGCTCGCTTTGAGCAGAGGTTCCTCCTCGACACGCTGCACCAGATAATCTTGCGACAGCAATGGCAGTCGTACGTGCTGCATCAGTTGGGCCAAAAAACTTTGACGTTTCTCGAGATCCGAATGCACCCAAGATATAACGCATTCGAACACGTTCTCCTCGGATGGAACTGTCAGACGATCGCTGCAGATCAGATTGGCCACCTGTTGCGGCGCGAGCGTCAAAAATTCTTCGCCCTCGACTACATCACTGGAAAAAAAAAATGGTCAAGTTCAGACAGTACTACATTTTTAAATATGCTATATAAAATTGTGAAAAAAATATTTTTTTTCACAAAAAAAAATCTAAAACAACAACAAAATTGAATTAAAAATTTCCAAAGTCCGGAAATCCTTACGAAAAATGTTGCTCGATGTAACTATCGGCGTGGGCCAACAATTCCAGACATCCATGAAGATCGGCAAACGCTCTAATGCCCAAACAATTCGAGGGATGCAGTTGGGCTTGCAAGAAATCGCAGCAGGCGTCGCGAACGTCGGTGAGCTGCAGAAGATTGGCAGCTGGCAACAACACTTGAACGTTCTCTTCGGTAACGTGAACCTCCGCTGAATAAACGTATTCGACCAAAAGTTCGAGCGCCGCGTGATCGACACCCTGCAGCTTGATGCGCTGTTGATCGCGCTCCTCGAAACTCGTGAACATGGCGTAGAAGTACGGACTGCAAGCCGCCAGGACCATCTTGTGAGCCGGAACGTCTACGCCGCCGTCCGCGACCAGCGTAACGTCGCACAGGAAATTTTGCCTGGATCACAAAGTTTTCCATTCATTCTTCGTGTTTTTCAGTTATTTATCGAACTATCACAATAATTATTCTTTTGGAGTCAATGGAAGGAAAATTGTTGCGCAAAGTCAACGGACCTCGGTGGGCGGTGAGGTTAAGATTGATTTTCTATTTCGAATTTTGATATGGTTAATGTTTGTCATGCGTGAATATTGGATTCGAGAGCTTCGAAAGATTCGTTATGGCGACTTTCGACTCAAATCAATCTTCGCAATAATTACATGGACGTACTTTCTCATAGCATTCATAACGTCGAACGCTCTGTTGGTGTGATGATGATTTCTGTAAGGCGGCTTGTCCTTTCCATTCTCTCTGGGTATGTGCTTCTGCGAACTCTCGTCCAGCGAGTTCTGACTGGCGTAGCGCAGCAACAGACAGCTAACGAAAACAACAATGTTGACGGCGTTATAAGAAAAAAAATAAAAATAAAACATAAACAATAATTCCACCACTGGGACTCGGTAAGTAAATTTCTCCAGTGGCAGAAACGACAATAGCGTCTCGCCGATAAGATCCAAAAAAATTCTCAGCTTACCTTCCAACATTGTCTCCGCTATCGGCCATGCCGATGTTCGCATTTTGACCTTGGTTCATGCTGTTCAACTCCATTTTACTATTGGCAAACCCAGTTTTGAAAAATTTTAACCAGCTATCAGCTGACTGGGTCTGGTTTTGAAAATTTTATAAAAATTCACGGATACATCGATGCGAACGAGCTGAGAGGCTCTCCGCTTGACTTTGGTCACCGTGAGATGACAGATGTGATATCAATTAAAAATGTCGATCTCGTCAACACCGACTTCATGTTTACCGAGGCGTCTCAATGAAAACACGGATAATCGCACGAGTGTCGACGGTTCTATAGAACTGTCAAAAAAAAATTTCTATTATCGACGCAAAAGTTTCACACAAACACAAACAAAATGTCACTCACTCCACATCTAATATAACGTAACATAATTTATTTATTTTTTCACTAATATGATATGAAAACGATTCTCAACAACTGCAAGGAGTAACGAGTTAACTGTAAAAAACAAAAACAAACAAACAGCGAGACGTGCAATGTCGTCGACAATCTCGGTTGGCCGACCGTTCGGTCCACTGTGTACTCTTCGCTGTTGTTGACCCGCCGCGCGCACCTCTGCCGCGCAACGAAAACAGCCCAAGTGGCGCCCTCTCCAACCGAATGAATCCACAAGTTTAATTCCACATTAGGCAATTAGTGTGTAACGACTTCGATGGAGGCGGAGTGGCAAATTGGCAATCCGTCGAAACGATATGTTTATAAACGCGTTTGTCTCTCTCTCGAGAACTGCGGCCATTTTGTGAAAGCGAGTTCGAAGCTCGCGAATCGCATTGTTTTTCGCCGAGATCAACTTTTCGAACGAAAAACGAGAACGATCGACTGTAACATTCGCAGATGCGGACGAGGATTCTCGTTTTTCAGTCGAGAAATGTATTGCGGGCGAGAACAATGGGTTACAGTTTTTTGTTACCGACCGAACGGGTGCGAGTCGGTGGTGGACGCTTCGCGCCGGTCGTTTCGTACCCAGTTGGTAACAAAAATTGTAAACAATCAGTTACGGAGTCACGAAGATTCGTGGATGGCGGAAAAGTGAAGGAGGATGCAAAATTCAAAGACGTTATGTACAAGAAATGCGACTACTACGTGAGACATAGATATCAGGAAACGGAGGACAACGGTTCGGAGCCTTTTCATCTAAAAGGGGTGAAGATTTCAAAAAAGCGAACCGAATAAGGCTAATCTCGCGGATACGGGGAACCAAGATGGCGCCGACGCATCTATCTTCACACAAAGGTTGTAACTGTTTTTTTCTTCAAAATAGATTGAGTCAAGCATGCACACATCCATGTGTAAATTAAATTAAGTTGAACCCATAGCTGGCACACTTGTCGGCGACAAAGCTGGCATACTGGGGTCTTTTCGACCCCGAGGCACAGAAAACCTTGCTGCGAGAAATCAATTGATTTCTTCAACCTGCAAAAATTCTCATATATTCTTTGGTACTCCCTCGAGAAGTGTCATAGATTATTTGGCTTAAATTCAATATTTACTTTGTAAAAAAAAATGTTGAAGGTAAAAAAAACGCAAAATTTTCGATTTTCACAAAAAAAATCGAAACTTACATATTTTTCATTATTTTAATCTGAAAATTGAACTGGATACTCTCGGAATATTCTACTTTCAAATAAAAAATAGCCCAATGGTAACTGTTGGAAAAAAGGTATTTATTCTCAGGAATAAAGATTAAATGTCTTGAATTAGGGTTGATTTTGCTTGGGGGCTTTTCGACCCCAGTGTGCCAGCTGAACGTTGATCCAAGCTCCGTTCCAATAATCTCACGTCCATGATGGCTTAACATCCGCTACATGATTGCCTCGTTTCATCGACACTTACCACAAAAGTACCATCATGTTCCACATGGCACGTATCCTCGATTTCGCTCCAAATCCTTGTTTCATCCGCAACGAAAAAAAACACTTCTTCTCAAAATCAATTACAACGAAATGGGTATGCGGGTAATGAAATAATTGGCGATTCATTTGTATAGACGTACGAGTTTTTAATTTACTTTCAAACATCAATTATTGACGTCTAAACGTCCTCATCTTGATATCCATCGGTAAAGTTACCGGTGGGCATTCGTTCGCTTTCTTTTGTTAAAATTATCATTTTTTTCATCATTCTTTTAAATATTAATTCGACAACTCCAAAAAGCATCATTAGGAAAGGCCGAGCGGTTGAGAGTCAGTCGAGTTTCATTGAATGCACGATTAAGCACGGTAACGAAAAAAATAACACGACGAAATAATACCAAAAGAGATACGGAATTCAAAAAAAAAAACCAATGAATAAACAAATATTATCGCGGAGCCTCGCTTCATCGAATAATAATTGTTATATATATAATATATATATATGTATATTCTTCCATCACATGAAACCCGCGAAGCTTGTGCGTTCACGTGTAGTTATATAATACAATAACGCCTCTCGTCTCGTCACAACATCCACGCGTCATCTAATACAGCGCGTCTACGAAAAATAAAAAATAAACCAATTAAAAAAAAACCGCGACTCCACATATTAGCATTTAGCGTGGATTATCTCGCGAAAATTCGCTTTTGCACGCACGTTAGATTTATTTATAATCGAATATTATCGTTTTTTTTAAAATCCATTTTCTCTCACACTCTTTCTCTCTCTTTTTATCGCCCTTCCTTTCTCTCTCTCATCCTCATCACTCTCTTTATTATTATTCTTAACAGTAACTTCACCCTCCTACGAAACAATAGCCGACCACTGAGCAATAAAAACGAGGAGTCTGAGTTGAAAAAAAAAAATAAATTAAAAAAACTAAGCACTCTGAACCCGCGAAACGTCTCGGCAAAGTCTTTTAGGCTTGTGTTAAGAAAAATTGTTATTAAATACATCCGCATAGAGTTCATATACGTCACGTATTTCATCGTGTAACAGTTTAGCCGTAGAGCCGCTCACACACACAAACACTCACACACACACATACACACACAAGTACGATCGCGCAATTTTATAGCTACTTCCGTTTCCGTCGTCCGGCGTACCTAATGGACCACGTCGTGGCGATATACGAAAGAGTTGAGGGAAATAGTCCGAGAGAGGGTGAGAGAGAGAGGTCGATGGATATAAAGTGAGTGAGAGAGGTAGGAAAAGGAAAGGAGAAAAAAGATGAAGAGAGAGAAAGAGCGGGAAGGAAGACATAGAGCTTCGTTTAGTACATAAGCTCGGTTTTTGTTTTCCCTCTAAAAAATGTTCCAGTTAAGGTGATGTGAAACCTTGATCGCTCGTTCTCTCTCGCTCGGCAGCGAGCGCCGATAGCTTCGAGCTCTCTCGCACTCACGGCGAATATTCCGAAGCGTTTCACATCACCTTAAGCCCGTTTTGTTTTTTTCGAGCGAAAACGGCGGCTCAATCGCCCGAGCACCGGTGCTCGTGAGTCCGTGTTTCACTTTATCGACGAGCGACAATCTCATCAACCGAACATATATATATATATATATATAGAACGACACACCCCGTGATACGAGATTGATATGACGAGCTTATTTGAGCGAGACGTATCACGGTTGGTTCCTTCGCCGTCACATTGTCCGGAATAATTCGTTCTTTCGTCCCTCATCGTTCCGTTATCGTTTCTTCGTTCCTGGATCCCCCGTTGACGACTTCCTCCCAAAGTTCCCGGTCCAAAGCTCGGCCGGACCAAAATTCGATCACTGTTTCTTCGCCTCGTCGATTATTCGTCCATTACATTTTATTCCACGATTATCGTGGGACGATATGATGTCATACACAATTGATATGATAGAAAAATTTGTCGATATGTCTAACAGGCAAGATGAGACGAATTGTTTGGGATCGCTGGAAATTATTATTATTATTATTATTTTTTTTTGGAAATGTGGGAAAGCGAGGGTGAAAAGTGTCAGTCAGGATATGAAACGATTCGATGATTAGGATGTTAGATAATTTTATGATAATGGGTGGTCGGATGAGCGAGAGTGAGAGGATGTGAGAGAGAGAGAGAGGGAGCGAGAGAGGAAGAGAGATGGACAACGCACACAATCGCAATTCAGTCGCGTTCTCCCTATTTGGCACAAAATTATTTCGGCCGTTGATCGTTGATCGCTTTTGGCTTCGTAGTCCGTGATTATTATTTATTCTTTAAGAACCCAAAGAGTCGTCTTTGGCTTTTCTTTTTTCTTTTGTAGGTTTTTTTTTACGATGCACGTTCACCGTGAACATAACGATCGGAGAAGCAGAATAATCGTTATCACGATGCACGTGATAGTGGCACGCGACGAACTGTCGAACGTTCGCGTGCTCGTTCCTGCAGTCCCTCTTGCCGCTTCCGCCAATCCTGTCGTGTGCAAAAAATGTTTTTTTTTTATTTTTCATTGGTAATTGTTGTTTTGTGTATTGGGTTGTTTTGAAAAAAGGTATAATTTTTGTTTTTATCAGTAAGTGTAAAACGCAGTATCAGGCTTAATTGAAATGAGACTATTTAGTGTTTTCCAAAAAAAAAATGGTTAAATTCTTTTCCATGATAAAACAAAAAATATTTTGACTTCAAATGATCTTCACTTGAGAAATGAGAAAAATTCGTATCAAAACGGGATTATGCAAAAGTTATAAAAATTCTTATTGTTGTGTGAAGGTAGAAAAATTCCGGGCAAAACGAATATTCGAATGAAAATATTCGGAAAATGTTGCAAAATCGTGACTTAGCGATATTGCAAGTGGAATAAAATAATTTCTCGGTTTATCGTCGAGTATTTTTTTTTTTTTTCGTGGTTGACAATTCTATTTTCGAGTATCAAGTGTTACATGCATTCGGTAGCGACCTACAAGCATTCTTTTTTTTTGCTGCTCAGCCATTTCGTTTTGCCTCGGGTTGGCCTATATAATATATATGTATATGTACACTGCATACAACGGCCCGGAGATATAAAGTACACCGAGCTCTCATTCCCCCGTGCGACGCAAAACTTTTTTCGGTTACACGAAAAGTTGAGACGCAAGAGCCTCGGCTCTTCTATAATTCACGGATAAAAAAAAAAAAAGAAAAAAGAATAAAGGAAGGGAAAAAAACAGGTACAAACTCTTACCTCCGATAATCGACACAGGATCCTTCCCACGAGATATTCTCGCCGAATTGTCCAATTCGAGTTCTGGAAACGGACAATTTTCATAATGTTTTTTTTTTTTCCAATGCTGACGCTCTCGAAATAAATTGATCGATGCGCCATCAGTCTCATTGATTGTTACGAATGTTCGATTGATGATAGAGAGAGAGAGAGAGAGAGAGAGAGAGAGAGAGAGAGAGAGAGAAAAAGACTAACCGTATAGTCTGACGACCCCGTCGGCCTTTCCCAGACTGTTCGTCGATACGCACTTGTATCCGGTGCAATCGTCTCTCGTGAATTCCTTTATCAGCAGCGTCATGAGAATTTTGTAACCCGTCACGACCTCGCTGATACTGTATTTCGCTCTGCGAAAAAAATTAAACCACGTCGAAGGATCTTTCAGTTCGTTTTTCTCCGATAATTCAACATCATCGATATCCGGTTTATTAATGAACTCGCCGACCGAGGACCTCTTCCCGGCACTCGACACATTGAATGAGTTCGAACTGCCTGATTTGAATTTGATCAACGTCGCACAGGACCGATGTTGCGAAAGTTATCCGCAGCGTTTGAATTTATTTTTCTAAATCGATCATATCGATGTTATTCGGTTCTTTTTGCATGATGCGTTTTCGAGGCTCAACTGCAGTTTAATTCTTACATAATTTTCTTAAAAAAAAAAAAAAACAACAACAATAACATTGATTTTCCAATTTTTCGTAACTTGTTTATTATTTCGATAAAGCACGTCCATACTTCAGCAATGCATCAAAGTGCACTGGTAGGGCACCTTTTAAAAGCAAGATAATAATTTACAAACATTTTCAGCAATCAAAGTTATATCTTTCGAAATGTCTGAATGGTAAAAAGTTTTTTTTCTTTTAAGTATGATTATTACATGTAATTCAAATAGCAAAACTTTCCGAGACGAATCGTATAGCATTAACAATGAATAGCAAGAGCTAACATTTTCGGAGAATTCTTTTTTTTTTAATATGTAAAACGGAATTTCGATACGAGAGCAAAAAAAAAACAAGAACAAAAAATGATTTCAAACAAAGCACTCGAATCTATACATATATATATATTAAAAAAACATTATCGTTGTAATTTTCGTCTCACCCATCGAGAAGCATCTCGTTGCCGTTCTTGAGCCAGTAGTTTATCGTCTTGGGATAAGCTTCGACGTGACACTGGAGTGTGACGTTAGTTCCCAATGGCGCGCCGAGCAGCTGGATCGAAGCTTTAACGGCAGGTGCGACTGTGTGTGTGTGTGTGTGTGTGTGTGTGTGTGTGTGTGTGTGTGATGTGAGTGTGACAGAGAGATCCGTAACGCGAACGACGATCGTATGAGGAAAAGAAACGAGGGTGTCAGAACAAGCGACCTCTACTTCACGATATCCACCGCCCCTTAGCTGCACGGCCCCGAGGACCGCTGTTACGTTGCCACCGAGACTCGGCGGCCATTTTCGAACCAACGGTTCCATCGGTCCGAGTTAATATACGTTCGTTCCACGCCATTCCCCATCCGGCACCTTGCTCCGGACGCGGATCGTACTTCCCGGCCGAATACTCGAGAAGGACCAAACGGATCGAAGAAACCAAACCCCGTGAGTGGGGAGCCGTGAGATGAGAAATTGTTTCACCGGCCGTTCCGGGAATGAAAACTGGCTGGAATATTAGTCGATCCGCATAGTTCTCTTCGAGTATTCGTTCGCGTACGACAAAACCTCTCGATTGGCCAAAATCTTGGGGTACAAATGGCCGGGATTGGGTTATCGCAAAATTGATCGATTGTGACAATAGCAAAACACTTTGAACTATAACTTGCAAAATGAAAATGATGCCCAAAAACAAAATTAAAAAATCAAACGTTTCTTACAAAATCTATTCTAATTCATTCTATGATCTGATGGTTTACCATTTGCTTCTCCGGTAGCGAGATAAAAAAAAACAATGATAAGAAGGTGTGAAAAGATGTTTTTTTTATTTTTTTGCAGTGAGTGTTCTTGGATCTTTTGGGTTACGGCGTGGAACGAATACGTTTGGATAATCGTTTGGGATCTTAACGTTTGCTCACAATTCACGGCAAGGGTGACCCGTTTGCTCACGGCCGGTGGCACGTCGTTGCTCGCGATGCACATGTAAACTCCCATTTGTCGTCTGTCGACCCGATAGAACTGCAACGGCGAACCCGAGAAGTTCTGGTACTCCCCGAAACTGTTGCCACCTGCGAGAGAACGAAGGTTCACGTTTTTTTTTGTTTTATTGGGTAAAATGGAAAAATTGAGGGAGTGCAAGAAAGCGAGAGATATAGGGGGAGAGTGAAAGAGAATGAGAGAACATGAGAAAGATCGAAATATACGAAAAAATTCGCAGATGAAAAAACATAAACTCCAAACACAGACGTGTGTGTGTGTATATGCCTGGGAACGAGAAATATGTACTGTTAGCCCATACCAGGCTGTAAACGTGTGGAAGTTGGGGGTACTCAAGTCCGCAGACCATTATCTATAGGACATACAGACGAAGCAGAAGCGGCAGCAGCCTCTGCGGAAATTCGTTCCTACGCGTCAAGCAAGTGTATATATATATATATATATATCTATATAGACACTCGGTATATACAGTATACACGTTTTCGACGTGGTCGGTTGCTGGCTCTCTTCTCCATTAATTTTACCAGTGAAGAGCCAGAACCGAGAAAGACGGAAACACAAGAGTCACCGAAAGAACGGAAAAGAAGGTACACACACACACCTATCTATATATATATATATACAACACGAAACGTCGCGAACGGCAGGCCACTCAAAATAGTGGAAAAATGACGGAAAATAAAGATAAATAAAAGTTATAACAGAAAAAATAAAATAAAAGAAAACAACGAAGAAATGGAAAGAAAGAAAAAAACGAAAGAAAATGCTGGAGAGTTGGCGATGGACCGACGAACATTTTCCCGATTGGAAAAACACTGCGACGTGCCGTACACAAAACCGGAAGGGAGGAAGCCCGAAGAAGAGAGTTTACGGGAGGACGTGGACCGGCGGTTGGGGAGGGGGGAGGGGGAAGGGTAGAGAAAACCGCAACTTCGCGAGAAGGGAATTCTTTATAAAAATACAGTCCCTATCGCACACGTACTTGGACGAATATATAACGATGTGTGTGTGTGTGTGTGTGTGTATGGTATGCTCGAGGCAAGAAAATCTGGATGGAATAAAGTGATGCGAAACGGTGGCTTGGTTGGTAAAGCCTGGTGGTGGTTGGCGAGCCCGGAAAGAGAATGTTCAAATCGAATTTAGTCCTTCCAGGTCGCACCTACATATACATATATATTTATATAGAGTTTATAGATTCTCATCTCTTTTCCTTGTCTTTCACACTATTTCCGGGTTACACACGGTAGACCGCATTGACTAGTGTTACCGTGGATCTGAGTTTGCGGCTGAAGGGTTGCCAGTTGCTCGAGCCTGTAACTAGTTCCAAACTAGTTTATTTTTTTTTCTTTGTTTCCCAGGGGGCTTTTTTCTCGTTATCCTTGTTATTTATTTTTAACGTACTTTTACCCTTTATCCCGGCATCACGGACGGACGCGTTCCATTCTGTTTCCGCGGCGTAACGTAGTACTTACGTACGTACGTCCCGCGTAAACGATCGATGGTGGCGAGGGTGCAAGAAGACGCCGGAGGCGGTCGGACGAGCAAGACGAGTGAGAGACGTGTAGGAAGGAAACGTGTGGGAGGATTGGTGATGTTGAGAAAAGCGGCATCGTGCTCGTGCACGCGAGTAGCGAGAGAAATATACGTAAATAGGAGCCAACCAACCCTTCACCCTCTCTACCCTCTTGTTACGAAGGATTTAGCCAGGGCATATCAAGATGGCACTTGACTCTGGCTCCTCACTCGCACTGTGATGAAGCAATTGAGATATATATCTTCATGGACTCTTGCATTGATAATTGCGTTCCGAGGTCATAATACATTACATTTGGCTCTTATAGAAAATAAATTGCTTGTTATTGTTCGAGGAATTGGTGATTGCCTAATTTCCAAAGCGATTTTGGATATTGAATAGCGTTACCCATTATTATAGTGTTATATTCTACAATTTACAATTATTTTCTCTTAATTAATTGTGAATTGAACTTTGAATATTAATGGAATGGATATAAATTGATAATTCATTGAATGAATATAAATAATCAATTATCATGGATTATCATTATTACGTATTTTATTTTTTAGTTTGCAATGTACAGATATGAGATACTCCAAAGGAATGATTTTTTTTTCTTTTTCATGAAAATGCACTCTGAAAACTATATTATTTCAATTCGTCAGCCCCGACCTAGAAGCAACATTTAATCTCAACCGGCTCATGCGGAATTCGTAAGATGAAACGCTAATGAAAATGTTTAATTCATCATTCAGCGTGAAAACTTTCACGCGTACGCAACGGTCAGTCACGTGACTGTGGATATAAAACCGTCTAGCCGAAAAGTTGAAAAAAAAAAGAAAAGAAAGAAATTCACGTCGGAGACGTTCGATCATTTTCCCAGCATCAACATAAATAATTCTCCGAGACAAATGGCTCATTTGAGAAAGAAGAAGAAGAAGAAGTAGAAGAAGAAGAAAAAAAGTTGTGTCGACATAAATACTGCAATCCTTCTGAGTCGGGGACCGCACTACACCATTTCCACGCTACAAACACGCTCGAGGGGAATGAAAGAGAAAAGAGAAAGCCGAAGAAGCAGAACGAATAAAAAGAAAAAGAAAGACGACAGAGAGGCAAGAGAAAAAAACAAGAAAGAAAAAAGAGAAGAAAAAAAACGTCTGTGGAGTGCGGTGAAACGTGGGTGGGGAAGAAACGGCCACTGGGTACTCGGACATCGAGGGTGGCGACTCTGGGAGGGTTTCCCGAAGTTTTGCCAACTCCGAGCCTCTTTTCTGATCGTGTGTATTCCGCGAGAGCGAGGGAGACACCCGAGGGTCGGGTGGCGGCCGAGAGTGAAAGAGTCGAGGATAGGAACCCCGGGTGGTGAGCAGAGACTCCCCACGTTCTTATAAGGCGCTTTACCGGGCTTGAAACTTCTCAAAGAGGAAGGTTACTTCGTAACGTCTGCACTCGTTATACAACAACTCAACCGCTCGGCTGTCTGGTTGTCTGGCGTAGACGTACATATTACGTGTTCTTCCGCTCCTTTTTCTTCAACTCCCGCCCTCCACCATTCCCACATCGCCTTTGAAACGACTATGACGAATTTACTACTGATTCTGCAGCTGGCGAACCTTCGTACCGAATGAACAAAGCTGCAATTTGAAACTTGCAATTTGTTTTCGCTGAATCATAAGTACTCCGGGAAAGCCTTCAATTTTAGAATTTTTGGCTTCCTTGTAGAGACATCCGCGGACTTGATCTCGAGCTAGCAGCTGGCAAAAAGGAACATTGGATAACAGAGGCCTCCAACTAAAAAAGTCAAGACAAGTGACAGCGGATTATTACAGATTCTTATTATTTTTTCTGACGGACAACAAAGTCCCTCATTGTTTTTCTTCATTCAGAAATACGGAACCCTAAAAATGGACCGGAAGAATACACACTCGCCCACATCAGACACCTCCAGAAGCCAGAAGTCCTGGTACGCCACGTTCGTCAAAAGTTTGGCCAAAACCGCACAACAGATTATAGTTGGAACAAAATGTTATCATATCTCGATGGTCAAAGCCCTCGATCACAACTCCTCTCAACGTTACAAGCCCTCGTTGCGGTCGCCAACCCTATTTTCCCCACACCCTGCTATAATCGCGAGTCTGCACATCGTCACGACCACTTTGCGTATCAGACTTGACGCGATAAGCTAATTATATCGCTCGCTGATTCATTCGACCAAAGTGGATAAGTACATGGCGATTTCCAAGCGCTAACAAAGTTGCGTGAACGATAAACCTAAAACTTCCTCGTCGCCAGTCACCTCCCCTTTCCATCCCCCGGTCGGTGTTTGCGCGGGTGCTCTTGAACCGGGGGGGGGGGGGGTTGCGCAGGACGTTGGACCACGGAACGTTGAAGCTTGGTTTAGAGTGTTTGCGCTTGGACATGAACGACCGTGCGACGGCGCCGAGAGGGATCACCCGTGCAAACGTAAAACCTGCACCCTCCGGCCCTCTTGCGGCCGGGGCGACAAAGAAGAGCACCACCGCACAGGACTTTCGTTACCTAGTGACATTGGTTGGCTCCACGGAATTGCCGACCGGTTTGTTAAAGGGTTGCAAAGTTTTCGAGGGACCAACTCGTGAAATTCTGTAATCGTGTGTACGCAGAGTGGGGCAACTCCTTGGCGGCCTATGGAGAAGCTTCTGCTTCTTGCGTCGACTAGCTCGGGGGGCTGAAAGGGTAGTGGGGGAGGCGCTCCTTGGCTGAGCTTTCCTCGGGACCAACTTTCCTCAAAGGAGGAAGTCGGTTTACTTCGTAACGTCTGCTCTCGTTACGGTTACCCAACCACCGTCGTTCGTAACATCGTCGGCTGTAACAACGTCCGGAACAGCAACAACAACTCTACACGAGGCCCACGCGGCGTCGTAACTAAATTCAACCGTCGCGGGCAAATTCGGTGCATCGAATTTTCGGGGGGCCCAAGCCGCAAATTCGTTCGCGATTAGATCGAAGACACGAGATCGATTATTGTTCGTTGAGGAATGTTTATAAGTAAACTATTTTCATAATTTTGTCGTAGGGCGCGAGTCCAAACGATATGGCACACTTTTTTTATTTTTTTAAGTCATGGCACATTTTTTTTTTTGCTATTTTTACGACTTTGATTTTACACTTTTCCACAAAACTAAAATCGTAAACCTTGTTAACGATATTTCTCATGAAACTAAATGCACCAAACAATTTTTTAAGACTTTTATAAAGACGTTGGTTATTCGATTTCATTAAATTTAATTTTATGTAATTACCGTGGCGGTTTTAAAAAAAGTGTGCCAACTCACCCGGACTCATCCTATTACCAAAAAAAAAAAATGTTTTTTGTTCATCTTCTGTGCCCTCTTCACGTTTTCATCGTCGATACACTTTACCGCACTGTAAGAGACTCGGCGCTTACAGTTGTGTTCTTTACTTGCGGATAAAAAAAAATATTTTTTTTTTCGCCCATTTCCTTCATCACGACGTTAACAAAACAAAAAGACGACCAAGTTGTAAACTAATCTTCGGTGGACGCGGTGAGTGGCCCTGGGCTTTACTTTGGGATAGAACGAGACAGAGAGAGCGGGGGAGGGAAGCAAAGAAGCAAAATAAATTTGTAGTCTTGTATAACTAACGGAAGACGGGTGGTCTACATATATATATATATATATATATATGCGGTATTCGCTTAATAAGGAAAAGTTTTCTTATCCGTTCGCGCCTATATAAGCAGGAGCGAAGTTTGAGCACGCGCTCGAGTGCCGAAAACAGTTTTTTAACGCTCGTTCACAAACCCCAAGTCCCGGGCTATCAACGGGCCAACGTTTTCTCTCTGTCTATTTTTTTTATTTTTTTTTCACTTCTTCCATCATCGTTATTTCCAATCTCACTCGTTTTTCACTGCCACACCGGTAATTTTATTTTGAGGTACTTCTTTTTTCAATCTTTTTTCTTTCTTTTATATTCATTGCCCCCTCTCCGTCATTTTTTTATATTTTCTATTTCATCGGCGTTGGAGTACCAACCTCGTCGATCTTCGAACGACGCCAACGTGTCTCTTCCTCTCTCTCTCTCTCTCGCTCTCTCGCTCTCTCGCTCTTCTCTCTCCTCTCTTCGTCTCTGTCGCGGGCTTTCACGAATGTGCGAAATCCGAGGAAACTCCGCACACCGCGAACGTGCTATGCATGCGTGATGAGTCAGCTCGAGGTACGTTAGCTCAGTGGCCGTGGTCTTTTTGCCACAGACGGGCGGCGGTGGGGGAGGGGGGGGGGCAAGCAGCCCCGGCGCTTCACGGCAGTAGATATTTCGAGTCCAGTCAGCCGGGGAATCAGACCGTCGAGCGGAGAAAGAGAAAGAAGAGCAGCCGGAGTCGGGCGAGACGGGGCGAGGGTTTCGCAGCGGTGCCATTGCCACAACGCAGTTTCTACCCACATATATATATATATATATATATATATACCTCAACCCGCTCACATATACATATATACACGGACATATATAATATATCCATATACCCAGAATAGACACTGTAAAAAAAGAAAAACCAAAAAAAAATAATAAAAAATAAAAAATAAAACAAAAGAAACTGAGAATACAGTAGAAAACGTACGCCGCCCCGTTAGCTGTGCAAACGTGTTGCCCCGCGACCGGCGCGCCGGATGAATTCGAACAAATTTTCGCATCGCTTGATCCGCATCCTCTCGCCGCGAGTACTTAGCCGAGTGGATTATCGTTCTTTTTTTTTTTTTTTTTTTTTGCAACGAATAACAAAAATAGTCATAATAATGGAATTTAAAAATGACAGAAAAAAAGGCGTGGGATTCATTTTCGCGTTACATAAAATAAACGAGATTAAAATTCATATGTGTGCGCAACATGCACAGACGCTCACGTATGTATATATTGTATGTGCGACGCATAACTGGAGGATCCGAAGTTTTTGTACGAATAGAAATGAAATATTTATTCCCAGATATGGGACACACATGTGTATATGTGTACCATATCTATATATATGGATGTATGTATGTATAATCCGGTATTAATCCGTGGCTCGGTACGTTTCTCGTGAATCGAGTTGACTCTACACGGTGGGCTCTTCCACGGTCTGGCTTATCCGTATAATACTTACGGAGCTTACAAGCGTTAGCTCAGCGATTAAAGAGAAGCAACGAAGCTCGCGCGCGCGTTCGAGCCTGGGGGAGCTTTCGCCCTGGCGGCATACGCGCCCGTAGTTCAGATGGAACGAGAGAGAGAGAGAGAGAGAGAGAGAGAGAGAGAGAGAGAGAGAGAGAGAGAGGAGAATGAGAGAGCGGTGCAAAGAGAGCAGACGATACGTCACACACGACACGCCGAACGTGTCCAAACATTTACCTATCCGGCACGAGTCCTTTGAGACTCTGGAGCGCTCCAACTAGCAAGTAGAGCCTCTTCTCTGCGCTCCTCTCTCTCTCTTTCCCTCTCTCTCTCTCTCTCTATTTCTCTTTCTCTGTCTCTCGTTCTCTTATGAGAGAGAGAGCGAGAGAAGCAAAAGCGCGGGAGCTTACTTTTCCAGCTCCCCGCGGCTCTTCGTTCCACGGCTTGAAAGTCTTTTGAACAGGTGCCTACGCGAGATCGTTGAAACTCGATTTGAAAAGTTCTAAATTAACTCGTGTAGTGCTGGCGCACGTGCCGCCCGGTTTCTCTTGGCTTTGCCAATGGGGCAGGCGGAGCTTGTACCGAAGTGATGAGAACGCACCTGAGAACGAATAAACCGAAGCACACCTGTAGTCCGTGTGTGGCTAATTAAAAATAAACGCTTTACACGATCCGACCCACGTGTTATTCGCACGGGCGAAGATTTCGTTCAAGTTGCCGTCGAGAATCGAATTGGTCGTCGTGCGCGAGTTGGATTCAGTGAGGAAACTTTTTTTTAGGTCTCTCAAACGGGCATTTCGTTTTCTGTTTATTTTTTAAAAATATATTCTTTATTTTTTAAAAATATATATTCGCTGAATTTCAATCCAAAATTTGCAAAATTGACTAACGAGGAAACCTTATCATCTGTACGTTTTTTCTTGGATTGAAACTCTTGCAAATGAAATATCATTGCGAGAGGTGAAATATATATATATTTTTTTCCATTCGTTAGTTTGGGTAAAAAATGATGGACGATTTAAAATAGATGGCATTTTCACAAATTTTCGATAAAATTGACAACGACTGTGCCAAGTTTTACCGTTTCACATCGTCAACAAGAAAATGATTGACTTTTAGGTTTGACACGAAGGATTCCATCCTAGCCGAAACAGTGACGCTTCACCTGCATCTCTTTCGCTGCTAAGATTTTCCAAAGATTTCAGTAAAATCTTATCGAAATCGCGGTCGAGATAGAATTAGATTTCACGAGAGACACGCTTACACTCGGTCGTGTCGAGTCAGAAGCGATAGCCGTTATCACGAGCAAAGTGTGCGAGAAACGCGAAAGACAAAAGTGAATATTTCGCATCAAAGTTTCGAGGAGATTGCAACAGTTTCTCCTCACAGTCAGCTGCAGCGGCAGCGACAGATTTCTCGGATTTCATCCACTCGAACAACTCGCTGTTGGATGTGCGTGCGTAGTCGTGGGGTGTGAGCGGTGTGGTGTGCAGTCTACACTAGCATTATATAGCACCGTGACAGCTCGGAGAATACAGAAATAGATAGATGTATATGTGACATTTGAAATGGTACGAACTGGTGGAAGAGGTCGAATTTCTGATGAGTATGGCGTCGTGTTCCCGCCTCCAAGTGACTCGGGGCGCGGGTCTTCCGGTTGCCTGACAACTCAGAGTCGCGTTGTCACCTTCGGCCACCGCGAGGTCCGTGCTCGTCTCACCGCCCGATTTTATGTCCGGTGGAACTGTCGAACAAACGATCGAAAATTATATACATTTTTCCCATAGGCATTGATTCGATTTATGAAATTTGCAAATAAAAAAAAAATTCAACGAGGCCTTCGGGCCTGTACGATCGACGGAATATATTTGGTTGATGGAAATAAAATTGTCAACAAAGTTTGAGATTATATTAGAAAAAAAAAAAACTAAATTTAATTCGGAACTGATTAATAAAAGTTTTTTAATATTCGGGACTTTCATTTTCTCCGATTTTCAAAGCAGTAAGTTGAAACTATTCAAACATCGCTCATCTATTAGATCAATTTACGTCAAAAAATAAATATTATATATACACAATTCAATTATTAGTCATATAAGTAAAATCGATTTCATTGTCTAAATATTACATGTATTATATATACAAATATACATATATTATCTGCATATGTAATATTATATTTGGACGACGAAATTAATCGATGTCTCATTGATGGAATCACATTATGCACTGTAAAAAATAGTTCGGTGTAAACTGCCACGGTGTGCGGGGTAAATAACTCGAGTGTTGATAACAACACAACTATAGAGTAAAATGTACTCCGTGTAAAGTGTAAGAAAAAAATTCGGTGTTACTTTATTCCATCTAACACCATATGGTTTAGAAGGAAATTAACGCCATAACGCCACGGGTATATCACTGTCGAAATTTGGTGTTAAAATAAACACCATTTCAACACCAATATCGGTGTATATATAGGTCCATCAATTCTGTGTTAACATTTCTACGATTTTGACACTGTTGTGAGTTCACCTCTCCCGTTCTGATAAATCCGAGGTGATGATCTATTTACACCGGACGGAATTGTTTTGAACCCCTCTCTCATTCTATGGCAATCACGTGACTACCGACAAGTTAGCAGAAAATATGCTTTCTGGCCCCTGATTGGTTCATCGTCATACGATACCTATAGCTATAACTCTGTAGTCCAAGCGGGAAGAATAGTCATAGTCAGAAATTATCGACGGTCGGACGTGGATCGAACGCGAGTACGCTTCGAAACAGAACAAGAAATGGATGTCGGTGAATCCAACGAGAGTGACAGTGAATCTGCGGCGAAGAAGACAAAACACACCGGATTTACCATTATTCTTTAAAATATGCAAGCTATTTATTTACAGCTTAGGAATAATACCTATAATGTGTGAATAAATATTTTTTATGGATTCCATATTGACACACACAGGTGAACATTTTCACTCAGACTAGTGTCAATAGTCGACACATTCCGGTGTTTTCGAGCTGTTGGGAATGCTTGTGGATGACACCCTTATGTGCTTATAACGAAACTTATAGAATTTAATGTTAGCACCAGAATGAGCAAATAATAGCACCACCTGGTGCTATTTTACGATCCATTTTGATTTTTAGTCTTACACGAAATAGTGTTGATACCACGGTGTTAAAATGACATTCCTAATTTACACCGAGTTTTTTACACCGCCAGTTTACACTACGACAAAATGCTCTTCTTACACTAAATTGATGGACCTATATACACACCGCGACGGTGTTAAAACGGTGTTAATATCAACACCGATTTTTTACAGTGTGGCTGATCGAATTATAAGCGTTATTATAGGTACCAACGTGCATATGAACGATCATATATCAACGAATTCAATCCACCGATGTGCAACGATGAATAATCAAATTATAGCATCGTTTATGAATTTGCGATTATATTCTTACCGTGAATTTCGAGACAGCCCAGATCGGACATCATCGGGGTGGTGTTTATTTGACACATGTAGCAACCCCTGTCGCCCTCTTTGAGTTGACGAATGTGAAGCTGCCACGTGCCGTTTACCGCTTCCTCCGGCACATGACTGGTTCCGGTAACACCGTGCTGGTTCGGCAAACTCCTGCCCGAGGCCAGACCACCGCCACCCCCGACACCCGGACTTCCGCCGGACTCGAAAGTCACCGCGATACGGGCATTGTGCGTCACCGTTCGCGTGTGCATCGAGAGAATCGTTTGGTCCGAGGTGCGAAGCCAACCAACCTGCAATTAAAATTTCAACACCCCACCACCACCGACCCCCCCGTGGATTCGATGTATTACGGCTCGTTAACATTTCCCCGGCAATCTCTAATCAGCACACGTACGATCGTTTCGTACCCAAGAACGTTTCGCTGGGTCTCTAATTTTACGAGCTAACAAAATTTGCTCTAACGATCTGAATAATTGTGACGTGAATTTGCATTATTTCGGTGACTTCAATTTATTTCATGCATGGATCTCGTGTTAAATAATGAAAGGGAGGTGAGTTGACACACAGGGAGTGAGATGAAACAATCTGAAAATTTCTTGGTTGTAATTGTGCGAATTTTTGGGACATAAAAAATTAGATTTTTTTTTTTCGTGAAATGATCAATCCAATTTAGGAATCAATTTTAACCCTATAAAATTCTTGGATGAGAGTAGATTAATAATATCAATGACAATTAATTAACAGTTTGAATCTAACATTGGGTCTAAAAAATTGATTTTTTCTTTAAAATGGGTCGAACAATTTTCGTTTACACTTACTATATATACATCTATTAATATATGCGTTACATTCGATCGCTATATACATTTTATAAGCGGTTGAAATCAGTTTCGCGTAAAGACTGCAAGGGGAAACATTTAATTCCCGTAGAGTTTCGTTAAGCCTCTTATCGATAACCAAAAAATGCTGATTGTTGAATAAATCATTGCGTGCGATCAAAGTGAATTTTCCAAAGTGAATTTTCAATGAAATTAACAATCGATAACCCGAATCCGAACACACAATTCGGGATTTGCAAATGGCAGATATATATTCTCGCGTGCGTTCGAAGTGCATGCGTTGGATGCGATTACGGATCGACATTGCAATTCTCGTGTCTGGACCCTGTGGGGGGGCCCATATGCAACTGTAACTAATTCCGATCCGTTGAATATGTCCATTTCCGTTCGTAGTCAATCCTCGTGACGCTTTGACTTCCTCCATCCCTTTATCCCTTTCTCTCTCTCTCCCTCTCTCTCTCTCTCTCTCTCTCCGTCCCTCTTCCTCTCTCTCTCTCACTCTCAATAGCTTTCTGCCATCTCCCAATCACCATTCAAGATTCGTATTAACCATCGCGTTTTCATTTGCTAATCACATTGTCGTTCAACGACTTCTCAGAACTGACGGCCGAGTCTTATCATCCGCTCGCTTCAATGAAACTACGACATTATTAAGCTATCGCGAATACCGTTACTTCATTAATTAACGCTGAATCGAAATCAGTTTGGCTTTGAAGTGCGATAAAAAATTTTTTAAAAAAATTATCAACGCCTCATCGTGTCACTCGAAGCATATTTATTCATATTAAAATTACCGTAGGTTCATTTATTTACAGAAGATGATAATTATAAATTTAAAACTCAACTTGTTGACAAAAAAATTCAAAAATGTTGCATGATTATTCTAATTTTTTTTAATTTTCATCAATCCTGATTGTAAATGCAAATAAATCTCTATTCACCTTCTGATATATCGTGTAACAAGGACAAGCGGATATACAATACACACATATTTGCGACCATGAATGCAAAAGCACTTACAGTTAGTGATTCGAGGGAATTACATGGGATAGCTCGCAAAAGCGAACTAGCACAGATATCACACACACACATACACACACACACACACATACACATACAACGACCATTGGTCACATATCAGCTTCCAGATTGAGGCCATCACGCGGACCATAACCGGCCGAACGCCCGCGTTTCGGTCACGACGCGTAAGTATCGTCATCACCGTAACGTACACATATAACGTCCGGTGGTGTACCGCCAACGCTCGCCTATCATCCCCGCTAATATACCATCGTGCAATGATATCCGCGCGTTTGTGTTTGACGAAGGTTCCCGAGCTTTATCCTCTGATCGTGATTTCGAAAAAGTCACCAATATGGTCACAAATACAGCTCGGATAATCGTAACGACGTGGTAGAATTTAAAAGTCAAAAATACTTCTTTGACACGCTGAAAAGCTTGATCGTAAGTTTTTTTTTATCGCAACAGAAGCTCGTGTAATTCTATTCGAACACGCCTGTTGCAGTTCCACACACCCACACGCATACAAGTACACACACACACACACACACACTATTTCTATAACGGTTATTCCGAGTTCTGCCAGAATTTAATAGCTTCATGTTTGACCAGTGGCTAACACCCGGTGCATCTACTTATGGCGTTCGACCATCAATTCCCTCTATAAACAGTCTGGTCCACCCAACTTGCACAACTGTGTAACTTGTAGAGCAAGCATCGTATGGAAGAATTTTGTGATCAATTTTTACGGTTTTAGAGAATGCTTCATGTAATGCATATCTCTGTTTATTTATATCTATTGGATCTTTATTTTTTTATTTATATCTATTGTATCTATATTATATCTTCGTCTATTTTTCAATGCGTTTTGGAGATATCAAGGTCAGCGTCTTGTTTGTGAAATGGAATGCTACATCGGTCAGCTCACATTGTAATTAAACGTGAAATTCGGATCAAGACATTAGACTGTTACTTGTATTAGCAGTAAATCCAATAACTAACGAGTAATTACACTGAACCACTTTTTATCTCAGATTCATTGATTTTTTGTGAAAGCGACAAAAAATAGATTTAACCCACTTCCGGTCGATCGATTTTGAAATAATCTCACAGCGAGCACTTACTGCATATGACCCGAATATCCGTGCAAAATTTCATCTCTCTCTCTCCGGCCATTGCCGTTCCAGAGATACCCTGATGGATGAGTCAGTGATTCACCGAGTGGTATTTGACTTTTATACACATATAGACAAACGCGCATTCGCGCAAAGTCTATACTCGTATCTCCCCGCGACCATCGATGTGTGTGTGTCCGGCGTCTGTGTAACTGTGGCCGTGGCAAACGTTTGTGGATTCTGCATCGACGACCACGTGTTTGGTCGGTTCTGGTTTGTTCGTACGGGTGGCCTGATAACCAGTTATTAGCATCAACGCAGCTCTTTCCGCGGTGAATAGTCCTGTTCGTACAGTCCAGCCCACTGGATCACGTCTGATGACTACTGGCTTCACAATGTGTACCACTCTGTTGATTGCATCTCCACCAACTGCTTGCCATTCGTCGCGGGCAACTGTGAGAAACGTCGGGGAACGTCACACGTCGAGTATTTTCCAAGTTCGACGGTTGTTGCCCTCGGGAACGTCGTCCTTGGCCATTCGTGGCTGATCAACACGGCTTGATCCGCACTAATCGTATTCAACCCGTGGGAATCGTATCTGTTATTGAATCTTGGTACTCGAGACCAGTGCCACGACCGACATTTCGACGGTGCACCGTGCTAATACCACCCCGGGTCCTCAACCCGAGATTCTGGTGCATATAGATACATCAGGGTGGTCCTTATGTGGGGCTTGGACGAACTTTGATCTTCCCCTTCCCCAGATTGGCTCCAAATAATTTTTCGAAAGAGTTTCCTGAATTGGCTACCCTCCATCTTTGAAATTGGCCATTGCCAGGAGGGGTAGTTTTCACCCTTTGGAAGACACAGCATTTTTCGACTTTTTAGTGATATGCTTATATTAGAGTGTCTTCAGATCTCCTTAAAAATACAAAATGTACATCGAGGACTTCGTGGTACGTTTATGGATGAAAAAAAAAAAAAAATCTACCGGCTTGACTTTAAAATCGTTGGGGGTCTCATTACACCTCTGGATAATGGATTATTTCAAAGATCGTGGACTGCCAGATTCGGAAACTTAGAAAAGAATAATTTGGAGCCAATCTGAGGAAAAGAGAGGTTCAAAATTCGTCCGAGGACCACCCTAATAAATATGTATAGACGGAGCACTGCACGGTTTGGCATCATTGTCCGATCAGGTCAGCGATATTTCTACTGGCTTTGTCGGGTTGACGAAGCGCCTTCGAGTGTTCGACGAAGGTCGCGAGGAACGAGGAAACCCACAGCCATTTGGATTGCCAGTTCGGAGTGGTGTTGGTCCACTGTGACGTGGGGTCTGATCAACACGGATTAATCCACTAATCACGTATCGCCCGAGGCCATTGGTCCGGTCCACGATTCTACCAACCAACCTACGGTCAAACATTTACCGGCGAAGATCGCAACCACTTGGACAGGAACTTCGGGTGAGTAGGGATCGAAATTCGGAACTACCGAAATTCAGAACGCGCAATAATTCGAACGGGAGTATTTCCGACTTACAGAATTCTGAACGGTTAACAGTCGCCCGACACTTTCGAACTTTCCCACGGGCAAACTATCGATGTTAGATACACGCCGCCGGGAACTTTTTTGTAGGGAATTCAATTCTCTACAACATTGGTTATGTGAAGTTTTCGTCTGTATAGCGTTGTTTAGCCGCAACATCGTCCGCTGTGTGTTCTGAATTTCGATCTCTGTTTCTTTGGGATTCGGATGACCCCAGCTCGATATCGACTACTTGAATCTGACGGGAAACGCAGACTTGTCGAAACTCGCGACTATCGGTGAATTATTTTTGAAAACGGAACTTTTGACGTTGTTTTTTTATTTCCACGAATGAACGGAAACGGAAATGGAGTCGCGATTACGGAGTTAAAACGGATAATACGGTTTTTCGGATTTACGACGTATCGGTTGAACTCACCCCCCGGTTCGCGGAAAACGCGGAAATAACGACGACTAATTTCGTCTCAATTCCAATGATTAATGTACTCGGGTGCATACGAAACTTTCCGACGTGACACAGTTTATGATTATTTCGTCGTGGAAAATAATCTCATTGAATTTTCGAACGATAAATACATTTTGTATTTGCATGATCGTTTCGTTGGTGTTCGGGGAAATGTGGAAACATGGTGAATCGTGTTCATTGTCGATTATGCATGTGACAGTTTGTCATTCGGTCTTGAAAGCCCGACTGACGACTTTTCTGACGATTAATTTGGGCTTCACTATCTGGGATCTTTATGATGATATTTACACAGCTTAAAGTCCATGTTGAAAGACAAATTGCCAATTTTTTTGCAGTTTTTTTTTTCTATTATTTTGGCACCTGTCAATTAAGATATTTCTCATTTATTTCGTTTTCTTTTTTTTCCAGTATTTTTTTCACATGCTTACGCTGTTAAAAAAAATCATTAAAAATCTGTTCGTTACGTGAAATTGTCTCAGCTTTTCGATAAAAATATCAGTTTTCCATTTCATCCCTCGAAAATTCATGAAAATCGATTTTGAAACATAAAAAGCTGTTTTTCGGCCGTTGCCCAATTTTTGAAAATTGTGTCAATACTCTTATCGAAAAGCTGAGACGATTTCACGTGACAATCAGATTTTTAATAATTTTTTTGAACGGCGTAAGCATGTGAAAAAAATACTTGAAAAAAAAAAAAGAAAACGAAATAAATAAATAATAAACCCTGATATTTTATGGAATGGCTCATGTACATATAAATATGTAAATAAAAATCGAAAATAACCTCACCCATATGTATTGCTCTCAGAATAGTAAAAAGTTGAGAAACATTCTCAACCCACGATGAGTCAACAATCGATTTCGTATGAATTTTAATGATCACACTCACTCAGAGTCATTTCAAAAGTCTCAGTCGTGAGCTAATGTGTATTCGTGTCTGCGACACCCTACAATTTCCACTTATAAACGTGTATATGCACACGACCATTAAGCACGATTAATGTTTCAACCACTCGATCAAAATAGTATTGTCAACACGTCAAAACTCGAACGTCCTCTCAACACTTCAAATATTCGTTCCACAAGCTTGCTCGACTAATTTCATACCATAAAAAAAAACCAACAAAAGGTCCTTCGCACATAACAATCAACCTATAAATTATTCACCCAATCGTAGAAAATTAAAAAAAAAAAAAAAAACAGAAAATATAATTTCATCTCGTCATAAATTATTGTGAAACACCTTTATCCCTGTGATATACCTTTGTTCATAAGCATGACGTTTAACCATTCGGTTTTCCTCCCAAACTAAGCTCACGAATTTTCAACCGATAAATAATTCTCACTGACATCGTCTTTGCCACGCTCATGAACTTATCAATTATCAACGTTGCGCCAGATAATGCATCACGAGACGAGGCCCATTATCTAGACACCCATCTCTTTCTCATAATCCCACTTGTCCCCGGAGAATTTGTATGCGGTTATGCATACACAATATCATCACGCATATACATATACATATGTATATACAAACACCCTTACAATATATACATACACATGCGAACTTCATGTGCCAGATATACACAAGTGCGCTAATATTATAACCAGAAGCGAGGCATCGCGAGCAAGACCATGAAGGGGGAGAGGGGGGGGGGAGGCTCAGTAGCAAAGCGGATCAGGAAGTAAAACGTGGGGAAGAATGAAAGGGCGTATCAGGAATGCCTTGGAACGTCAAGGATAAACGTGAAAAAGAGGAAGCTGGGGGAATGTAGCGTACACACGATCATGGGGGAAGAGAGGGGGGGGGGTAGGGGGTTGGGTAGGAGTAGACGAAGAACCGGAGATGGAGGAAAAAGGTAATAATAGCTTCCTTCGCTTGCCTCGTAGTCGGTAACGATCTCTCTGCACCATCAACGTTAGAGTAAATGATGACAATACCGATGCATTATATACCACGCTACGCTTAACACTTGTGTATCCTACGTATACACGTACACAATTACACACACATATATCTTATATAATACCGAACGAAAATAAAAAAATAAAAAATGAAAATAGAGTATCGATACTTTTTAATTTACGTTCGATATCTGGCCTCGAGAGGCAACGACGTTTCTTTACAATATTAATGAAAACGAAACAAGAATGAAAAAATGAAAATAAAAATATATATATAGATATATTATAGTGGTTCTTATAAAGGTTGATTCCGGAATTGTTATGTGTGCACCCTCCAAATAGGTTTCAGATAAATAAATAATAATTTTCGCAGAGTCTTTCAAATTTAGTTCGATATTAACACATGCCGAAGAAATTTGATAATGAGATACCAGGACGGGAGAGACTTTACGACAATTAAAAAAAATTATTTTGAACCTATATTACCTGGACATTAAAATTCGAAATTGACCTTTGTAAAGACCACTCTAATCCAAATATATCTATAAATTGTTAATATTTATGTATATCTATATATACAAGTTTTATAACGCACCTTATATTTTCCGATGTTGCGAACGCTACACGAGAATATTGCTTCGCGTCCGATCGCAGCTGTTTGGTTGCCAACCGGCGTGACAAATGCTGGACCAGCGACGGCTGCCGTTGAATCTGCGGAAATAACGACAAGCACGAAAATGAATAGCAGCAAATCACGAAATCGCATGCAGCCTGCGCTTCGGCTTTGCTACGCTTCGGCCGAAACGGCAAGCCCTCTCTCTCTCTCTCTCACACACACACAGGAACACAACATTTCTGTGCGTGGGTAAATATTTATACACCCACGTGCGAACGCGTAAACGCACAATCACTCGCCAACCACTCGTCATTGTTTGTTTATGGTATTATTACTACGCGGAACAACGACCATCACGATATTATACACGGTTCGGCACAATTCCGTTTCGCGTGCATCGCGGACTATTATCGCATCCGGGATTTTCGAAATTTCGATGAGAGCGACCCCCCGCTGGCGCCGTGCGGCTCAACTCTGAATGTGTGTGTGTGTGTGTCTGTGTGTTGTGCGGATATTGTGCCCGGGTACGTATAGGTATATAATGCACTCTCGACTATCCCGCATATGTATATATATATATATATATACATCAATGTACAGGGTGGTCCATTAAAGTTGACCCTACAGAATATCTTGAGAATAACGTTAAAATTTCAGAGAACGATGTTTGCAATGACCATTATATGCCCCGGAGGGATCAAAACACTGTGCTATCGTGCTTTTCATTCGGTGGAGACTTACACGGTCATTTGGAGGTCAACTGGTTTTTTTTCTCAAACTTCGATACATTAAGTTAGGCTCGTTAACTTCGATATATCATTCAAGACGTTTTATAAAGGTGACGGAGTAGAAATTATTCTTTTCGAGAAATGCTTGCAGATCGGTTGAAAGATAAAATTAAGATATCGTGAAAAATTGATGTCGTTAACGAAAAAATAACAATTTGGGATAAGAAGGTTCGTTTATTTATTTATTTTTGGAATATGCGAAATTGTGAAAATTAATTACACTTTTTTGTTGAAAGAAAAAAGACAAAAAGCAATGTTGACCTCTGAACGACCTTGTGAAGCTTTGAAATACGACGTATTTCATGACATTCTGCTGTGTCAACTTGAATGGACCATCCTGTGTATGTGACATAGAAAGAGGGAGAGAGAGAGAGAGAGAGAGAGAGAGAGAGAGAGAGAGAGAGAGAGAGAGAGACTACAAGTAGGATCAAAGTCGTTTAGAGCTTGCACGTCGTCTCGGCTTCTGTACGGTCGTACGACGATGGCTTTCGAGTTATTCGGAGTAATTGGGAGTTAAGCGATCGGGTATCAAAGGAATATGGCGAAAGAGCCCGGTACACGGGGGACGTTTGAGGGAGGGGGGTGAATTGGGAGTGGCGAAGGTCGGATGGGTACGCGAAGTTTAATGGATTCTCGATCGGCTCGTGTTCAAAATTAGCTCTCAGGTGGCTTCGATTTATCGGTCATCGGACTTGATATCCTCGTACAACACACCCCCCGCTCTATATCGGTGTCTTTCTACGTTCTCCAAACCGGTCGCGATTAATCCTTACGACCACCACCACGCCACAGTGCGACCCTTCGCTTCGCACTTCATTTTCCTATCAAATATATCATCTAATGGACACGAAGTTCGAAGTCTAGGGTCCGAATTAACGCGATCATCGATTCAAAATCGTTAACGATAATTAATTTAATTTCTTTCATACTTCGAATATTTCAACTCGTTATAAAAAAATTGATTTTTCATGCAGAATCTCGATTATCCCGTCGAGTGGACACCTATTTTCCTGATCATCGAGTAAAATCGGGGTCAACATGACCCTCCTCGACTTTGAGGAGTTACCATTCTGAATATATATGTCCAATCGACATAAAAAAATTCTGGGTTATACTTTGACTATACTAAAATGTCATGATTGAGTTTAAAAGCGTGAATATTATCACAGACTTGAAAAAAAAAATCTGCAAAAAAATACTTGTACGAATTTGGTTACTCCTTCCGATTAAATTCAATTTCATATTATTACCGAGGCCATTGAAAAAAACAAACGTGTGCCAACTCACCCGGACTTGACCCCCAAAAAAGTCGTAACCCAATTTGAAATTGTGAGGCATAAAAAATTTCGTCGATTTTTCTGATTAAACGCTGCCGCGAAACTTGGAAAATTGCGAAAGTACCGAAATTTGTCGTTTATCTGAAACGTCCGTTCACGGTTCGTTAACCCCGATAAGATGACCTATAGCTCATCGGCTTTATCCAACGGAGTGTAACTTCGAGCATCGGCGAGTGTCTTATATACGTTACAATTTCTCATTTCCTCCGGATTCTCGGTTCGTTATTCGATCGTCGTATCGTATTACTCATTATATAATTCCGTCGTCGTTACTTCCAATCATCATCATCATCATCATCATATCGACTTCTCTCGCCTTCACGACACGTTCACGAACTTTCGGGATCACGTTCCCGAACTTCACCCCGGGGGAAGTACACACGGAACACGTGATAAGTTGTATCGATCGTGAAGTGAATAATGCCGAATCGTCGTGAGCCGGAGGAGAGCGGGGGGGGGGGCGACATGATAGCGCGAGTCATCGAGATAAGTGGATAATTAATAAAAGCTCGATCGCGTGTCCCGATGTAATAAACCCTGCCAAACTATCGGGGACCGGGCGATGGGGATGTGAATCGGATAACGGATTAACCCAATGAAACTCAACAGTCTTAACCGATGATGATGCGTCATCGATTTTCGCATACCCCAATCTATCCGCCCGAACCTACCAAGTAAAATAAATCGTATATGAACTATATATATGGGATTAGGCATATATAGTCAATATGTAGTTTATATATAGACTATAGATAGTGTATATATATAATGTATACACTATCTATAGTCTATAATCTAGACTATATATAGTCTAAAGTCTATAGTTTAGAGTCTAGACTGTAGACTTTAGACTATATATAGTGTATAGTCTATAGTCTAGACTATATACAGTTCATAGTCTATAGTCTAGACTATATACAGTTCATAGTCTATAGTCTAGACTATATATAGTCTATGTATAGCCTGCATATGCTAAATCCCTTATACAGTCTATACACTATACATACTGTTTATTATTTTATATCATATAATTTTTTCACTTTAACCCTTGATGCCCCGTGCACCTTCTCACAGTTTCGCGTCTCCTTCACTCCTCACCCGAATCCTATCTGTGTCTTTATGTATGTGTATAGTATAGATACCATCGAATCTCCGGACAAATTTAGGCCGAGATGAAAAATTTTGCGAATAATTTTCGACACGACCGAGGGCGAGAAATAGAGTGATAGAGGAAGAGAGAGATAGAATGAGAACCCATTATCCGTCCCGCTCTTTCTCATCCGTGTCGTTTAGCGTGTCCCGCAAGCTCACACGGTTCCAAAAAGTCGTCCGGTCCCCGTTCTCACTCTCTGGCTTCAGCCGGCCTCCGGCTGACTTCTCCGATGCCCATCGTCCTCACCTCCTTCCATACTTCCCGCCCAGATTTCTCGACCTTTTTCGCTTCGGTCCTCTCTTTCTCGCTCCATCTCTCTTGCATCGCTTCCTTTCGGTTTCATTCTCCACACACAGCTACAATATTTATCCACACATATATAAACACACACACGTCCCAAACCGTGTCCGTGGCTCCGTGGGGCCCCGTGCCAGAGAGTGTAGCTCTCTCGCGAGGCGCCCGGGGAGTGGCGCAGCTTAAATCCGGACGAGCAATATCCAAATTGCCTCGGTGGTGGATTTAACGTTTCCTCGAGATAGCTTCGCGGACAAATCGCCGGGGGAATAAAACGAACCGCGAGATTAGACAGAAACCGGCAACGTTATACATATATATCTATATGTTTATACATAACTCTGTATATCACATGTTTATATATATATACATAGATGTATAGGTATATACGAGGACTCTGGTCTGGCAAACCGTTTGCAAAACTGAGGCGGAGCGTTAACACGACCACCAATGCCCCCGGTATAATACGGCTCCTTCCTACCGTTGGCTTTGCCCGGTTTCACTCTCATAACCCCCTCCCCCGCCCCCCCCCCTCTTCTTTGGCTCTCACAAACCCGGCTTCGGTCTCTTCGTTTCCCGGTCGGTTCGCCAATCCGACGACCTGAATTCGCGAAAAAACATCGCGGAGTTTCTCTCATTCTACGGTGATGCCTTTTTCGCCACGGATTTCGTTTCGTCGCACCTACGAGCATCGAGAGGGCAAAGTAGGTGGAAAGGCGATGGATAAAGAAGTGAGAGAGAGATAGAGATAGAGAGATAGAGCGAAGAGTCAAACGGAAAAAGCAAAATACACGAAGCAAGAGAATGAGGAGGGGGGGGGGCTGGGTGGGCAATATACACTTCGTTACGATCCTCATCGTTGGGCGGAATAACACACAGTCGACGAGACCGGATTCGCGAACATCAAGGCACAGTATATATATATATGTCTACACGAATATATATATATATATATATATATATATATATATATATATTGGATGGCGAATGCTCGGATGTCGACGTTGAGGGAGATGAAAGGCGAGTGGCGCGAGATGAAACGGGATGAGAAAGAGGAAATAGACGTGAGAAAGATGGCCGTGGAGAAAGAAGAAAGGTGATGCGCGGGGATTTTCAGAGACAGGTGGCTGTGGAAAGAATAAGAGATAGATAGATAGATAGATAGATAGATAGATAAAAAGAGAGAGAGAGAGAGAGATAGGAAGACAGAAAGGCGTAGAAATGAAATAGTGTGAGGGTGAAAATTGCGAAGACAGAGAGGGGGGGGGGTTGGAAAACGAGATAGAAAAATATGGGTCGTTATGGCGGAAGGCTTGCGTGATAGCAGATAAATCGAAGCTATGACCCAGTGACGCGTGGGAATCCTCAAATCCAGTACTCGGTCGTCACTGCGAGGGGCGGAGGGGAGGGAGGGGAGGGGGATGGGATGGGAAGGCGTGGTACAGAGATTCGAGCCTCGTCTGTGGGACGAGAAAAAGGTGGGCTTTGCCGGAGAGGGAGCATCACCGTTGAGGGAGAAAGAGAGAGAGAGAGAGAGAGATGGAGAGGAATGGAAAGAAGACATTCGACACTGTAGGTTGGATGTAAACGTGTGTGTGTGTGTGTGTATATGTGAACACATCGCTCCAGGTCGAGAAAACTCGTGGTTAGGGGTGGTATGCGGACTCTCGGATGTACCGTTGGGGAGTGATGCTGGGGAGGGTGGTGATGCTGGGTAGCATCCGGTTGCCCGGCTCCTGCGACTTTTGGTGTCTTCTCGCGCCTCACACCTTTCGAGCCTCTCATTCCAATTCTCTTTCTCTTTCTCTCTCTTTCTGCATCTCTATCTTCTCCTCATTCCACTTTCTCACGCGAGCCATCTCATTTCTCTTGCGACGCCGCTTTTCCGACCTCTGGGCCGGGAAAGATTTCCCATGTGTCAACCCCTCCGGGCACTTTATTTCGCAGCAATCATCGGTCTGCTCGTTCTGTGGTTCTTCGCTCTTTACTCGCTCTTAAACATCATTTGCCTTGTCTTATCCCAGTGCTTATATATAAATATACATATATATATGTATGTATGTATATATATATATAACTGTTCTCGGTTTTAATAATTATCTCCGACGACTTGCAAAAGCCCATCTGGCTTTACGTTCTTATATTTTATTTTTTTTAATTTCCGTTTGTTTTAATTTTTCTTTCATTCTTATTTCGCGTCGCTTTTAGTTTTGTTATTATGATTATTATTATTATTATTTTCTTTTCCCGTTTGGTACACGACACCTACTTTTACAGATTATTGCCGCCTGACGAGAATCGACTGGGGAATATGACTGCTCGTTTCGTTTTACTTTTTTTTTTATCATTTCGTATCTTTTTTTCACTATATTTGTGTTTTCTTTTTTTTTTTTTTTTGCGTTAACATTTTTTTTGGGATTCATATAAGCGTAACATTTTCCGATGGAAAAGTCACCGGGGAACTCGTGCGCAAGCTACGCGAAACAGGTTCGGATTGGTGTGGGGTTCGTCTACGGAAAAAACCCTTGGTTGGGGTTGCTGCGACTGTGTGCGGGTTTGATGTGTCGATACATCAAAAAATGCGAAGAAGAAACGGGATGGCGCGATACGCGCGAGGATTGTGACGCACGATGCGGACTCTGTCTGTCTCTCTCTCTCTATTTTGCGTCTTGTTCTCTCTCTCTCTCTCTCTCTGTCTAATTTTTTTGTTCTCGCTCACGCTCATCCACTCTTGTCGTCGTTGTTCTCGACAGCCGAAGTGACGATTTTTCCACGCTCGTCAACCGCGTCACCGGGCAAACATATATAACATATATAACATATGTATATGTGTATATGTACATTATTATGTGTGTGTATGTCTGGATGAATATGAGGCATTCCACTGAATTTCAGTCAACTTGGGCGGTCGTCTCAAAATCATTACATTTTATGCAATTGTTAATAATAATTGATTTTTAAGTGCAACATAATCGTGATCATTCTTATTGTATAGCACGTGCAAAAACGAAGAGATAACACATGTTGTTTTCGTTTTTTAAATTCATTACTAACCGTTGTTGAGATATATCGATTTGGTTGATCAAATATAATCAATATTAAAAAAACTTTATTCAATTGTATCTCAATAGCAGGGACCCGAAAACGAAAACGCTCATTGACCGGTCCCTTTATCTTCGACATATGTTGACGTAAAAAATTATGGAATAAAAATGTCGAGTCCACTGTCAAAGTTGACCGAAATTCCGTGGAATGCTTTTTGCATAAACGTTCCAAATTGTTTTTCAACGCGACGTTCCCCAATCGAGATTCACACCTCGAAAATTCAGCGACTCCACTCGCTTAGTGAAAGATGGACGAATAACCGAAATACCGCGAATACGTTCGACACACGTGACACGATGAAAAAGTCAACGATGTCACGAAATCATCTCCCAAGCGGTAAATTTCACTCGGGAATTTCACTCGCCGAGGAAAATTACACACGAGATATCGGATTTTGTCGTATTATCACGTGGATAATCCAACGTTGACTAATTCGGCTGATGGGTTCATCGATTTTTCATCGTAGCAGCTATACCATGTCCTCGACTGAATTTTCACTCGCATTCCGCGCTATCACGTAGCGTGAAACCGACGTTTCACACGGATTATATAGTGCAACGATGATTCTCGATACCTTTTCGATAATTAAAAAAAAACGTCAAAATATTTCTCAACAAATGGAAACGTGAAATAAAATTTATATATCCACAAGATTCCATCACGTAGAACCGATTTTCACATGGATATAAAATCCTCCAGATGATTCTTGGAAACTTCTCAATAATTCAAAACTTCAGAATAATTTTTACAGTAATTAAAACACGAAATGAAATTTATATATCCGGATGATCTAATCGCGTGGAACCGATTTTCACACGACTATATAATCCTCCAGATAATTTTTGGAACCTTCTCAATAATTAAAAACGTCATAATATATATTTTTTTAATTGAAAAATCATTTATGCATCGTTCGAATTCGTTGGAATAATTTTACGCAAAATTAATCACATAAATATATAATATCACATAATTTATCCAATAAATTAAAACGAATATAATATATCTATGAATAATAATAATAATTTATTTTTCAACATTGCAGGAATGTTATTTTTTTTTTTCATTTTCATTTTATTTTTCTCTCATCATCGTGTCCTGATTGTCGTTTCGAATGTGTCATTCGCCGAATACATTTGACATCGAGAACTGTTATTTTTTTTTTCCCACGATCTATACGACGAGAAAGCTTTTCATTCATCCAAATATCCACTATGGATATTCGATGCGGCAGGATGGGGGGGAGGGGACGTCGACGCGACGACAATATCACCAATCGTTGCACCCTCAAGAAGCTCACTGCTCCTACGAGGCTGAAGAAGGTTCGAGGGTGCAGGAGTAGGGGGAGGCGATCGTATCGTATCCTTATAAAAAAAGCAAGAAACGAAGATAGTGAATACAAAAGAAGGAGCTTTCGACTACGTGTAGCAGATTCGACGGGGGGGGGGGGGGGGGTTTCGCGATAACACAGTCGATCATCGAAACGATTCACGGGAAAAAAAGGGGCGCACCCTGTAGGTTATTTCTTTGCTGCCTCGTAGCCGAGGTTGCAACATCCGCCTTGGCGTGTTCCTTTCACCATTGGGCGCACGAACGGATTGCGAGGATGAGCTTGCAGGGCCCCGGTCCCGGACGCTCGTACGCCCGGGCCGGTCGAGCTTTTCTCCGAGCTGTTGTTGCGGTCCGGAACGAGAAGAATGAATAGGCACTCGCTGGCCTCCCCCCCCCCCTGTCCACAGCATCCCTGGCTCTCGTGACTCGACCCTACGTGTGAGTGTGTGTTGGACTACCGAGGAAACGAGAAAAAGAGAATACGGAAGTGAAAAGCCGGAAGAAAATCCCCTTTCGGGAATTCTACGATTCCGACCCCCCCTCTCCCCCTCTGCTCCTCTCCTTCGCCTTCTGGCTTCACACAGAAAAGCTCCATCGATTTCCTCGTACCCCGGAGGCCACCTCTCTCGGGTTTCCTTTCTCGGTGAGCCTCGGTTGATCCCTCCTGCCGATGTTCCGTAAAGTCGAGCCAGGTCAGAATCATGAAATTTCAACTTTATACGACCGACCCTCTCACCCCCCCCCCCCTTTCAGACCTTCACCCGGCCTCCCGTTGCACCGGAAACACTCGCGCGACAAGAACCCGAACCACACATCTCGATAGTAACACGAAAATCACCCGTGATTTTATGCATCCCGGAGCTTTTCCAGATGCTGCTGTTGCTGCTGCTGCAGTCGGACTCGTGCACATGGGAATGTGCAACGTTCTGAGAAAATTTCGGAAAAAAATAGAAAAAAAACAGGGGTGAATGAACCGGATATAATCTTCGTGATTTCGTTCGCTTTCGAAGGGTAGAAATGTTCGTGACATGTCGATGAGATTTTTTTTTTGGTACAAACGAAGGCGATGGCGAGAACGATGAATTTATCGTGAATGATGTTCCAAATGTTTCGAATTATTTTGGAGTGATGAATTTGACAATTTTTTTCATCGTTCTTCATCGTTATCCATTTTTATTAAAATTTTTCGATTGCATTTAATTGAATTTAATTGTCAAGGAAATCTCAATAAAATTAGAACCACAGATAATCCCGTTCCAGTTTATTTCAAATCTCTCAAAAATATTCATTCTATCCAACAATCTATCTCGCAATTTCTTTTATTTCTTTTTTTTTCTTCATCACGGTTCGTTAACAATAATAAAGAAGCTGTTTTTTTTTTACTTTTTTCATTCCCGTGGAGCTTTGAAACGTGCAGTCACGTTGGAATTTTCTTCTAACGAACGGACACACGTGACTCGATTAATTCACACGATAGTCGTGAAAGAAACGGAAGAAACTCATCGAAAAATCCAGTTTCCGACAGGCATGCCGACGGCGAATCTGATACCCGAGAAAACTACGATGAGAACTACCGAAAGAGTGCGAGATGGCGGGCAAGGGTGGAGGGGGGGAGCGGTTGAGGGGGAAACGAGAATGAGAAAACCGAGATAGAAGGGATCGGAATAGCACGAGTAAGTAGCACTATAGAGGATATCAGAAATTCCTCACGATAGATCCTTTTTATTCCACGATGGGGGGGCGCACCTCCCTCGCATTTTCCTTCTCGCCTTATAAGCTCCGATCGTTCAAACCATAGAAATCTAATCCACAGGGACGATAAATCCGTGAGCGAAACGAGGTCTCGATAATATCATAAAGGATATATATATAGATGGGTAAAAAAATAAATATATTAAATTCTCAATGGGTAAAACCGTTATTATCACGCACGAACAATGCAACGTGTACATATAGCCTCACTTTCGTCTTTTCTCATCCGATATCCGACGAATATCACCCCCACCCCCCCCCCCCCCTTTGCAACATCGTAACCGGATAAACTACGTCAAACTGAAAATAAAACTCGACGTAAGTTACGAATTTTCTATTCATCAACAAAATTATTCCACAGCCATTTCCTCGTCAAGACATATATATATATATCACAATGAGACGTACAAAAGAATTTTTATTTTTTCCTTCATCCCCCACATTCACGTGTATCCAACCTCATAACATTATTATCATAATATTATCGTTACGAGTATCATAAATGTATTCATGGACGTACAACGTTCGTGATACAACGATATCTACGGCCCCCTCGAAAAAAAAAATACATTTCGGTCAGCCTCGTATTTCAAAATGGTAATCTTGCATTTATTCAGCCACTCTGGGCCATGCCCTCACATCCCCCCTCTCCAAAATCGATATTCCAAACGATCCTCGCGTTTCACATACTTTTTTACAATATTCGTCAATGCAAATGTTTTCGTTTTTTCTTTTCGGTTTCTTTTTTTTTTTCATCCCTCGTTCCACGTTCATTTCAGTCTCCGCGGGGTTATATCAATTTTGCACAAATAACCCATTGGACCCGGGAATATATATTGCACAGTATTTTAAACGGGAGTCGCGTTGTTATGGAAATGAGGGTCGAGGAGCATCTCGTGCACTTGAGGCACACCCATGTGCCCTTCCAACCGTTGGGACTGTGCTGCTGCTACGCGTCGGGTTCCTCGACGTTGCGTGAAAACCCGTCGTCGAGCGGACAGAGGGACGTGGGTGAGGGTGTCGACGCGGAAACTCATACAACGAACGAAACCGCCGTGTCGAGGCGAGAGAGGCAACAGGTTTTCGCGAATTCGTACAACGGGGCGTGCAGGCCGGTCGGGGTAACTCGCGGGGGGCAAGGGGCACACAGAGAGAGGCTCGTGCGCGGGTTCACTGGATCACCAAAAGAGAAGGGTAACACGACACGAGATGTACAAAAAGTCGATTTGTCGAGAATAATCACCGGTGTGGGAGAGAGCGTCGGTATCGCAGTTCCGGTTTCATAAAACTCTGTCACGGAGCAAAGAGAACGTTGAAAAAAAAAAAAAAGTAGTACGAATGCGTATATGATCGGGCCGCTGGCAATCGGAACACGAAGGGCGGGGGAGGGGGGTGTCGTATGATGTTCGCAATAACTATCCTCGCGGTATGATGGTTCGGCGTTTACGGGCCAACGGTTATGTGAATTAATGGCGATATGGTGAAATAGGTGCAGAGGGAGAGAGAAAGAGAGAGTGTGAGAGAGAGAGAGAGAGATAGAGAAAGACCCAAGTAAAAAAATTACATATAGTCTATATATGTATATGTATGTATAGGTTATACAAATTATACAATATGGTTTATATCTATAGATTGTGTATGGACTACATATAGAGTATATATATATATGTATAAATAAATTATACGTATATAGAATATACATCAACTAAATAGTCAATATATATAGATATGGTTGATGTATAATCTATATATAATCTATATATAGACTATATATGGCCAGTCCGACATATAGTTTATAACCAAACTATATATAATTTTATTACTCGGGCAGTGGGAGTTTTTCGACCCTCGTGCGAAAATATGAAGCAACGACCCAGAATTTCTAACTTTAGTTTGATCATGGCACGACGGGTGTGGGGCAAAAGACGAAGGGGGGGGGGGGGGTTGAGAGACGGAGCAAGAGAATTGAAGGAGTCCCGAGCCTCGGCGAGAGGTTTCGTAAGAGGTGAAACAGAAGGCGATGGTGAAGAAGCGCGGGCGTAAGGAAGCCCCCGTCTTTATAATTATCGTTGTGCGATGGTAACGTTAGTTTCAACCCACCCTCGTAAAGTTTTATAACGACGAAACGACTAAGAGGATGACGAGGAATGAGAGAGGCGGGGGGGGGGGCGAGTAGTATGAGTATAACGATGTGACCGTCGTAGAAATTAATTGATTAATTAATGGCAAAGCTATCGTCGTTTACTTTATGCTGTTGCTGGGGGGCGGGGGGGGCGGAGGTTCTGCGGAAACTCGGGCTAATTTTCTTTCAACCCCCTTTTCCGAAATACGAGGACAAAAAGAGAGGAAGAGAGAGAGACACTAAGCAGCTTGAAGGAGCTTAACAATATTTTAACAACGATTCACCAGCCAATGTCGCGAAATTACGTAATGCACTTGTGTGCAACTAAATGTGCTTCCTCGAAAAAATAATGTCACCGTAAAAATTGTCACCGAGACACGGACGTTTTTTTTCCAAATGTGATTACTCGACGAAGCAAATTCCGAACACGGTGACACAAAAATCTCGAAAAAAAAAATTCCCACCTCAACGTAGCTTCCTCCATGAGGAATCAAAAAGAAAACCGAAAAAAACAACCATGAATGTATCCGCGTATCGTCACGACGACAGTCGGCAAAAATGAAGCAACGAAAAAAAAAAAAAAAAACAAAAACAGTTTACGTTTTCACGAGACGCGAATTCTCGTGATGAAAGAACACGACGCGGATTCTTCGTCGCGAAAGCTCGAAACTCTTTGCACCGAGCCGCGAAAGCTCGGTCGAGTCTCTTTCGCAGTTTCGCTGCGTATTTGCCTCTATATCCGTTGGCACAATGCTTCATGAGCAAAGTGTCGTTGTATCTTGACTCGGAGGCCCGTAAATTAGGGGAGAGGCAGCGGGGAGCGCGTAGCCGCGAGGGTGGCAATGTTTTAATAACAAGACAACCCTTTCTTCCCGTCGAGCAACACCCCCCCCCCCCTACATTCTCTTCGCGGCTTGCGTAAGCGCGCGAGCTTCGCGAACCAGTAAAACAGCAAAAAAAAAACAAAAGCGAGCTTTTACTTGTTGAATGGAAGACAAGTGTACGAGTGAAAAAAAAAAAAACGCAACGTGTTGGGAACAGCGAGTGGCACCGACGGTGCTGCCATCTGAGTTCGCTGCTGCTGCTGCTGCTGCTGCTGTTGAGTTATCAACAGGCAACGATCTTAAGCGCCACTCACTCGCGTCCTTCCCTCGGATAAAATCAGCTTGCTCGCGGCTTCTCGTGGTCTTCGTCGTCGCCCGAGACACCCGAAATATCCCGTCACGATCAACGAGCCAAGAGAAAATCGGCCCCTCAACGACGGGCTGACGGGAAGAGGGTGAGGGGCGACGGGGGGAGAGCGAGTCGCGTAACAGCGAGGGGCAAAGTGTGATGCACAAGTAGTATAGACCCACGGGGGATCGTACTAGTCAGCCATTAATTGGCGAATAACACGGCGTCTACGGCGATACCCTGGGAAAACCGTTCCAGTCAACCGGTTAATTGGCGAATAACACGAAGGATCGCCCGCGGGCGACAAGTGCAACCGAAGAATGAAGAGAGCCCCCGTGCTCTCGGTGAAGCAACGAGGAGGTTAAACACGAGACGGGTATAGAGCGCGAACGGGACGAGTTCGACGGAGAACGAAAGAACTTCGGAAACGCTTGTTTGCCTCCACTCGAACGTTCGTGGGCGACGAGTTGCTCTCCTTTCGCGGTTATATACGTATATATATATATATATATATATATATATATATATATAACATTATATATATGTGTATGTATGTATATGTATAACGTAGATGATATTCAATTGACCTAGCCATTTTCACATTAATACCGGGACTTCATATTCATATATAAATTTGTGTCTGTGTGTGGGTGTGTATTTTTGTGCATAGCAGCGTCGTGAAAATTGCTCGTTCGAGGGAAACAAATTTTTTTTTTTTTTTTTTTTTTTTTTTTTTTTTCGTGACGACGAAAACTGAAGGATTTTGTAACGAGGAAGAAATGAATGATTGTGTGTTGGAAGGTGAGATTATACCGCCGAGTACACACTGGGTCAATTTGACCCATTGACTTTTATCGAAAGAAAGTTTTTTCGCAAAATTTATTTGTCAAGACTATAATAATACTTAGGCGTATAAACTATGTCATCACGTTCTAAGATAGTGGAAATAAGTGTCTGAATTTTCTCAGATAAATTGGACTCATATATTTAGAATGGCAACCGATTGAAGTCGGGTAGGGTCATTGTGACCCAGTGAGTACTCGGTGATCGGGATAATAGGTGGGTGCTCGGCTGGATGAAAAAAAGATGTCGTCAGAAATTGATGAGAATTGTGAGTTACTTTGTTATTTATTTCTTGTGAATGGATTAGTTGAATTTAGGTTATTTGTAGTGAAAATCGCTGCATTCGGAAAAATCGTGATGAGGAACTGTTTTGTGATATGATTATTTGTAGTTGGTCCATGTGATTATTTTGATGTACATTCACGTCATCCATATTCTTTTGTTACTATTCGTTGGGGGAGGAGAGGATAAAACGATCTGTTAATTAGTAGGTTTGACTTGGCAGTTGACAGAGGTTTTGACATTTCACTGAATTCGAATATGAAATTCGTCGTCAAAAAGTAAATATGACGGTGGGATTGAAAGGGTTTCGTCAGTCGTGGAATTAGATTGGCACTGTAATATGATTGGACTGACATAATTCAACGGATCGAGGTCGGAGGTTACGATTTGGAAAGAAAGCTCAAACGCTCGAATAAATTTGAATTAAATGTATTTCACGTTTGTAAGTGACTGACGTCACGACGATGCTTCGTGAAGTGAAAAATCTTTGTGAATTCGTCATGATTGTGAAAAGTGAAAAAAACGCACGACTGAATCTTGTAGCACGCACAGTCGAACGTCATTAAAAATTTATGATTTTGAATGCTCGAAGAAATTCGCAAGCGTCTTGTCGGTATCACGTAATGATTTGATATCGCAAACGCATGTCGTTGTCCTCGTCGTTTTTTCATTGGTCTTGAATATAAATAACACGAGAGTATGCCAATAATAACTCCATTAAAGTACATCTCACGAAAATTGCCAAGTTCGCGATTTCACATATTTTTGCTCAAAACATTCTAACGGAAATCGATAAATCAAATTAGCTACATAAAATTGCATTCCATTGAGAAGCTTATTTTATTCATTATCGAACTTGGGGTGTGGGAGACTTTCATCGATATAAACGACGTCGAGGCAACCACGACGGAAAAAAAATTGCTGTCGGTTATGTCTGATGAAAAACTTGTAATTTTTTATCGATTCAATTAATTCATTAATATTCAGAATAACTCCAATACGAAATAAGAAGAAGAAGAAGAAGCCATTGGACAATTACCGATTTAATAATTCCGCTGTACAACTCGATCGTCCGAATGCTTCGATTAATTTTCTTTGTTCAATCAATCTTGTTGATGCCTTTTCAACGTTCCTCAAATAAATTACTTTTTTTTTTTTTCGTTTGTGTCAAAAGTTTTATAAGTTACTTGGAAGTGTCGTCGAAGAACTTTTAGCAGTCTTCTCCAATGTACATAGCGACTCCGTCACAATTGGATTTGTCATTGATCACCAGTTCACGAAATGGAACGTCGATATCACAGATTTTGCACGAAGCTGGTAGCGTCGAGAATAGTATTTAGATTCTCACTGTGACACAACTGACATGTAAGTGACACAAGTCACCTAATAATCCTGACACGTTCCGACCGCGAATAATTTCATCAACCACTTCCAGTCCGAAAGGTCTTCGAATCTACCCTCAATACCCATTTCCACAATCAAGTCCTACTGCATTTTCCATATACAGTCCAACCTCTCAATAGTCCAAAGTGGAAAGGTGATGGGCTATAAATTATTGGAATTCGACTACTGCGACGTTGATCGATTGACCAATAGCGAAGCATGTCAATGTATTTGCATGAAGGTTGGTCGACATGAACCCAGTGTCTCTGATTTTGAGATCAAAACGTTTGATAGCTCCCGAAAAGGTTCTTGAAAATCATGACCCCCATACCAACGAAATTTAAATACACGCGAATAAAATCAGTCACAGCCAACAAAAAATACAGCAAACGGCACACTTGGGACCACCCACACTCATCACACACGTCACTCGTGAGACAAATAACAAATTTATACGACAAAGAAAAAAAACAACAACAACAACCATGATGAAAATGAAAAAAAATATATATTCCCTCGAGTATAACGAGCATCTCTATTTTCTCGTTAAAAACATGAAAAATGTTGATGCTGCTTGTTTGTTTGTTGTTGTTTTATTTTTATCTTCAAGTCGTTATCTTCGAATAACCCATGCAAGACTGTGTCGTATACTGCGAGGACGCCTCATTCAGCCCCAGGTACCCTGCCTCCCACACACACACACACACACACACACACATAAAATATATATATATCTACAGATACTTGAATTCTCACGAGAGTTTGTAAAATTACGTGCGTCGAATTACTGGGTCCGGGTAAGTGGCAAGTAATAGCAACGTTGAACGTCGGTACGAAGCGCGTATCGTCCCGAGTGTCGTCGTGCCCAGCGGGGCGGCATATAAAATGCAAATCGGTAACGAAGCCGAGAGTGTGCGCGTCGAAAAAGCCCGGGGCTGGTAGAAGCGGGGCAAGAGGGACGCGAGGGGCGCGAGGGCAGCGTGGGAAGGGGGGGCTTCGGCTCCGGGCGGCTTTACCGAACGGAAAACGTGTTACACATCGTGGGGGGGTGAGCGTCTCACGAGTCGCGAGTGAAGCCCGGGCTCGCACGACGGCCATTACCGCATTTTATCGTTCGAACTCGTTGTACTTATTATTCTCGCTCCCGGATACATATATACATATATATATGTATAGATATATATCGGGCCAACGTTAAAGGCGCCGTGCCCTCGAACCAATCGCACATTCTTCACGGCTACCCCTCCGACCCCGGGCCGCCCCCTCGGGCCTTCGTAACCCGCGCGTTTATCAAATAAAACGTGCCCGGCACCGAAAATTCCGTCTGAGAAAAAACTTTTTCTTTCACGAATTAATATGTATGCACAATGAGATAACTTTTCTAATTCCTCAACCGAAATCTCCTGCATATCTCTCTCTCTCGTCTCTCCAGGAGTTACACACATACGCACACGTACACGTGTATATGTATATGTGTGTGTATACGTAGCCACGAGCGATGCATAATTTGCATCGCCAATATGCATTCGCCGATAAATGCGCTTTTCCATTGCACATATATATACGAGAACGGGGTTGGAATTCGAACTATAACGCCATTGGCAATGGCTCATTTGGCTGAAGGCACATTCGTGTCAAAGGGGCGGGTTGCATACCATTACCGTATAATGGTATAAATTGAAGTGGCTCCGCGGGGCCAGAAACGGGGCGAGGGTGCAGAGGCCGGGGGTCGAGGCTCTCGAGAGAGCGATACGAGAAAATGGGATAAAGACAGGAACGAGACAGAAAAAAAAATTGGGGATATATACACGAGAGAGAGAGAGAGCGAGATAGAGAGAGAGAGAGAAAGAGAGAGTCAGAGCCTCCACCGTTGAGTCCATAAGTCTAGTGGGCTAATACATTCTAGTTTGTTTGACACTTTCGCTACATAAATTTGCTTTTTACCCGACGATCTTTCTCTCTCTCTCTCTCTCGGCCGGCTCGCGAACCGAGCTCGTGAATTTTATTATTATTATTATTTTTTATTTATTTTAATTTTTTTTTATTTCATCGTCGTTGGCGTTATAGTTTTTTTTTGTTGCTTTCTCTCTCTTTCTCTCTCTCTCTCTCTCTCTCTCTCTCTCATCTCTTCAGCTAGCCTCGGTACTCCGTGCTTCGCGTGGAGTGCGTACTAGTGGTACAGCAGTGCCACTATGCCAGACCCGCGAACACGCGATACTGTCGCGGGGAGGGGCGGAAGGGCAGGGGGGGGTGGACGTTCGCCGTTGGCTCTGGGGCGTCTGGCTACTACCCCGGGCGCGTTAATGAAAAAAACCCGTGGTCCTCGCGGAATCGAAGGGTGCAAGAGAGAGAGAGAGAGAGAGAGAGAGAGAGAGAAAGGGAGAGAGAGGGGCCAGACTGTAATGCACGGTACAGGGCTGCTGCTACTGTTGGAAGTAACGGCGAAACGGGAGAAATAGAAACGTGATGAGGTGGGAGAGGTGGGGAAGGGGAAAGAGAGTGTGGGAGGGACGGTGGAAAGGAAAAGCTATACGGGGGTGAAAACGCGTGGAATCGAGAGCGGACAGGGAGACCGAGGGAAAACGTAACCCAACGGGACTTTTAGTACAGTCCGCCACCTTTCCATTAGTCCCGTCCCCCGGCGAGAGAGAGAGTCCCTCTAACGAAATGGGGTTTCCCAGGAAACGAATTTAACCCGTTGGTACAACCAGCGTCCTCCCCGTTTTCCTTTTTTTTTTGTTTTTTCTTTTTTTTTCGGCGGTCGATGTAGTCTTTCGTTTACATCGCGTATAACGTATACGTAACAAAAATAAAAAGATGAATGAAAAAAAAAAATAATGAAAAAATAAAAATTCACATACGTACGACGTATAAATTTAATTACGAAAAAAAAAAAAAACAAATGTTTAATCACACACTTGTGTTTGCTCGTGATATTGTGCGAGACAAAGGCCCAATCGGATTTTCATTAGGCGGCAAAGTCGTTTTCGTTTGGCGATGGTTACGCGAGGGATGGAAGATAAAGAGAAAAATTTGACGTGGATACGAAATTTTCGTCATATAATTCTCGGGTGAAAATTTCAAACCTCGTTTATCTCGAAACTACAATTTTCAATCTGGCTGGATGAATATAACTTTGACAAATCTCTATCGATACACTTGGAAAATTTCACTGTAGCTCTCAAATTACATTTTCTATTGAAGTACGTAGGATTTATCTATGTTATATATATATATATTACTAACTTAAAAAAATATTTAATTTGCCACGAACCTAATTTTTTGAGAATCGACCTACGAGGAGACTCGATTCTTACGAAAAAAAAAACAAAATAAAAAACAAAAAAAGCTTTCTGACCCTCTGGGCTCTCTCGTAATTCCTCGTAAATGCTCGTGGTCTACTATTTTTCACTCGGCTATGCTTTCACACGTCCACCGAGTTCGTTGCATTCCTCCCTCTCACTCTCTCTCTCTCTCTCTGTCTATCTCTCTCGCTCTCTCTTGCCCTGACCGTAGCTGCACTCCTCTGAATGAGCGAACCGTACACAACCCACATGGGGTATGGCCCTAACGTGTGCCGCGTGTGCCCGCATGCTGACGCCGCGAGCGAGATGAACGAGCGGGAACGTGGCTAATAAGGTGTCGGAAGCCCAGCGCGACCGCGACCCCTTCCTTCCCATTACCCGAGCAATAATGAGCACCTACCTCGACAGACACCTCCACCCACACACACACACACACACACACACACACACTCACACACACACACACACACACACATACACAAAGCCTTAAGCATACTAACTTAAACACCCGTACTATTATCACACCACCAAGATTCCTCAGTGAGGTTCACTCTTCCACTAAAGAGAATTTAAAAAAAAAAATGTAAAAAACGCTTATCCACTTAATTTGCACACAGACGGACGGACAACCGCACAACCAACGGCAAGACGTATAAGCCGCCACGCCGAACAACTCGGAGCTTCGTTCCGGTCCGAATTACACGACCGGGGGGGGGGGGGGGAGCTTTAGGGGGTTACCGCAAATCGACGAGATTAACGCAATGTCTGACTAATCACCGACCATTACTACTTATTCCACGGGCTTATCCGGCAAAAAACTCTTTCGAGCCACAAATTTACTTCTCACCCGCATCCGTTCGTACTAATTGATACGTCTGACGAGCGCAAATACGTACTACTCGATTATCGTGACGTTGGAATCGATGGTCGCACGTAATCGTGACGAAAAAAAAAAAAACCAGATCAAAAAAGATAGAAAAAAGTCGATATTCTGTGGGACTTGTGTCGAATTATGTTGAATTATCACGTGAAGCAGACAGAAAAAAAAGAGTTTCGTTTTTGAGAAAATTTTGTAGCTCGACTTTGACTTTTGACTGGAGTTATGGATATTAAACAAATTTATTTGGCAGTTTCCAGAATAAACCTTTGACATCTTAAATATTCTTCCTGAAAACTGTCAAAATTAAAAAAAAATACTTCAAGGATTAAGATGCGCTAGAACAAATCAACGAGATTAACGCAGTGGCTGACTAATCACCGACCATTACTACTTATTCATCGGCTCATCCGGCAAAAACTATTCGAGCCACAAATTCACTCCTCACCCGCATCGGTTCGTACTAATTGTTACGTCTGACGAGCGCAAACGCACACTACTAGATATTCGTGGCGTTGAAATCAATGGCGGGTCGTAATCGCGACAAAAAAAAAAAAGAACAGAAAAAAAATAGTCGATGCTTCGAGGGACAGTGTTGATGAGACAACACGTGTCAACGGGTTGGGATATTAAGTTTTGGTTTGATTTCTCCTTTTTTTTCATTCCAAAAATTTTCTGTCAAGACAGATGGAAACGTAACGGAAAGTGATGAAGTGATGCTGCGGTCCATATTCGAGGGATGGGAAAAAAAAAATCTCCGATAATTAAAATTCTGTCACCGAGCTAATGGAAACAGATGGAAGAATGAACGAAATATTTCGAATATTCTGTCTGGGGATTTTACGGTGGATGAATCATTTTTCGTGACAATATATTTTTTTTTTGTTTTTCAACGCTCTTTGGGTCGAGATACGAACGTCTGGCATTCAGTATACACATATATATATATATATATATATATATATATATATATATATATATATATATATATATGCATGCGAAATTAATGCAGAACTGTTATCAAAGCGCATCTCTTTAGCTTTAATCTCGTCGCTGTTTCGTCCAATTGTCTCGGCGAAAAAAAAGGAAATAACAAAATTGTTTCCAAGTAAAATTTACTGCGGCTTCAATGATGTACAAAAATGTTAAAAAGCGGTTTTTCCAGCGACGTGGAAAATACTATACGTTCGTTGAACCGTACGTTTCCACGGCCAATCGTCGTGACGCAAGGATGATGAAATAATCATGATAATGTATGTATTAATATTAAATGCTCATTAAACGCTTCACGGCGTTAATTCGACGACAAAAGTTCACCACCCGCCCGTCCTCTCGGAAAAATTACGATATATGTCAAATCGCAATTATTCAATCGTCACAAGTCGCGAGTCCGGGCAAAACATCAAAAAATAAAATATATATTACAACGACGAATAATTTATTCACCGATGGAATGTTAAATCGTGACGAATCGTTTTTTTTCGTCCGATATCGTAAATTATTCGTCTCTGCATTATATAATGAAAATATTCGTGGATCATTTGGACTGTCTCTTGCTCTAAAATTGTATTCTCAATCCAATGTTAATTTTCCCCTTTTTCAATTACATGAATAATATATTTTGTCGTATACAATTATTTTTCAGGAAAATAGCTGAGCATCCAATTATCATAATTCATTAACATTTGTTACTCAATTACTTTAAAAAAATGTTTGAACAATTGAAATAATTCACGTCGTGAAACATAATTTCCTTTACAAAAAATAGCCAAATACTAAATGCATTACTTCAATCATCATATCAATTTCGATTTTCTTTTCTTTCAAATTACACAAATAATATATTTTGTTGATAATAGTTTTTACAAAAAAAAACAAACGAATGAACAAATAAAAATAACTGCAAACTAATAATTATTGATTGATTTTACAATTGATAAGAAAATAAAAAGATCTTACAATTTCCAATGCCCGAAAAGATCCAAAAAACCGGATTGGGTGACGATCAAGGCTGGCAAGAAACCGTCGGCAGGGGGTTGGGGTATATCAAGAACGATTAAATCGACGCCGGACACGTCGAAGGCCCCATGACGTTTTCGTTGATTCGGGCTGTCGTGAGAAGCGGTGGGCAAGCGCAACCGCGAAAACGAAGACGACGAACCCCGAAGCCGAGGACTATAACAAGGGTACCCCTACTGTCTAAAGTTTAAATTGAATCACGGTTATACCGACGAGCGAGCGAGCTCAACGCTCGCGCGCGCGCGCTACTACACGACGTTCGACGTCCCGACGGGTTTGCGAACGACGCGCCGCAGGATCTAAAATTACATCAGTCTCCATCGACGACCGCACGAAAACCGCTCCCGCCCCAAGCCCTCCCCCCCTCCCCGCTTCGGAGAATCCGTAAATCGTAAATCGTCCGTACCGATGACAAATGCAGATTTTCTGCAATCGGCTTGGCACGTCAAAAACGATCAAATAAAACGACAACGAAAAAAAAAAACATCCACCCACACACACATGAACACGAACAGAAAAGAGTTTTGGTCAAAATAATGGAAAAAAAAAAAGAAAGAAATCGTCTCACATATAGCGCGTGGAAAAAAAAAGAAATCGAGATAGAACGAATCGAGGAAACACGATGAAAAAAAAAATGAGTAAACGCAGGATGCGATGAGCGCGGTATACGAAAGAGAACGCAGAGAAAATGGGGGGGGGGAAATTGTGGCGTGTGGGATGAGGCGGGTAGGGGGAAGGAAGTCGTCCCCGAGGGAGGAGGGTGGATGGGGGAGGGGGTGAGGTTGGGTAGGAAGAGAGTAGCTTTGTGTCTCTCGAACTGTAGGGCCGTTGGAAAATGAAATCGTCGAATGCCCCCGAAATTGGAATACCGATGATGCTCGAAAACGCTCCACACATGACGGTCCGATCCACGACCGAAAATTCCCGTCTCGCTCTGCTCGACATAACCCCTCCACTTCTAACTCGTCCTCGCGTCCTTCTCTCCCTCACCCATGTGGCACACTCGAGATTATATTATATTTCAATGGATCCAAATTTCACTCGGGATTCGCTGTTGCTCGCTTCAACCGCCCCCTACATTCGTACACGTTATACGGCCGATTGTGCCCGATGGCAATATCGTCGTATCCGAATATAACGCCCGTTCGTTTTTTAGATTTTTTTTTTCGTTTTTTTTTTGCATTTTTTTTCGAATCTCACTCTCTCGATCATTTGCTCTCTCTCTCTCTCCCTCTCTCTTTTTCTCTCTTTCTATCTCACTCGCGCGTTTTTCGCTTCAACGCCGATCGTACGTGATCGCGTTTTATAAAATTACGTACAAAACGCAAACGCATATACGATTTTACAAAAAAAATAAAAAAAAAAAAACAAAAAATAAAAATGAAAAAAAAAAAAAACCAACGAGAACCCACACGAAACTAAATTCCAAACATTTTGATATTTTATTCCCATCGCGTGATATAGGTTGATCGGGATACGCGATACGCGCAAAACGTTCGCGAGCCCCGCATAGAAACGATGCAACATAATCGAGGCAATAGCACCACCAGAGTTATACAGCTTATATTCATATATATATATGTGTGTGTGTATATTTCAAAGCAATGCAGGCGGGGCAGGGGGGATGGTCGGAGAGGCGTACGAGGGTAGCGTAAAACAGACTGAAACACTCGGAAAATGTTTCGTCCTCGCACCATCACCGATACCGAATTAATTATTCGGAAAAGCTTTATCGGACGTTCCTGTATATACATATATATTTATGTATATAAATATACATGCATACATATGTGTACATGCAAAACGCCGTATTTTTCACAAAACGTCGAGTCCAACGGGTAAAACAAAGTTTATGGGTACACACATATTTTTCATTATAAAACGACGGAGGTCCTGGCGGAAGGGGCGAGGGGTTCGGGAAGAGGGGGGGGGGGCGAGAGGATGCGAAGAGGAAATAGAATAAAAATGTAATCTGCGGGTATGTGGTATGGTCTCGAGCCGGGATGCTGCAAAAGGAAATCTGTTGATACCGAAAACACACGCGTTGGCTTCGAAACACCCCCTCCTGCTCCCCTCGCCAGCTCTCGCGCGTTGTTCTATCTATCTCACATGCCACGCACGCGTTGATAAATAGAACTGGTCGACGGCTCTTCGGCGTTATATACTATTTGTTTTATTTCGTTTCGGATAAAAAAAAAAACAAAAAAAAAATAACGAAACTAAATTTCCGTGTTGTTCTTTCGACCCTCGCACACAGACATACGCATGCACATACATGCGAAATCTCTCTCGCTTCGCACCCCTAAACTCCAACCCCAGCGAATTTTTTTTCACGTGTTAACGTTTTCGTTTTTTCTTTTTAATTTTTTTTTTCAAATTTATTTTTTTTCGGTGCGAATGAAAAAAAAAATAAAACAAACACACATCACTCGGGAAAGCGCACTCGAGTTCGAGGGCCGTGAAAACTAGATGGGGATGAATTGGCCGGAATGCGGTTTTAGTCGGGAGAACATAAATTTTCATCTGAGATTGAGCTATTGCCCTTCGTTGCCCGGTGAACATAAATATATATATGTATACATGTATGTATATTATATGTTTGTGTATACATGTATCACAAAATACACACACACAGACGCCACCAGACGTCGTTATGGTTTTCTCGCGGGAACGAAATTGGTTTTTCGTTGTACCGTCACGTATTGCCGGGACCACCGGCCAGACCTCTTCCGCAGTTATATATTTCGTCGAGTTTTATCATCCTTCGGGCGACAACCCTCACGTCGCCTCGGCAAACCCCTCACGAATCGACGACTGAGATTTAATTTTAGTATACGAGACACATACACACATACACACACACACACACAGGGGCACACTTACGCACTTACACACATGCCGAAATTTAATGTGTGTGACACGCGTTCGATACACCAAAAACATTTCGTACGTGCGTGGCTCGTGTAACGACGCGTGTTCAAGTAATGAAAAAAAAATGAAAAAAAAAAAAAAAAAAAAAAAAACCAAGTCATAAAACCGAATTCTCGACAGTTTACAACATCGTAAATACAATATACTCGACTATTTACTATACAAGTGCCACGATAGCCGTCGCGTGTGTGTCAATGAAGAATGTTACACACGCATATGGGTTACGCGAAAATTTTTTTACGGAAATTCGAAGTGAGTGTCTTTTTCTTTATTTTTAATTTGATATGGTCAATGATGTTCTTTACGAGGATACGCGAAACACGCGGACGGCCGTAGACTAGTGCGACGAATGACGTTAATCGAAAAAAATATCGCCCGTCGAGTCGTCTGTATAAAAAGATTTTAAAAAATATGTATGTATATATATACGTAGGTATATATATATATACTCGACCGGCGCAATTAAAAATATCATTGAATATTGGAGAGTCTCGAAAAATCCCGAATGACGGATAATCCGATCGCGAGTGTCAGAACCGAACTTTTTTTTTTCCCTCGGCTCTACACTATTTTCGGATTTTTTCGATCACCTTCCCTCTCTTTCTCTCTCTCTCTTTCTCTTTCGTTCTTCGTCACCGAGTATCGAGCGCACTTTTCTCGATCGCCACATTAACGTGTATAAAATTCGTGGTCCAGGTGACGGACGATCAGTAACTCGCGAATCGAAAACTCGCTCTCCTCGACGTGATAAAAAGAAAGTAGAAGAAAGTAAAAAAAATAAAAAAAAAACCTTTTTTTTTCAAAACGAGAATAAGAAGAAAAAAAATTAATGACGTTCATTCGATGCACTCGGCTCGGTGCGGGCGTATTATGCTGTAACGAAAGTGTAATAAAAGATCACGGCCCGACGGTGCGCGCCACGGTGGAAACGAGGCGGTCGAAAAAAAAAACGAAAAAAAAAAAAGAATTTTAGATTGAAAAAATTATTCATAACTCGCGCGTGATCGTTAGTCGAATAAGGGAGATTCATCTATGTGAAGATTATCTCCAATCCCCTTCATAATCAATTACAATCAAGCTATTCAAATAATCATAATATTAATAACAATTTTTTTTTTAATAAAAAATAAAAAACACCAAACATCCAAAATTGATCTAAATTATCTATCGGTCATAAAGATGATCGATTATGTCAATAAACGTTGTACGGTTGAATATAGTTATTACGTATGTTTTCGGATTACGAACAATGACCTTGATGAGCGTGGACAACGGCGTAACGGGTAACGTCGCCGATTCCAACGACGATAACAAACAGTCCGAGTGTGATAATAGCGACCGGCGCGTTAACCGGCGATGATCCAGCCTCGCCGCCGCCTCTCATTCCTGTCCCGGTGGATGACGACGAGTCTCGCGTGTGGTGCCTCGCGGGGGTGGGTTACTGGCACGCGCGCGTGGCCGACTCTCGTACGTGAAACGAGGTCGTACGAGAAAACAAGAGAGAAAGAAACCCCCGTCGTCGCTTTCCTCCGCCGCCGTGGGTTTTGACGTTGACGATGTGACACCGCGACACCGAATAAACGACGGCGGTGATCACGAAAAAAAATTTCGCTCGGGGGTGGGAAGGCAAATTAAAAAAGATGAAAAGAAATGGGGTGAGAAAAAAAAACGAAAAACCGAAAGATAAAAATTAAAAAAAAAACCGAAAAAATGAGATGAAGTAAAAAAAAAGGAGGAAGGCGAGTTGGACCGAAGAAACGAGATGATTGAGAGGAGAGGGTGAGGGAGGGAGGGACCGATAGAGGGTGAGGGTTAGGGAGAAATTTCGAGGAATTTTTGGTGGGAGATAAATGTGGAAGAAAATAAATAAAAATGAATGAATAAAAAATGAATGACAGATGTGAAAAGGGGGAAGGGGAGAAAAGAATTTTTTGAGGAAAGACCCTCGGGACGTTGGGGGGTAGTTTTTTTTTTTTTTTTTTTTTTTTTTTTTTAATTTCAACCCTCGGGCCGATGTCCTGGCCTCTTGGACCAAACGGGCCTGGTTCTAACGTGGTAGCTCCGAGGATCTCGTCGACTCGTAGTAACTTCCTCGTGCACCGCACGTGCGCCAGCAGCAGCAGCAGCAGCAGCTCCGGAAGAACGAGGCATCCGTTCTCATGATCTCCCCCCCACACGCTCGTCTTCTTATTCTTCTTTTTTCCTCTTCCTCTCCTTCTTCTTCTTCGTCTACGTTCTCTTGCTATCACTCTTCCAACCACTTTTCTTATCTCCCGACAGCTTTACCACTCTTCATTCACTTTTCCCACGCAGTTACTTCAAATCTCGTTGTTTTTTTTTTTGCTTCTTTTTTTACTTTTCACAGCTTTTCACAAATATTCACTCTCGATTATTATCTTTTGTTTTTTTATTTGCTTTGTTTTTCTTCTTATTTATATTTCGAAGAGGAGAAAAATCGTAGCGTCACGTCAGGTACATGATTATCATTATTATCACAACGCGAACTTATTACATCTTCAGCAACTCGACTATCCAATCTGTTTGCAAAGTTTTACACCACTCTATCTCTCTCTCTCTCTTTCCCTAACACACACACTAACCACCCACGCCGATCACTCTATTATCTTCGTACAATCTCACGTACTATATGCATTTTTTCCCTCAATTCTTCATGATCATTCGTTTTGTCGTTGTTGTTTGTTTTTTTTTGTTTCGTTCGTCGATCGTCAAAAATTCGTGATACTCCATTGACGAATAAAAAAAAAAAATCGTCAATCACAAATTCGTATAATCTACTCCTCTACACTTTTTTTCGTTTATTTTTTTTTCGTTTTTCACGAATGAATCACGTTTTTCAGTGACAACATCACGACAACGTCTCATTATTATTATTACAAACGATTACATCATTTATTTCACGGCAGTAGTCGATCACAATTTTATTGCTAGATCTATGATACGACGATGCGAAAAAAAAAACAACAACAAAATAAAAAAATGAAAAAAAAAACGCGATGACAAGCGAGAGAGCAGTCTTGCCGTGTGCAACGACTCCCGGCAGCTTCGTTTCCTCGAGGCTGCTGGTCCTGGTTGCGCTGTCCCGGGCCGTGGACTGCTGCCTGGAAACCCTCGGAGTACGGAGGATGCCCGTACCGTCGCCCCCACCACGACTCCCGATTTTCTCTCGCGCCACCCCGGCTGCTCACCGCCACCCCCTCCCCCCCCCCCCCCCTCAACCACCCCCTGCCGCGCTCTTACTCGCTCTTTCGCCCTCTTCATTCTCGCTTGTGTCTCTCTTTCGGTTTTCCTTTTCTCTCTCTCTCTCTCTCTCTCTCTCTCTCTCTCTCTCTCTCTCTCTCTCCCCCTCGATCTCCCGGTGTCTCTCCACGATTTTACAGACATCCTCCGCGTGGTGTTTTGCTCCGTCTCCGTTACACCCTCACGAACATACATATATATATATGTATATATATATATATATATATATTTATATATATGTATATAATTCCTGGAGGCTTTTGCTCGCTGCGCCACTCGTCTCTCGCGCCCTCTAATATTTTCGCCACGAATACACGAAGACCCCGCGCGGTTCCTTCCACCCTCCACCCCCTCCCTCCAACCCTCCCCCTCCCCCTGCCCGCCGCCAGGTTTCACCTCCGACTCCGTCTTTGTTTCGTCGAGCATCTTCCGATCTCCTCGTCTCTGTATTCACCATCTACCTCTTCCACGACCCCCCACCCACGTCTTCTTCCACCCCCCTCCCCCCCCCCCCTCCTCTGCATCCGCGGCTACGAATTTCCTCTCGCCGATGCTGCCGCGATGCTTCTGCCGGTGCTGCTCGAACTACCGCGCGCTTCGTCTCTTTCAGTCGCATCGCGCCAACGCCACACAGCCAATCTACGGGCAGCAGGGTGGGGGGAAGCTACGTTTCTCTCGTCTCACACGCTTTCGCCGTCAAGCCGGGTGTCGCGCCTCGTGGCTGATAAACCCGCGCGCGCCCCCCACACCCGTCGATTCACGCAATTTCTACGTGCGCTTGCTGCGAGACTATATGCGAATCAATGACGCGGAATTTTCTCAAGTCGTTCGGAAAATTGAGCGGAGAGCGGATGAGGATGAGAGAAAGAAAAAATAAATAAAATTATAATAAGCTGACAAACACGAGGAGGAGTGAGATGAAAGTATCTGGGTAAATATGTGTTTAGGGCGGTTCGATTTGAATCAATTTATTTTTTGAAAATAAAAAAGTAATTGTGTGAAAGGTTCAATTTTAATACAAATTTTCAGAACTCTCTCGTCGCTTATGAATTTTTTCTGTCTGAAACATATATAGTGATCGTGGTTAATAAAAATAATAATAATTTCCATGCAGCTATATTCAACGATGGATTTTTGAATCTCGGGAAAAAATTGCAGAGCGTTATCTTGCCCTTAAAGTTATTAAACGATTATTTATTCAAGTAATTTCTTAATGACGAAAACTAATTTATGTAACACTAGTTCGTTTCAACGTACAACCTTCAGAACTCATTTAAAAATTAATTTCTTTTTTTTTTTTTTCAATAATATTAAAACTTCTAAACATTATGAGGAGCCAAAGTTTGAATGGCAATTCTTCAGAAAATTAAATATTCTCCATGCGTGCATATATACACTCATTTATTCCCTGGACTTAATCCTGGGTCATTTTCATCGTTATTTATATTCAGGTCAACTACATTTTGTACAAAAAATATATTTAAAAAAATTAATTTTTTCCAATCTTACAAGACTTCAAATTCAAGCCTCGAAGAACCTTTGTGAATTTTCATCAGATTTCGAGGGTTTTACCTAAGGGTTGAAAAGCGTTATCCAGTATACAAAAATCAATACATTTTCGATAAATAAAATAAACAAGATACAATTATTAGCTGATTAGTCGTATTGTCTTTGTGGCTCGCGGACGGAGATGAAAATCGTGGTGGCGTGCCGCTGTCTCTTCATCTCGCTCTACCGCCTCCCAGTGGCAGCGCCGGCAGCTCGGACGGCTGCCGCCGCCGCCGAATAAGGGACGAGGAGCGCGTGCGCCTCGGAATGGTGCCCTGATGCCCGGGCACCGCTCCGCGCGCGCGGTGCTCCGCTCTCACCCTCGCTTTCCCTGCTTTTCCACTCGACCCCCCCCCCTCCACCCGCCCCTCATCCCTCTTCATGCTCCTCCACCTTGTCGTTCTTCTTCGTTGCCCTTGGCGAACCCTTCGCTCGGTCCTTCTTCGCTTCCGTCGCGGATTCCACAAATTTATCCGCGTCCCGAAGACCGTAACAAGTTTCCTTCGCGACGCGGACAAGCAAAAGGGACCGGAGACGACTCTGCAGGGTTTTAACGCGAAGGGCGAAGGGCGAAGGGCGGCGGAATGGCGCGCGGGATCAAGGATTCGAAAACAACGCGGATGAACGGAAACCAGAACGATCGGGGAAGTTGAAGAGCCGAAGAAAAACGCGGCTGACTTTGATGCTGCGACAGTGGATGGGAGTTGGAGGGGGGGGGGGTGGAGGGACTCGACGACACGCTTTTGCCTCTGGGCTTTGGTACTTCGCCCGCGTGTGCATGAATTTTCCATGTAGATTTTTCTAACAGGGTGTTTGTAATATACACAACCAACGAAACTTTTATACTTCAAGCACATTGACTTCGTTGTTTTTTTTCTATATTGTTATTGTTATTATTTTTTTTTTTAATTTATTTTCTTGAAACTTTTGGCACTTGTGCTTTGGATGTTCCGACTTGTTTGTATGACTGCGTTCACATGAATGTGGTTTGTCTCAACCGCTAAATATTTTACGACGGAAAACAAGTTGTACAGACATGTAGAAATTTTTTTAAAAAATTTTTATAATGCATATGTGGACGATTGAATTTTTTAAAATGAGTATTAAAAAAAATGTTATTGAATCTCCGACGAAAAATATTTTTGCGCAAGTTCGTGTTTCAAATTGTGGGTGCACAGTTATTGAAAGATTGTAAATTCAAACGTACGTATTTCGATGAAAATTTTAATTGTTATTGAATCGGTGGAAAATTAATAACGAGACTCATTTTTGGCAATTTCGATTATTTTCATCGTGTGCGCACGGGAGTTAATGGTCTATTAGTATGAACAATGAAGAATGAACGAACGGAACTTCTGGAATTTCATTCACCGCGCATGCCAACCGTTTGCATTGATTATCGTGTTTATTTCGACAACAAAGCGGTAAATTAAAAATTAACGATACGGGTAAAGGGATCCGTTTGACATTTTTGGTGCTTCATTTACTCGCCCTACTGGCAAAATTAATTTGTCCGACGACTTTCTTCGTTGGCAGTAATAATTTTATTAAAATTAAAAGAAAATAATATGAATAATAATAAATAAAAATAAAATAGAGAGAGATAGAGATAGACCGAAAAAGAGAGAGAGAGATCGAGAGATGAAGACCAAGAGACAGAAACTACAGAATCACTATCAGACCCAGATTTTCCGAAACAATAAAACGAAAAATCTCGCAAAAAATCTGTCAAGGTTCGAGGGACATACATAACTCTACATATTGTACGATCGTCCATATCCACAACCCATAGACTATGACGATAAATATATAAATATAAATATACATATACACACACATATATATATATAAACACATATGTCGCAGGGGGAAGTGATAGATTGATACGCAGAAACGTGTAGGGTAGAACCGGAAAACCGTACTTTACCATACCCAAGTAACGTATGGACGTATATGACGCCCGTCGTATGTCGAATCGAGTTCACCGATCGTTGGTCGCGCTCTCAGCTGTCTCCTTCCTCACTTTACTTCTTCGGCTCTTCATCATCCCTTTCCCCAACTGCACACACACATACACACACACACACAAACACACACACACACACACACATATATCCATTGCATTTCATTTCTCTTGCATCATATCTCTGGCTGGTACTTCTTCGTCTTCCTCTTCCGTCTACAACTAGCGGAGCCTAGACATATATATCCTCCCCCCGAACCATCCTGACATTTTCCCTCATCGTCTCCTTCTCACTCTCCCTCTCGCCCCTCCCCCCTCCGGCCCTTCGCCGAGTTGCTTCTCGCGTCTGCTGTTTATCTTACTCAAGATTCTCAGTTTAACCACCGTGCGTCGTTCTCCTTCCTCCACCGGTTTACAAATCTGCCACCCTCTCCATCCACCATCCGCCCTCGCCCTTTCCCTGCAGTCTCGTTCCCTCTGTCTTTCATGTCCCGTTATACAGGACCCCCCCCTCTCCCCCCCGAGTCTCTGATACGACGTACATACATAAGAGAAACTCGGCAGAACCCGAGGAAGAACCATCACAGAAGCATCGCCCTAGCAAAAGCGTATACACACACACACGCACACACATATATATATATATATAGACATATAGATATTTAGTAACGCACAACGGTTAAAGGTCGTACACTTCACCGTACAGCTACCGGGATTCGGGAAATACGTTGTGTCGTGGGGAAGTGGGACGAAGGGGTGTTGCATCGGCCCCGTGCAAGCACAAGCAACCCATGGATGCACACAACGAAGCATAATACCAAAGACGTACAAAGACGCGCGTTCGCCCGGGCCCGGGCTTCCCCAATGAGCACACGGAAAATGGTTATGCTCTTGCACCGCGTTGCGACTATTACGTTACGGACTAATTTTTTTTTTTATTTTCTTCATTTATTTTCTTTTTACATTTTTTTCTTCGTATTTCTTTCCGTCCGAATGACGTTTGACGATTCGCGAGACGTGGAAAAACGGGCCGAGGCAACGACCAAAGAGCGAAGATAGATTTGAAAAAAAAAAAGTATAAAAAAATATACGGAAAAAATCGGGAGAAGAAAGATCTCGGTCTTTGCGGAGAGGGAGAGAGAGAGTGAGAGTGAGAGAGAGAGAGAGAGAGAAGGAGGGGTCCGAAGAAGAACGAAACGACGGGAGGATAGATGGACGGATAAAAACTTTACTGGTGAGAAAAAGGGCGCGAGTACAAAAGCGTACCAGAGTGAGGAAGACGTGGGACAGGTGCAGAAAGGAATTGATAAGAAAAAGAAAAATAATACGTGTGGAGAGGGAAGAAACGAAAAAAAAAAGGAAGGAGTGGCGAAGGTAGTCGCGGGTACAGTGAGACTCTGTGTGTATAAATATATATATATATATATATATATATATATATATATATATATATGGTAGGAATACAGCGAGCAAAAGGGAATTTCGAGTTGTCGATACGAGAGAAGAACTTGGGAATCTCTCGAGCGCATTTCCTTCGTACCTTTGCCTCTCACCACCGACACACACACATACACATACACACGGAGCATTTCGACTCCCAACACTGACAGCGCACGGCTCTTTTATATTTTCATTTCTCTCTCTATGTCTCTCTCTCCCGCTCTTTCTCTTTCTCTTTCACGAAAGCGTTACTACAGCCTCCCCCAGCCCCTTCCCCTTCTATTTTTTTTTTTCGACTACTACGTGTTCAACGTTTCTCCATTTATTTCGCCCCATTCTTAATTTTTTTTTGACATCCCTCTCTCTCTCTCTCTCTTACTCCCTGTCCCCCTTTCCATCGCTCGTTCAACCCCATGCTCTCGGTTTCCGCCTGCAACAACGTCTCAACGTGATGTACCACCACCCCCCCCCCCCCGACAATTCGCGAAACCTCGCAAACTCATCCGCGGTCTCGCGAAAACTCACGTTTACTCGTTCACGTTTCGTTTTGCACCGCGTAGAGAGGCCGTGACGTTTAGTCGTCGATCGTTGGCTGTTCAATCTCTTCGAAGCGGCAAGTTTGAACAAGAGGGTTTTGAAAAAAGTGGTCGTTGATTCGACCCAAAAAAGTTATCTAAAAAATTAACTTTGATCATGTATCAGCTCCTGTTTTTATCATTTTTTTTTACAAAAATTAAAACGTCTTCGTTTTCTTCGACCAAAGAGAAACTTTCTATATACGCGAGAACTCTGAAGATTCAATTTTTAACGACCAACCTGAGCATCATAAATACGGTCATTATCGTCCAAGGCTTTAAAAACAATACATCGACTTGAGTCAGTGTTGAAATGTGGAAAATATGTGCAGGGTCGAATCTGACCCCTCTAGTGAGGAATGAGGTGGAGAAAAAAGAACAGCGTTGTGAGTAATAGAGTTAAGATTCATTGATCTGCGGAAACGTTGGGGCGACGATGATGAGCTCGATTACGTTAACGAGAGAGTGAGTTCATAGATCGGTGGGGAAGCGAAACAAACAGACGAGGTCGAAGGTTCGGCGAGTGAAGGGTCGTCCGGGCTAGGGATGCTGCAAGAGGGTGGAGGGGGGGGGCGTTGATGGATTGGCGAAGGGTCGCGAGGCCGGGAAGAGCCCTTCGGAGGAAGCAAAGAGGGATCCTGGGGATGAAAGAGCAAAAGTGTGGGATCGGCGATGCGGACGACGACGAGGCAAGGAGGAATGGTCTTTGCCTCGCGGTTTCCAAGTGGACCCCGAAGCCGTGGCGGAAGCCAACTTGCGGGATTGAAGCGGAGGACGAGAACGGGACGAAGGAGAACGTCGAGGAGGATGCGACTCTCGAGAGCGTCGGAAGTGACCGTGGTCTCGGGGCAATCGAATACGCAAGACGGTCTCTGTACACACACTCGTACGTCACTCGGGGCAGCCACGGCAACCACTTTGTGTACACGAGATTGCTACGACCATCCACGAACACTTTGGACGTACATGACGTTTTCCGCAGCGAATCAGCTCGATTCGGATAGAGATGATGATCTTTTTTCATTGATTTTTAATCAGTAACATTTTTTTTTAATGCAGTGCGGCGAAGGGGGAGAAACTTATATTTTTTTGCGGGTGGAATTTTTTTTTTAATTTTTGTGAACCTGGGAAGTTTTGTGGCTGTGAAGAACTGATATTTGTCAATTATTCCTTTCCTCTTTAATTGTGAAGAATTGATATTTGTAAATTATTAATTTTCTCTTTAATTATGAAAATTGATATTTGTCAATTATTCCTTTTTTTCTCTCATCAAAATAATTATTTCTTGACAATAATTATATGAAAATAATTATTCTTTTTTTTCTTTGATCAAAATAATTATTCTATATATATATTTGTTTTGAGTGTATTAAATTGTTTATTCAATTTTCTAATAAATATAATTTTTTGCAAAACAATCAATCAAATAAGCTCTGTTTATTTACGATTCAAATTTATTTTTATCTATCATAATTATTCATTATACTCTCAAATAATAGAAATTTGAAAGTTCACAACAATTCAAAACAATCATATCACAAAAACGAATTCCATCCGTCAAATCCGATAATTATATATAAAAAATGTCAAACAAAGGAAAAATCCGTGTCCCATGTTTTCATCCCTCCATCGCGTGATGAAGAAGATAATGCATTCGATCGAGAAAAACAAAATCGAACGATCGCCTGATCACCGAAATTTCGGTCGATTTGATGTGGAATCGGTTGTGGACGTCGCGTACGAAGGACGACGAGGACGACGTTGTGTCGTGGTGGTACGACGACGGTCCCAGTGTGAGCCAGGAAGTGCACCGCGAGGAGCCGCACTATGCACTTGAACCCGGTTGAGTGAGGAGACGACGTCGGATATCTCGGTGGCTCTCACGTACGTTCCGTCCACTCCATACATCTCCGGTTCGGACTGTGCTATGCCAGTTCCGTAACCTCGTAGCACCACGTCGATGTTACCCGGCACTCCTGGCCACATATATATAAGGGTGGTCCTTACAATAGTTGTTGCTTAATTCGGATGCTGCCGGATGATTAAATGATTCAACGTGACTTTAAAAAAATATCCTCAAAATTTGAGGTCCCTATCTCAATTCTTAACCCTGCCGCCAAGCTCCCATCCTTCGCCATTTGAAAAACAAAGTGTTTTCTCATGTTTCATTATTCTTTTTATTACGATCAACTGTACTGCACCAAAAAATTTTCAATCTTCGTAAACTTTCCACTCAATATAGTAATTGTTTATAATCTACAATTCGGTACTTTAATCATAAGAAAAAAAATTCTGGAATATGAAAAACACTTCGTTGTCGAAATGGCAAACTTTGGGAGGCTTGCGGCAAGGTTAAAAATCGAGACAGGGACCTCAAATCTTGAGGATATTTTTTTTTAGCAATTTCGAACCATCTCATCCCCCGGAAGCACCAGAATAAAAAAAACCAACTAGAGTTAGGACCACCCTAATATACATGTATATGTATATCGAAGGTTCGGTTACGTATGGAGAGCTTGACCGTTGTACATCCCATAGCACTCTCCACATCGCGAAGCTTCGTCTGCTGACGACGATTGTTCTCTCCGCACGTTCGCGAATTCCTCACACACAGCCCGAAGACTGCTTGGCTCGCGTTCTGACTTTTCACCCTCTCGCCCTCCCCCCTCCCCAGTCCTCCTCCTTCCACCATCGTCCGTCGTGCTGTACGCCCTCTCGTCTTCGTCCCTTCGGGTCTGCGCTCGAATTTTTCTACCGTAAAATGCTTCACCCGGACCCCGGACTTCGCTATCGCATCGTCGAGATTCCAAAATTCTTTTCCACGACTTTGTCTTCACTCACGTAGGACGCGTTACCCGTACCACGTATTCTTCGTGAAAAATTCGTGACAGATTTGCTATTTCATTGTTTTATTTCATTTTATTTTGTTTCTTTTTAAAACTTTTTCCCGTCGTCGTGAAGAATTTTTCATTCTCGCGAGACAAAAATCTTTTAGACTTCGACAGCGAGATCACAATTATTCGGTTGGTCGATTGGTCGTGTAAGTGGAGGTACCTACCAAAGATTTTTATGACTCGATCAACTCATAACTCAAGAAAAAACGCATTGTGCCCATTTCCCATAAAAACATTAAATTCTATCAAATTCCATTAAATTCCATTTCATTAAATTCCATTCCATTAAATATCATTAAATTCCACCCAGCTGTAACTTTTAAACGTGTCGGAGAATCATTTAAAAATTTTCCAAATGTGTTCCAAATGACAGAAGACTACTCGGCGTAAAAAATTTTCGAATTTTTGTCGACAATTTTGCGTCACATGTGCTCACATAGCTAAATGCTCGAATCGACGTTACTATTATTATGATTGACTTCGAAGGTACTTCTGGGTGATTCTCGGTACTTGCGTAATTTTCTGATTTGTTTGCTCACGGATCGAAGGTAGAATATGGCCGAGGTCTAGTAGCTGCCCCCCCCCTCCCCTCCCCCTTCCCTTCTCGGAGGTTCGGAGTTTGCCAGTTCTCCGGTCGCTCGTCGGCGTATAAACTGCAGTTGGCCAGCCCCGCCGCGGCTCGACGCGGCGTGGGCCCGTTCGCTCGCGCTTTACCCGTGATTGCTCGACTCTTCGTATTTGCTCTCGCCTCCGCGCCCTCCGCGCACCGCGTCCTCTCTGCACCATCGCCTGCAGAGAGGGCGAGAGATCGAACCGACAAAGAGAGAGATAGAGACACCTCTCGCTTGGGCTTGCCGTGTGCCGACGCGCGTTCCCCGTTTATCTCGTTGCTTAACGGATTCCATTATCGGGACCGAATTCAAATTCCATTGTCGACTCGTGCATTAAACACGAAGCCACCAGCGGCGGCGGCAACCCCCGTTCAACCGATGGCGGTGCGTTACCGCGTCGTGCAAGCAACGGGTACCGTTGTGACGATATGTAAACGCCATCGTGTACACGACCCCCCCTCCCCCCGCCCCCCATAGGTACACATTAATTTGTGTACACCGGGTTGTGTCTCCACTGGACACTCTTTCGATCATTGGCCGACCCACGAACGCGATCAAACGAGTGGTCAAACGGTCGAATATGTTGTTCTTATGTTCGTTCTTAAGGTCGTCTTATTGGAGGTGTCGGGGTCATTGAATTAAGGGGGCTGACTCGCCTAAAAAATTGGAATTTTTTTTTTTCGTGACATGATCGATGAAAATTTAAAATTGATTTTATCCTCATGAAATATCTATATTCAACTATCATTTCCAATTTTTTTTCATAGCCATATAAAGCATCTGGAACATGTAAGATTTATCACGAAATTTTTCACTTTAAAATTAATTTCGTCGTAGCTTCAAAATTAAATTTAAATTCAATTAACTGAACAATTATAGAAAACTTATTTTTTATTCACGTTATAGCTTGCCACAATGTCCCACTCGAAATTCAAAGTACGCCTCTACCTCAGCCAGATTCCTATCCGGTACTCATGGTTGTCAAATCCATCGTAAAATTAAAATTTCACAAACTCACAGACAAGATATTCAAATCGTTGAGAATAGTTCGCAAGTTCTCGTCGAATTAAATGAAAAATAAATCGATGGGAAATAATTTATGATAAAAATAACAGAGATTACGATGCGTGTTACAGCCGAGGACTTATTGATAAACTCGAACTCGAAAGCACGGATTTGCAAGACTGATCAAAGACCGACTTCGAGAAGTTCCGACAGCACACGGGAAGGAGACGTTGATAAGTCGATCGTAGGTGTGGGGCGTTCACGGTGGTCGTAAACCGCGTGGCACGCGCGGTTCAAGAGGTCTGGAAAAAAAAATAATAAAAAAAATAGGCGAGATGCCAGAGAGATGAGATTTATCGCTCACCGAGTGCGGATGCGAATCTGTAGAAATTTAATATTTACGTCCGGCGAACGATCATTCGTCATAAAGTTTCTGTCTTCCATCATCGAGCATATCGTATTAAATATATGGCCTGGGCATAAAATTAGGCAGTTAAAGGGAAAGGAAAAAAAAGTTGTGCATTTAAAGTCGGTGATATTATTATAGTTATTGAATTATAATAAATATTTCATTTATATTCGAATTATTTTTATTCGATTTAATTTATTCAGCGTTTGAGACGTTGATTCTAATTTTCGTGAATAATTAATTCATTTGATTTATGTAAAATATATTACATTTTTCTTTTCCAGGAAATTACAGAAGCTCGGCTGCTAGAGATACAGATGTCCGTCACAGCTGTCCTCTTCGGTACTTGCGAATGCTCGAAAAGTGATTAGGAAACGGGGGATAATGGATAAAAAATAAGGTGAGAATGTAGTCGGGTAGGTATGCGAATTGGTGCGGAGTTTCCGCAGTTCAGATGGAATCCAGGACAAGAAACGGACGTGAACGGTCGACGCAAGTGCTTCGGCTTCAGCGTCCGGAACACTATTACCGGAATATTGCGCTCTCGTCGTCCACCGTCGCTCACGAGAATCCCGAGAACGGAAATACAGAAAGATTGTCCGTGTATGTCTAACGGTTGGCCGTTGCATTATGCTGCATCGTGTTCCAAGGTTTTTGCGCCGATCCTTTGGAACGTCACTTGATTTGCACTTCATCTACGACTCGACGAATTTTTTTTGCTAATCCCGATGAAACATTTGGGGAAATTATATTTTCCAAGACGAAATGAAATTATATGGTAACGATTTTTTATCTCGGGAAATTCAATAATTTTTTAATAATTCACAATGGATGAAGATTTTGGTTTAATGATTGATATTTTGCTTAAAGAAATGTTGTGCAACTGTAATTTTTAATTGATGAGATTTTTTAAAAAAATATTCTTTGCTATTGAATATCGAAGCTTCACCAAACTGCGAATAAGTAAGAAATAAAGAAAAATATATTGGTCCATCACTTTTCTACCGAGCAAACTTTTACATTTTCACCCCTTCACGTCAAATTTTCCCAAAATAAACTATAAAATTCATAACTCACACGTACCCCGTTTTTTTTGTTTTAAATCCACTCGAAATTACCAAATCTCACGTGTAACGTCAATCTGCCAAAAAAATCCCCCCGCCCCCCATCAAAACAAAAATCGAAACGTTTTCACGTTTTCACATAATAATTTTTCTACCGTTCGTTTCAACGAAAAAAAAAATCGTATTTTCGTTCTCGCGCGATGCATCAACGAATAGAATTTTTACCCGACAGTTTTGCAATGTGAATCACCAGGTGATTCGCGCAATCAACGATGAAAAAAAGCAAAAAAAAAAAAAATATGCAAAAGTTGTCGATCACCCGAAGCGATCGTAACGCGAGTCGAGGGAGGGCGAGAGGGATGAAAAGGGGGGGGGTGTAATTTTGCATCGATGCGTCGCACGTAGTTTTACACATAGAGTCATGCGGGGAATTTGCACACGTGTAACTTTTGTGCCTCTTGACGTTTACAGGTATATCAAATGTGGCCAAAGGGTATGGGAGAGAGTCGAGTGAGATAGCGGACCGATAGAGAAAGAGAAAGAGCGAGAGAGGCGAAAAGAGCGAGGGAGCATCAGTGTGGAAGCGAAATTCCGGCACCGGAGGTGAGTTCCGCTTCGTTCGTATGTACGCACGCGTACGATCACAGCCCGTAGTTTGGGCTATCAACAAACTGGAAATTGGGCCACTTCGACATGGCCCCCCTCCCCCCTCCGCCCCCCAAACCGTTATCAACTGCGCGTCACACCCCAAGCCCCCTCCAACCCTCGTTGAATCCTTCATGCATCGTCCCAATCTCGTTCCCCCCATCCACAAACCCTCGAGCTTTCATCCCTTTTCCTGTTCGTCGTTGTCTCTCTTGAATGGACAATCCATGTATCTTGTTATCTTACGATATTCCCAATACACGCCCCGAAGTTCGACACGACACACCTGTACATCGCTCCGCGTAACTCTCTCCACTCCTCCAAAAAAAAAAAAAAGAAAATGAACGAGCAAAAAAGAAAAAAAAATAGAAATTCATACCATTCGAACAAACGTAGAATCGTTCAATTTCTTTTTTTTTCAAACTTTTTTTTTTAACTCTCCGACAGGAGAGGCAATCCCTCGATCAATTCCGCAGTGGCCTTCAATTTTTGAGCGTGAATCAGCGTTTCGGAGGGCTGGCCGGGCAAAGCCGAGAGTTCCGAACTGCAACGTTCGCTCTCTATCTCTCTCCCTTCATGCAGAGAGAGTGAGAAAACAATAAAAAAACGAGAAACCCCATGCTGTGATAAAAAAAAAAACGTCTGGCAAAGGACCGGGGAACGAAAAAAAAGGTGAAATGAAAAAATGAAAAAAACAAAAAAGGTTTTATCCCAAAACTATACTCGTGAAAGCTCGATCGAAGCTTGTAAGGCAAACTCGAGTCTGTGCCGGTGTGTGGCACGAGAGCGGAGGAGTCCCTAACTGCCGGTACTCAGTGACGTGATAACGATATCAAGGCACGTGTGCATGTCCATATAGCCAACAAACACGCCCCCCTAGCCATATCTGCGCGTGTGCTATACTTACATCTCGTACAAAGGAACCCGGCGAACCTTGAACCGCTTCCCCCTCCCCCCCCACGAGACTCCTCGCCGCGAGACCTCATCGCAACGATGCGCGAGTACCAGCTAACTACAGTTGGAGTAGGCCCAACTGCAGTTAACGCGACGTAATTACACGAGCATGTGGAGTCCTCGCATATTCCATTGCCCCCCCATCCCCCGTTTCACCCTCCGCGACTGCTTTCACCCTCCGAGTCCACGTTCTTGCATCTCGCTGTCTCTCTCTCACCCTCTCTGGCTCTTCAACCTCCGAATTCCACGGATCCTTTGAATTTCCGAGAACCCAAGCACAAGACTGTTAACGAAGAAAAGCTCCCCCGGTTTAATGCACCCCTCTCTCATTATCGTCTCGTCAAAAGTAACACCCAAGATAATAATGAAAGAAAAAAAAAAGAAAAACGAACGAACAACTAATTCTTCGTTCAGAAAATTAGTTTGCCCACGCGTTACACGAAAATACGTCCCAGATCACAAGTGAAGACTCAAGCTCCCCCCTCAACCAACAACCAGTATTTCAAAGCTCCTTTCGCAGACAGATGAATTGCCGTATCATGAACCGTATAGTCTACTGCCGTGGGGATGTGAACCGGCTCTCCCCCGCCGAGCCGGTTTGCAAGCGCTCAAACCGTGAAGTAACTTTGAACTCTCGTTAACAAAGTACGTACGTACTCCTTGATACAACTGCCTGGGTGTTCGCTCGGTGTCGGTTACGTAGTTCAATTCCACTTGGTACCCGTCTATGTGTATGTGTGTATTCGTGTAAGCGTGGATACGAGATTGTATAGGTGGCGTGTAGCAATAATTGCTACAACCTTCAACCGTTTCGAGAATGCGAACGAGTTTGCTCTGGTATCCAAAGGGCTTACGCCCTGTGCATCATCACGGTTCTCAACATCCAACCCCTTCCTTCCTTCTCCATCGTCTTACAGATTCCGCAAACCCGATACGGATTTCAAATTCCATTGTCGACGCGTGCATTAACCGAGCGCGTATACGTTGCCCCATAACCGACGTATGTTGACCCATCGCACGAGATAGGGCCGAGGTAAGAGGGTCGGAAAACCGACGTCCAAGTGAGCAAAGCTTCGGCCATTGTGCATCCGCCACCCGCGCGCTCCACTCCGTTGTTCGTCCCTGCGATCGGGAACGTCACCCGTGTATTCCCAAGACTTCGGCCGTCCGCAACGTCAACGCGTTATATGCATATATCCATGCATTGTACATGCGGTGATACCAGCCGATAGTACACAATGTGTACATTGTACGCAGACTCTGGAGTGCTATAGATAGCCACGTGGGGTACTGCACGAACGGGTAGATCGCAAATGCTTCGCTGTGTGTGTGGTTTACAGGCGTCTAGAGTGGCCCGGGTATAGTGTGGGCGGTAATACTAAATCTCACAGTGGGTCGTACGAGTGTTGGGTGTAGAGTGCATCGCTAGTCGCGCCAACCTCACCGGTTCACCAAACCGTTGTACCCCGCACGATGAGCACCCATAGTCATATGGACATATGCACGTTCGTGTATTTTATGGGTATGTCGGAATGTATACAGGGTGGTAGACGCAACTTGCACACCTGGATGACTTGTAGAGCATGCATCGTGTGGAAATTATTTGGAAAAACAGATCAGTAGTTCTCCACTCCAAGTTTCACTGTCTTTAACAATTTGGCATGAAAAATTTCCCATTCCATTTACGAAGATGAAGTCGATCTTGATACCTCAGAACAGCTTCCATCAATGAACCAAATATTATGCATCACATAAAGCATTATTTAGAACAGTGCAAATTTTATATGAAACGTTTTGCCATACGATGCATACTTTATCAAAGTGATGCAGATGTGCAAGTTGCGCGGATCACCCTTTACACGAACGGTTCCAGGCGCTAAACGAGACAGCCAGGCCATGTATGTGCGAAACTGTAGCTGTTGGAATCGTAACTTCAGCGACCCTTCGCCACATCGAAATGTGGGGTTACCGTTGTATCCTCCCACTGTCTTATGCCACGACGATCGTCAACGATATACCGGATTTCTGATTCCATTATCGACGCCCGCGGGAATTGACGTGGGCTACTTCGAAGGCGGTTTCCGCACTGTGTGTACAGTGTCCATCGAGCTTTATGGTTCATAGGTGGTGCACACGTGAGTGAGGACGGACGAGAAGCGCTTCATCTCACTCGCTTGGCTTTCCTTTTCAAACCTACTCGCTCTTCCTCTCTCTTACTCGCTCTGTTAGGATCTTCTCTCGTTTCGCCCTACAATTCTTGCGACCCTCTCTACGTTGCCGTCGTACATGTGCGCTCCCTACGGTGGTAACGAGTTTCCGTGGGAAACCCGAACGGGCGAAGGGTCACGCGCCCAGGTTTCTGTAGGGCTCCCCCCAGAGCGACCGGATAAGAGTGCCCTGGCTGCGAAGGAAGCGAAACCGAGGGTGAGTCGGTCATGGAGAATGTCGGGGGGATCGGGGATGAAGAAGGTTGGAAGGAAGGATGGAGGAAAGGAAGCTAGAGCTACGGAGGTCCGGGTCGCGGTCTCCTCGCAGTGCTATGTTGGTTCGATGTTGCCGTTGCGTTGCCGACACTGCTCTCGGCAACGATGGTGGTTGGTTGTGATGTTGCTTCTACTGCTGTTGCTGTTGCTGTTGCTGCTGCTGCTGCTGTGGAGTTAGAGGTGGGTCCTGGTGGTCGTGAATCAACCGACATCCCGAGCGCCTCACGGTGGAAGGAGATGTTGGAGGCGGAGAAACCCCTTACAAAGCGGCTCCGGCTACGTGCATGGTCCCATCTAGGTAAACATTATCGATACTAATTCTGGGTGGCAGAATAGCGAGAGTACCGCAATTGTTAGAGCCTCGTGACTTTACTTGTTCGTTCTTATCTCGTTACATCGTGACGTCACTCTCGAATTTCCACCAGCCAACCTTCGTGTATTCTAGCCAGGCTGAAACAACCTTCGGGTTATAACGGAGGGCGTGGGTTCATCGTGTTGGAGCGAGTGTGTAACGATAACCCGTACAACGGTATCTGACGTTGGTCTAGATTCATCGTCATCATCATCGATGGGGTGGCTTCATCGTAGACTTTTACCCCAAGCTTGCAAGAATAAACGATCTTGCTCTCTCTCGCTCTTTCTGACTCTTGCCGCCTGAGAACGTGTGATCCATAGTGGAAATTGAAAAACTTTTTATCCTTCTTCTCACCCCCCACCTTGTTTTTTTTTCGCTGCTCGGAGAAAGGTCTTTTTCAATTGGGATAGAGGTGACGATGGCAGTCTGCTACCCTTGAATGTCGTGTTTTTTTTTTTGCTCTGTTGCGTCATTTTCGCTTATATTTGTGCTTTTATCGTGCAACCTTGCAATCGTCTAGGAGCGACGGTAGACCGTTGTGTGTGTGTGGCGCGAAGGTTGGTGTGGCTTCGCTCGGTCGGGATCGATTCACGGGGAAAAAGCCGAGAAAATGCAGAGATCTCTTCGCGAAAGCGCGGTCTACCGTTTGATGTCTTTCTTCGACGGTTACTATAGGTATTGTGGGGCTGCACGCGGTTGGGGAAGGGTTGTCGCGGTCTGAAAACTGCATTGTCGACACTATGTTTCAGACGCGGAATCTATACGGACACACGTGATTCTTCGTCGCGATACGTGGTCGTGGATGTGGTGCTTTTTCCTACTTTGTTACCCACTCTTCAACATTGACTCGTGGTACGAAGGCTTTAGGATATATTTTCGTTGATTTAATCCAAGCAAGTACAATTGATTCAATGTATATTTGATCATTTTTCAATAATTTACAATGCAAAAAAAAATAGTTAGAGGCAAGTGAATATATTAGTATTGACTGCTGATTCACTTGCTGATTCATCTATGCACAAAAATTCATGAACTTCATTAATAAATGCAAAAATATGTGTGTGTACCTCAAAAATTACGAATACTGTTAAAAAGGTATTCAAAAACATGTTGAGATATTTTAGGAGCTTACACAAATTTACGCGGGTGCGTTATTCATTTACGCATAACATCGCTCGCAGCTATTTGAGTACCTGAAGAGTCTGCAAAAACTGAAGAACCTCCTCAACCATCCTCTTCAACCCCCTACCAACTCTTGTGCTAAAAAATCTCGCATAACTTGTTCTCAATACATAAACCCTTCCATGCAGTATTCACTAAATAGTCTCTCGCAAAAGTTATCCATAACCTTTACGTCCGAACCGAATGAGCATTGAGTCATAAGACGGAGAAATGAAAATGCATTCGCAGTTCCAAGAATCTACACACTGTAGGTCTCCGGAATCCGGACAAGAAACTACAGGAGCAGTGGCGCAAATATTTCGCCTTTTGTACTCGTCGTACTATCACTAGCCTGGATAATGTGCTTTCGCCGACGGCTTTCGCCTGCGACAAGGATTTCACAAGGACAAATTCATACACATATAATACAGATGAATATATGTGTGTGTGTGTGTCTTTGTATTAGGGTGGTCCTTATTATGGTAGTTTCTTAGTTCGAGTAATTCCAGAGGCTAAGATGATTCCACACGACTAAAAAAAAAATACCGTAAAACTTTAAGGTGACAATAAAAAAAAATCTGAAATATGCAAAACACAATTTTATTTAAATGGCAAATTATGGGACGTTCGCGGCAAGGTTTAAAAATGGGATTGAGATCCAAAATGTTGGGGGCATTCTTTTTTAGTGATTTGCATTTATCTAATCCTCTGGGAGCGTCCGAATTAAAAGAAACAATTAAAATAAGGACCACCCTGGTGTGTATGTGTTTATGTGCTAAAGTACATGCCACGGAAAACGGTACCCGTTGGCTATCGCATTCGCTACACCGAGTTCTACGGTTTCGCGAATCCACTGGAACCAAGGTTCGGTCGTGGTCTCATCGTATACGGTATTTCTATGTACCGAGGAGTACGACGCGAGGTACTTTTCCGTTGCTGCATCCGAAGCTCGTTCGATACACGTTGCCACACACATCAACACAAACACAGAAAACACAAACACTCGGTGGAGATCGTGGAGGGTGGGGGGCGCGGAGGAAACCCGGGACTCGCAGTAGTGACGGGGCGGAATAGTCAGACAGCGGTACTTAAGAAGAGTGGGTACTTCGGTCCAGCGCGCTTCTCCACCTTCTGCCTCTCGGCCTCGTGAATCTCTCTGTCCGATAGGTCATTGGCAAAGTTCTTTCTCTCCCTCCGCCCCCCACCCCCCGGACCTCACCCTCCACCCTGAAACCCACGGTTATGTTGCACTTTTGTTTCACTCACATCGAGAAACGACGAACCAGACCCCCGATATTGGACGACGACAAGAAATAACGTAAAAACCGTGAATTATTGAAGCTACAACAGCGATAATTAATAACAACTCGTGAGAAATTTGTCCAATGTCGATAAATTACGTATCAACATTTTTTTATCATTAAACTTTTGTTATCGAGTTACCTTTTTGTCGAAACGTTTCTGTTTTCCGGTTTTTTTTGTTTTTTTCGTCGAACGAAAATATAAAATGATTTATCGTTCGTGGTGGTTAATCCGAAGATGAATTACGGAAAATTTGATCGTTGATAATGGAATTCTTCGTTTCTTTATCGTTTTCTCATGTCACGGGCTGATAAATACTTCGAAAATCTTTTCGAGATAAAAAATTGACAACTCGAGAGAAAACAATTTGAGAAAAAAAAATTATTTTTCGAGGTACGAGTCCGAAAACCAATTTTGCAGAAATAACTTCTTGAAATCGTTGAAGAGCGAGTGTATTCGACGAATCAAATCAAAGTGTTCAATTTTCTTGATGTAAAAAATGATTGAAAAATCCAATCTGGAATTTTCTAGAACTGATATTTGCGCTTTCGGTCGATGAACAACGTTGACTCAACGATGGACCATCATCCAAGAGATTTTTCACGGCAAACTTGGAACATCCAAGTCCCAAGTGTATCGAGAAATAATTCGTTCGAGCGAACTGTCGTCACTTCGAGGCTACCCCGAATTCACACATCCAAACCCAAATTCGGAGGGTTCCGACTGAACTTTTTTTTCTCACCACACACACACACACATCTAAACAGCCAAGAAAACGACGAAGAAGAAGATGCTGCTGCGAGTGAGAGATACATCGAGCGAGATAAAGAGCCCGATACGAAATAGGCACTAACCTAGTGCTTCCAGACACTCGACGATTCGTATCGCTTGAACTGACTTTACATCTACCCTCTATCGTTTTCCTTCGTTCTGAATTCTCGATTATTTTTTTTTTTCTTCTTTTCCCTCTACGCCAGCTGCTTTTCGGCAAAGCGAAAGGGCCCGACGGATAAGATAAGATCGGAACGTATGTTTGGATCGTAGTTTTGCTCGCGAAGGCACCGGGCTGACGTTGTGCTTTACCGTCCTACTCTCACGTTCGATTTTCCGAATCTCAGCCCATTAACGACTTACGCCCTGGGATAAACGCGGAACCACCGGACTTACACTTGCAACGCCTAACACCAGATTTCTTCGGGAAAAAATATACGGCCGTATGAAGCTGGGACCAGTGATGTTCATGTATATACCGGGTGTCTCGCCTAACTCATTCACCTTTAATATCTCGCTTTTTTCACGATAGAAAGTAATTTACACAGGCGACAATTGTTCTTCGTCAGGGAACTTTTTCCGCACACAACTTTTTTCCCAAGGTCACAATTTTTTACATTTCGAGGTCATCAATATTTTTTTTAACAGGACCAGATGTATTTCTCTTTTTCCATCGTGTCGTGATGGTGGAGATATTTCAATTTAAAATTATTGAAAAATTATTATTCGTCAAAGATTTCCATAATTCAATTATTTGGCGTATCGAGCGTGGTTCACGGTACGAAATTACACATTTCGCTGAGCGTAAATTGGTCGATTACACGTTATCGTGCAATCCGCAATTAATATCATACGTAATGTAAAACCTCGGTCGGTTGAATAAATTTTCAATTTTACATACATCAATATTACGTGGTTCAATATTCTCACGGGTTCGAGTTTCAATCAAACCGGGAAAAGCCGGAAATCATAGCGATATTACGCGAAAAATTCCGTGCTCGTAGAATTACGCTGAAGTGTAATGCATAACCATCTGTATTTCGATTAATTAAATAATGACATGACAGCTGAATCAACGATTAAAAAATCACATTCATGGCTCGAATATAAAAGATTTTTCAGTTGTAAAATGAAAAAATATATAAAAATCTAAACGGGGCACTGGAATAACTTTTCGAGTCCGGTATTTTTGGTTTTTGCACCGGCATCACATATATCTATATATCTTATATCTATATAAGAATGTACATTCACAGCCATACAATGATCAATATCCACACTCGAGCAATTAATAAATCAACCGATCGCGCATTGGTTCCACAAGAACCCACGGAAATACTCCACCTCTGAAATAGTAACCATCATTCTCGCTTCCAGTCGTAAATTCTCGCATACACATCTAAAAATATTCCAACCGTCGATGAATAAAAATGTCGTTGATCTCAAGATGACCGCGGGAATCGACTCAAAAACCAATCCAAAAGTTTTCCATCGATCCGTTTATATTTAAACCGTAGCCATTTTTGCCGTGCACGCTTCGGATAAAATATTCCAACGTTTCATCGTTGAGCGAAGTTACAAGAAAAATTGTGAAAAGAGGGAAAAAAATCAAGAACGCTTGTAAATCGATTCGTCTCCGCTTTATCGAAAACTGCCTCTTCTGATCGCACGACAACATCGTTTCCCAGACTCAAACTGTCAGGAATGTGTCTCTCGTGATGCACCCATACCGACATTTTCCAACGATTTTTCTTGCATATATAACAGGGTGGTCCTAATTTTGATTTTTTCTTGTAATTCCGGCATTTCCGGAGGATCAGATGATGCGAAATGGCTACAAACAAATATTCTCAAAATATCAGGTCCTTATCTCAATTTTAAACCTTGTCTGAAAATTCGGAAATATAAAAAATACTATGTTATATAAATGGCAAACTATGGAAGGCTGGTGGCAAGGTTAAAATTTGAGATAGGGACCACAAACTTGCAGGATATTTTTTTTAGTAATATCGAACCATCGCATCCTCTGGGAGCGCCTAAATAAAAAAAACAACCGAAATAAGGACCACTCTAATATATAAATGTCTTATATTCCAAGCATCGTGCGTGAACACGTGTGTAATACATGGATATCTGCGTGTGCGTATCTGCATACGATGTGGAGAAACGCGAAAGCACACGCGAAGCACCAAGAGTCCCAGTTTACCCATCGCTGTGCTTGCATATATTACAGCACAGTACCGTAATACCGTTTAAATATATATATATATATATATATATATATATATATATATGTTTGTGTATGTGTGTGTGTGTGTGTGCATTCACCAACGTACGAAGGGATAGGGAGCTTGAAGCAAGGTTGGGTTAGGAGGTTCGCAAGACGCCTGTCGGATTCACCAACCTATTTTCTCCCGTCACTCTTGATCCGCCCAAGAGGCATGTGCGCGACGCCTCGAGCTCCCTTAACTAATATAGACACCTTAATCACGTAACTCCTTAGGTGCTGATAGCAACAAACGCGATTAAGACTGGATACAATTCGGGCTGCTACGGTCGAACGACGCTTTTATCCTCCTAACTACGTGATACGAAAATACATTCTGAAAATTGATTAACCACCCCTCCGCTCGTTCCCCTCACCCTTTGAACGAGCTTTCGCGGACTCGATTTAGGATATCGCTTGGCTACATCGTACGATGGACCATCGAAGCTCTCTTGAGCTTCAACAAAACAGTCTTTGGTGTCTTCTTCTGCTTCCACATTCGCGAGCGTTCAGTCATGAATTTTTAGTAGTTGAGTGGTCGAGATATTTTGTTTTCAGATACTCGTCATGGACCAATATCTCATGGAATACGATCGACAGAGAGATAACGTCCTTTTTTTGGGAGTTTGCAAACCCCATAAAATTCGAGTGGCAGTTTGAATCATGACGAAAAATTGTAGTCAATTAATGGATTATAGAGCTGCAAATGTCTGCCAGATTAGGGTGCTGTAACTAAGACCGTTCACGAGTTATACACGTTTTAATTTTACGAGATCATTACACAAATACACACATCTGAAAATTTTCTCCAAATATGTTTCCTCGACGTAGCACATTCGTAAAAATTTCCACCACAACATAGCTCCATCTACGAGGAAGCAAAAATGATAATGTCTTCCTAGCATCCCTCGCCAACTTCAACGACACCGGTTACCAGCATCAACGACCAGTTGAAGTTCCATCCTCTCCTAGCTGTTGCGTATACATGTTTTCGCGGACGACTTTGCCAACCCAGACGACCGTTATACAAACTGCGGAGAATAAGCCAGCCGAGCTTTTGGATTCAAGGGTATCCCACTATCCGACGAAGTCGCGAGCTTGTTCGGAGGTTACCCGTTACCCGTGAACCGTGTGGACCTTCGTCGGGATCGTAACGTATAGCATAGAGACCCGAGGACCAAGCGGTAACGAAAGCACGATGGGTTGGAAGAAGAGACGGCACACGTCACGTTATACGTTTCGACCCTTCGTGAGATTGCCACACCGTGACCGACAAACAACCCACGGCTTACGAGATATATAACTCGCTCACGTGGGGGACCAGGGGAAGGCTGGACATGTCGGACAGAACGAATAGGAGGGTGTAACCGAGCAAGTGCGATGGGAATCGAGAGGCTGGAAACAAACCACAGGGGGAAAGAGAAAGACCCTTAACAACTACGATACACACACTGGATGAACTTTACGAGGTAGAATAATCCATTTGCTTTTGTATCATCGCTCGATGCACGATATAGGTGAGTACGTTTATTTCGAATTATCGAGGCTAGTGTATTTTCGGATACCAGATGTTTCCATTATTGTTAGTTACGAGATTGCCCGCCAGAGAGAAATAGAGAGAGAGCAGAAGGAAAGGAGAGAGTAACATGGAGGGACACAAGTGAACCAAGCGTAGCTGGATTTTGCGCCCCAGCAAGTTTTCGGCTTTACCATCGTTGAGATACTATTAGAAAAAGTCTCGTGAAATAGTGTTAAAGTTCACAATTCGATGGGAGAATACAGTTTAACCGCGATATATATATATATACACACAACCCTTTCGAGTTGGTAAGCTCAGAGTGGGTTTTTCTTTTACACTTTAGGTGAAATTTTATGTCGTCTCGAGAGCCCCCGGGGCCCGAACGAGGCGCTACGCGATTCGCGCCGTGTCGAATGTTCGCCAGTCTCGCCTTGCTGCATTCGCGCAAGCGCGGCGTGCGCTCGACGGAGACGGAAAAATTTTTATTTCGTGTCCGTTGTCCGCAAAACATTCGTTTCAACGCTCTTTTCGACGATGAGGGGGTTTTTGAAGCCGTCGAAAGAGTGGCGAGACCGAGGAATGGAAGCGAGTGTTCGTAGCACCGTGTATTTTTCGCGAGATTCGACAGCCCCCCTCCGACCCACCCCCCACGACCCGTCCGCTCCTTCCCGTTCGGATGTTCGGAGCTCTCTCGTATCGAAACGACGCGACGGAATCGTTCTCGGGTCGGCTCTCGCGATTGAACGAGCCAGGGGTCGGAAAAAAAGGAAAATCGATGAAATTGAATTTAGGAAAACGGTCTTTAAGATCGCTCCCCCTGCTCACGCCCCCGCAACCCCCTTCCCCTCTCTCCCCCGGTACAACCGAGTTACGAGCGGGATAGCGAGGGGAATAAGATGGAACGCGGGGAAGAGGGTCAAACGGAAACGACGAGGTTGTGTGTATATATATATATATAAATATATATATATAAAAGAAAGCGAAGTTATATCTATACATTATATATATAACCTCGTGCCCTCTATGTCTTTCTCTCTCTCTCGCACACACATTATTTCGCTATATATATATATCTACGAAGAGAAGAAGAGAAAAGGATAAAGAGACTGTGGCAAATGGCAAGAAGGAGACGAAGGAAAGCATTTTCGAGCGGGGGATCCTGGAGAAAGGAAAAGGAAACGGCTACGTTCCGCCAGTCTGCACCGACATTTAATTGGGTGGTACAGTACCGCGTCGCGTGCAACCGTACCTACGTGAGCAATTATGTACAAGACTCGGTTCTAAGAGGTAACGGACTAGGGCCGCGCACGTTGGTTACGAAGAACCAGCGAAGGAGCCGTGTGGCCCGAAACGCCAAAAAAAAAAAGAAATACGGTCAACACGACACAGTGGATCTTAAAAATCCGTCGACGTCATCCAATTCGTCCACGCGGCCCGAGTCATCGAGGTCTTCGTCTAATGCACGTTGGCAGTTGCACATTCACCGACCGAATTATTTCGTTTCGAGATATACATATATACGTCGCGAAACTCGAACGTTCGGCAAATAAAAGTGAATTTCAATAAGTCACTCGGGCACCAGATCCCCCACTCCACCCCCCCCCCACCAGTTCTCCAACCCCGAATCCGGAAGTAGTTGGATCGGGCAATAGCAATCAAGCGACGCAATTAGAGATAAAACTTGGAAACGGGGACTAATTGCAGCTCGAACGCAAAGTTGAAATTCCACGATGTCGACTTGTTTAAAAAGCTAATACACCAATCTTGGATGTGTATATATACGAAAAAGTTGAACGAAATAAAGATGAAAACTCGAACCGTTTTTGATTGGATTTATATTCGAGAACGGTAATTTTTGAACGTTTGAGGGTCAGATGCGGAAATAAAGAGAAAGTATGAACAAATATTGTCGGTACGCAGTGTTGGCGAATCAAAAATCGTGCGGATTGAGATCGTAGAGAGTTACGGGGAGAAGAAAAAAAATGGCGATGCGTTTGTTGGAGGACCGTGAGGTCGTGACATTATTTTATCGAGGGAAAGATTTTCGATAGTCGACACGTTATGTAACGCAATGCCTCTAGCTGGTTATATTACAGGCAAAACACGTAGTAAATCCGTGTGGTATCGTGGAGATTCTCGTGGAATCTCTCGCGAATGTACAGACATATAGTACTATATATGTATCGCAACTCATGTGCGGGTTAGAGAGGGAGAGAGAGAGAGATAGAGAGAGAGAACTGAAAACCGATCGATTTATCGAAGCTTCACCGGAACGTTCGGGTCACCGCCAGCCGGATTGGGAAAGAGCTCGGAGCATCAATTATTTATCGGTAAATGAATGATGCATCGCGTACATGCCACATTAAACAGTCACGGCCGATCTATATACATACATACAGACCCACATATATGTTGTAACGTTATGGTATGGTGCGTACGTCGAACAATTTTGGTACTAGAGCGTGGATGAAGGTCTCGGCCGTTTGTGTCTTGGCCCATGAAAAGAAAGAGGACTCGTGAGGGGTTCGGCCGCCCCCGTCTGCGTTGTTGCGTGAGGCCAGGTAAAAGCTACGAAAAGAGATAAAGGTGGTGAATAAGTGAGCAAGAGGGAGAACGTGAAGATCGTGAGATAAACCCCCCGGGAGAGAGAACAACTGGGGGGTGAGTTTGAAGAGGAACGGGAAGAAGGAGAAGAACCTCTGTGAAACGTGAGGGTGCTAAAAAAGAAAAAAGACGGAATAATAAAGAAGGGGGGAGACGCAGAAGAGAGAGAGAGAGATGGATAGACAGTACAGACAGAGAGAGGAAAATGTACATGGACAAAAAGAGAAAAATGTGGATGAAACGTGGGGTTGGTACAGCGTGGCCTGGGGAGGCGGAGGTAAAAGGGGGATAGGGTCGGAAACACAGGGACGCGGCCTTTACGACCCATTTATTGTCCTGGACGGACATACAGCGCGCTGTGTGGTACCGCATTAGCCACAAACAGAGGTCTCTAGCCGGACAAAATTAGAGGAATACCTGCAACGCGACAGCGGGACGCGACTCGGGTGAGGGATGGCCGTGGGTGGAGTCGGAGGACGGAGTTTCAGCGCCAACCTTCTCCCCCGCTCCCCCTCCCCTCCCCGCGCCCGTTCCCGGAGTGGATGAGCGTCAGAGAGATTGGGGAAAAAGAGGAATGGAAATCAGAAAAATGGGAAAACACAAAGACGAAGATGAGGAGTGAAAATTAAGGGGATGAAAACGAGCGAAGAGGAAAATGATGAAGTTCGGGGAGAGGCGGGGGGATGGAACTTTCGGTGGCGAGGCTTTGAAGATTCTCGTAACGGTTACGAACGGTGTTACACAAACATCGACAGACAGACACGGATGGAAATTCGGTGGTGGTATGTATATACGGTTGAGCTCAACGTTGTGTCGATATCGGAAGGATCCTGGGAGAGCAAGTGCCAGCACACGTTGGCATTTGTCATAGGCCCAGAGATGCTGGTAGCCCCCAACGACGAGCGGGATGGGATGAAAAAAAAAAAAAGAAATAACGAGTGAAACGAATTGGAGAAATCCTTTTGGGCGACAAACGACGACAAAATTAGAGGAGAGCAGCGCAGGGTGGAAAATCATTGGAAATGAGGAATGTTTAAAGTGGAACGAGTGGGAAGGCTCACGGTTGACCGATGTGAACGAATGAACCGGGAGAACATCGGACACAATCGATTCTGTAATATTATATACATATATATATGTTTGATGTATGAAGATATATGTGCCGAAGCCTGTATGGGTTACGACCCATTTTAAAGGGTTATATACGGATAAAAAATGCTGATAAATGTGGAAAGTACATGCACGAACCGACTGATTTGATTTTGCTTCGGTTATTTCGAATGTCTGGATCTTCAGGATGAGAAAATTTGACTGTTCGATTTGGGGAAGAAACGGAGGTATTAATTGTCGCGATTAAATGACTAATTTGACACGTTACACGTGTTACATGCCTCGTACGTCGTATTTCTGGCTGCGACCTCGGTTGATCAATGATAACGAGAGACTGGAATTTCCAAGATGAATTTACTGAATGGCCAATCGTACAATTGTTCCATGCTCGCTAATAGACATAAATCCCTGCAACTCAGAGACAAACGCAAATAGAAAAATGTTCAAGTCCATCAAATTCATTATTTCACAATTTCCGAACTCAATGCCATCGAACGCCATTTGATCGTCGGATATCGACTCTATCACCAATTCAAGCCCTAAACCACCGAGCAAACAGCCATTTCCGATGATAAAATCCACCCAAACGTGAAAAAGAAAATTACAACTTCGACCCCCAGCATTTCTATATACCAAAAAAAAAAACACAGAAAAACATGATAACAAAAAATATTATTTTTGCAATTCAATTCTGAATCGACGTGATGTGCTCCAAAGAACGAAGCCCAAGAGAGTGAGTACAGTCGGTTCCGAACGATGTGCCGGGTCTCTGTAGACTCTTTCGACGATGGAAAGGTGGAAGGGTTGGGGAGGGGGTGAGGGGGAGGATTCTTCGGTGTGTTATCTTTGCGCTTCGATCGAGCGGGGTGGGCCATCGTGCCTCGCACCACGATATTCGTTTCGGTATAACGGGTCGAACGGGGTCCGAAGAGCTGGCAAGGGTGGCGGGGCGAGGGGGGGGGGGCGAACATGGGCGCGCGAGCGACCGCAGGCATGTGTTACGGTTTCATAGCTAACAGCCGGTGCGGATTTAGTTCCTAGGTGAAGCTCTCTCGAACTAACCGTGAGAGCTTTCTCTCACTCGCGAAGCTCATAGCCCCGGACAACGCGTTGCTACAGAAAGCTCCGGTCCCGCACGGTTGGGTCTCTCGTTGGGTTTGTAGGTTTGCGCGTGGAACGATGGATAGATGGACCGCCGTGGATACCCGTGACGATATCGTCGTCATCCGGTCGCCACCCCGGCCCCCCGTGCCCCCCCCCCCATTACCCCGCAGTCACCTCTCGGATCGCTCTCGGTTTCTCCTTCCCAAATGAAAACTTCACCCAGAGAGACCGATGGTCGGAGCCACGCTCGCTCGTCGGGAGCCACAGACACAAACTCCCAAAACTTTTCCTTCGCCGATAGCGCCTCCACCCCCCCCCCCCAGCCCGGGGGTTCTGAATCTCCTCTCTTTCTGTCTGCCAACCCCTAGTCGGCTTCGCTCGAGCAACCCACAGCCGAGAGGGTAATCTCCGTCTCTGTTAGCAACGCGTTCCGCTTCTCTATTTCGTCCTTCGTCGTTGTACTTGGTCCTCATGGTCCTCCATCACTGACTCCGTTCCCTCTTTGTTTTTCACGTCTTCGTCCAATCTTCGCTGTTTTCCAACGTTGCCCTCTTTCTCGCACTTTCACACGCAGACGTACAAACGTTGGACAAACGTGAGTCGTCTTTTACCCACCCGAATTTCTACGTCTTCTTGTTCCTTCGTTCTTCGGTCTTCTTCTTACTGTCGTCTTAACGCCGTACCGTGGATATATTTCACGACCACGACGACGATTTCCGTTCTCCCAAGCGGCACCCCCATCCCGATTCCCGTCTGCGTCTCTCTTACCCACCCTCTCTCTCTCTCTCTATCTCTGTCTCGGTTTTTCTTTTTTCCCACTCGAGAAACGACCTGTAATTCGTGGATTTATTCCGTCGGGGATATTATTAGAATAATAAGGGCTCGAGGAGAAAAGAAACGTGGAAAACGTAAATTAGAACGCGTCGAAAGTGCGAGGGTGAGATTTTTGCGGGGGTGGGAGGGCAGTCGGAAAACTCGAGTGGGAAAACGTGGATGAACGAAGGACAATGAGGGATGCTAAGGAGTTTGCCGGGTTCGTGTAGCCCTCGATCCTTGGAAAATGGCGTGAGAGACTGACGGAGCAGTCGTCGCGGGGGAGGATGAAGCGAGGTTGCCGAGATGTATACGCGCGGAAAACATCGTCGCCGGGGTCTACGACCAACCAACCCCCTTAGCTCGTTTACCGTATTACAAGCCGCGCATCTACGTCCGTAATTATTTTTCGTCTGCCCCCCCCCCCCCTCCACCCTCGCTTCTCCTAGTTTTGTTACAATAAACCGTCACATTGTAGCTGTGAAACCCCGACGAGGCCAACGACGCGGGCTAAAGGACATCCTGAAGAACCCGAGCCTGGGTTGTCTGCATCAAGGTTTGCCGAGACAGGACCGCAGCCACTATAGGTACCGAGGACATTTCCATCCTTCCGTCACGACGCTCTCCGAGCTTTTCGTGACTGTCTCGCGCTGCACAATGATTCAATGCTTGCGAACATTTTGAAGGGGTTATGACACCAGAAGACAAAGATAAATATATTTAGAAAAACATAAAGACATTTTCTTCTCAAACGTTGAAGTAGCAATATGATTTTGAGGCAAGACCGATGTTAATATTGTTTCGTTCGTTGTTGTGGTTTGATCGATTCTGCCAAAGTGATGATTGTTTCAGAAAAACGAATATACAAGCTTGTTAACAATCATTTTCATGGGACTAAATGCACTAATCGATTTTTAAAGACTTGTACGAAGACTTTGGCTACTTATTTTTATTAAATTCAATTTTATATGATTATTGTGGGCCATTTTGAAAAACGTGTGCCAACTCATCCGGACTTATCTCATGGTAAAGATTGTACGTAGATTAGATACCTGAATTGTGAATACATTCCAGGTATTAGTCACGTAGAAAGAAAAGTTACCCTCCATGTTTATTTCGAACACGATAATGCTGTCATATGCTATTTGCAATATGAATTATTTCCGACACGCAAATTCTCGAGTATTGTATTCTCACCGCAAACCCGTGAAACAGCTTCGAAACATTTTCCGTTGGATAACACCCACATACACACGCCTTCGTGCAAAATCCACGAATAACAATAACAATAGTTCACGAAACGCAGTACGAAACAATAACGTAAATTCTATGGGAAATTAAATGCATATACTCGGAATCGTAGAATGAAAAAAAAAAAAAAAAAAAAAAAAAACTGTCACGGATCAAACGAACAATGGGAAACGGAACACAGTATCGCGATAAACGTGTGTGTGAGAACGTATTCGCGTGCGTCGAAGTGCGGGCGTTGATGCGTTGATAACTTACAATTATCATTAATACAATTTAATCGGCTTTGCATGCCAATTAATTCATGTCGGGCCGTGCTTTCACTCGCCCCCTCCCCTCTCTCGCTCTCTCTCTCTTCCACTCTTCTATTATCCTGTCTTCTCGTGGCTCCTGAAGCGAGTCCTGGCTGCCGAAACAACCGAGTAAAATCACAGCTCGGTTGGAATAATTGCGATGCAAATGAGAGTTTCGTAGCAGCCGAGCAGATGAATTAAAAACATCTGGTTGGCGGGTTGAACGTGGAAAAGGTCTGTTGAAGCGTGTAAGAGAAACGAGAATGGACTTTGTCGTCTCTCTCTCTCTCTCTCTCTCTCTCTCTCTCTCTCTCTCTCTCTCTCTCTCTCTCTCTCTCTCTCTCTCTCTCTCTCTCTCTCTCTCTCTCTCTTTCTCTTACGTACGAGATTTTCTTTTAATAATCCGCGCCAGCTAGCGTTCCCGCTGGGCTAGGCAGTCCTCCTCGTCGTCGTCCTCGTCGTCGTCGTCGTCGTCGACGGAGCGCGAAGGCCGTCGGTGGCAACGAAATACGTTGATAATGCAGAATTTAATCTAATCTAATCGAATTTCCGTGACAGCGTGAAGAGAAGAACGAAGAGAAGAAAAACCGGAAATACGAAACTGGCATTGCGAATTTGAAAAAAAAAAAAAAAAAAGTATGAGAAAAAAAACACGTAGACGGTTGTGAACCCCGGAAATGTCTCTGGTGTATATGGGGCTTGCAATGGGGATTTTCTTAGAGAGAGAAAATCTCGCGCCCGAACGAACAAACCCTACCTGTGCCAATGAATTCATCTCGACTCCGACGTTATCTCGTATTTCGCGCTCTACAAACTACCCCCTCCCCTCCCCTCGCCGGATTTTCCTTGCAACGCTCCGAACCACGTCAACGAAGTCTTTGCTCCCGTCTTAATCAAATCCAATATGTGACAAACTAGAAATGTGACTGGGTTACGTCGAATGATTATGGGAATAAAGAAAAAAACTCCGTCATCCGCGAACATCGATGGAAAATGGTCGCTCGAGTGGATCCGAGCACTTGGCACACATCGCCTATTGTACAATTCATTTTTCACGACAAAAATGTGAGGCACGAATTCTCACCCACCTTGATTTTTTACCTGACTCGAATAAAATTTGCTACGTACGAACGCGTTTATATAGAATTGTTTTTTTTTTTTTTTTTGTATACCGAAATGCTTGGAATATAATTTTTATGGATGTTTCAAAAAAAAAATGAAAAATTGCGTAATCTCTCAATTACACGAATGAAATGTTCGGATTAATTAACCGGATAGTTTTTCACGTACAGTGAAAAAGTGTAATATTTTCATTCGGGAGATTTTCGTTGAAATTATTCGGCTGAGGATTTCGAGGATAATTTCATTGTTATAGGTAGCTTATGTATCTGTATAAATCGTGTGGGTGCGAGTTTTTTCATTCGTATTTTTATCTTTGTATACATTTACATGGATAATGTACTTCACGACTGATGCAATAATCGTATGATGGTGGATTTTGCAGTTGTAATAGGATTTTCGCAATAACGTAAATTTTTATCCGCAGAGCTCTGCATAGGGCTTACAATTTAGTTATTGTGCAAATGGCCGAGGCATCGTCAAGTACGACGGATAGCATTATATACATATATAAGTAAATAACCCATTTCGAACTTTTTTCCACATTTACGAATGAAAAACTTTTTAATATTCGATCCGTCGTTGATTGAATCACAATTTTTAAATTAATTAAAATCTAAATTAACAAAATAAAATAAAAAGAAGAATTTAAAAAAATAATAAACCTTTCACACATCCATTGCTTTCAACTGTAAAGCGAACAAAAAATAAATAAAGAAAATTTAAAAAAACTTTCACCGATGCGCGACGTGGAAAAAAATTTAACTTCCCGAGTTCATTCCCGTCGAGATAGTTTTTCGTTAATCACGAAACTACGTCGGGCATAAAGCACACTCGAAAAGTTATGCAACCCGGTCCGGTTACAAATATTGAAATAAAAATTGATATTCACGGCTGTGTCTCGTGTTGCCCCACGTCGGGGGGGGGGGGGGGGTGGGATTCTGTGTTCCCGTCTGCGACGTCGGGCCAAAGGAAAATCGGCGAGATGAAGAGCAGCCAGAGGGGCAGGACGAAGCGAGAGGCGAAGGGGGAGGGTGGAAGCGCCGTGAGAGCGAGAGAAAGGGGTCGGGTTAGTCGGGGCGGAGCAGGATGAAACGTTTCTCCGTCTGACTGTGATCCGTCAACCGGAAACGACGCAATTTGCATGAGGAATCGAGGGGGGAAGGGGGTGAAAGCGCGAGAGGAGGATTTTGCGGATGAGCATAAGCAGGAAAGCCGCAAAAGCCATGGACCTACGGCTGTCCTCTCCATTCCCTCACTCTCTGTAATTTACGAAAAGTCGCGTACGCGACAAGATAGATATATATATATATATTTATATACTATATATATATATAAAGGTGATCCATCGAATTCGATCGATGAAGCGTCAAACCGATAGCCACACGATAAACCACTCCGAAGTTCGTTCCCATCGGGCACATCGTTTTCCGTCGTTGATTTTCTTCCTCTTTCACGTCTCACCCCCCCCCCCCCCGCCCCCCAGCCTTCTCTTCGGTGTCTCTGTACGTTTTCACGACAAAACGCTGATTCACCGCTGATAGACTCTTTAGCCATTTCCTCGGTGGTAAATCCTCGCCAATGTCTTTTCACTTCGGGGCCATGTTATCCCATCGTCTGATTTGTTCGACGTTCACGTCTACCCCTCACCCTCGTTTATCGAACGTCACCTCTATATATATATATATATATATATATATAGACATATATATACGTAATACGACGTTTCACTTTGTCTCACAAATAATATTGTGTTTATTATCGTTGTCGTATAGTACCAGTGTGAATTCTTGGCAGCATTGACAGTTTGAAAAATTCGCTTCCTTTGATTCCTCTGTGAGGAAGCATTTTTATATTTTGTTTGCTATCTAAAATTCGAAGGAAACAAATTGCGAGTTTTTAACTTGAAGCTTGTTTTGATATTTTATGATGGTCAAATCTGTAATATTTCAATGTCTTGTCAAATTTCAATACTTGGAGGAATTTCCACTTAATTTTATATCAAGTAACCCTGATTGTTGATCACGGTCTCACAGCTTGCTCTATGAAGAAACAAAAATTGTTATTATCATTTTATTTAAAAAATTCCGTGTCATATTTCGTTATGGCTTATGAGAGAAATTATTATTTTGTATGGATTACGTGATCATTAGACTTCGGATATTATCCGCACGAGGATTTTTTATTTTATTTATTTTTATTTTTTTTATAGTGCCATAAATCTGTTCGTGAATTTCGTCGTGTGGCAGGTGCTGAAAAATTTCACAAAGGAAAAAACGATTGGTGCTTATATTATCAACCAATGCTATATCGTGTGGGTGTGTACATATATATATATATATATATGTATTCGATTACAAAGCGCGCGGGCTAACTGTTTTTTTTTTGTTTGTTTTGTTTTAAATTTCTTTTGCCACGTTACCATGCACGTATATATTTATATATCACGGACCCGGACTATTGGAACGTCAAATCGCTTGACGAGCACTCGATAAATTCATTAAATTATAACTCCGTGTCGATAAACGTTCGAGTATTTCCGGCGGATGGTTTTCCAATTTTCATTGATTTCGTTTTCATTTGGTACGTCGACAAAGACAAAGAGAGCGAGAAAGAGAGAGAGAAAGAGAGAGACGTAGAGTTTTACCGGTCATATCGGCCTTTTTGTTATTTGCATTAATTTGTCGGTTGAGATGATGGCAAACATTCCAAGTGGTGACGCTGTTTCCGATGCGACCTTTTACTATTGGTTTTCGTGTCACCTTCGTCTTTCCCGTTTAGTTCCGCCGCGAGGCAATTCACGAAGAGTGCGGGAGGGGCGAAAGAACGAGAAGAGAACTTTCAAGAATGCAAATATCCCATCGATCGTTATGATATTTATACAAACCAAGTGTTTTGATGAGAGAAAGAGAGACAAGATGGCTGGATTTTCGTTGGAAAATCCAGCTTTTGCACCACAAAGAACGACCGAGAACGAGAAAGAGAGATGGAAATAAAGAAAAAAAAGAATCGTCGACGTTCGGCTACCACATACTCGATTTTCGTCAGATCGATAGACCGGTTCGATGAATCCCGGTCGCCCAAAGCCCGTGGACTTGGACGTCGAATGAGAAAAGTCGATTGACTCGTGAAGTTATTACACGTCGTGACGTTGGGTACCGAAGTTCGGTCGGTATCGATGGGAAGCACTCTTTGATCTCACTCTCTTTTCTCTCACGCTCTTAACGGATTTTTTTTTTCTTCGTTTTTTTTTCACCCTCATACTTCATACCCCACTCGCACACTTTCTCTCTCCATCATCGGGTTCAACACTTTTTGTTTTTTTTCATCCTTCGTACTTTTTCCTCGTCGTACGTTTCCCGGAACGTACACTTTGTCGTGTACGAAGATGACGCCACCTGTGCGCGGGTAACAAAACGAAAGATCTAAGAAAGTAAGAAAAAAACGGCAAGAGAAATATATATGTAAAAAGAAATGGGGTGGGACGGGGGGGGGGGGAAGAAGAAGTGAAATGGAGGATGGAAGGGGAAAGGGAAGAAAAATATGAGCCTGGATGGGAAAGAAAGATCTGACAAAGTTGATCTCATTGGTGCACCTGGAATAGGGTCGTGCATCGTGAAAACAGTCCATATGTGCCACATAGGTAACCTATCCCACGGTAAAGCTCTAACTTCCCATATTCTTTGCTCGCTCGCCGATTTCCGACTCCAACGTTCCAGCCCCCACCCCCCCTTTCCCCCGACTCGCGACTTTACTTGGAAATAATATGGCAATTCTATGGCAGTTCAGAATTCACGACGGAATAGATATATATATATATACATATGAGGAAGTCGTAAGTATGTGTACAGAACTTTGACGTCAACTTTTCAATGAGACTTGTGTAATACATGCACGCAAACACACACACGGAGAGAGGGACCAAGCAGTGCGCCATCTGACGGTCTGCGTGGAGTCTCACTTCACTCAATTTTAATTCTTTGAATTTTCAACTAATTTCGTATTGCTACCAGTATTGAATTAATTTATACAAAAACGAATTTTTTACAATATTCTTACGCACTGAAAAAAGAATGAATGAACCATTGATTTTGAAGCGAGGTGCTTGTCCCAAAATAAATCTGCCCAAAATAAATTTTCTCATTTGTGCCATTCAACATTGTCCCAAAATTCGATATGCGATTCGAGCAACAACGAAAATGTGTCACAGACATATTCCATTCATTCAATCATCTATATTTAATTTCCTATTATTTCCCATTAACCATACAGGTGCATAGTAATATCAATGACACAATATTTCGATGCTTCGACTTTACAACTTGTCAGTCATTCGATTCATAAAAGTAATTATGAACTTCATAATACATTTTTGCAAAATTCATCGCTGCACTTGTCGAACAATTCCATAACAGATTTTTTTTCGTCAATGTTGTTATCATCGAATATTCCGAAACCCGGAAAAGCAGATTTATCATACGCGATATTTTGCGAAATATTAATAACGCATATCGGAATGTAAGATGTGCGCAGGTAAACGAGACGGAGGAAGAAGAAGTCGAGTGTCGCAGAAAGACGATAAAATATGAGGCAAGTATACGACCCGACTGGGATATCTCGCTTTCTCTGCGTCTCAGCAGCCACTCGGGGATGCATGGAATCTTTCACTTTGAAATGCATGCATGGAAGCTCTGACTCTGACTCTAACTCTGCTCCTGCTGCTGCTGCTGCTGCTGCTGCCACGGTTGCCACTGCTGTTTCTGTTGCTGCTGCTGCTGCTGCTGCTGTGATATGAGATATCATAAGCCACTTTTTCTCGCTGGTATCCAAGAGTTATACTCCCTTTGACATTGAATCCAATCGGCTGTATCGATACTCGAACCACCGTTCGTTTTTTTTTTTGTTTTTTGTTTTTTTTTCCTTTTTGGGTTTTTTTCTGCTGCTCTGGAAATCCTTCTTTCTCATTTTTTTCGAGAAAAAATTTAACAAAAAAAAGAAAAAAAAATTCCTTTCAATAATCCGCCGAAAAATTGTACGAAACATTTCTATCGTTCTGTTTCCCAGGTTTTTTCCGCATGTTGAACAGTTTCCGCGTGGAAATCCTTCGTGTAAAAGCTCCCACTCCGGTCGACGCGATGGCAACACGAGTTATCCGCCGGAAAATCGAGTTAACTTTTTGTTTTTGGTTTGTTTGTTTTTTTTTTTTTGTTTTTCCTTTTTTTTCGTCTTCCGCTTCGGGAATTATTATGAAACACGTGTAACTTTTGTGAAATTTATAAGCCGGTTGTTAATCCCATCAGAACGTCGTGATTAACACACTCGGGGAACGACTTTTAATGCGGAAATGGTTGGAAAGAAATGTTGGTCATCTGTGCGACGGAATTATTTATAATGAGCCTAGGATCGCGGACATCGTAATTCAGCAATTTTTTTGTTTTTCCATTTTTTCAAGCATTCGCATTGTTATGAGCGAATGCTAGCAATCGGATTGTCGGTATTTAAAAAACTTATACTTCGATGTAATTAAATTCTCAAGAAAATGTCGAACGTTTTTTAACGATCGAAAAAAATTATACTAGGTCTCAAAAATGTCATATGATGACTTATAATCACTAAAAAAATATCAATAAATGCAAATAGGTTTTTTTCGCACTTCAATAATCATCGATAAGTTTTTTCCCCTTTTCTTCCATAAATTATTATCTCCTGCATCACAATAAAACCAATTTTCTTTCCATGATTCATAAGTCCTTCGTATTTTTCGTCGTAAATTATCACTCCCTGCATCACAATAAAACTAATTTTCTTTTCTGCATCACACGTCCTTTGTCTTTGTATTTCGTGAATTATTATTTTCCGCATCGTGATAAAGATGCCAATTTGAGTAAAATATATATTCCCGAACAAACCGCAATTTGTACGAAACCAAATGTAATTGTAATAATTCATCACGTCCGATTGTCGAATCGAGGAACGAACGAAGGGGCCAAAAGAATAATGCTCGAGCCCGGCCACATCAAAACCAGGAACGGTCGAACGAAGCTACGATGAATTTCTCGTTTGTTCCAACTAACCAACTGATTAGTCCCATTAGCCAGTTGATCGTTGCAATCGTCGAACTTATCGACGATCATTATTCAACCACTCGTTAACTCGTGGGCAACCAATAATTTTTCGTCATGGCCAGCCCCCCTCCCCCCCCCCCCCCGCACCCACAGGTGTGCTCAACCGTGATCACGAATTATCCCACGAAAAATTTTCCACGATCGATCGATAACCCACGATGGACCGTGACAAACGATAACGATGAGATCGATCGTAAATTTTTGCTTCAATCACGCTCACGAAATTCCATCATTGTTCGAAATATATATTATTTCCGTGATAGTTTCCCGGATTTTTTTCGTAGAATCGAAAATTGATTGAAAGGGCGAGGGAAAGAAAATTAAAAAAAATAAAAAAAAGACTGAATCGAGATACAGCAGCCGAACGTTGAAACAAAAGAGTAACAAAATTACAACTACCCGCTCGACGAACCCGACGAATTGAATTATCCAATCGTCATTAAGCTCAATTTAGATTGATCACAGCCTTTCTCTCGGTACATAAATCTCCGAGCGAGTCCATCAAACTGTAAAGGTGCTTGGAAAATCTTCGTCCCTTCGGTCTCAAATCTCGAGGGCCAAAAGATGTAAAAAAAAAGAAAAAAATGTTTTTAATCACGAGACAGTTGCGTCAAATCCCATTCGTTGCAGTCATAAAAGCCCAACTGCAAAAAAACAATCATACAATTTTCGCGCAATTATGATATCTTAATGATGAATTCATCGCGAAAGATCCTCGACGAAGGTTAAAAAACCAAAAAGGTATCGCCCTGAGCGAATAAAATCCTCACCAGGCAGCGACGAACGTAAAAAAAATCCAGAAATAAATCAAATATAATTTTTCAAAAACAATACAAAATAATAAACTAAAATGTGACGAAAAAAACAAACAAACAAAAGAACAAACTCCCAGACGAATTCCATTCGAGCGAAAGTGCACAAGATCGCGCCAACGCCAGAGAGCCAGTGATGGAGAAATAAAATAAAAAAATAAAATTTAAAAAAAAAACAGAAGAAGAACGAGAAAGATAGCCGGTGCGCCGAGAGAGGCGTCCCCGCTCGCCGCTCGTGTTAGTCGTCGGGGAACAATTTATCCTCGTCAGCGCTAGTCCTCGCGGACTGGTGAGGATTCGTCCTTTCCTCGTAGCCGCCCCCCGGAAAGCCCCGTTCGCTCTGTGCTTTGCTGGCCGATGCCTCCCGGCACGTTACACACACACACACATATATATATATACATAAAAAACACATATATACACGAGCATCCCGGTCCCCACGCGCGCGCCGAGGGGAAGCGACGTTCCGGAGCTCGTCGAGAGATCGTTGGGCCGTCGAGTCGTTTCGCGACGACGGCACACGGGGCTCGTGGGTGCTTTATAGCCGGAAGTGAACTTGTCACATCGAGAATTCTAATGCCACCGAGGCCGAAGCGACTCGTCGCTTTCTCACCGTAGCCACAGCGTTTCGCTATTCTCTCTCTCTCTCTTTCTCCACGTCACCCCCCTGGCCCCTGCCCCTTCTCCTCACCTTCTCTTCCCATCACCCCGCCACGTCGTTTCGCTTTGAGGCCGGTGGGAGGGCGGGGGGGGGGGAGGCCCCAACCCTTCGAGAATTCCCCGCGTGTTATCGATACCTGTTGCTCCCGGGGTCTCCCTTAATCTCTTTATCAAGAGGAGCGAAGCGAGCTCAGAGTCGACAGAGTGAGAGAGTAGAAGGGGTTCGAATCGTGCGCGATCGCTGATCCTCATCTATGTAGTGGATCATTATATATGTACATAGACGTGCACTAAACATATATACATATATCTTTGTGGACGAGTAAATGTCAGGTCTGATTTAAGACTCTGAGGGTACATATGGGGACGGACCCGACAATTTTAACGATGCAACGCTCGATACTGGGTCCGGTCCCCATATTGACATATTGTGTGTAGCGTGTATATATGGCATGGACTGTGAAGGCATCGAGTCTAGCAAGACCGTAGCACAACGTAGCTGCGGCTAGTGCACTGCCTTTTCCACTACCACCATCCCCATTGCCGCTACCCCTTTGATAGTGTTTGTAACAGCGATGCTGCCAGCAGCAGCAGCAGGAGCATCGTCAGGGATAGCGGATAGGGGATGGGAAATGATTCTCATCCCCCTCGCGGAATCAACTCTCCTCCCTCCCCCGCCCCACCTTCGCCCTTGCCATTCTGTTACCTCAACTCGGAGACCCGGTCCCGCCGATGCCACGGGGAAGGAGGATCGATGCCCCATGCACTATTCGCGTATCTCATGCATTTTCAATTCACGTTTAGTGCCTTCGGCCGTAAGTTAGCCGGGAGTGACTCTCGCCAGGCGTGCTGCATTGCGACTAAGCCTCTTCCCCGCGCTCCATTCCCACATAAACCCACCCCCCCGTCCCCTCGCAACCCCCCGCTCGTCGTTGCTCCATACCAATGGACTTTTCTCTTTTCTCCGTCCATATCATCCCCTCACCGTCCTTCGCTACCCCAACCCTCACGGTTTCGTTCCCACCCCTTTTCTTTCGGTCTGTCTATCCATTTGGTACTTCGTTGTCCACGTGCCGTGATGTATAGCTTATGTATATACGCTTACAGTCTACCGTGGCTATAAGTATGCGTCATGAGGTGTGTTGAAAAGAGTCGAGGTTTTTTTATTCTAACGGTGGCTCGTACGTTTGATGCAAATTATATCAGCAGGCAGCTGGCAAAATTTGACCCCAGTCGGATTGTGTTTAGAGGTTCCGCTCTCGCGAATTCGATTTTCGCCTTTGATTGACACGTGAACCTTTTGTTTTCAGTTGCAATTTATTTTTCCCGGTAAATGAAGAATTCCGGGAATGGAAATCAAGTGCGATACGTAGTATTGAGGTAATTAATTGGAAACTGACGAAAAAAAAGTTTAACTTTTTTAAAAATCGTGAAACAAAGAATTTCCATATTTCGAGTGACCTAAATACCTATTATTGAGGTCATACTTACTTTCTATCCCCGAAATTTTTTATTTACCGGAAAAATTAATTGCAACAAAAATAAAATGTTTTTCGTGTTAACGAAAGGCAAAAACGAATTCGTGAAATCGTAACCTCTGACTATTGTCCGATTGGGCTCAAATATTTGACAGATGACACCTAATAGTATCCACTTCGAATGTAGGAACTGCCAGAAAAATCGAAAGACATTGCCTTTTTTCAACACACCCTAAAGTATATATATATATTAAGCTTGTGAGCATTTTCTCTTTCTCTCGTTGTTTCTCCATCGGTCCGTTCCCTTCGCTCTGGCCCATCGGCGACCAAGCGGTCGACCCTCAACCCACCCTCTTTCTCTCATCTCTTTTATCCCATTTCCTCTCACGCCGATCGTCCGTGCATTCCCTATGCTCTCTTTCTCTTTCTCTCATTCATTTCTATCTTTCTCCCTCTCCATCTCATTCTCTCTCTTTCTCGTGCGTCTCTCTTTTCCTCGTTCACTTGGCCGCCGCACAGCCCGGCTTTTCCACTCGTTCTCCCTTTGTCTCACGTTTCTGCGGTTCGCAGTCATGCGGCTGCTTACAATTTTCGCTGCGCACCGATGCACGCCCGAAAAGCGATAGAGACGAAGCAACGTGCTGGGAGAAGCACCAGCAGCAGCAGCAGCAGCACCGGTGGCTCTCGGACCAATGCCCGGACCGCGACGCGGCCAGCAGCGCACGGTGAGAGTTCGATCGATCGACAAAAGCCAGGGGGGTGGAGGGCAGAGGGGGGGATGATAATAGCGTGGGGAAACGATGCCGGGTAACGGGTATGGGTCCGTTATCCGCGTTATAGTATTCTGTCGAGAGTTGCGTTTGAGGGGTGCGGGGGGAAGGGGGTTACGGTGCGAACGTGGAATATACCACGGAATTCATTAATTCATTAATAATCGCGTCCTTGATGAGGTACCTATATCTACGGTTACGTTCACTTGCCTCGCTGCATCGCGCTAAACGACCGTTTCGCCATTCGATTATCCACGTGCGTATGTATGAACGGTACATATCACGTAATATCGCACATGAAGGTGGTACGTTGTGGGGGCAAGGGGGAAGGGGGGTGGGGGTGTATGTGCATGTATTACACGAGTATTTCGTTGTCTCGAATCTCCTTTGCCCACAATTGCATGTGAGTATGTGTGTGTGTGATTCACATTGGTAAAGTGATGTCGTGTTTTACGGACCGTTTCGTGACAAAATGATGAATCCGAGCGAAAAGAATCGCGGACATTGATGCTTGAAAAATAGATCGTTCGTTACTGTGAAATAAAATTTGGTAAATTTGTAAATTGCGTGAGAATTTTTTTTTTTTAATTGTCGGCGGCATGAAAAACGAAGGATTTTTTAATTCGATGAAACATTTGTAATCTCCACCATCCATGGCGATGGCGTGTTTGATTGTACTGAAATATAGATATATTATATGTAGTTGCTCAGATGTGAGCAGATCTCGTCGTTGGATAGGTAATTCTTTCGCGATGTTTTTTTTTTACTTGCTAACATTTTTTTCTTTTTAGAAAAAAATGTCAGCAAGTAAAAAAAAGAGAGAGATTTGTTGCCACGAACAAATCTCTCTGCCCATGGAATGTTCTGTACCGAGATAACGCATATCCGTACTCTCATCTGTTTGCATCGTACGCTTAAAATACGTGTAAAAGATTTCCAATAAATCATCGTCGATATAATAAATTATTATTATTTTCAATTAAACCGCACTGAAATCGTAATCGAGTTAGATGTACGATCGGACGATCAATAAGCTAGCTGATAGAGCGAGAAAGAAACCAAGAGAGCGATAGAGAGAGAGGGAGAGAGATAGAGAGAGAAAGAGAGTGAGACACAGAGAGATGGGGAAGGGAAAACTAATTCGGCTAACAAATTGCTCGCATACGGGATATTTAATATGATTATGCACCGAGAGATGCAATTATATCAAAGACCACTTTGACGTCACGCATAGCTCGGCTTTGTTTGCCTATACTCTTGGCTTTCCCCACCCATCTCTCTCCTCTCTCTCTCTCTCTCTCTCTCTCTCTCTCTCTCTCTCTCTTCGGGGAAAGCAATTCGACCATAAATCCGTCGAGCCCCAACGATGCTGCACGATAGCAACTTGCATCGTACTATATATCTTGTATCTGCGTACGCGTAGACGCGACTTGATGTACAATGCTAACATAATGTTATATATATATATATATATAGGATTTCAAGCGAGGGACACGTATAGGATCTGTCCGGGGACTCGTGTGACTTGCACTTGGAGAAGTGCGTTGCTCTGTACCAAGTATACATATTGTATATATATTAGGGTGGACCTTAACAGGGGTATTGTCGAATTTTGACAAGTGCACCCCTCAGATAGGTTCGAAATGAATAAATAAAAATATGTGCAAAATCCTAGTACTGTAGTCCAATGAGAAGACGTGGCTGTGAGCTCGTTTTGTTTCCCATTTGGATAACATGGGATCTTCAGACTAACTCGGTAATTATTTTTTCGAGTTGTCCCTAAGCACCCAAAAAATTCTTTATTCACATAAATCTATTGTTAATGGTTATAACCACTCGTACATTTTTTTACGAGATCTCACCTGTATATTATCGATACCGGCGAACCGATGAACGATGATAACAACTGACAAACGATTTCAACACAAATTGAAATTTATTCGTGTTTATGTCTTGTTAAAAAATGTACGAGTAGTTATACCCATTAACAATAGATTTATGTGAATGAAGAATTTTTTCGCGTGCTTAGGGACAACTCGAAAAAATAATTACCGAATTAATCTGAAAATCCCATGTTATTCAAATGGATAACAAAACGAGCTTACAGCCACGTCTTTTCATTGGACTACAGTGCTGAGGTTTCGCACATATTTTTATTCATTTATTGCGAACCTATCTAGGGGGAGTGCACTTGGCGAAATTTGTCAACACCCCCGTTAAGATCCACCCTAATATATATATATACATATGTCTCGAAGCACCCAAGCAGAATCAGCATCAGGAGCGGGGGCAACGGCAATTGCAGCATCGTTGTGCATAATGCCGGGGGATGCGTTGCTCGGTATTTTGTCCGATTTCGAGGTGGCTCTGGGTCGTGTTATATTGCCACTGCTACCGCTCAACCACCTGACCGTCATTCTAATCGGTCGTCGGGGTGCAACGATTCTCACTCCATCTTTCTCTCTCTCTCTCTCTCGGTCTCCCCGGCTATCCATTCTCCACCCTCATCATCCCACGCGTGTGTCCATGTGCGTGGAATCGTCGATCTACGTACTGGCGTGGAGGAGCGATCGCACCCGGAGCCCATACACCGGTAATGATAATCGTTGTTCCGCGGAGAATTCGATATCGATTACCGATTACGCGCCGATGGCCCGATTCGTATGAGAGCCACGGGGTTAACTGATGAGAGAAGGAGTGAGAGAGATAGAGACAGAGGGAGAGAGAGAGAGAGAGAGGAGGAGGAGGAGTACTTCGGGAGGAGGTCACACCACAAGTATCATCGGCAACCCGGTGTGGAACGCGAACCGAGCGGAGTGGACCATGCCAAAGGGCCATTTCTATACTTGCGCTACATCTCCCATATGTGCCGCGGACAAACGGCCATAACGCATACGTATCCCGGAAGGAACGAATGGAAATGGGAAACCGGCTAATGGATATCTCGTATATTGCGGTCCCAAAATGAACGTTTCTTTTTTTTGTTCTTTTCATATTTTTTTTGTTTCGTTTCTTTTTTATTTTCAATTTCATAACTGCACGACGAGAGCCGATGGCTCGCCATTCGATTTCGTTCTTGACACACTTTTTTACATTTCTAAAATTGCAAAAATAATAATTGAACGAGAAGCAAAACGTTGATTTCTCGTCAACTTTTCAACGAATGAGAAAAATGAGTAATCACAATTGTCGCAACTATCGATGAGTGAAAAATGATCAATCAAAAACTGTCAATCCTTCTCTACGAAAGAACAAAAAATAAAAAAAACAACGAAAGTCCGAAAACAAAAAAAAATATTGGTGCAAGCTTTCGTTAAAAAAAAAAACAGAAACTACTTAAAAAATTCGACGTTATTATCTCGAAACGTGGTCTATGACTTATACGATCACAAAATCGTGGGGGATTTGTGGAAAAAATTGAAATCTCATTTTGATTATTTTTGCATGCAAATATATATATATATTCGAATAAAGGTGAGTAATTTATTTTTCCGTGTTAACCGGTGGTAGCTATATTCACGTTCTCGCAACGCTCGCACGTTCTTTGTAACAAGAATGACCGTTATTAGACCCCCGAGCCCCCCTTCCCCCTTTTCCACTTCTCTCGGCCGTGGTACCTTGGCGGGAGAGTAGCAAGGCGACTGGCTTATATGCACCGCAGAGAATATTTGACTACACCAAGCGTACATAAGCTCGTAGCCGAGAGGATTCCCAACGGTGGATTCACCCTGCTGGAAAACCACGGGCCACCACGACCGACCTTGCCACACACCCTCACGTGTTATATATATATACATGTATGTATATATACGTATATTATTCGTATATAAATGCGCGCTCACGCGGGCCACGGCGAGGCCAGAAAAGAGAGCGGAGGTAACGCGCGAGACCGCGAGCCTAAAAAACCGCGTAAATGCTCCTCTCTCGCGAGCGTTTTGCGGTAAAACGAGCGGGGTTGGGCGGAGGGCGGGGGTGAGGGGCGAGGTAGGACAATCCCGCTCGACGCGTCTGTGGTTCCATGTCCCGACACAGACCACCACCGTTCCTCCCCCCTCCCATACATATGCAAATGCGTTCGTCGCCCCGTTATAACAATTTCAGATACATAAAACGCACACGTGGAAATTATGCGCGAAGCTTAATTACCGCATTTAAACACGTATTTTGTTGAATTTCGAAAAGCCAAAGTTTCTATCTCTCTCTCGTGCGAAAACTCTTTACCCTCCCCCACCGCATTCGTTTTCTCTCTTTCGTACGGCAGGTGCACGCATTCACGATTCGTTAAGGGGCTCGTGACACCGTGTGATTATTGGAAAAATTCGTTGTTTGCTTTTTTTTAGAATTAATTGTTTTTTTGAGTTTCTGAATTTCTTTAAGTTTGAGATAATTGAGAACGTTTTTAGGATACGATTGGAAATTAATTTTTTTGGTGTTTGGTAGCTCGAGTTAACTTGTGCGTTTTTTGAAAAAATCCAAAAATTTCTTACCTCGTTTTTTAAATATTTATCATTATTATTATTATTATTATTTCTTTTTTTAATTCATTATTCGTTACTTCGTAGCAGCGGCCTTGTTTGATTCATAATTAATATTTACAAACTTCCAACCTTTGTTTTGAGAATAGCACAAGCCGTCTTAGATGTTTTTGTTTATTTGCAAGTTGTTTTTTTTCTGGTTTCAGATCGTTCGAGAATTGCTGTTATGGCCACAATTTTTTATGAAATCGAATGTAATTCTAATGACTGACAATTAAAATTATTCGAAACAGATTTTTCGAATATAAATAAATTCGACGCAACAAGCGAAGAATTTGTTTTTTTTTTTTTTAATTTTTTTTATTTATGCCAATATGGGAAAAGACCGTGGTGTCATGACGCCTTAAGGACGACACGTGTGTATCACTCGTGGAAAATGATAGGGCGACCCGTGGATGATTTTAAACCGCGACGCGAATGCACGCGCGCTCGCGCCTCCCAACGTCCTATCTGCGTCGCATTCGTCACCGTCACATCTCGCGGGCCATTTCTACATCCGTACCAATTTCCGTATCACTCGGGGTAATGACGAACGCGTTGTCGGAGAATTTATAACCCTCCGGACCGGGTCACGAGTCGACCGGGGGAGCAACGAGCCACCGGCATTAACGGGGGAAATTAACCTCGATCTATATATACACATGCACACACTCACACACATATAAACACAATCGACACTGTCAGTTTGCGTATCATTGAATTTATCGACATTCCCAATTGATTCACCCATCGAAGCTTGAACGATTATTTCGACCCATCTCAAAATTTCATCGGTTTCTAAAAATAATTCTAACCCAGAAGGTCACTGCCATTTTCGTTATTTCGAGCCATTTCCGTATAGCAAATATCGAAGAATACACTCGAAATACCATCGACTTCCACGATTCACAAATTCTACCGATAACCACCGTTCGATGAAAAGATCATTTTTTATTATTGAAAAATTTCATTTCAAAGCAAATAATGCGATTGGCTTTTGAATTAATTCAATTGATTGATAAAACGATTCGAACGAATTTAATTTGTCGATTCAATCGACGTAGTTTTCCGCAAGTCCCGTGAGAACGTTTTCGTAATTACCTTGTTAAACACGTGAACTACTCGGAAATGCAATGAAACTCGATCAACTCGATTCGACGTAAAAAAATGTTGAAATTAATTTTTTCGTTGATTTCGATTTTATTTCGAAGTACGACATTTTTTGCAATTACACCGTCAAATGTTGCTGCACCTCGTTGCGAATTATTCAAATGCGCGAAGAGCCATTGCGTTTTATAACGAGTTTCGTGATACGTTACGTTCGTTGATATTCGTTCGGTCGTATATGAGTAAATTTTTCAATCACAAACGATATACGTAATTAACCGAATCGTGATACTTCGATGAAAATTATTCATAGGGTAATCGAATAACTCTCGATTACTTCGGTGGAAATTATGAAAAGGATTATGAAGAGTGATGAAAAAAAAAATTATTGGTTTATTTACAAAATCAAATTTTTCGTAACCACGAAACACATCCATTATATAAATTGACGATTGATTCAATTGAAATTCTAAATAAATATAACATTAAAAATACATTTTTATCACCGAGTAACCTTCCCGGCTGGAAAATCAAGTCTCAAATGTAAATTTATCCAAATGCAATGGAACAATATAATTCACATCAATCCATATTTTCACCGATCGACACCAATCGGTTGAACATTGGAAAATCATAAACCAATCACAAACAATTTATCATCGAGGACTGGTAGTCGGATTTACCACAATCAGGTACGATCGACAAATCATTTCCTTAATACAGATTGTGAAGTGGCCCGCACAATCGTACAATTGTTACAATCGAGTGAGGTGGATTAAATCGGAAAGTGAACGATGTGAGAGGCAAAGCCAGAGGGAGAGAGATGGGACCTGAGAGAGAGAGAGAGAGAGAGAATAAAAAAGAGAAAAAGGGACGTACAAGTGCCCTACATCCTCGTACACGCCAACGATGGTCCAATTAATGACGGATATAAATTACTATAGAACCGCTCAAGGGGTTGGCAGTAGTGGGGAGGGAATATGATTCAGATATCGATTCTCAATTACACGTACTATGCATATATATATATACATATACATATCCATGTATTCCCACTGTGTTACAGCTTCCTCACAATTTTTTTTATCTCCCCTCGCAAACTCGCCATTGTGGACTCTTTATCTCACTATCTCCATTTCTCTCTTTCTCTCTTTCTATCTCTCTCTGTGGCTCACCGTTAGAGTTACAGTGCAAATATTCAAGCCACCCACCGCAACACCGGCAGTGCCTCGACCGGGCAAACGGATCGAGTTATTGTAGAGCACACACATATATACATATACATATATATATAGATACCGAAGGTGAGTTGGAGTGCAGTCGAAACCCACGAGCTTCATTTGCAAAACATTTTCGTACACCGGCCGGCTATACCGTGTTGTAATACGTATGTACATATATATATATATATATATGTTCGCCCCGGTCACCGAACGTTACTTTTTCGACGAAACTACACACGGATATCCCATGTTCGTGCAGTTATATGCGTTATGTATATCAACGCCAGCGATACGACTGACGCGTTACAGTTGAAATTATTGCAAATTTACATCTCCACCCGTCAAACGGTTTACCGGTGCTGATGCACAGCATCGCGATCGCCAAACGTCGAGGGCATAAATTCGCAAATACGTCGATAAAACCGGCAAATATTATCTTTATTATTACTATTATTATTATTGTTACTATGGTTATGAGTACAACCCCGAGATTTCGATATCGATCTTCCACATTTGACGCGATTATCGTTCGTCACTTCGATGCTCCGAATCTCATTTGAATATCATCAAGGTATTAAACGATGATTGTAAATTATGTTTCCCCCCGACTAGAACCATCCCGACGATTGACCCAACCCGGAAACAACGTTGTTACAACCAAAATCATCGGTTTGGCAAACGCATTATTTGTAATCACGAAAAATCATCGTGCCACATTACTCCCGATCGTAAATGGTAACGTATATATACCTATAGAATCAACGGGGGTTATCGTTTGTACGTGAAATCAAGCTGGGGGTTGTAAAATCGTGAGAATCTTTCTCGTGGGCGATGGGAATCGTGTCGTTCGTCGGGCTCAAATGATTATTCGCGATATAAATACACACATACACATATATATCTATAACCGAGGGTTCGTTAATACGTGTAATACGTTACGCGAACCGCACAATACGCAAATGTATATGCAAACAAGAGTGACAAACGTGAAACGAACACGCGATGTCGTACAGCCTCGTCGCGATTGTTGCGCGCGTCGTGGAACGCGTGGGCGAGCGCGGCGGTGGGGACGGTCAAGGTTGCGCACGAACGTTAACGCGACTACGGCGCACCCGACGCTATCGCTGATTGGCCGTACGGTCGCGAGCGTCGCCAGCGCCCTCCCCGCGCGAAGGGACATCGTGAAGGGATTTCGAAACTCGATGAAATGCTTTTGACTCAATCGTGCGCCGGCCCCCTCCCCCCTTCCGGAAAATTTGGATATATATCGGGGTTAAGCGTTTACGTTGGTAGACCATTATCCCATCAGGGCAACCGTTTTGTCTCCGTGCTTCGCTCTCACGTATATATATCTGTCTACTATCGCGACGGAACACCGTGGAGGGGGGAGGAAAGGGGGGGGAAGCATTCCGACACGAACAACAACGAATTCCGTAAGCCGTACGGCTGCTAAATGGTCGAACAACGAGAACAATACACATATATACCTCGTAACCATGCACACGTGAACCGAGCATCGGCACTCACGCCGCTTGTCCACCACCCCATAGTCCAACCCCCCATGCCCCCCCCCCGCAACCAACCCCTTTGCCGGGCTTCGACGCACGTCGCCGGCTTGACAGGTCGTCGCGTGACAGTGGCTATCGGCAAAATTGTGACGGTCATAAATCATATACCAGCGCATATATAATCGCTCGAGATCTCTCGAGCTCCCTCAGCCGATATCGATCACCCCCAAACCCAATTACAAAGCTCCTCCCGTATACCAGCATCATCCCCCCACTCCCCCCACCCGCCACCCTTACACACGCCTCACAGTTATAAACGTTCGCGTATTCGTGCATACGTTTACTCCGTATTTGCCACCGCCGGTAACCCCCACTCCTCGTGCACCCTTGCCACACAGGGACGCGCACCCCCCGCGCGTAACACTGCTTCCGGTCCACGGTCATCTCACGCATGTATATATATATACGCATATATGTAGGTATATATAAATATATATATAACCTCGACGGACCAACTCGAGCCCTCCCCGGCGTACGCTCATGTACCGCATACCGACAACGAATTCCGTTGGTGGTAATAGCTAAGCGGCTATCCATTACGCGAAGTACATTATTCACTTAACACCGAACCGTTATAACGGGAAAACGGTTGCGTGTGGCAGGCAACGGTGACGGAAGATTCGGCAATATTGTCCGGGGGGATGGTATTCGGCTCGTCCGGGGTTGGTAATCAGGGTGGTCAGTGGTGAAAGAAAAATATGTTGTGTATATGTGTGTCAAGGACGTGAAGAAGACGATTTTGACGATGGTGGAGTTGGTGCCCGAGCAAAGAGAAGGCTGCAATCAGATAAAGACGAAATTACCTTTTTACGTCCTTGATGCAAAAATGTACCTTTCGTACGAGACCTCCCTGGAAAAATGCTCATTTCATGCGTGTCAAGATTTCCAGTGAAATTAGGTGACTTTGCACTCACTTTGCAGGCATGGAATGACCAGTTTTCGAGGAGGACAAAAAGTTTTTTTATGTTATTTTTTTTATTTTTTTTTTATTTTTCTTTATTGAGTCTCCTCGCTGGGGCGATATACCCGATGTGATGATCGATTGTACGTGTATGGGCGATGATGTGCACGGGTGTACGAATTTGTTATCGCATGTGTCCGAGCCGAATGTGTGAGAGGCATACGGCAACCGTATTATTTTACCCCCTTCCACAATGCCGTGCAACTCTCGCGGTACAAGCCCCTCGAGAACCATCAATTACGCAAATTAATAATTATACATATTATTCGGCTCGAAAACAAACCCGTAACTCCGATGGATCGGGGGGAAGGGGTTCGCGCGTCCCCTGCGCTGCATGCGCCTAATGGAATTGACGCGGAATGCACGGTAATAAGGGGCTTTCTCGCGGGCTTTCCGACCGGCGGCCTCGACCCCACAAAGGACGTACTTGTTTGGATCATGAAATCGCAGGATTTTCGGGAGTGAATTTTGAATTGGAATATTCGGAGTTTATCGTGTTTCAATTTTCTATTTGTTTTTTTTTTAAATATAATTTTCATGATTTTATGGGTGCATTGTTTTGCATCGAATTTTTGGTGGTTTGTGTTTGAACATTTCGAAATTATATATATGAGAAAAATTTAGGGGAAAACGTCAACCATAAAAAATGATGATTGACTTTCAATTGATTGATTATTGATTTTTTTTTGTTTACTCGATGAGCAGGAGTGAAATGATTGCAACGCGAGTGGCATTTGTGAGAAAAATTGGATGAGGTCGATAATTTATTGGTTCGATTACTATATTTGAAATAAACTAAATCCATGGATCGTAGACGTACCAAAAATGGTCAAACATGACCCGGATGTTGAATAATGAATAAAAACCAAAGCCATGCATTCGTCACAACTCCGACACCTGTAGCAATTAAAAAGTTATGACATTCTATCCGTTCGATTAGTCGTCGGTGCATAATTGATGGACAACCGGCTGGCCCGTGTCTTGGAGTTTCTGTTGAATTCTGTTGAATGGAATTTTTGACCGAACCAATTTGGTTATCGTATCAATAAAAAATATCCGTACCGAAATCGATATTTTATTTCAACATTTTTTTTTTCAATGAAAGTTTAATCGAGCGTTAGCAAGGACGTGTACAAAGCGAAAAAGTCTAGCGCGATCGTTCGATGAATTTGCCTATCAGGTACCTCACTCAACTTGCACGATGGAATGACACTGCAAACCCGCCGAGCTTTGATTTTTTTTTACTTCAAAGCGGAATCATAGATCAATAATTAATTGATTGATTTGTTTGATCGATGATTGTTGAAGTTTGGAAAATAATAAATAATTGTAATTATTTATTCAAAAACGATCGAATTAGAAATTTATAATTTTTAAAATTGGTGAAGGTAATAAATAATTATAATTATTTATAATTTTTAAACTTCAACAAATTTGCTATGAAATTTTTTTTTATGTTGAAAACGGAGGTGAATGATGATATTACTGTGTACGATCAACCTTCCTTTGATGCATCCACAATTTGATATCGGAATCCCATAAGCGGTGTCTCAAAGAGCGTAATTTCATGGACAAACGATGTTAAAAAGCATCAACGGTCGATGTAAACGGTCTGCGAATTAATAAAATATCGTTGAAAAAAAAATGTTGAAATCCGTTAATCGTTAAGTCAACGGACGAGCCAAAGTTGCGCACGTCCATATGAGAGCTTCGCACCGAAAGCTCTCTGGCTTGGATAATTTTTCGAATTTTCCATGTGGTTACTCCGTGGCATTTGCGTCGTATTCACATGCATTCTTTCGTCGATATCGGATTTTTGCGAACGGACCTCGAGAATGGTACGTGGCAAAAGTGAATGTGTGTGAAAGAAAGAGAGAGAGGGAAAGATTTATTGATAGATTGATTGATAGCTTTATCGTTATACCTTAGCAATACCTTCAGCCAATCGTAACACATAACAGTGGCGTTACAAAATAATAACAAATCAACATATTATCCACAGAGAATAAAAACCAAATCGTGTTATAAAAATAATAATAAGTCTAACGAACTTAACATAAAATAAAACATTTAAGTAAAAATAAACATAAAATTGAAAATGAAATCGTATATAAACAAAGTGAATAATAGGGATAAGAATAAAAATATGGAAGTAAATAAAAATAGGAATACAAAGAATGAAGTATAATAAAGAGATATAAAATTGTATACAATTTTATATCTCTTTATTATATTTCATTCTTCAATAGTATACTATTAGAAAATTTTCGTATTAGAAAATTTGTGATTAAAATAAACATTTTATTATTATAAAAAATGAGAGAGGGGGAGAGTGAGAGAGAGAGAGAGAGAGGAAGATCGTAGCCAAGCATAGTATTACACATTCGGCAAGAGCGAATGTGTTGGCGAGCCCACATAGCATAGTCGAGGTTGACAAAAGGCGAGTATCCGATAAGTCACAAACGAGGGGCGGTTAACGCCTAATTGCACGTACAATAGGCAACGATCGTACATCATCGCGTAGCGACATCGGCGAGGCCAAGCTCGCACACGGACGCGCACTTGGGCCAAGTATTTTATCGGATTGCAACACACGGTATAAACGTATCTCACGTACAGAGAACGCGAGGCGACGTGCCGAGGCCTAATCCAGGCTCGCGGATTCTGACATTGGCGAACGATCCGTATATGTATGTACATATATATATGTATACACGTCGACCACAAACGGAATACGCGGGGACACACGCGCGTGCGATCACCGTCCTCATGACTCGAGCGTGTAATCACAATTGTTGCGCCTCGGACCATCTACAATGGTCCCGAGACAATTCTGATATCGATTGTCGATTAATCGTCTAATACCAAACACTGTACTCGATGATCAACGTTCCGACACGTTCGCTTTACGAATCAGTTCAATCCATAACGATGCTATCGTTTAATTCGATGGTGGCACAATTTATTATCAGCAGGGCTACAAATATGCATATTTAATTATGTATTTTGAATTAAGAAAAAAAAAAGGTTGGTCAAGGACGATTTAAACATTTTTTTAGGACCAGTAATTTTGGAAATAAGGGGATGGCAGGAAAAGCTCTATTTTTCAGAATATCTTCTTAAATATGCTGTTCAAAATTATGAAAAAAATATTTTCATATTCCACATTTCAAGCCCTTTCGAATGATACCCCACATGATACATGGAATGACTATTTGTTTGTTTTTCGAGTTTTTCGATTTGCCCCCTCTTTGAGTCTTATATGAATATTCATCCAGTTCAAACTCTGTGGATCAATGAGATGGATGACGATGACATATTCCAAGTTTTCACGTGACAGACGGAGTGACGAACAGAGTCACCCTATAAAAAAATCGAAACCTTTTTTTTTTTTGTTGCCTTCGGAGGAACCCTGAAAATAGAAAAAAAATGAAGTTTCGTCGGTTATGAATTCGCCAAAAGGTAAACAACGAAAAAAAAATAAAAAATAAAAATTGTCGAAAGCGGTACGTGACTTGGACTTTGTACTTTATAGCCGGACTTTGGCTAATCCTCGTGAAGAGTGAACGAAGAGCGGCGAAGCGACCACGAGACAGAAGAAAATAGGAGAGCGAGCGAGGAGACGCGGTCGGTATATGCATGTACATATATGTATTTATATATATGCATATACACACACACATATACATAAATATATTCGAGAGGCGAATTTTGTTACCGTACTCGCTTAGCGGCTTTTCTACGCTAGACGACTGCGCACGCGCGCACGAGCAACCAGAGCGCGGTACGCCCGGCTAGGACACGGCCATGCGATAGTGAGCAAGGCGAGAGCGAAAAAATAAAAAAATTGAAAAAAAAACAAATACATATATATATATACATATATAAAACAAGGAGAAATGTAGGGGGAAGGGGGTGGATAAAAAAGGGAAAAAGTAAACGAGCTGCAAACCCATCCGGGACTCCGACGTTTACGAGAACAACGCGGAGAGAGGAGGCTGCTGGGCCGTACGACGATGAAATGGAGAGCTTGCGAGTGAGGGTACACGTAACGGGGAATGTACCTGTACATATATCGTGTGCCCAGACAGTAATGTCCCTTAAGCATGCAACAAAAGTATATAAATAAGGTTTACTTGTTTTCTTTTTTTTGGTTGGTTGTTTTTTTTTATATTTATATTCCACTTCATCCCACCCTTCAACCCTCCCAGTTCGGACCTGGGGAGGTTTTTTTTTACGCACGGCCGAGCAAAAAAAAAATAATCATATTATTTATAATAATATAATAATATGAGCAGTTTTCGTGACAATTTTTAACTCGAAAATGAAAAAAAAAAAATTATGCCTCTCGTTTAACGGTTCACGCTCGCGCAAATTGCTTTAACCCAATTAAATATAATGTTACACTTTTTCATCGCTGATGAATGACTCTCGGGCGATTATAATACTGACTACGCGGTAATTAATGCGAACGCGAAATTTACGTGGCGTAAAGTGTGTTCGTGCGACGAATGATATTTTTAATCTGAATGAGGGTGAGTTATTTTTTATTTATTTTCTTTATTTTTTAATCTCTTGTTCGTTGTAGGGGGGTTTCACGATTGACAATGATGCAACATTTGATTCAACGAATGCGAGAGGAAAAGGTCGGACGTCATGCGTCATGCACTTTTTATATGTATAATTTTTTTTTTTTTTGCGTCATGGCTCGGTAAACTGGTTAGGACTTTTTTACAACGTAAATGATTTTTTCGAACAAAAAAATCCAACGCCCTTCACGTCTCCATTCGTCACGTTCGATCGAAAGAAACAAAAACGTAGTAATAATCAAATTTCATTCATCGTAGCTGGAATTTTTTAATTTAATTTCCATCCAATCGCTATATTGTCTTGAAAATTCTTGAATCGGAGTGATTCCCAGAAAATTTGAGCCATTCAAATTTTACAATACAATCTATATACGAAGGGTTGCGAAATATTTCAAAAGCCAATTAATTGCACAGTAGAATCTCACGAAGCTTCGATGCATTGATGGAGTTGTAACAAGAATTTTCGAGGAAACATCTGCCGGTGCGAATGGAATATGCAACAGTAGTGGAGATGAGAATTTCGTCCGTTCTTCAGTAGACTGTTATCGAAGTACGAAGAAACTTGATAGCGGGATCCCTGTCAACCTACATATGTATACATATTAGGATGGTCCTTAATGGGGGTCTTACCGAATTTCGACAAGTGCACCCCCCAGACGGGTTCGAAATCAATAAATGAAAATATGTGCGAAACCCTAGTACTGTAGTCCAATGGAAAGACGTGCCTGTAAGCTCGTCTTGTTTCCCATTTGAATAACATGAGATTTTCAGATTAATTCGGTAATGATTTTTTCGAGTTGTCCCAAAGCACGCAAAAAATTCTTTATTCACATATATCTATTGTTAATGGGTATAACTACTCGTACATTTTTTAACAAGACATAAACACGAATAAATTTCAATTTGTGTTGAAATCGTTTGTCAGTTGTTATCATCGTTCATCGGTTCGCCCTTATCGATAATATACAGGTGAGGTCTTGTAAAAAAATGTACGAGTAGTTATACCCATTAACAATAGATTTATGGAAATAAAGAATTTTTCGCGTGCTTAGAGACAACTCGAAAAAATAATTAACGAATTAGTCTGAAAATCCTATGTTATTCAAATGGTAAACAAAGCGAGCTTACAGCCACGTCTTCTCATTGAACTACAGTGCTAGGGTTTCGCACATATTTTTATTTATTTATTTCGAACCTATCTGGGGGGTGCACTTGTCAAAATTCGAAAAACACCCCTGTTAAGGTCCACCCACATATATATAGACACCATAGTCCGCCAAGTGAAATGTGGATACGATGAAACGTGCTGACAGTATCGCTGCTCCTTTTACAAACCTCGTCGTTTTCATCGCCGTATTTCGATACCGAAGACGACGACGACGACGAGGACGACGACGACAGCAGCAACGATGACGACAACGGTGACGGATAGTCACCCTTTGTTCTCGACAAACATCCTCAATAAGATTCCTCCGTGGCCTCGGGCGCCACCTGGCCCCGTTATACGTACACGAGACAGTGAAACGCGAAACACGAACGATAAAACAAGAAGAAAACAAAATGCTAAAGAAAATAAATAAAAATCAGTTCATGAGATAAACGATAAAACGAATACACCTGAATCACGAACTATTTCGATGAACCATCTACAACCTCGGTTAATCCAATATTCAACAGTGAAGAATAATACGCCAACTATCTCAAACGTGACCCATTGAAGAGATAAAAATAAATTGAAAAAACAGAAAAAAAATACAAAAGAAACCAATTGGAGAGAAAAAAAACTAACAATCGAGCTGTGATATTAGCAAAGCAAAATATCTCGGTCGCCGACTATTTTCTGAGCCAGAAAAAAAATGTGGCTAGCGGATGGAAAGACGAGTAAAGAAAAAAAAATATAGACTATATATGGACCTAGATATATATATATAGTTCATTCATACAGTCAGAGAGAAAGAGAGAGAGAGAGAGAGAGAGAGAGAGAGAGAAAGAAGAAAGGGCGGAGATTCACAATAACAAACAATCACGTCTTCGCAAGTAAAAAAAAACGAGAGTGCGTCAAAAGCTACGTCTTATAAATGAAACTTCTTCGACACTACTTGACACACGATTTAGGAACTTCACTGAGTAATTTTTCCAAAATTGATGTGATATACCTCAAGAATTACGATTGAATTTTTATAGACAATTATTTCCAGATTTGCCTTGAGAAATTCCAAATATTTTTTTCTACCATATGTATATTTTTATTTCTTACTAAAAATATATGCATAGACTATATATCATTTTAATAGAAGATTGAGTATATGTAGTCTATCTATAGTCTATATATATATTTTTTTTATCAGCAAAGACGAAATTTTTCGTAATCGCGAATCGTTCTCCCTTTCTTTCCTTCTCTCTTTCTCTCCCTCTATTTCTTTCTCTTTATCTCCCTCATCCTATCTCTCTCTTTCTTTATCTTTCTCTCTTCCCATCGCTGTTTTCTTTCTCCGTCTTATCGTGATAGCGCACCGCCACTCGCTCCGACGATTCTCAACTTATTTTTCGTAATCGAAATTCACCGTGTCACGTACGTGATCGGCATTCCCGAATTCCGTTGTATAATTTGCCAACGGTTGCGATGCCGATGGGGTGGGGAAAAAAAGAAAATACAAATATATTTACGAGTTATTTTTTTTTTTTCCGTCGAGGAGTTCGATTTGCGAAGCGGGATTGAGTAGGGGTTGAAGGGTGGGCGGGGGTCGAGCCAAGGGTTGTATCGACGGTTAGATGCGCGTGGCAAACGTTAGCGGACGATACTGTCCGGGGGGTGTAGGTGGAGCTGTTCGAGGGAAGCGGAGAGGGGGCGAGATTGCGCGGGGGTGGGGTTGGGTCGCGGGGGTGGCCATTGTGAATAGTCGCGCGAGGCGGAGAAGGCGGCTTGGGTGTTCCGCGCGGGGTTTCGGATTTCCGTTCGAGCCGGGGCAACCGAGAGCGGGACGAGGTGTCGCGATAGCTACAGGTACGTGCGGCGGTTCTCGCCATCCAGCCAACCACCCCCCACCCCCTCCCGTGCGAGCCAAGTGCGAGGAGCGGTGGGGGAACGGGGTGGAAGTGCCAGAGACAAAGAGAGACGATGAACGAAACGAGGGTAGTTTTCGGGATGCGTGTGTACCACCCGGATATACGTAACGACGGAACAATGTGGAGGGGGGAGGGGGTTGGGGAGGATGAAACGCAACGGGGCACAACCGCCCGGACGACGTCGGCTACAACCGTAAAGCCTTATGGAAAAAATAGAAAGAGAGAGAAAAAAAGACTATCGAACAAAACGCGGTTTTGCAGATTCGAAATTTTTGGGAAAATCGGATATAACGATGTTCGAGTGAATATACATCGAACGTGATGCGAGTTGAGACTCGGAAATTGCTTTCTTCGATGCATTTTACGCGATCAACGATGGACTTGAATGAGGAAGGATTTTTTATATCGGTTTATGGGCTTTGTCGCGGAGAAGGGCTTTGTGATATGTCCATTTTATGTGAAGAAGGAAGAAGTTTGGAAGGTTAATTTTTTTTTTTTTTATGTTTGGGATGGAAATTGTGGAAGAGATTTTTAGGTTATTCATGGGAGCAAAACATTTTTGTGGAGTCATTGAAAAATGTTGATCCATGGTTACAAGGTCTAAAAGACATCGAAGGATTTGTTATAGATATATTAAACTCACAATATTTCCACTAATTTCACTGAGAATATCTGCAGGAAAATCTCGAATGAGAACTCTGCCTCTTTGCAAATAATCTAGAAAGTGATTAAATAATTATCTTTTTCTTAAAGATACTCGGTCGGTAAGGAAAACTGCAACGCATTGTTCTCGGCCGCTCTTAATCTCCCGGACAAAAACCGACAACGATTGACCGCTCCTCAAGATTCTCCAGTCGATCGTTCTCGTCTTTCACCCACAAGGTCAATCGTGTCGTCGAACAACGTGCCAGGAACATCTACACTCGTCTCTCTCGCCCTCCCACCAATCCAAGAAACCCACATTCGACCTGTGGCACACAATCTCAACCCCGCCTGATTCCTTAGACTTCACCCCTAACCCAACTCGCTCAATCTCCGAAAACCCTTGGGTGCATCTGTGCAGACGTACGACTGCCAATGGAAGCAATTGTGAGGTAAAACAATCCGCAGTGACCGGACATCTCACCTTCGCACCAATATCCGCCGCGTTAAGCCGGGAAAATCCGAAAGCCACGTTCGGGAAGTACTTCCATAGAGCATCGATGGAATTGCGAGTCGAATATATAGCGATGTCGAAGTGTGAGGAAGGATGAGCTTGGGGGAAATGGCGCAGCTTGGACACAGATGTGGTGCCAGCGAGCTGGGGATTCGTGAAACGATGGTCATGGCCGTGGGAAGAGGGTGGCGATGGTGTGCGACGACCACCTCCGGGGGTGCCAATAAGCCGGTATGCTGTCTTCGACACAATCGTTGGTAGCACTAGCAGCAGCAGCAGTTGTCCCCGAAGAACGGTGCATGTGTGGGTATGGTGAGGAAGCACGACTATCAGGGGTGCATCACGTTGGAGTTGGCCTATTAGTTGGTAAGGCGCTTGTATATACGTTCGAGCATAAAGGAATATCCGTGGCAGAACTGCTAGGCGAAGACAATGTGCGGTTGGGAGAGGTCTGGAAAGGGTTGAAGTAGAATGGAGAATCAGTCGGACCTACACAACCATCGAAACTGTACCTAGCCGACGACCAACTATATAGATCTGCACCCCTGGTGCATGGAACTCGGTGTCGAACCGTTCCAATAAGCTGGTGTACGTGCCTATGTGTGTATATATATATATATATATGTATGTATATATACCCTCACACGGTACGCCATTCTCGGCTTCGCACCGAACATAACTGCGGAACTCGTGTACCTATATATATAGGTATATACATACAAGCGTCCACACGTGCCACACACACACACACACGTTTCATTGGAAGTCGGTGTGTATGTAGTGTGAGTTTGTGTGTGTGTGAGTGCAACTCCGCATTTCACGAGCCACGTACGTCATGGGTACTCAGAGGCGACGATTTTCGTACTTTTTCGTAGACAATATGACGAAAATGCGGGTCAGGATGGTCACGTGTTGCAATACCGTAACGCGAATCGTGTGGGATGATAAAGCAAGGGACGACTTCCCCCCCTCGACCAACATCGAGAGCAGCCACGTGGGGGCGGACAATGTGACGTTGCGGACTTTTTCGTGTTATCGCGGTACGAAATGAGGAATGCGAAGAACGAGGGATAAGAATTTTCGTTCAATGAACGTTTGTTTAAGGGGGCGTGTATGCTTGGAAATAACATTTTTTTTTTTTTTTTTTTTTTTCGTTCATTTTTCGGAAAAGTGATTTTACGAAACTGTGTGCTGGTTAAATTGGAAAATTAAATTGTCATCGAAAAATTTGCAGAAATGTCTGAGGTATGTATATATAGCCAATGTGGATCAGGAATAGATGACAGTCGATGAGAATCAAACCAAACTCAGCGATCATCAGCTACAAGGTCGGATCAAGGTCGATGAATAATTGAAACAATGAAAAATGAAATTCTATTGATGCATCTTCATTCGTCTCGCTAAATAATTTTCTTTGCAATTTCACCTTTTTCGTTTTAAGTTCTTTCGAGGTGTATATGCACCCTTGAGGCACGATACTACCCCCAAGAATTTGCAATTTCCCGTTTCTTCAATATTTTCCAAAAGATGCAATTCACGAGGATGCTCTTTCCACATTGTTACATAAAAAATCTCATGTCCTTCGTGTGTACCAAACAAATTTTTCTCGTATATTCAACCACCGATTTATATTCAAATTAAATAAACAAAAAAAAACAAAAACAAAAAAAAATAACTTGGAAAAAAAAAACAACTCAACGTCTTAACATGATTGTGAAGAGCATTGGTGGAGGGTCTCCATGGTCTTGTGTATTCCATACGTCGTGGTGGAATATATACGAGCGAGTAACCGGAGTAAAATATATACAACGCCGTCGTCATTCCTCTCCGGACGATGATATAGGAGGCAATGCTTTATGCAACCGCGTGGCGGCCATACACCCTCACAAGCAAGTGCGGCACCACCACCATCCTCGACGAAGACGTTCCAACGAGCCGGAGAGATACCAGACCCAAGCGCGTCGCTATCCATTATCTCACATCCGTATAACCAATGATCAGACAACGTTAGACGCGCAAAGTGGATGCAACCGCACCAACTACACGACGATAGTCACGAAGCCCCTCGTATCGTCGTTCACATTTCTCGTGCCATATTTTCTGCCGATGGTTGTACCGACGGATCGCCCCGAGATAACCGCGTTATCGGTTATCGCAAACGGCTCGCGATAAAATCGTATGAAATATCCTATTCCTCGAGGGCCTCACGTGTTACGACGACAACAATCTTAACATTGATGCATCACCGACGTTACGCAATACGCGACATCTCCCTTTCACAGATAAATCGTGTATATGTATATATTGTATTATATATAATGATTCAAATTATGTAAAGATCAAATTTAAAAAAATAAAAAAATGAATCATTTTTCTGGAAAACTAACGTTTCTTCAAATTCAATCCCAAGTGAAAAAAGTATATATAATCTATATATAAACTATATATGGAATTGGGCTATATATAGTCTATAGATAATCTATATAAACTATATATATATGCCCAATCCCATGTATAGATTTTGTATAATTTTTTTACTTGGGATAACAATAAAAATTTAAAAAATTTACTTATTAATATTATAATTTTGAAAGCTCAACTCGACAGATATTTGAGATATTCAAAAGAATCATAACTTTTGAAAATACTCCTCGAAAAAATTATCGTTTCAAATAAATTCGTAGAAAATATGAACAAAAATATTGGCTTAATCAAAAATAGTCGTGTCAAACCCTCGTCGATTTAGCATGGCTTCATATATAATATATTTGTTATTGGCCTCATGAAAATTCAAAATTGAGAAGAAAAAAAAAATTATCTCCATCTCGCAGAGAGATTGTAAAAACCGTGACAAAGACGATTCCCATCAATCTCCGTTGGTCGTACTAAACTCGTATATATACGGGTTCACGCGCAAATTGCCACAAAATCGGATGTTCCGTTTCAACCAACGCGTTCACGGGTGGGTATATCCTCTCGTCGTCTCTGTTTTCCACGAGCTCTCGGTCGTGATGCCATTTCGCGGGGGCTTGTGCAAACAAGTCCTTTCCCCGATATCTCCGTTCGAACGTCGGAACCGTTCGCGGAGAGACTCCGTCGGGGGGGGGGGGGGGAGAGGGTTCGCCATTTGCCGCAGGCCGAACAGATTTTGGCGCCCAAGAGAAGAGAGCTAGGAGAGGACATTTCCCACCCCGCGGTTCTGCGCATCCCGTCGGAGGATATACCGGTGTGACACTACGATAAAACCGGGACCATAACGATGGCTCCTTGCACCCCCCCCCCCCCCACTCACACACACACGTAGAGACATCGATACAAAAGCTTGTCGATGTACGAACGGGCCCCAGCGCAGAAGGCTGCGAGATTGGGAAGCAGCGGCGGGGGAGGACGATGGGGAGGAGGGTTGTAGGGGAGGGGGGAAGAGAAATAACGACAACACCCCGGGCTCGTGTAGCTACCGGGGACCGCGGCAGATCCGCTTTCTCGCTCTTGCCGTTAGCCCGCTTTCTGGCTCATATGTCCGTGTGCACCGACGGTGGTGAACCCGGACATCGATACAGCTCTCCGCCGCCACTTTGCCGCACTCTCCGCGCCGGCACGTGGAACCAGGGGAGAGTGGGGGGGGGCGACCCGAACGAGAACGTCCCGCGCCACCCTCGAAACCCTCTGCTACTGCTGTACGGGCGCGAGGGGGGGGTACTCGGTGGAGCAGCTCGCCGGAACCCACCCCCGCTCCCTGGCGTCGTACGCACGTATATTACGCACCAGTGGAGTGCGGAACTGGAGTTGGGGCTCGCGCTCCACCTACAAACTACCTCCCCCGTCTCGCTCTCTCTGTTTCTCTCCCTCTGAATTATATATATATTAGGGTGGTCCTTATTTTTGTTGTTTTTTTTTATTTGGGAGCTCCCGGGAGATTAGATAGTTCGGAATGACTTAAGAAAAATTATCCTTGGGGTTTGAGGTCCTTGTCTTAATTTTTGACCCCGTCGCCAACCTCCCATACTTTGCCATTTAGATAATATAGTGCTTAATATAGTACAGAATTTTTTTAAATTATGAATGAAGTACTGGACTGTAGATGTGATAGTGTAGATTATAAACAATTATTTATTTCGAGTCGTTCTGCATTGAAAATAGTTTTTTTTTTCTATTTAGACTGAGGTGAGAAATTAAATTGGTGAATGGAAAATATATTTTGTTGAAATAGCAAAGTATGGGAGGTCGGTGGCAATGTTAAAAATTGAGATGGGGACTACAAATTTTGAGAATATTTTTTTTTAGCCGTTTCGAATCATGCAATCCTCTGAGAGCACCCAAATAAAAAAGCGACTCAAATAAGGACCACCCTCATGTATGTATAATATATTCTATATCGGTCCGTGCTGCTATAAAGTATCCATATACGGATAAATTTGTGTGGGTGTATTGCTGAGCTCCCACGAAAGCTCCCATCATCTCGCCGGTTGTGACACACACGTACACTCTGGCTTTCCCGCGATCTGAGCAAACGAGAGAACTCCGGCGAGAGTTCTCTCCCCCTCCCCCGTCTTTCTCAACCTCCCACTCATCGGAGCAAAATCCGATCGAGCAGCAGTTAAGGATGTTCCTTCTCGACGTCTCTCAGTCGATCGACGATGAAAGTTTTGTTTTTTTTTCTTTTCGTCGTTGTTGTTTTTATTTATTTATTTTCTTTTCACTTTTGTTTTCTTTATTAGCAATGGAAAAAAGAGTGTTCGGAGTGTACAGAATTTTCTTTCTTTTTTTTAATATTTGAGAAAAGTTTCGGTCGAAGTAATTGGACGATTAAACGTCGATGATTGATGATTCGGAGTCGAGAGTTTTGAAGAGTTGAGATTTACCAAGATTTTTTCAAATTTTTTTTCTTTAATTCTTGGACCGTTGCGTCGAGGAAATTGATTGAGCATTTGCGATGCCAGAGAAATATAGATGTATATATAATATTTGTTTTGTGGAATTTACAGAACTGCAAAAGTTAACTTCATAAGTTTGTTGAATAAGTTTAGAATTGAGATAATATACATATCGTTTTATAAACGTTATCGTACGAAAACTTGGATCGTTTTCGATGCACGATCTTGATAATATAAAAGCCATTAGGGCCTAACAAACTTATTGACGAATTGCCAAAAAAAAAAACATAGTTTCTGAAGGGTTAAAAAGAAAGGCGAAGGAAAAATAATTCGTTCGATAACTATTCTACAACCGACTGTCACAGAAAAGAAAAATATACGTATGTATCATGCTCACAAATTTATTCAAAAATAATTTAATTAAACGTACTCACAATTTTAATATTCAGCATGCTTCCCACGTTGCTGTAAAAATCGAAAGCCCAACGATGAACCGTCGAAATCATTTTCATTTTGTCCAACTTCCCGCCAACAACGATGCAATTTCAATTCATCATCTAACTCGCTCACAATGAAAAAAAAAAGAAAGAAAAAACTAAAAGAAGGAAAGAAAAAAAACTGATTAAAAAAAAATCGTCGTATTTATTTGACAATTGGATTCGAGCAAACTCCAGAAACCTCGGAGTGTCGACGATCGCTACTCATTCCCATCTCGCCACGCCGATACGCCCTTAATCGAGAAGCTCCGGAGCCACAATGCCGCTATTTCCGAAGTACGCTTCGCAAACTAAAAAAACAAAAAAATATATATATATAAAATAAAAATAAAAAAGCTAATTAGCCCGGGAGAGACGCGAGAGAAAGCTCTCAGAGAAGGGAGAACGGGTGAGAGAGAGAGAGAGAGAGAGAGAGAGAGAGAGAGAGACCAACAGATAGACGAAGAGAGAGAGAGACAGGAAGAGCGAGAGGGTGTGCGACGTAAGTTATAGTAAATCGATATCCCGGTGCGCGAGCGAGAAAAGCTCGCAAAGTCCCGGCAGCGTACCATACACTCCTCCTTCCCTCAGACCCAAGCCTGCGGCGAACGCGAAATGTTCTTGTTCAAACCCTCCGATCTTCCTGCTGCCCTGCCTTTCCGCTTCGTTTCCTCCACCTCCTCCTCACCCCCCGCCGCTTTTCACAACTTCCGTCGAAATATTGAATCAAAATTTTCGGTTGTTCAAGCCGAAACTACGTTCTCGTTTCTCCCACTGTTTTTTCTTTCTCTTCTCATTCTCGTTTTAATTTCCATCCCGTTCTCCAGACTTCCTCCGACACTCGATGGCTCACCGGAACAAACCGCAAAAATTTCCCCATTCGTTTCTGCGAATCCGCGAAATTAGACGCCCCTCACCTCGTTTCAACCGTTCCGAACTTTCAACACAAGTTCCCAAAGTGATACGAAATTTTCTTGGTTAGCAAAAGCCCCCCCTGCGCGTGTGTCAAAGTCCGTGACCGTCGGCAACCGTCGAAACAAGCCTGCGGCGGGTGATAATCTACGGCCGCACGAAGCGATCGCCGAACGAACGGCTGCCCCCATCTCCCTCTCTCGGAGTCACGCGCAATTAGCGAGTACATAAATCAACCGAGCCGGAATAAATCGGTTTCGGTTGCTAAAACGAATCGTTTATTCTTTCTTATCGCACGAACTAGTGGAAGTACACACTCGTGTGGGTTTGGCGGGTGTAGAAGGGCAGGGGGTGGGGGAGGGAGGTTGCCGTGGCGAGATTTCCGAATGGCGAAGGGACGAAGAGTAGATTTTAGCCGGGCGCCATTCGGACGAATAGAATACTAAGAGCCAGCCGAGTGAGAAGCATACTCGGAGAAATCGGTACCCACAAATCCACCCCCCGGTCCCTCTCGCACCCCCGAACCACCTTGCCTGCGCCTCTTGGTCGCTTATTTTCGTGGCCGACCCGGATCTCCTCGATAACTTTGCCGGTAGCCCGAGCACCCCCTCGCGACTATACCGGGTCAAATCCGGAGTCTCGAGTAACTCGAACCAACCCCCCCCCCCACCCCCCCACACACACACGTACACACCTACGAACCGGTTCTCCACTTCTCTTCGTTCCTGGCCCGGCTACCACACCGCCTACGTACATCCGTTATGGTCGACCAAAGTTGCCTCTGAAGCGGTCGTGTTACTACCACTACCGGTATCGCTTCTCCGCCACCGCATCCCCCCTTCGCCCCCCCCCCGTCGTTCTCTCAAACTGTTTGCTCGAGCTTTCTCTCGAGCTTGCACCCCCCAACACACATACATACATGAGCGTCCGTGAGCTATACACAATCCCCGGTATTACAGCTCGGGCTTTCGCGACCCTCGACCCTCTCCCCCCACGTGCACATCCGGTAGGACACAAACAGATTGTGTCCCACTTATTAAAAGGGGGTAATAAGCTACAACGTAGTTATCCACCATTGTTCCCGGTGTTCATCCGAGCCAGCCACGAGACCCACACAACAATTCCTCCCCCGCCCCCTCCCCCCGACTCTCTGCACCCGCGCAAAACCGTCGGCCAACGAACCGTTACAAATCTTTTTCGCGAAAAATAAAATTAACAAACCAAATGGTGAAATCAGCGAAGCGAAATAATATAAACGGGGGCGAAAGGAAGGAGAGTCACGAGGGTGAGAAGAGGGCGGGTTATCGAAAATAAGCGGGGTATGAATACCACAGGTGCGGGACACTCGACGACGTACGGAACAATTTTTTTTTTCGTTTTTCTTTCTTCTTTTTCTTGCTGTTTTTTTTAGTTTCAACATTTTTTCCGCGAGCTTTTTATTTTTAACGAGCGGCTTTTCTTCGCCACGATTGTATTTAATAACGTCAAACGAGGCAGCACATGCGCCCGAGTCGGGATTAAACATCGTGATAACCGTGAAAAATGTTTATAAGCCGCGGGGGGAGGGGGTGGGCTCCTTCACAATTGGTGTCGAGCGCCATTTTTTTCTCTTTCAACGACGTTCATCGAAGACTCAACGTTGCGGGTAATTGGGCTTTGTTGTTTGAAAATTAATGAATTATTTCGTACAACGAGAATTACGAATTGTCCGTATATTTGACCTTAGCATTAGTAATAATAATAATAATAATAATAATAATAATAATAATAATAATAATAATCATCATCATCATCACCATCATCGTAATCATAATATACCGCGTCGTTTTTTTTTTCTTCGTTTCTTTTTCTGCATTTTCGTAATAATAAGATAGGAATAATACAATATCTAAACGGGACATAATAATAAATGTAAAAAAAAAACAAAACTAAAAAAAATATCATCACTACCATCTTTGGGAGAGAATACATAAGAGGAGTCGTTATACAGGATTGTTCGTTTTAGGGCAGAGAGAGAGAGAGAGAGAGGAGGAGGTAAGGGTGGAAATGGGGGAAAAGAGTCGACCAAGTTGGACGAAGCGCTCGGAAGCGTGGAGGGTGAGCGACCGAGCGGTGGTTCGGGCGATAATCGAGCTTCGGGGAATAGTGGAAACAGCGCAGCCAAGGAAAAGGGGCAGAGGTCACGGGACACGAGGGTTCGAAAGGATCATTACGACAGGGGATAGATGAAAAAAAAAAAAAAAAGAAACAGAAGAACAATTAAACCTCGCTCATAGGGTGGCTAATCGGTTTTATCCGGTAGAACGTGAAAAGACAGGAAGGCCAGGAGGGTTGGGGAGGGGGCGAGAGGCTGCGATCGAGGGGTTCGCGTAATTAATACAATGATAAAGATAATTTCTGTGTTAATCCTTAATAACTCCCGTAACCAGACCATTTGCCACGACCGCAGACAATTATCCTTGATCGCGTGAAAAGTTTGTCGGTTTTTTTTTTTTTTTTTTTCATTTCTTTCTCTCTCGCATTCTCATCGTCGTCATCGTCGGCTCATTTTTTCTTCGTTTTTTTGTTACTCTTATCTTTCTTTTTTTTCGTTAAAAAAACAGTCTTTCTTGATATCGACGCACCGAAAGAGAAATTTCCGGGTTCGCACTTTTTCTTTTCTCACCGCAACCCCCGACCCACCCCTTCACACGCGCCACGATTATTATTTTTATTTATTTTTTTTTTTTTTTTGTTTTTTTCGATTTTTCTTTCTTCGCCCCAAATTTTTTTGCGACGCCTCGTCGGGTCGACGGAGATTCGCGACACGCGAGCGAGCTTCAGTCGGAATAAGCAACCGAAAATCCGTATGAATAACGACGAATCGCCGGGAACGTTGATATCCACACACGGATCTGGGCTTACACGGTTCTTTATCTAATCCTCTCACTTTATCTTTCTCTCTTTCTCTCTCTCTCTCTTTTTCTCTCCTTTGGAGCAAACTCCTTGCGTATCGTATCGCGTGTCGGGAGGTATCTCCTGCTGACCGGCCGATCGATTAATCAGGGTGCTTCTTCGGTTCACCCCCGTCCCCCGTCCCCACATTTATTTCGTTCGTTTCTGGCTCGCGACGATGCGTTGCACGCACATAACAGACACACGCACAACACACACACACACACTGGTATATATGTACAAGTACGCGAGTTTGAAGAGAGACAATTGGGGGGGGGGGGGAGATTATTATTATTACTTTTTTTTCCTATGATGAAAAGATGATGAGAGGGTCTCACTGAACTTTAATTTTCCGTTAGTTTTTCCGGGCTTTTTGGAAATACTATTTTTTCGATACGTTTCACATCGTCGTCTTCATCGTGAACATCAATAAGAGAAAGCACATTCGGCTCGTACGAGCGAGAGAAAAAAATTAGATTAGGATAGACCCGGAGAAATTGGAATAGAAAAAAAAACACGCACGAAGAACTGCACGACCAAATGTCGAACTCTTTCTCGCGGATACCGCTTAAAAAAAAGATTTTAAAAAAAAATCTCATAAACAACTGGTGCACTAGTTCGAGCGATAGTGATATAGCATTGACCATTCGAAATTTATCGGATCCAATGAATATTAGTGATCGCCCGAACGTAAGCGACAAAACATTTTTATTTGGGACGAACGGAAGAAGGGGGGAGGATTGTTTTTTTTTCGTAAAAAAAATATATATAATATATTATATATTATATATATATATATATATGTGAGAATAAAATGTTACAGCCGCAGGCTCTTTTTTTGTTTTTTTTTTTTTTTCGCAAACCCTTGTACATAATTATGCTAGTATTTTGTAAAAATGTGACTTTCAATGAACCACACGTCATCGTAAATCGTCAGTCGTACACATCACCATCACCGTCATCATCATCATCATCATCATCATCATCGTCAACATTGTCATCATACACGCGATAAACTACTATAGCCGGTCGTAACCCAATCAGCGACCCGGTTTATTCGCTATTTTAACATTAGTATTAATTAATAATCCCGTCTTGCGTGCGTTCGTTAAATCCCCGCGAAATCGCAAAAATTCACGAAAGTCACAATAATAAATGTCACTGCATAAATCGTTATCGCGATCGACGATTATACATCGTTATTCAGCTATACAAAGGATTCCATCACATCGGCGACAAATTTTTCTTTATGATGGAAAAAATTAGAAAAACAAATTTTCAAAAATCATCGTCGCTCGCGATCCTTTCAAAAACGTAGAAAGAAAAAAAAAAGATTTTTAAAAAACGTCGACACGTTGGTTGATTATCATTCGACTTCTCGTGTCCCATTGCAACGTCCGATCTTCGATCCAATCTCACCCACGCTCGTGTAACATATCCACACACATACTTGCGAAAAATCAACATCGAAGATAAATAAAATACAAAAACCAACGATAAATTGGGTGTATCAAAATTTGTTTTTTGTTTAATATAACGATAAACGATACGAAGTAGTGAGTAATCATACAAAAGGGTTAAAGTCATAAATCTACGGACCAAAAGAACGATCAACCATCGTCGAACTTTCGAGCTTTATACTACATTCAATCGTCGTACGATTTTTTCCGTCAATTTTTTTGTGTGTGTGTGTGTGTGACTTTTCGATCCTGGACCGGACGTGAGTGTCGAGCGCCACTGCTGAACGAGCCATGGAGCTTCGTCCACCAACAGCAAAACACCAACAACGAAAAAATGTTTTCTAAATAAAAAAAAATAAAAAAATAAAACAATATGCGCTTCGTATTTCTCGACTACACGAGAAAAGAAACACAACGACTTGTATCGAACAGCCTCCGTTCGTTCCCTCCCCCGCTCTCGCTCTCCGTCGACCGTTGCGTTACGTTTTAATTAACCCGAGGGGGGAGGGCGGGGGGGTGTTTTAAGCGGAACGTCTGTCGCCGAGTTTCGTCTCACGGCTTGTACCTTTCGTGAAAAAAAGTTTAATTGAAATGGCTTATAACGAGGGTGACGGAGCCAGAGGGACCGTGGGAAGAGAGAAAGAGAGAGAGAGAGAGAGAGAATAAGTTTATAAATTTAGAACGAGCTCCATCTCCCCGAGCTCTCACTTTGACAGTCTGACATTTTCGTAACCGTCGAATGCGATGCAAAAACCAAACAATACAACTCGCCCAGCTTCGAGGGTCGGGCGGTCTGGGGGAGAGCTTTTCCATTGCAGTTATTTCGGAAAATAATTTCATCGTCGAAGAAATACACAATCGCTCACTCCGCGAAACGCTCCCATCGATTAAAATCGATCACGATGAAAATTATTTGAAATAAAAAAAAACGAACGGCGATAATTATTTATCTCACCTACGTTTCATCGTTCTATCGTCTAGTGTGATACGTAAAAATTGGGGGGGGGGGCGGGGAGGGGGGCAGAACAATCGACAATTTCCCATGTAACTTGGGTCGCGATTACGCTCGTACAATTGTTTTTGTTTTTCTCTTTCTTTCTCCTTTTTAAGACAACGTACTCGAAGAAAGAAATTGGGGTATTAGCAGTCTTGATTGTAACGCACCGACGATCTCAACGACGGACACGCGAGAAAGCACAAAAATCTTTTAACGATAATATTGACGCGATTCATGGTTCCCGGACTGATGCGCCGGGAGGAAAGGCGATTTCGGTAACGTCTCAGTCTTTCGTAATCGTAAGAATTTTCGTACTCGTCGTCACTCGCGAAATATCGATGATCCTCGTCCCCTTGACTCCGATGATTGTAATTATCGTCGTAGACGTAATTGTTGTTGTGATAATTTTTGTAATTGTTAAAATTGTCGTTGTTGTTGTTGTTGTTCATGATGAAATTATCATTGGGATTTTTTTGTTGACGATATCGTCGTGAATGACGTTGGCGATAGTGACGATTGCGATTGACGATTTTTTTGGCTGACGCGACGCTCGTTGTTCGTGGCAGTGAGGGATGAGTCGACGGGCGTCTCGGTGCGATTCCCGACGGTCTATGCGATTGGTATGGCTGTGACGAGGGTGGCGGTGGTGGCAATCGCAATGGGGGTGACGGTGGGGCCATGTTCGGCCGCATTCGGGATCACCAGTTAGCCATGCCCGGTTTGTTCAGCGTCATGAAATATATTTGACACGAGGATCCGCCTTTTGCCGACGAGAAGAATACCTGGAAAGGAAAAAAAAAACAAATAACACATTTGACAATCGACGTTGCAGGAAAATCTCTCATCCTGACTGACCCTATGGGGCCCGTCATAGTGCGATTAAATTATTTCGAGATTTCGGATTTTTAGATTAACCCTCATTCCGTAAAGCAGGGTCATTTTCGTCCTGTCGATAATCAAATGTTGTCCTAGGTTGCCTCATCTTTTGTATAAAAAATATATCAAAAAAATTCATTTTTTCATAATTTTATGATTGGGACTTTTAATTGGAGGCTTGAAGAACCTTCGTGAATTTTTTCAGATTTTTTGCAGCCGTTTAAATGTTTAAAAAAAAAGGCAACGACGAAAACGACCCTGGTTTACGGATTGAAGGTGCCGAAAAAACGTTTACGGACTAAGGGTTATTTAGGGGTACCTTATCGTTACGTTCGCAAAGGAACTTGAGCCGTTGAGCTTTTTTGTGCATGAAGACACCGTCCAGATGGCCACTCTCGACGCTTCGAATTTCTATTGCCTTGTTGCCCCAGCCCATTATCTGTCCGGTACCGATGTAAGCCACGCTCGTGGGCATCTCGCCCCATTGCAAAACCATCGTCTTCGACACACGTCCGTAGGTATTCACGTAGACGCCTTCGTTGTCGTAGCAAAGAAGCAGTTGCATACCGTTGCTGTTCGGCAATGCGACGATGCAGTGCGGGCATATCGGTCCCTGAGTCTGTAAATTCATAATATTCAAATGATATATTTATATTAGGGTGTGCTGAAAGAAGCTGAGCTTTCAGATTCGTCTGGCAGCTCCTGCTTTTTGAGTAGATATCGTCAGGAGACATCTGTCAAAATTTGGGCCCAATTGGACAATATAAATCGGTTCCGCTTTCACGAAATCAATTTTAATACTTAAGACACATAACATTTCACGATGTAGTTAGAAATCAACTTGAAAAAATTATTAAAAAGTTTTATCCACTCACGTGCTTCGGTAGATAAATGTCGTAAACGGTCGCGGAATCAAGATCGACCGCGTGAAAACCATCGGCGCTACCGTAAATGACTTTCAATCGCGATCCCTCCTCGACGGTCAAATCCACGAGCAAAGGTCGATGCGCCAATTCACCGAAAGATTTGAAAGCCATGAATTTGTGGTAAGGTTTCGGGGCCCAAGCGTAAATCTCGATCGAATCTTTGAGTGCTATCACGAGAAACTTTATTCTCTCGTATTTGACTATCTTGAAGTGCACAGCTCCCTGAAGATCTCCGACGTTTATCCAACCGTTGCGTCTTTCGACTTGCTGCAAAATTTAGCGAAACGTGAGAGAACGAGAGAGCGAAGAGTCGGTCGAGTGGGACGGGGAGCATTAAAACTTGAACGAGAGACCAGTTAACTCTGGTGCACAAGTAGCTGGATCGAGTGCAAAAGAAGAAAGAAGAAAAAAAAAGATTGTTACAGATGGAAAATTTAGTGAGGTAGAATTTTTGGACTCACGTCGCTGTGACCGTCTGTACGCAAAATCTTGCTCTTCAACCACGACAAATAATACACTCGGACGCGATTTTTCTTGCCGCTTATGGTCACGAGAATATTTTGTCCCTCGAGAACTTCCATCTGTTGAAACCGTCTTCTGCTTATCAACTGATAAACCTTGCCCTGTCCGCTTCGGTCCAACAGCATCAGACCGTTCTCCGTACCGATCAGAAGATTCACACCTGTGTACGTGAAACACGATGCAATGTGCAAAAATAATATTTACGTAAAATTTATATGGTACACTTTGATCGATATGTCAATCAACTCAATTAACAACATTTTATTCTTTATTTTTTCAGAATAAATAACGTTTTTCCAATAGGCACTATCAGGCTATTTTTTTTTATCTAAAAGTGAAGAATTTTGAGAGTATCCAGTTCAATTTTCAGATTAAAACAATGAAAAATGGGGAAACTTCGATTTTTTTTAGGTGAAAATTACTAATTTTGCGTTTTTTTCACCTTCAACATTTAAAAAAAAAAGTAAATATTGAATCGAAATCGAATAAACTGTGGTACTTCTTGAAGGGAGTATCGAAGAATGTGTGAGAATTTTTACAAGTCGAAAAAATGAATGGTTAAATTTTTTTTTATTTGACTGACACGATGAAACGAAAAAAAAACTCACCCCAAAGTGCGGCGCAAAGTATTTCACTGTTGAAACGTTTCTTGTATTTTCGTATTTCCGGTGTGTCCGATGCGAGATCGTGACTCGTGGGTGTGACGTTTACGTTAACGTGGGATTCGCGTCTCGCTGGTCCAGCGCCGAAGCCGAAAGTGAGAAAAGATCTCTGTTTCTGTTGAAGCGCAAGCGGAGGGGGTGATTTAACCGCTTGTCGATACTGCAACAAAAACCAATTTTGCGAACAAACCGCTCCTTTTTTCCACACGCGATGATCAACGCGTTTTTCATTTTCGTTTTTTTTTTATTTTGTTAATTTCGTAGCGATGTTTTGTTTTAAATTGTTTATTCTTCATATTAAAATGTTTAATTGCGAAAGAAAAATAAAATAGAGACACAACTGCGACACACTGTGAGTTCCATTACCGAGCACCCTTCTAGATTCTAACAGAACAATTTTCAGAGATATGCAGTTCGAAGTCAATTGGAGAGGTGAAAAAAAAATATGTAAAAAAAAACTTGATGAATTTTGAAGAAAAAATAAAATCAATTATCGCTGCGATAGTCGATAACTATAACTACCTGCACCACAATAAATTACATTATATTCTAGACAACGGAAAAAAAAACCACAAACCAGAGAACCAAAAAAATTTGCAAGAACAATCGCAATAACATTCGCAATGGAGTTGCATCAACGTCTACGTCCCGACAATGACGTACGATAGTGTGTGGACCACGTTAAAAAAAAACCAAAGTGTGACAAAAAAAATTGTTTCAAATTTGTTTAACTTTAAAAAGAATTCTGTACGATCCACAACTTTATGCCTATCGACACTGTTATCAATTATGACAAACTTTAGTACGCAGATTGAAGAACGTAGAAGCGTGCGACGTTGTAAGAAACAAAGCATAGTATTGAAAAAAGGAAGAAAGAACAAAAAAATGTTTATATGTAAAAAAAAAAAAAAGAAAGGAAAAGTTGTATATTACATTTATAAATATGAAATGTACGGAGAAGACGTGAAGCATTGCACAAACAAGAACGAGGTGTGTGTATCCAATCCCTGGAAATTGTGAAATAGGACGGAGAGAGCGAGATGGCAGACGGGAACGAGGCACCGAGTTCAAGATCACCATATTTCAATATTCTTTCACAGTTCGTCCGGACCGTGAACAATTTTCCCAACGCGGGAAAATCCTACCGAATGAAATTGCGGGAATCCACGCGAAGTCAACGACGGCAACAGCCACCATCCTGACCTCTCCGTGAAATTTACATTTTTTTTTTTTTTTTTTTTTTTGTTTGTTTGTTTTTTTTCAGCGCTGTGACAAAATTGCCCGTCGGTGGGTTCGCATTAACGCGCAAGAAGATCAAAAAAGGACGAGCGAGGGAATTATTTTAAGGGCACGCGGGCGAATCACAACCAATAACAAAAGAAATTTTCTCGACATTGTTTTTCTTATTTTCTTCTTAAATGAAAAAAAAAAAAAAAAAATTGTGAAATCTCATTGACCGCACTGGGAAATCGACAATGGAATGCAATTCCAGTCCAAAGAACGGGAATAAAAACGGAAGGTCGCAATTGAGACGATGGAGCGAAGATTTGGAAATAAAAAACGGGTAAATTAAGAACAAACAAAACCAGACAGATGTGGAAAACCCAGTTAATTGAGTGTAGAAGTTACGCAAATGGAAAAAAGAAGAAATAAAACACCGGCATTCCTTAGATATTTCATAGCGCAATAAAGGAGGTTCTGCAGGGTCGAAAAATACCGTACAGCCCTCTCGCCACACCAATTGAAGAAATGTATAATATCCCCCGACTATTTAAAATTATTTTAGTTTAAAATTTTATTAAAATTTTATTTTTTTAATTATTAAAACGATATTGTAAATTGTTTTATTTTTGTGAGGCGAAGAAGCGACACTGAACTGATGTAGATGAATGAATACTTACATTGCAATTAGTATTGGGATTGGGATGGTCAGTAGAGAGGGCCCTGCCCTTCGAGTTAGAGCTCCCGCGTGTCCCACAACACACAACATAATTCTGAATTAGTCACGCTGATAACTGTGATGGGATTTTCGATTTGTTTTTTTTTTGGCATTTTTTTTCTCGTTTTTCGAGCTCACGAGGCCCTTTACACACACATAAGCTAGAGGAGGGTGTAGTTTTCGGCGTATTTGCGACAAAAATCTTGTGGCTCAGATGTACAGAAGATTGCACCCAGAGAAACGATTTTTGCATTTGAAAAAAAAATTAAAAATTGGGAAAGAACGAAACAAAAGAAAAAGTAATTAACGGAAAAATATATTCGAGTGATTAAAGACTGGTTTAAAAATTGATTGTACATTGAGCACGGACTTGACGATGACCCACGCGTTTCTCTGAATGCATTCGCGATAATCGGGATAATGCGAAATTTTCGTTTCCCCCTCGTTTCCATTGAAAGACGCAAAGAGATTATACATCGTCCTAACGAATGATAATCAATGCTCACATTTTTCCGGAAAAATCGTTATCTCAGATGAAAAATATTATCGGAAAAATCAGGTTTATCTGCTCGTCTCGATCGTTGACACAAAGTTTAAAATGGGAATTTGAAAGAAAACAAAACGAAAGAATGAAATAAATAATCAACGACAACAATGAGGTAAAAATGGCAAAATGCTAAAACTACAAATTTGCGAGACTTCTTCACGAGAGAGTGAACTCGTTCAAAAAAGCAAAAAAAAAATCGCACACTCTCCCGTCGAAGTTTTATTCATACCGACTGCGTCTATCACGCGATCTATGAACAATTTTTCAAAAAATCAACAGATAAATCAAACATTGAAAAATAAAAAAAAAATTTTAAAAAAATCAGTAACAAGAAGAAACGAAATAATGAGAAGAGGGTGAAACGGAAATATAAATAAACGAGAAAACTTTTACGTTTCAAAGCGGTCGCTAGGCTAGGAACTGCGCTAAAGGTCAATTCCATCGATTTTGCTCTGTACCACAATTATTTTACAATTTTAAATTCTTTTTCTTTTTTTTTTGTTTCCTGTCTGTCATGAATTTATTTTTATTTTTCATCGTCTTTTATTAGAATTATCAAGAATCATCGATTTTCCGAGCGTAAGCGATGGAACAGACCCCAAAAAAGCCCTTATCAATAAATCTTCCGTCGAAATTCACGGTTACCCAATGCAATTATCGTTCGTGCGTACTTTATGTACCACGGTCGAGAGAATTATTGATACGGTCCTTTCTCTATCTCACGGGACTAATCAAGCTCACGAGGATTCGTTCGTTTTTTTTTTTTGTTATATCCGTGTCGGTCTGCCACGAAAACCTGCCGACAAAGATTTATAACAACCGTCTTTTCGGGTCTGGGGGTCAATGTGCCTCCGAGTGCCTCTCGTTGATAAATAAGATTTTGCTTTTACGACCATAAAGTTTTGATTCGCGGTTGATAAACAACAACAACAACAACGATGATAAAAAAAAAAACAAAACAAAAAAAAATAATCAAGCGGCAATTGTACAATAGGCAACGGCGTACAGCGTAAAAAAATTGAAGCTGTGCGTAATACGAGTCGCACTCGGAGGCCACCGACGCGCGACAACAAGCACTTTTCGCTCACACATCCTTGGAGCCTTTTCACAGCAACGCATCAACGAGCACAAACGTTTAACGAATGAAAAACCCGATAAATTCGAAAGGAGAAGAATAAGAAAAGAATAATAATAATAATAAATTTGGTTCGAAGCAAACTACATTTTCATCGAAATGCCAGTGAAAGGCTCCACGAATGAAGATTCGGATCAAAGTGTTGCCTCGTGGCGACTCGATGATGATCCTGGATATATATATGTATATATTTTTTTACAGTTAACGTTTCGAGGGTTGAATCTTGAACGCAAAAGCGATCGAAGATCCACAAAGGCACGGTGTAGGGATCGAAATTCAAAGCCATCGATGTTCGGAACAACGAAAATTCAGAACGCTCAATTTTTCGAACGTACGGAATCCCGAACGTCTAAAAATCGCCTAACAATTTCCACATTGCCCGACTTTCGAGCGTTCCCACGTGTGAACTATCAGAGTTGGATACATGACGTCCAGGACTTTTTTGGAGGAAATTTAATTCTCTCCAACATTGTTCATATGAACTTTTCGTCTATATAGCGTCGTTTAGCCAGAATTCAAACGGAAAGATAAAGATTTATCGATTTTTAAAATTGTTTTTACTATTTTCTTGCAACAATTGAAAGGGTTACACACTCTTGAAATTTTTATGGTGTTATCAACATCAGTTTGAACCATCTTCGCGATTGATTGAAAACATTTGTCAGTTTATTTGGTTAAAAAACCCACAACTATGAATATGAATAAATATACAAATGTTAGAAATTGTGACGCTTCGAAGCACTGAACGTTCTAAATTTCGGTCGTTCTGAACATCGATAGTTCCGAATTTCGAGCCCTACCCCAGGCACGACCGTTCCCCAATCCGTGACGAAACCAGAAACGACATCGATGCTCGTTGCTCGACAATTGACTTGATTTTTCGAAAAAAAAAAAAAAAAATTAACTAAACGCTCGGATGCATCTGGAGCAGCTGGAAAATTCGAAACCGCGGTATCATTCTCATCATCATCATCATTAATGGATAACAGCAGACGTGGTTGTTATTCAGTGAGCCGTGTGACAATCGTGATTGGTTTCGACGACGAACGTGAGTAACGGGCAACAATTGCGATTAGAAAGAGATTGAAAAAAAAAAAAAATAAGCGCGCAGGTGTGTCTGACCTCCTCGCTGGTTGACTTGTCCTGCCGTTGACCCGGGGACGAGGTCAAAAGATCCGGTAGGACGGAGCTAGGTCGCGAGCCAGGGGACGAATCTGACCTCTGGAACTCACCTCCTCCTCCGCCTCCTCTCGGTCGGTCTCCCCCCTCTCGACTCTGGAAAGCAGCCGATAGTAAAGTCGGTGATCGGGCCGAAGGTCGAAGGTGACAACAGGCGAGGTGTAAAGTAATAGAAGATAAACTCGAGAAGCCGGGGAATTGGAAGAAGGACGGAAAACGAAGGTTCCTAACGACCATCCAACAAATGTTTCTCGTTTGCATCACGGACTGAGGGTTCGAAACGATATTTCATGCACGAATGCTTTCGACAATTTGAGCACCCGAACCGTGAGGCATTTCAACAAAATTTTACACCACTTCACTGTGTGCTTCTCCCCCAACAGACTCTCGAAAATTATTTTTATTTATGCATATAATTTTTTTTCCCACTCTCTCGTGAATATTATTGAATATGCATGTGTAGATTTTTTTTTTCATTTTTTTTCTTCTTTTAAACTTGTACGTTTCTGCGAATCTCCGGGAGAATGAATATTTTATGGCACCGACAATAAAGTCCCTCGGTTGGGGATATTTTACGATTCATGAATTCAGTCCGTGATGTACATTAAATTGGAGTGTCGCGAGGATGGAACGAAGACGATGAGGAAAGATAATAATTATGGGGGGAAGGAAGAAGAGGAAGAGAAAAAAAAACTAGTGAAACTAAGTAACGGAGATTCAAATCTGGGTAAATGAACAAGATAGGGCGCCAAAGGGCGGGGTAAAGTTTCTCGTACGACTGTTCTGCAGGGGGGGCGGGGGGTAGGTACTTTCTTATTAGTTGTAGAAGATAGCCGGGGAAAGATAGTGAGAGGACAAACGGGAAAGAAAATAAACTAACGGCTTGTGAGGACCGGGAAAAGAGGTGCGTGGAGGGGAGGAAAAGGAACAACTGAAAAGATTATGGAAACTTTCTCGAGAAAGTCGAGTCATAATAAATGAAAGAGAACCGAAAAATCGAGTAAGACTGAAATAAGAAGAGAGAGAACAGGTATCAAAGCAAACTGAATGGAATAGAGCTCGACTGGCAATTGGCAAGAGAGCCCGAAATTTAAGTGTAATTATTTATTCGATAGATCATCCAATTTGGCTATCGACAATTTTGCAAATAATGAGTTTAAACGTGCACTTTCACCCTTTTGCTTGAACTTTAACATCTTGCAACGAGGAGAAAAAAACATTGAAAGGAAAAAATCAAGTTTTATTTCAATAAAATTAATTATTTTCGACTGTACGATGATTTTTTTTTTCTTTTTGGCATAGTTAAACGCGAATTAGAATATATAATCCAATGTTGCAAGGAGTGAAGAGTGAAAATGGAGTTGGTGAATGAAAAAGAAAATAGTAATTAGCACAAAGGCAGAAATGAAAAAGGGATAACAGCGATTTTGGGATAAAAATTAAAATGTGATAAAATGAAATTTGTGAAGAGTAAGAAAAAAAAAATACTCATGACAAAAGCCAAGCTACGCAGCACGTAACTAAGCGTGACATTGGGTCAAACACTTATCGATAACACACACACAGAAAAAAAAAATAACATGAGTGACACGGGGGGTGGTAGGGGGCCGGGCGAGTAGCGAGGGTTTTTGCTGCATGGGTTCGGAAGGGTACGATAAGATAATAAAAAAAAAGTAACATAAATTACGGTGCAATGCAACAAACGAGCGTTCTAGCTTGGCACTTGTGTTAAAACGAGGACTAGCGCACGTATCATCGGGAGGAATTCCACTTCCACCGATAAACAATCCTCTGTTTTTTATTCCTTTTTCTTTTTTATTATTGTGTTTTTTTTTTTCGACCGACCGTCGTTTGGTAATTCGTCTCGTTTACGCGCGATAGTCCGATGAACAACATTATACGTGCAAACAAATCTCGAGAGCGCACTTTTGAATATCATGCGACAGAGACCACATAGATTGCTTCCTCTTTGGGTTTTTTGATTTTTTTTGTTTTGTTTTGTTTTTGTTTTTTTTTCGTTCTCAAAGCATGCTCAACAAGACAAGCTGGATATTGTGATAAAAGCGGATGCACAGCTTCCGATGCGTCTCACTCGATGCGTTTCGAACAAAATTGAATTTTTTTTTTTTTTTAATTTTTTTTTTTTTGCCGCAACATCGGCGGATGTAATGAGCGAAATCGTCTCGAAATGTTACGAACAAAGCGAATCATGCAACGTTCGCCACGATAATCGTCATCGCCTCGTACGTCGGTCCGTGATAAAAATTCAGTCGACTCGTACAATGTTTTTTTTTATGTTTTTCCCATTTTCCTCATCGATTTGTCATCACGAGAGGGTTTGAGTTGATTAATAGATATTTTTTTCGTTGCATTTGCCACGAACTCTTTTCTTTTCCACGTGATCGGGATCCATCGAATCCTCTTCTTGCTCGAATCCGGGTATAGAGGTCCTTCGTTCAACCGTCAATTTTATTGTCCTTCAACGTTCGACGCACCGATGCCTCGTCAATTCCTCCCTCGTTAAGCCATGCCGCAGGCAATTGGTATTTTATTATTATTATTATTATTATTATCACTATTGTTTTTTTTTTCATTTGCAGTGATTTATATGAATTTGTCTTTGTTTTTTTTCTCTCTTATTCGGAAGTTTGTTAGCACAAACACACACGGTTATTCGGTCACTCAATGGGAATGGGAGAAATCGATCACACGCCCGCGTCACGACGAGGTTGGATAGACGGGAATTGGTTTTGTTCACAGGTGAGAGAGGATGCGTCCGTCGAATGCAAAAGGTGAGAAATTCCGTTCGATCGGAATGTGGCGTTCACGTTGGATAACACGGACCAACAAAATATCATCGATTACAAAAGGCTGTCACTTACAGCCGATTATTATTGGTTTTTTAACATTTCATAAAAAAACGCGAGCCAATAGAATCTTCCTCCAAATGGAATAAAATAAAAACTTGAATCTGGTCACAAATCAGTCTTTTTTTTTACGGCAGTGCCATGTCGAATAAAATAATGCATTGCGACAATGATAGTCCAACTTTACCTCGACAATGCATTTTTTGTGTGTCTCTAAAAACATCAAAAATGTAATTTCAATTGGGTTGGCATTTGATGTATTTTTCGGGATTACCAACGAATTTTCAAATGTCGTGTCGATGTTGGATGCAGTCGTGTTAGTTGCAGTTTCAACGATATTTTATTTATTTATTATTTTTTTCGTTTTCGGTTTATTAATCACCCCACAGAACCCACATCCAAGTCCAGAAGTCCCATGCGATTAGTCACCATCGTGTGTATTCGCGAGGAAGCCGGGTATGATCGAGCGGGGTTAGTCAGTTGAAGACGCGAGGTTCGTCCTCGAAGCCAATCTAAACGAAACCTTCGACCGATTGATTATTCATCAATTCTTTTTTTTTTAGATCAGATCGTTAGAAAGAGAATATAGACATTTGGTGGGAACTTCATTACAGGCGTTGGGAGGGAAGTGGGATTTTATTTCAATACGTCGTCTCCTTCGCGGTTTTAACATTTTTTCAATCTAGTTCGGTAAGATTTTTCTTTTCTGTTTTTTTTTATCGTTTCCCATCTCCACGACGATTGCAGAATTGTTTGACGGCAGTTACAGCTTCATAATGATTAGCAGTTGTCGTGACGTTTGTGTTAATGACGACGAGTGAATTTTATTATTTTCGAATAGCTTGCAACGAAACCTAAGGCGTTTCGGGGGTAAGAGAGGGGGTTATAATTTTTAAGAGGATCGTAAGAACCTCGTACGGACAGTATGCCGGTAATTAGTAAGTAAGTAGAGTAGCAGTATGATTGTTCAACGTTAATAAACAATGGCAATGGTTAATTTATGATTCGATAATGGTAATGGATTCATGACGGTATTATAACAGCGGTAGCAAGTTTGTGGTAATAGCTCTAGCAAGTAGTAGTCACCTATGCCGCTACTTGTGTAATTAATTCGAAAAAATTATTAATAACGGGTCAATCAACAACGATTAATATATAAATATGTATATATGTGTAAATAATTTAAATATATATATAAATATGAATATATTCAATGGTATATTGATGACGTGGGAAAAGTTTTCTGGGTTAAATGCGTCTAAAAAGTTCGAGCTTAGCCGACTAAACGTCTAAATCATTGTCATTATTAAAATAATCCGTGGCCGTTTCCGGTTGCGAGATAACGCACCGACGCCGAAACGGGAAATTTCGAAGCCGACGGGAGGAAAAGGATATTATTCGTTACTTCTGTGGTATTATTTTTTTTTTTGTGTTGGATTTGGGTTAGAAAAAAACGTTACAGATGATGAGGCTGAAGGATGAACGATGATGAAGGCAGAGGCAAAGCCGGGCGGGGTTGGACGTTGTTATGACGATGGGTAAGCTGAAGGGTTATACGGTTGACCCGCCAGTGTCGAGTAATTGTGGCAAAAGAGACTTTGGGGTATCCTTTTCGTACCCTTTTCGCGAATGGCGGTCAACCGCACGGAATTGTCGAATGACGAACGTATCGTTTTTTTTCTTTCTTTTCGGTTTTTTTTTTCGCAGCCCCTGATTAACCCTAGATTGGTCACCATATGCGACGCAACGAATTTGGTCACCTGACGAGGGAAGTACCGCATTTCAGCGTTCCTTCTAATTGATTTTATACATAGTTTCCGAACGTTTCATTTGATTTAAAAAAAATATAATTAATTTCTAAAAGCTTCAAAGGACAAACTCTAATTTTTTCTTTAATTTTCTGCCGAAAGTTTGCGAGTGAAAAAAAAACTATGCACGCCGGAGATTTCCTCATATGGTGATCAATCTAGGGTTAACACTGGAGCCCAAGTGTCATCGACCAACCCTTTCTCGGTTACTCGACACTGGCCAAAGACAACTGGCAATTCGGATGGTCAGATGAAGGGAAGAGTGTTTTTTCATATAAATAAATATATATATTTTTTGTTGGTTTTGAAGGATTTGGTTTGTTTTTTTTTTTGTTTTGGTCCGGCAGGCAGACAGGCAGTCGGGTGAATCTCGACGTGAGACTGACCTGTGTGGGAACGGGGCTGTATTCGCTAGCCGTTGTACTGGCCGTTGATTTAATCGTTCCGGCATCGTCGGATGATGTGGCCTCGGTGGGCCTGAAACGTCGTCTCCTAGCTTCCGCATCGTGTGAGAATCTCGCCTCTGCGTCGTGTCTGCGAATTTCCGGTCTATCCCTCGCAGCCCCAACGTCCTGATGTCTGTTGCCAAAAACAATTTCGCTCTCCGTTTTTTCGCGTCTCGGTCTGAGCGGTCCGCCCTCGCGACCGAACGAAAAATCCGTGAGCACCGGTTCGCCGGATGTCATGGAATTGCCTTTTTTACCGACAATACCGGCAACGCTTATCTCGCTACCTCGACGATTGCCACTCGCGAATATGCTCGATCTTTGTTCGGATTTTTGCAGATAGGCCGAGTGTCTGGTAGATGGAAAAAAATCGGAATTTTCGCGTCTGAATGCGCGAGCGAATGCACTCGCGTTTCCGAGTTTCGAATCTGATTCCTGACGTCTGTGCACCGGTTTTGGCTGTTGGGGCGTCGATTGAGACTGTGCGGATGATTTCTGGGACGATTTTTGCTGTGATTTTTGCTGATTTTCCTGCGACGACTGATGCTGAGGCTGCTGAGGCGAATGCTGAGGTCTTCGCGAGGCCACTTCGTAACGCTTGAGGGTTCTCTCGCCGGACGAGGACGATCTCTCCTCGCTACCGGATTTTCCACTCGTGTCCTGTTTCATTTTATCCAACCTTTCGTTAAACCCTTGAAAGAAGCGAGTAAAGTCCCACTCCTTGAGGAGCAGCTGCTCGTCTACCTCGGAGCGACGGTTGCTCGTCTTTTTATCGTCGGCCGTATGACTAAGTTTCTACGGGACGAGCGACGACGGTAACACACGACGGGTCGGGTAAATGAAACAGTGACCATATATAAAAAATAAAAAAAAGAACAAAAATACACGTGCAATAATGTTGAATGTGCGATAACGGTTTGTTTGTTTTTTCGACGTTGCGGAATGTTCCTTTTTTTCATTATTTTGGATTTCTTTTTTTTTTTTGAGGGAAAAATTCGTCAATGTGTGTTTTTTGGAGTTTTTATGGGTTCTTTTTTTATCTAAGTCCGTGGGGATGTAGTTTGTGTGTGTGTGGGTTGGATTCGAGACGATTAGCGGGTCGATGGGTGCGAGGACCGTAATGAGGGCTGAGATGAGCCTGGTGATGAAGGGTGGATGGTTTATCGTTACGAAGGATAATCACGGATGACAGAATAATCGTTTGCACGAACGTTAATATGTGTGTGTGTGTGTGTGTGTGTGTGAAACGGTGTTCTCGAAGGTGTTTGTGGAATGTGCCGCGGGGTCGGATGTAGGATGTGTGTGTGTGTGTGTTTATGTGCTTTTTCAGGCGAGGCCTCTGTGACACACGTATGAACGGGCAATTATAACAGGCGAATGAACAGTGCACCACGGTGCTCGGAGCCTTGCAAGTTTCGTGGTCCGTGACACATTTCACGGTTTATCATCGATCATCGAAAAATAATAATAATGATAATCACAACGAACGACGAACGGGAAATGAAAAAAATAAATAAATAAATGTTCAAAAAAATAATAATAATAAAATAATGACGGACTTAATGGTTCGTGGGGGCGATGTACGAGGTGAGAAAAATAAAATAATTAAAAAAAACATGTTGTATGCAGCGAAATTCCGTGCGTTATTCCTTTTCCCCAATATTTTTCGGTTGACACTTCATCGATTCGAAAATTCGACGGTGATTGAGAACGTTGTGAAAATTATCGACGTTGTTTAACGACGAGTTTCACGAACGAGGGTTGTCGTTGAGCTCTTTTTTCTGTTTGCTTGTTTTTTATTTCTTTTCATTCATTTTTTAAAATTTTCTTCCACGAAGAGGGAAAAGGAAAAACGATGGAAATGGTAATGGCACAGCCTGCCATCAATGATTACACGAATACTCGTGAGCCGTACACTTTTGGTACACGACGGTGCGATTGATATATATGAATATAGATAAATATATATATGTATATGGTATGATATCGATTGACAGGGTAATGAACAGCTACGTGGATCTTTCGCTTGCACTACCAAATCGAATTGCGTACTCACTCGTTTCATGACTAGCGTACGATCTCCCGATTCTTCTTCGTCTGGGGTTGGCGGCAGTGGCCGATTTGGCGCACCTCCTGTATCAAAAATAATAATAATAAAAATAATGACAAATATATTAATTGTAAAAAATTAATTATATCAAAATTCATGATTTTAAATGTATAAGTTGCATGAAAAAAAACTAATACATAATGTATAATGTATCAATTAGGTAAACGTGAAAAAGAACATAAATTCGAATATGCTCATCCGTTGCCAAAGCTCGAAAGAACAAAATAATGCATTTTTTTAATTTTCAATTTTTATTTTATTCAAATAAATGAATACTCGCCTTCATGATGATTTTGAGCGTTGTGCGACGACGACGATGAAGAATCGGACGACGGTCTGAAAGGAGAAAATTCGGGGCTGGTTCGTTGTAATTAATTATGTCGATTGGGCACGATGTTATGATGATGATGATGATGATGATGATGATGATGATGATGATGATGATGATGATGATGATGATGATGATGTTGTGATGTGGCGAAGCGATGATTTTCGGAACGGATGACGCCGAGGCCCGGACAATGTCATAATGCGGACGCGATGAAAGTGCAATGGGAATAACGAGATTATTAGTAATTAGATCGATGAACGATAATCGAAGAGAAAATAATAAAATGTTTGGGCCGTGGCCGATCGAACGAATGTCAAAACGCAATGATCGTCAACGACTTACAGAGGTTTTGGCGGATCGCTGGCGAGCAATGTTCCATCGTTTCTCGCGTTGTTTCCCGTGGCATCCTCGAAATCGTCGTCGCTGTCGCTCTCGATCGACAGCGCCTGAAAATAATTTATCAAGAGTTACCGATAAAAAAATCATTCTCACTGTCACACAAATTCGAACGTTGTGTATTTTTATATTCGTGATTCTGCTTTCATCATGGGATGAATTTACATTATGCGAATGAATGATAAACCGTGAATTCGTAAAAAAAAAAAATTGGGAAGCTTCGGAATGGTTTGAGGACGAACATATAATATATTAGCATTGCGACAGAATCGCGTGAAAAGAGTGACGAGAAAATGAACGGAAACGGTGCGTTTGAGATGTGGCGAATGTTAGAAAAAAAAAACGAAACCAAATATTTGTACAGTGCAAGAAAATGTTACTACGAATTGTTTCATATTTTCCAAATATTTTGTGGATTAAAAGGAAGACTCGAGAAGCGTTCAAACTTCTCGAACCTACTGATACATATATATATATGTACACTTTATTCAACACGAAATGATAAAAACGATATCCAAAATGCATCGAATCATTAAACTGCAAATTAATTCCGATGGAAATAAAAAATAAATGAAGGAAAAACAGATGTTAGACGTTGAAAAAATATGTGATTGAATAAGTTGCATGGACATTGTCTCGCCCCTTGGTCATTCCACGTCGAATGATCATTAATCGTCGACGATCGCTTACTTGATCGAGTATACTGGACGATTGCGGCATCTGTTTGCTGTTTTGTTCATTACTGCCCGGTTGAGACGAGTTCGTCGGTGGATTAGACGTTTGTGCCGGAGGTGCGGGACTCTTGTGTTGCCTGTTGGGCCTCGGCGGGGCCTCTGGGCCCTGTGACACACCAAGCTCGTTGAGTTGAGCAGCCAGCATGTCCAAGTCCTACCACCCACACGCATACACGCACAACCCCGTTAGTCACTTTGCCGGGAGTGTAACCTTATCCGTGATCAGCTTTAAGCCACCGTCCGCGAACAGCGATAGAAAACGTTTTCGCGGGCAGAAAGATAAAGAGAGAGAGAAAGAAAGAAAGATGAACGATAGAGAGAGAGATAAAAAGAGAGAGAAAGAGAGAAAAAGAAGACAGCATAGAGAGACGGGAATAGAAATTGTCGTTTCCGGATGACACAGGCTCGAGAATAATTTACAAACGGATTTAGTACCGACAACGAATCGTCGTTACGAACGACGGAAGCATATCCCGATTGTTACACGTGAATTCGTCGTATCATGGAAATTTGTCGGTTATTTTTTTTTTGCTCCTTCTTTCCGTTATATTTATTTTTTTTTCTTTCTTTTTTAGTAAATTCCCAGTTGTTAAAGATGCATGACACGTGCAATTCCAGCCGAAGGTACGCTTAATCTGAAAAATCTCGATTGTAACTGTTTTGTGAATGATAGAAAAATTCACAATCACAAAATATCGCCAAATAGATGTTATTACAACTGTTATAATGTTTTTTCACATTTTTTTCAATCGATTTGCTGAAGGTTGATCGATCTGCATTTTTATGTGGATAACTAGCAGAAGTTTTTTTTTTTTTGGAATGATCAAAGCGGCTGGGTACTGAAAATTTATGGAATTTATAAAACACGTGTCATACATGCTTAATGATAACTCGACCGCGGCTCGCGGCTCGGTGGTCTTATTAATTAGCCGATGTGACGGGAACCGTAACCAGTGACACGAAATGCGTTATGATCGACAATGTACAGTACAAATATATTTTATATATATATCAATATAAATGTATATGCGAATGGCCGAAGCGAGTCTTTTCACCATTGTGTGGAGGCATGCGGTAAGCGACAGAAAAAGTAGTTTTTTTACGACCATGTACGTTTCGTTATTTGTTCCTGTGTATAGAGTACGAAAAAAATTCTCGTGCCACGTACGAACGAACATACGAATCGAAATGGGGTGTTTCGTAGATCGTACGTACGAACACTTTATCATGCACACAGAGCGTTATTCTATACTGTGTGTAATTAAACAATCATAATAATAATAATAATGATAATAACATCCATCATAATGTTACCAATAATAACGACAACGATAACGAAAACACATAACATTTTTTGTTGTTTTTTTTCTTGTTGGCCAACGTACAAAAGTAACGTAGAAATGCGAAAAAAAATAAATAAGATAAATAATAAAGATAGAGATAAGGGTGAGGTGTGCGTGTTATCTTACCTCCGGCCTCCTCGGCGGCAGCTACAGTAGTACGTGTGAACATGGAAAAAGAAAAAACAAAAACCAAATACATTCAAAATCCAAACGCAAGAGGAAAATGAGACATGTGGGTGGTTCTAGTGAGTGTCTGTGATTTGTTTTCTTGTTTTTTTTCCCCACTGTTCGTTGTTGCTGCGTGCACGCTGTCATGTATTACGTAACACACCAAAGTAGAGGGGGTGGGGGGAGGTTGTATTTTTTTTTCGCGTGCATTGAGTGTGACAATACTGCAGTGTGAAAGGAACACATCGATGCGTTGTCTCGAGTGTTGCGAAAAGTTTACTGTGAGGTGTGTTGAAAAAAGGCAAAACTTTTTTTTTTAATTCTATTTTTCCCCATTTGCAATATATTTTTCTGGCAGATAAAAAATTCCGGGGATGTAGACTAAGTACGAACAGTATCCACTCCAAATGCAGGAGTCGTCACAAGAATCGAAAAATCATGACTTTTTTTCAACACAACGAATAAAATTGAACCAATAACCAAAGACAATATAAAATTGTCGATTGACAGGGGAGGCTCCACTTGTGAGCGTGATTTTTTATGAAAAAAAATAATATATATATATCAAAGTTGCGATAAAAATGTGTGTGAAATTCAGCGATAATTAAAGGAAATGTATAAATTGCAACGTGCTGTTTTCTACGCAATGTTGGTACGCTAAATGGCGAGGCCTCGTCGCTTCTCGGGGTTTCAAGCTCGGCGCGAACGGTTTTATGTTTAAGCCAGAGCCACAAGGTATATGTATATATATATATATATATATATATATACCATATAGCATACATATAACGGGGGTGATATAAAATTGGGTGAAAAAAAAAAGAAAAAACATCCAGGTGACAAAGCCGGAGAGACGTTTACCATTGGTTTGAATACGTGACTGTTTCTCTGGGGGGCTGCCTGACCTCCGGAGCCTCCGCTTCCGCCGCCCGACGAAATTGCCGGTTGATGATGATTCGACGGTGGCGTGGAAATTTTGTGTGGCTGTCGAGGATCGTCCCGGGGCGTCGGCGGCAGAGGACGCGACGGAGGTTGGGGTTCTGCAAAAGAAAAAAAATAATTAAAACTCAAAGATCTTTCAAAGGTCCAAGTCCCTTAAAATAATACTGACATATAATATTTTCTAAAATAAATTTGAATGCCTAATTTGCATGTAACCTCTTTAATTCTCATATAAAAATTTCAATCTCGTGTTTGAATGAAAATTACTAATTGTAAAGTTGAATAAAAAAAAGTACCTATGAGTCTGTGAGGAATAGCCGGTCTGGCGGGCGGCCCCGGTTCCGGAATTTCCCTCTGGCCTCGTCCACCCGCGACTTTTTCCTTGGCCAATATCTGCGGTTGCTGGGGAATATCCTGCGTCAACGTCCTGCCCTCCTGTATCTGTTGGAAATTACGACGAAGAGTGTCCCCGCCGGGGGCCTGAACGATCGACGAAGGTTCACCCGCGAGGGCCGGTTCGTCCTCCTCATTTTCACTACCGCTGTATCGATAATCGTCTCGGTCTAACGTTGACAGACGAAAAAGGAAAATAAATAGAGAAAAAGGAATTATTCCTCACGCTCTTGAAAATTAATTGGATACTCATTAACAAAATCTCGTCATCTCGGCGAAAAATATCTAATTTTTTTTTTGGTCCCAAAAGAATATTTTTTAACATTTCACCATTTTATTATTTATAGATAAACATTTTTCGCACATCATCCAGAAGGTTTAAAGAATGTTTCATAATTTTGTAAAACACTTCGGACGGACAGTTTCCTCACGATTTTTTTTTTTTTTTTTTTTTTTTTTTTAACTGACTGGGTAGAATTGACCCAGCGTGACTGGTCTCGTGTTATCGTTTGAAAGTGCAACTGCAGATGGTTGAACAACGAATTCACGGTTGTTTCGTTTAACCAACCCGTACCTTTTTCCTGTTTGCGCTTTTTACAACGATCGATGTGGTCCTTGAGTTGTATTCTGACTTGTCGTTCGGTCGGTTGGTCCCGGATGAACGGATGCTTGAGCAGCTGTTCCGTGTAAGGCCTCTGATGATAATCCTTGACCAGCACCGTCTCGATGAAACCGTGAAATTTTTTTGCCCATTTTTTCGACTTGAGCCGAGGCGGCGTGTTGCGAGGAATCAGAAAAAGTGCCTGTCGTCGGAAAAAAAAACAGAAAAAATATTTATTTAAACGATCAACGAAGAAGAATTGAGAAAAAAATCTATTCACAGGCGATTTGAAGGACAGTATTTTCGTTTTAATGATTATGTACGATCGTGAAAACTCACTCTCATGGGATGAAGATCGCACAGGGGCGGCTGGGACTCGGCCATCTCGAGCGCAGTGATACCGAGCGACCACAGATCGCTTCTATTGTCGTAAGTGGCATCGGGATTCTCCTCGCAGGCTATAACCTCGGGTGCCATCCAGTATGGCGTACCGATAAATGTGTTTCTTCGTCCTATGGTCCTGTCCAATTGTGCACTGACACCAAAATCGACTGGAAACACAAGTGACATCGAAATTAAACCGTGGAATATAAAAATATAAACTCGAAGATCAACAACGAGCGGACTTTGATTAAATTCCGACGTGACAAAATAAAATTGTTAAATTTGTAACAAAGTAAAATTGGAAACAAAGTTTCCACAGTAAATATAGTTCGAGAAATGTGAAAAAATTCGTGAAATTTATTTAGACGATAATTAAATAATTTCGCGAGAAAAAAAAACCTTACCCAATTTGACTTCGGCATTGTCGGTCAGAAGAACATTTTGTCCCTTTATGTCCCTGTGTATGACTTTATTGCTGTGAAGGTAGCTGAGTCCTCGTAGAATCTCTCTCGAGATGTAAGCTATCCACTCCTCCTTGAGACTCTGGCCCTTCGTAGATTTCACGAGATCCGTTACCGAACCCGCGCCACAGTACTCCATTACCAACCATAATTGATCGTCCTTCGTCGGTGGAGATTTTTTCACGAATGCACCGTAATACGTTGCGATATTTCTGTGATTCGAATACTAAAAAAATAATTTAAAAAATTTTTTTAAACGATGTAACAATGTCTGTGAATTTTATTTATTTATTTCATTTCATCGATAAACATTTGCTTACCCTCTTCAGGACGTTTATTTCTAATTTTATTTCTTCCTCTTCGTCCTGAAAAAAGAAAAAAACAAAGGATTGAATTAATTTAATGCATACACTAAAAAATTAATTAGAAAAGGCTTTCTCATAGAGAAATCTTCATTAGCTATCTATAATTTAGATGAAGCAAGTCGCAAGTTTCAAATTGCAGCTTTTTAAAAAATATATATATATATATATATATATTTTTAAATTATCATTTTGCAGATAAAAATAATTTGGGATGCAGCGATGAGAGAAGAAACGTTTAGTATATAATCTGCGTCGTTGATGGACGGATGACGAATCGAGGGATTCGTGAACGTTGATACGAGGCAATGAGGCGGGCAATCTGAGAGATATCAACGAAACGCGATAGCTATTCTTGGAACGCTTCGAAGACGTAAAATCCGAGTACGGAGAAGGCGTTTGAGAGGCCGGATCGAGTCGGTGTGCAAGGTAAATCGATATGGAGGATAGTCACTGACGTCACCCTCGTCGCATTCTTCCCGCCCTCCTCTGCCACCCTTTGAGTATAAATTTAAAAAAAAAAAAAAAAAAAACAAGATTGCCACGCGTATGAATAAGTTAAAACGGAAGAGAGAAAGAAGAAAAAAATAACACGGGTATTCAACTTTGTGACGCGTGCGACCGGAAACATTCGCGGGGAATGTAGAAAAATTTTCTCATCGAATACGATGTGGAAATGTGAAAATCCGAACACAGTCGGTGTAATCCCGAGGATCACGAAACACGTTGCGTTTCGCTCGTTAAGTAGGTAAGTAGAATTCGTATCGGGCTGGGGCGTTACGCACGAGATTGGGACGTGAACGCGATTATTGTTGCGATAAATTGGCCGAGCCCGAAGACAATCAACGTGATCGTCGAACGTTATCTACACCGGATTGAATGTGTCTTCCTTATCGTTTTACAAACGTTTGTAATTGTCGATTTATTTTTCTTTCGTGATACGATTGGAAAAATGATTTTTGTGTACTCTGTGTATTTTTTTTTTTTTTTGCACGTTTTTATGTGTTATCCGGGAGCGATAATTGACGGGATCATAAGAATCTCTGTCGATAGAATTAAAAGTTAGTGTCGAATACATTTTTTAAATTTTTATCTTCATTTTCGTGTAAATAATTACAGAAATAATTTGTGGCTGGTCATAATTTTTTTAATAATGACAATTATTAATATTTTTATTATTTAGAATGTTCTCGAAACGATTTCATAAGATATTGAAGACGATGAATCGAAAAATGTGTACTCGAAGAGTTTGTATAATTTCGTGAGTGATTGAAGAATTTTTTCGAGAATTCAAATTAAAAAAAAAAACAAAAAAAAAACAAATTTTCAATTTTCTCGAAACGATTTCATAAAATATTGAAAAAAAATGTATCTACAACCGTTCGTTCCGAGAGTTTGAATCATTTTGTGAGTGATTGAAGAATTTATGAGGAATTCGAATGACTCATAAATCGTTGACTAAGATTGTTCGAAATTTCTTCCAACGATCACGATATATCGTCTCTCGACCATTTTCAGCGTTGTCCCGTCAAAGTTCTCCCCCCCCCCTCCCCCAACTCCGACCTGTTCCCAACGACAATGGCCCGAGCATCTTGATTGACGGGATTGGAAATCCTCTATGCACCCTCGCATCAAGCACAAATCTCCGATGCGCTCCGACGAGAAATTGTCAGAATGCACGACGGATCCTCAGACACCCGCGTCATTCGTGCCCTCACAATGGAAATTCGATTCGGGTGTCTAACGCGATGGTTACGATTGAACGAGCCCTTCAGAACACCGAATACCCTCGTAAATATCGAACTATTGTAAAACGCTCGATGCTTTGTAAAAAAAAAATGAAGAAAAAAAAATAAATAAAATAAAATAATATCGGGCGTGATGAGAAATGTGAAAAGAACGACAGACCGAGTTATTGGTGAGCCACTGAGTGGAAAATAAATGTTTGACCAGAGACCGGATCGTCGAAACGAGACAATGAGAGTCTTGTAAAAGCTTATTCGCGTGGCTTGCTGGCGCATTGTTGGAAATGGCGAGAGAGAGAGAGAGGAAGAAATAATACAACGACGAGTCACCGCAAGACAGTAGCCACAGACGTCGACGAGTGCGAGAAAATTTTTTACGTTCCATATAACCGTGACCCAACGAGTCAATATTTTTTTTTATTCTATACAGGTGTTAAACAGAACCTGGCACAGGTATTCATTCGATGAAAATGTAGGTATTTGAGAAATCCTTAGACTGTACAATTTTTCCATCAATTTTTTTTTCCTTGAGGTCTAAAGTTTCAATAAAAATATTTTTTTTAACCTGTTGCGGTAACTCGGGGTCCACCGGACCCCAGGCCAACTTCATGACCATTATGCAATAGAAATACCATTTTTCAACATTATTTTGTCCATCTAAACGTACTACTTCCATTTTTCGACATCGACCAGAAAGTCATGAGTTCAAACTTCAAAATAAATATACTTTTTTTTCAAAGTCCATAAAATCTCTATTTTTTTTCTCGAAAAATATAATATTTCAAGAGTTAAACGGCGTTAGATTTTTCACCATATGACAAAAATTACATTTTATGAGGATTTTTTTCGTAAGAAAAGTCAGATTTCGTGAGTTTTTTTTTCTTATCGTATTTTGAGGACTTAAAAATCTTGAATGGAAGACAACGACTATTAGATTATTTAGAAAACATGTTAAATTGGAGTTTGACGCAAGATTTAAGTCGACACATTCAAAAGAACGCAGATGGGTTCGGTTTCTGTCCGTGGGGTTCGCTGGACCCCACGTGACCGATATGTTATTATTTGGAGGTGTGACCTCAACAGGTCAAGCTAAGACTTTCCGAATAAATTAATTAGTTCGTTTCTCCAGTGCAACGACAAACGAAACACCCAAAACTTGTTCAACGACTTCCACGACAAAAAATAATAATAATAATCGGGATAGCCGACGTTAAAAATGTAATACGTCGAGGACGAAAGCGAGTGCCACGTGGGAAGTGGATAAAACGTGGCGGAGAAACGGAAACGAGTGAAAACAACGTTGTTCGACGACAACCACGAGAAATGGAGTTTTGTATCGTTCGGTCCGAGCACAGACGACAGATAAAAGATATTCCACATCGGGTAGTCATTCACGATTTCGTAGAATTCCTCCTCCTCCCCCTTCTTCTTCTCCTCCTTCCCCCCTCCGCCCCTCACCAAACCCCGTACAGTGTAATAACTATATCTTCCTCGCGAGTGCGTAACAATGCCAGGCACACATGTGAAGATATCGAGTCGGCACAGAGGCAGACCCCCGGTTTATGTGTAACCATACACAAGCGATACGATTGTCTCGATTCCACTGGCGTATGACTATCAACCGTATTTCCACGACTTGGCACCCTTTCAAACAGATTAAATTAAACGTCGGTCGAAAAAAAAAATAATAATAAAAAAATTGAAAAAAATAATATGTTCATAAAATAATGCAAACTCGAGGTCTACGTTATTGTGGGATAGTCGTCATTCGCTCGATCCTTTGTCATTTTAGAATTTTCTTTTCTTAGAACTTGTTTTAGGATTTTTTTTTGAATTTTTATTTCCTAATTTTTTTAAATTTATTTTTTTTATTATTATTATTTTGGTTATTATTTTTTTTTTTTTTGAAGGGTCAAGCGAGACGATTGTCATTTTTACCAGAGAATTAATGTGACAAAGAGGGAATCGAATCTGGTAATAATATTTTACGTATAATCGAACCCTATTGTCATCGATGACGTACGGAAAAATTCTTTGTTCACGAAATTCTTCATTATAAATCGAAAACCATATCGGTTCACACACGCTCACACGTTACCCTCGATCCGATCCTTTTCGAGACACGAGATTCTTACCTCCGTGACGTCCATAACCTTGATCGCCGCCAGCTGACCGGTCTTCGTGTGCCGACCCTGAAACAAGAACAAACGTTTTGCTTAGTCGAATCCTTGAAAACCCTCCGTTTTCACATTTCGCGGTCTCCAGAGCTACATCGCGTGCATTTACGCACACATGTACACACAAACACACACACGTGTGTGTGTGTGTTTGTGTACATGTACGCCCGGGATGATTCCTACCGAGTGAAACGCATTCACACGGTTCGTCCGCATCGAATCAATTACGGGAGAATATTAAACGCCGCGCACGGGTTTGATCTTAGTAACTTAAACGAGTCTAAAGTAATGAACAAGATGCCCCTGTAACAATTTTTCCATACGAATCGCTTATATCCCAAGTAATAAAAGTATATACATATGAATAAACTGTATACAGCATCCATATGGAATTTGCCATGTGTATTCTGTATACAGACTATAAATTATGATTAGATATTATTATTATAAATACATTAATATATAAACTTTGTGTGTTTGAATTTTCTATAGATTATGTATACAGTCTAGATACAGTTTATATAAACTTTTTTCGTTCGTTCCTACTACATTCTTGTGTACACTCGGTGAGTCGCGCGTCGTAGCTGCAACCGCTCAGTCGTGCGTTAACTGGAACGTTGAATTAAAAATATAACGGGCCGCAAAGCGGGGCTGCGCCTCGTTGTACGTCAGTGCGCGAGATTACAGGCAAAGACGACCGGGTTTTTGTCTTATCCTTATTTTCCTACGGGCTCGCGCCGTGTCCCACACACACACTCACACACACAACGCACCATGCGCGTTTCGTGTACACACGCCGCCGTCCGTGATCACCGACAAAATTGTCAACGGCATACACGCTGCTTATCTCCCGCTTGTTAAACGTAGCCCTTGTTCTAACTCTCTCTTTTTTTCTTTTTTTCTTTTCTTCTTTTTCTATGTTTCTATATTTCTATATTTCTATATTTCTATATTTCTATATTTCTATATTTCTATATTTCTATATTTCTTTATTTCTATATTTCTATATTTCTATATTTCTATATTTCTATATTTCTATATTTCTATATTTCTATATTCCTATATTTCTATATTTCTATATTTCTATATTTCTATATTTCTATATTTCTATATTTCTATATTTCTATATTTCTATATTTCTATATTTCTATATTTCTATATTTCTATATTTCTATATTTCTATATTTCTCTATTTCTCTATTTCTCTATTTCTCTATTTCTCTATTTCTATATTTCTATATTTCTCTCTTTCTCTCTTTCACTCTTCATCTCTTTCTCTATCCTATTTCCGTTCCAATAAATAAGCGTTATGAAATTATGAATATTTGACGAAAAATTATATTAAATTCAATAAAATGAAATTTTTAAATAGTGATAACAATAATCAATGAACTCCCGTGATTCGAGAATTTTTTTTTATACTGTGGTTGCGAGTCCCTGGTATCTGTATCGACGCAACTGCCATGCAAGAAGTTTCAAACTGCAAATTTTCGATATAATGGAAATTTTTTCATTATTTCAAAACATACATATATCTATGTTGTTTTTTTTTCAAATTTAGTTTTTTTGTGAAATTTGCAAGTTTGCCGGGGATATCACGACGGTGGCTGGTCGTTGGACCGACCATGGCGAGGGTTCGCGATCGGGGGCACACAGGCATGACAGGTATGCGACCACTTCGCGAGGCGTGGAATCGATAACGAATAATGTAGAGCCGGTCGCCTCGTTCCCTCGATCCGCACCACGCGCCTGTCGTGCCTAGGCGCTTCTCGAGAGCGGTATTCAACTAACCCACACTTGTGGCCATCGCCGTTTCGAGAATCCGTGCCGAAACAATACCGATCTATATACCGCCTGAGTACAAAAAATATATAGGTAAACTGTACATATATAGACTGTGTAAAATCTATTTAAAAAACTCGAACATGTCAAGTTTATACATAGATTATATACAGTCTACATAAATTAGATATCACAGATGAACATCAAATACTGTTGGATTTAATGTGTTTCTATAGATATACAAAAATTTGTTTTTTTTTTCTCTAAATTAAAGTGCTGATTTTTTTTAGCAAAATAAATCACGCACATAAGAATTTTTCTTTCTATTCTTCATTCAAAATAAAAAATTCAAAAAATTCGGTTCCAGCATTTTTGAAGCAGCTGATTTACTCCACGCCACATAACTCGTCCACCTCGGTTTCCGTTCCACCGCCCCCCTCCCCCTTCTCCGCCCCACCGCGCAATTTTTATTATTCAGCCTGCGCAACAAAACGCCGGGCGTGAGAAAGAGTGAGAATAAAAAAATAAATTAAAAGAAAAAAGATAATAGCCCCCTTCTTCCCGTCGACTGGTTCAAAAGAAAATTAAGAAAAAAAGAAGAAAAAAAAAAGGTTTTACCGGTGCATCGCAGCGTTGAGCCGAGGCCAGGAGCATCGAGTGCGTGGCACCTAGCTCAAAAAAAAAAAGAAGAAAAAGAAAATACCAAAAAAATCAACGAAAACAAAAAAGAAAGACCTCGCGCCAAAGGCCTCGTTTTTTTTTTTTTCATTCTTTCCTCCGTCATCTCATTCTGCACAAAGCGCGTATGGCGGATGATAAGCGCGTGTAAAACACGTACCGACATGACGCAGAGAGACACACGGGGGTGAAAGAGAGAGAGAGAGAGAGAGAGAGAGAGAGAGAGAGAGAGAGAGAGAGAGAGAGAGAGAGAGAGAGAGAGAGAGAGAGAGAGAGAGTAAGAGAGAGAGAGAGAGAGAGAGTCTCGTCGATTCGCGAGTCGATGCACCTCTTCTCTCGTGTAACATGCCAACGGGTTTGGCATCAAGTCCGAGGCACGTTCCCGTGCCGCGAGAAACGACCGTCAAAAGAGCGGAATATGAGTCTGGTTATATGGAGTAGAGTGCACCGCGGCATACCGTACATATATCTATATGTATGTGTGTGTGTGTCTATATATTCATACCAAGCACTGTATCTCGAGCTAGCCGGTCCATTTGTCTCTCTTCGCCAGAAACAACGAGACAAAGTGTGGGCTGGTTTTCCAACGTCTGTGTGTGTGTGTGTATTACACAGGAGTGCGTGAAATATGTATGGCTGTGTATGCCCCACCACTAATGCACAACCAAGGCCCAGAGAGACACAGCCAAAGCACACCCCACAAACATTCTACCTCAACCATTCTTTTTTTTTTCTTTTTCTTACTTTTTCCTCTTTTTACTCCTTTCTTCTTCTATCTCCATATTTCTTTTTTTTAAACTTCTTATTATTACTGTCATTATTATTATTTTTTTCAAACGATGAGACAAACCACCTTTTCCGCGTGTACTTGTGTTCACACCGAGTTTCTTTGGTCTATAGCAGGAGAACCACACACAGAGCAGAAGAAAACGAATGCGGTCGCGGAGACGACGATGGTTTTCACTTTTTTTTTTCACGCGTACATCTCGCAATCGTCGAAAAGCAAAAGTACCCCCACCCCCCACCCCCCACTTCTGCATCGAATGCGTTCTCGCACGAGCGACCAAAGGGTTTTTTATTTTATTTTTTTTTACAGGAAAGATTCTTGATTTTGCATTGTGTGAGTGTGTGGTTCATTTGAAAAGTCGTTTCGAAAAGGTTTTGATGCATTTCTTGTGAATCAACCATTAGATTCAAGTTTCGTCAAAGTCGGGGCGGGGGGGGGGGGGGGGGGGGATCATTTTTCGAAGTCCCATTACTTTATTTGGGTTTCACTACAAACGAAAAACTTGTCCCTTGACTAATTTTTTCGGTAGCTTTATTATCAATTCAACTCGATCTTTCTACATAATCGAAAACGAGTTAATCGCAATAACCAACGTTGGATTGATTTTCTACAATTTTTATTTCAATGGTTTTTGTTTACTTTTTGTTCTAATTTAATTCTCAACTCTTTCATCACACCCGTTGGTCTTTCGTTGGTTGTAAAAAATGTATCCGAGAGAACGCACAAGCTTTAAAAAAAAAAACATTTACCGACTTATGTTTTGTAACAGCGATTGTTGTGTCCGTTGATAAGAAAAAACCGCATGGTCGGTATAGGGAATGACGATATAACGCGAGGTCACTCTGTCGAGCCATGACGAATGTGTATACCCGTTTTTCCTGCAAACAGCGCGGTCTGTTACGCGTGGGGTTTTTTTTCCTGAATGGGAATTTCGGTTCACCGAGTGTATTTCATCGACGCGTCACACACGTGTGTGTGTGTATGTCTCTGTCAAGCCGCGGCTCGTTCATTCGAGCGTCGTCATCGTCGTCGTTCGACAAGAACCTGCCACACACACACACACACACACATTCGTGTGCATACGCTCAAGTTCGTTCTATATCGTGCAGCGATTGCTCGCAAAACGACATAGGTGGACACGTACGTATGTGAGAACACGAACGAGAATCACTGCGCGACATGGACGGGACTTGAGATCTGCCACGAACAGCGGAAACATCCGGTTATAATTTTAAGGGGTCATCACACTGTGCGATTTCGAAAAAAATGAATTTTTATTTGTTCACTTATTTATTCGGTTAAAAAAAACATTATGTCAAAATCCATTTATTTATTTATTTATTTATTTATTTATTTATTTATTTATTCATTTATTTATAAGTTTAAAGTTTTGAGACCATTTTGAGCCATTTTCAATGTCGAAATTCCGAAAATCATCAGAGTTCCAGTAAGTGAATAAATTACATTCGAAGTAATTCTCAGATCGAGCTCAAGCAACATGAATTAAATCCAAGACATTGCGAAAGTCGAAAGTCAGCGAGCTGATAATGCAAAAATCACTTGTTGAACTAATTGTGAAATAAAAGAAAGAAAGAAAAAAAAGATTTGAAAAAAAAAGAATCCGGTTAATGCACCGGAGTTTATTGTATGTCGAATGGAGAGATTAAAAAAAAATAAGTGAGGCCGTCGACCGTCGTTTTCTTCGTGTCAGAATGCACAAGATAACGTGAGCGATAGAAGAAAAAATCGGTGTTATCGCTCTCCTCGGACCCTTTTTTTTTTCAACGCACAGTCGTAAAAGGCGGCCCAAAGCCCGTTTCTGTCTCCGACGAGACGAGCGGCGGAAAAAAAGGAGATAAAAAAATAACAGAATGGAAGGAAGAAAGAGCTGCGAAAATCACAGTCCGTGGAAACGGAACACAGGGCGCAGGGACGGAGGGACGGAGTGAAGGAAAGAGCTGTGTATACACGCAATGACAGTCGCGATATCGGTTTCCATTCATTGGGAACTCGGTTCTTCGACAGCGGAGACGGAGAAGTGGCTGTGGAACGTTGGAACCTCGAATGAACGTGACATTGGCGGAAATGGGCTTTCATTTTTCGAGCCTTTCAGCATTCTATCTCTCTATCTCTTTCTCTCTCTCTCTGTCTCTCACTCTTCACCGCATTTAATCACAAGATATTCCTCAAAGGCCGTCAAATTTTGGACCATAGCGAATTTGACCATTAACCCTTTCGGTGTAAAAAAAAAGCATCCTAAAAATCTGAAAAAAAAAAAATCAAACACATAGCTCAGGATTTTTACTTTACTATAAAAATTGATATTTTAATATTGATGTATAAAGTTTTCGTTATTTATTCATTTTTAAAATACACAATAAACAAATGAACTCCGAACAAATGCGGAAACTTTGAAATTTTTGCCTGGGGCTAATCGACACAGTAAAAGTTACAACGAAAGAGTTAAAAGGTTTTACTGTAACAGCGAAAAAAAATGCAAAATCCTGAATTTATGTTCGTCAGACGGTCATGGTGTCATGCTGCTACAAGACTTGGTTGAAATCCAGTCGGAAGTGCGTCTGCGCAAACGCACGATACACGATGCCGATCCCCCCCTCCCCTCCCGCCCCTCGCGCGCTATACAGAAGTCGACATCAGCCGACAGCAGCAGCTCTAGCGGCGACTCGCATCAGGCACAGTGTCATCGGCCTCCCGTTCTTCTCTTCCAGCCCCTGCTGCCGGTCGGGTGATCCCACGACCCCCCCCCCCCCGCCCGACGCCACCCGCTGCGCGTGCATACAGAACGCACATCCACACACACAGCCGTGCGCACACGCGTGCGCGTGAAAGCCCCGAGCGAAGCACAACGGCAAAGCCCGTGAAAACAACCGCGAGCAGCGGAAACACACGTAGAACGAGATGGAAAGCGTTTATATCGTTTTGCCCCCTGGCGGACGAGTGAAAACTTTGCTAATGCTCGCACGCCAAGCGCGAACTTCCCCGCCCCCCTCCGCGCAGTTTGTTCGACGAAGAAGAAGAAAAAACTTCGTTCGAATTGCTCACACGAGACTCGCGGGTTCCGACGCGTCATCGTCGAAAAAAAAAAACGAAAGAATTATGGATACCGAGAATGCATAGTTTGTTACAAATATATGAATACATTGTTCAATAAAAGAAAACGAATGCTTTTGCAATTTGAGAGTTCTACGAATCGTGGTTAGTTACTATCGTAGATAGAACGATGATTTTTCTCTGAGAAAGCATTTTCATTATTGTTTTGATCTTTGGCTTCCTTGCAGCTTGTCTATATATTTAAGCATCGCCCGGTGAGATGTAGAATTTCAATTTCTTATCAAATTTGAAAGTACACATGGATTTCTTACTGAACAACATTGAAATGGACATGAATTTTAGTTAATGAAGAAAAGAAAATGAACAACAGTGTTATTGTCGAATTCGTACGAAATGCAGTAACTCGTTGAACTATAGAATGGTCATGTTAACGTGTTAACGACTATACGGTTATTTTCCATGTGCATAATCACATATAAGAACCCACACACACACATGAAACTCCTCATTGAAACTACACGAAGCGACATTGCGTAATTTCATTTCCGGCACTCTGCGGTATAAAAATCTTGCGCACGATTGCGAAGCCCACCACAAACGACCAACAATTTCTTTTGTTTTCTTTCTTTCTTACTTTTTTTTTTCCGGTCCTCATTCTTCATTTATTCCCAAGCCTCTTACTTTCCACGTGAGAGATAGTTCCAATCAGCCGTCTGTTTGAAAATAAAAAATAAAAAAAACCTCGCTCCATATATCACACGCCTCGTTCCGTAAGTTTTCGTACCGACTTTCGACTATTATAGTACCCCCTCCATATATACATAGTACTCCTCCAAATAACTCTTCTCCAACTGCTTCCGAACTCGATTCATAATTTTTTTTATTATTATTTTTTTTTTTCGTTACTTTCCTTTTTCTCCCGTTTCGACACTAATCGTCAGTCGACAGGATCAGAAAAAGAGCAAATGAAAAAAAAGGAAGAAGAAGAAGAAGAAGAAGAAGAAGATAATAGGAAAAAAAAACCATCAAGAGAGAAGCCCCTCAATTTATGATGATTAACCGCGGGGCCCTCAGGCCCCTATCCCCCTCTAATGTCAGAGTTCGATCTTACGCAGCGTACAGTCGAGACTCGTGTGTAACTCGCACGCATACGGGTGCACTATAAAAGTAACCCTCACCCCCCTCCACCTCTTCCACCGTCCTAATACATAAAAGAAATAGAATGAGCGTAGAAAAAAAATATGCTATACTTTGATAATTCATATTTACAATGCAATAACTCTTTTTTTCATTGAGGTTATGTTTCATTGAAAAAATATATACATAATTTATCAACCCTTAGTTTGTAACACTGGCCCACTCGTGTCTTGCTTGCCTAAATGGCACGTTCTTCACGTTTTTATTTGTTTACATTATTCTATTGTTAAAAAAACGATTTCTTTAGCAAAATAACGATCAATCCTCATTCTCAAATAGTCCCTAAGATAAAAAATATTCTTTCGGCCTTCGAACCAACAGCCGATGATAAAATTCCGCGAATCGTTGCCAAACAAAAATTACTTTCAACTTCCCCGAAGCTTCATGTAAAAAATAAAAAACAAAAAATCTACCAAAACAAATCACCGTTCGACCTCTGACGTGAATCATCAAGAACGTGAAAAATATCAAACTGTACACTTTGTTTTAACGCTGTCCATAGAACCGTTGATCGAACGGTCGCTCGTTGAGCCGAAACAACCCATGCTTCCCAAAAAGCCGGTCATTTTTCCATCCGTCGCACACGACCGGTCAAATTACCCTTCCCCCCTCCCTTCACCTCGCCCCCATCGACGATTCTACATCACACCACACACAACGAACGTGTAGATCTATATGCTTAGTAGTCAGTCCTCTATATCCGCGTTGTGTCTCATCTCGTAAGCGCGACGTCGACCTCTTCAATTATTTTCTCGTCCCTTCGAGACGCTGCGTCTGCTGCTGCTGCTGCTTGCTTGCGCCCGCGTGCGCGCGCACACACACCACCCGGCTTCTCTGTGTTTTCCGTGTGCCACACATTTGCCATGCACGCAGCCGCCGCCGCCGCCGCTCACGTTTTGTTCCCTCGGCCTGTACGTGTTCGCTCTTCCGGTGTTCGCCCTGGCACGGTGAGACTCACGACCTCCGCTCTTCCATACTTACAAACACACACACACACACATACACACGACAGGCAAGACCGTTCTACCACACATTATCATATACTCCATCGCATTCGTCGCAAAAGGCTCACGAACTCATGCCTCGCCATCTTCTTCACTGTAATCCACTCACTCTCTCACTCTCTTTCTCTTTCTCTCTCTTTCTTTCTCTCTCTGTCTCGTCCTCGCTCCTTCTTCCTCTTCTCCTTCATTTCTTCGCTTCCACCGATGCCGCCGCCGCCGCCGCTACTTGGGTACGTAGCGCGGGGCCCTCTTCCTCAAGGACGACCTCGTGAGGAGGAATTTTTTCAAGGTGAATCACCGCCCCTCGCGCCTTCTTCTCGCTTATTTCACATGCACACGAGAGCCCGGTTACAGGTGAAGCTACAACCACGCTGACTCTTTCTTTCTTCATTTTCTTCATGTTCTTCATCCTCGTCTTCATCTTCTTTCGTTTCGATGATTTTTTTTTCTTTCTTCTTTTTGTTTGTTTGTTTTTTGTTTTTTTTTCTATTCGAGTGTATCGTTTTTTTTTCTCCGTGGGGGTTTGTTTTCTTTTTATTGTACTCTTTTTGAAACGGAAAATGTGGATGTACGATGAAGATAATACGGCTGGGTTATCTACGGTTTATGTGTCCCGCTGTGATCCGTTGAACGTTGTTTTTTCTTTTCTTTCTTTTTTTTTTCTTACGTTTGTTACAGTGGCAACGGGCGTCGCTGCGAGTATAGACATCCTGCCGACCGTTCGAATCTTAACTGTTTATGCGTGTGTCAGTCGACGACGTACGTACAAACGACTATGCATGTTTTTTTTCATTATTATTTTTTTTTTATTCATTTAGATTCACATAAGTATATAGTCGATGCTTGGTGAGCGTCATGAACATGAAGTTTTCAACATTCCGAGCCTCATTATTACCTTAGCATTGTGTTAGATTTGTGTGAAAGCGACGAATGTAAAGATTGTCAATGACAGAGATGTTTGGCAAGAAATTAAATGATGGCGGATGGCGAACGTAAATTTACTCGAAAAAAAAAAAATAAGCAAAAGAAGAATCGTCTTATGTGGACGAGAAATAAAAAAAAATAATCCTGTGGATTAAAAAAGGCAAAAACAAAAAACAAAAAAATAATTCTTTAAGATAAAAAAAAACTGGATTAAAAAAACAGTATCACATTGTAAAAAAAAAAAAAAGATTAAAAAAATTCCGTTCGGGCGAGAAAGTCCGGAGGCGAATTGAGAAGAGTCGAACGCTGTCGACGACGAACGATGACGAGACGAGAGACCGTAGAAATGTTTGCGCGTAGAAGATAGAGGAAAAGTTATTCTCTTTCGGGTCGTTTCCGAAGTATGTATAACAACTGTGTGTACACACTGCAAGCTGGAGCCAGTAGCATTGGTTGGTGGCAGCAGCAGCAGCAGCAGCAGCAACGGCACACAACGAGGCTCGCAAATACACGCGCCCCTCGCTCGCTAATACGGAAATAGAACGAGATGGAAGGTTTTTCATAAAATTCGCGGCTACGTTAAAAGTACAACGATCTGTGGCGAACGAGCAAAACCACGATCGTTGCACGGATGCAAAAAAAAAAAGAAAAAAAGAGACCCGAAACTTTACGCCTTTCGATCGGAACTTTTTTTTAATTGTTATTATTTTTTTTAATTCTTCGCAGTAATCTAATTTGGCCATTTGGTATGATTACAGTGAAAATGGGTTATCAATATGAGAAGTTTTAATTTTCAATCTACAAATTATCGATTTTTTTCTATTTTTCAAATAAAATAAGTAAATAAAATAAATAAAATAAATAAAATAAATAAAATAAATAAAATAAATAAAATAAATAAAATAAATAAAATAAATAAAATAAATAAAATAAATAAAATAAATAAAATAAATAAAATAAATAAAATAAATAAAATAAATAAAATAAATAAAATAAATAAAATAAATAAAATAAATAAAATAAATAATTTTTTTTTTATTTTTGTTTTTCGCAATTATATTCACGGCGAACGATCGATCTGACGCACGAGCGAACAACCGGTAATTGCGTGGCGCTGTGCTAACGAATCTCCGGTGGCAATACGAAGGAGCGGAAGGAGCGAGAGGGCCGCGGGTAAACGAGAGAGACGGATTGTCGTCGAATGATAGACTGACCGAGAGACAGAGACGTGAGCGGAGTGTCGTTCGTCGTGGTCGTCGTCGTGGTCGTCGAAAAGAGCAAGAACCTCTGGAAACCGATGGACAGAGTGAGACCGAGAAGTGCGGAGGCGCGGTGTCCGCGGGGAGGAGAAAGAGATATGGCGATAGAGAAAGAGAGAGAGAGAGAGAGAGAGGTGTAGAGTCGCGGGACAGGACGAACGTGCGGTCGCGTGGGAGTCTAGCCACATGCCAAGGTTTTTCCTTCCAACTTCGTCGTCGTCGTCTGATATTTTGCCGTGCCTGCTGCTAACGGCGCGGCATTTCATTTTCCATCGACACCAAAAACGTATATCAAAAAAGTCTGCGAAGGCCGCCGGATTGAGTTGACGACATAACTCGCGATTCGCATCGACGAATGCGTTTACGGATAGTATTTCACAGTCACAGACTTCGCAAACGCATTTTAATTGAAATACTACACCGGCATAATGATAACGGTATGATGATAACGCATTCACGTTTTAAACCGTTATACTTATTTTTTTTTTCTTTTCTTTTTTTCGAAGCACAAGTGTTGTAGGTCATAGCACCGGATGATCAGTGCAGTTGGATTCGTATTACACGTGTGCGTGTGTGTGTGTGTGTGTGTGTGTGTGTGTGTGTGTGTGTGTGTGTGTGTGTGTGTGTGTGTGTGTGTGTGTGTGTGTGTGTGTGTGTGTGTGTTATTTCCATTGATAAAGCGGATTTAACGATTGATGAACGAATTAATTTTCAATTTTATATTCACAATAATTTTTTTCATTCGTTTCGACTCTTCATTGATTAGATTTGTTGAATTTTCTTTTTTTTTTTTTTTTTTTGGCTTTCTAAATCACGAACAAGGTCCATATTCTATGAGGTTGATTAACAGTTTCGAAAGACACGATGAAATGCAGTTCTGAGACATTCACAAATACTTATATTTACGATTGTGAACACACATTAATAATAATGATAATAATGTAATCACGAAGAGATATCGTCATTCATCGTGTATTATCGCGATAGTTACAACGGAGATTGGTTATATACCAAGTTTAGTCAGAAGTGTGAAATCCATGGAACGATGACTCGACCGCCAGTCCATATATATATGTACATGGTCCTGGTTATACACGTTCGTGAACGCGACGCGACGAACAGCGTTCGTAAGCGAGACTCCTCGACACGTTCGAGTTGTCGCAAGAAATTCTTTCACGACCTGCTTCAACCTGGGGGCTTTAAGGGGTCGTCACAAAATGCGATTTCATGATGAAAAATCCGATTTGACACGATTTTTTTCATATTCTTTTCTTAGATCTCGAGAAATTACATGAGCGTTGTGAGCTGAGGCTGAAAAAAAGTAGCTCGATAGTGACTGTTGGAAAAAAAAAGGTATTCATTCTGAGAAATGTAATGAATAAATGTATTATTGGGTGGAATAAATATATTACTGTGATTACTAGGGTTGATTCTGCTGAGGGGCTTTTTGACCCCAGTGGGCCAGCTAAGGGTTAAGGCAAAGTGCTACATCATTCACTCGTTCTCTCTCTAGCACCGCAGCTAGCTTTTCCCGACCCATCGATTTTCGTCAAAAAAAAAATTTTCTTCGTCAAAATAAATTTTTTTTTCATAAAAAAATGATTATTTTTTTTCTACTACAAACGAAAACTCGGTTACCAAAGACATATATACAAGGGTATCTGTATGTAAATCAACCGTTAGATCACACATACAGAGCCATATTCATGTGAACGAACCGTTTTAGTCGATTTTCGTGAAATTTGGGGGTCCAAAAAGCCTTAAAAGTCCGAAAAAATATCTTTCGGGATGACTACAACAAAAACGACGTTCACTACAAACCTTTTTACACCCAACTCTATAAGATAAACGCATAAAAATCGATTTTCCTGACCCATCATTTTTCCCCAAAAAAAAAAATTTTTTTCGTCAAAATAATTTTTTTTTCATAAAAAAATCGATTTTTTTTCTACTCCAAACGAAAACTCGGTTACCAGAGACATATCCAAGGGTATCTGAATGTGAATCAACCGTTAGATCACCCATAGAGAGCCTTATCCATGTGAATCAACCGTTAGATTCGATTTTCGTGAAATTTTTGGGGTCCGAAAACCCTTAAAAGTCCGAAAAACTTCATTTCGGCTTGGCTACAAACGAAACGACGTTCACTACAAACCTTTTCACACCCAACTCTCGAAGATTAACGCATAAGAATCGATTTTCATGACCCATCGATTTATGTCAAAAAAAATTTTTTTTTTTCGTAAAAAAATTTTTTTTTTTCAACTACGAACGAAAATTCGCTTACTAGAATCATATACAAAGGTATCTCTATGTAAATCAACGGTTAGATTCAAGTTTTGTCAAAGTCGGGGGAATGGCTATATCTTTTTTAAGTCCCATAACTTTTTTAGCAGCCTCGGTGCTCGTAAGACAAGCCGAACTAGTGAGAGATCCGGTGTGAATTACGCTTCAGCAATCGAAGAACGAAGACCATCGGAGAAACGTCGTGATACACGTCACGCGAACTACCCAAGTCTCACGTGAACCGGTCAAACGAACGACCGAGCTTCGAACCTGATGTGCGATTGATGCAACAAGGACGGGTGGGAAAGTACAACACGGATGCACCCTCAGCCGAAACGGCAACATGGACACCGAAAGCCAGCAAAAAAAAAGAAATAAAAAAAAATACGACTCGTGTGTTTTTTATTATTTTTACACGAATGGCAACCGCGCGAGAATATGTAAACTCGTGGCTCACGATTGTTTGCACAGCTGTGAGTCGTAGCAACAGCCATTAATAATATTTCATGACCCGGTTGTAATCAATGAATGCGTAACCGTGTGTACAATGTCACTCGGCTATCGACGATTTTTTTTCCTTTCATTTTTTATTTTTTTTTTTTTTTTATTTTTCAAACCGAATTTGACGTATGGTATTGAGATTGGTCGGGAACCGATAAGAACTCACCTTGTACACCTGGCCGTAGGTTCCATTGCCGACGACTTCGATCAACTCGAAGATTCCGGCAGGATCCTGCAAACACATAATAATAACAACGTTAGACTGATTTTTAATTACAATTGGGATACACAAACTTATCTTACATTATAAATCAAAAGTTTATATAATCGTAAGCTTTTGATTCACAATAAAATATGAGTTTGTGTATCGTATGTTGTCGAGATAGTTACAATTCAGTGCATATTGACATTTTGAGTCCCAAATCCGCGTGCCAGTGACCCCAAAAAAGCAAGAAACAAGTTTTCTTTATCGTAAATTCAATTTTTAATCCGCCATATTGGTTAAACCATTTTGTGATTGGGGATCAACGAGTTTCTATCCGAAATTACGCATATTTTTGATGAAGGGAGCGTGTCGAATAAATTTTTCCTCAAATCTATATTTCAGCTACGATAAATAAATTCGATAAACATCTTATAGCATGTATTTGTGAAAATTAACATTTTTCAGAGGGTTGGATAAATATTGAGATAGGTTGGGGCAACTTTGTTAACATTATTTAAAAATTATTTCGAATTTTATAATCTATGTGGGGGTGATCCTATTTGAATAAAAAAATTACCCTCGCAAAGGACCACTCTAGTATATATATATATATATATATATTATCAATTATTGCAATACTTGTGATTTAAATTGGACGAATTATAAAAATATATAATACAACCGTAAATCATCGACGGTGAGTACAGAAGTACAGAAAATAATAAGTGTCAGTGAGTCACTCGAGGTGTATTCCGAGACCTAAACTGTCGTAGTGGCAGAGCTTTGGCCAACCGCACGTGTACATACACACAGACACACATACACACATTGCAAACACGTGAACGTTTAAAAGCTCGCTGAAACCGCAAACTTCGGAGCGTTGACACGCTCGCGAGTGGATCGACCTCGAGCCATGTGCATATATGTAGATCGACAATAATTATTATCATTCCCTCGCTCCTCGTTACATTCGCCGGCAACGAATACATACATATATCTTATATACATACACACACACACACACACACACACACACACACATACATACACATTATTACTTTTTGTCGAGTTTCTTTCTTTCGATTCACGGGCGCGGACAACATCTTCCCGCATCATATTTCGTCGTCATTGAAACAACATTGAAGAAGTTTTAATTAGCCGATAGAATTTTGTCGCAATTCCGTCACACACAAATAACAGTTGCCCCCAAAAAAGTTGCTTCACTCAAAGAACCCTCGCAGAACATTTTTTCGCCAATGGATTCCAAACCCATGTTCGCAGACACACACACACACACACTAGTAAAATATGTTTCCAGTATTTATACACAAATGACGGTCGAGAGATCGAAAAAAGCTCGCGATTAAAAAAAGAAGGGAATAAAAAAAAATAAAAATAAAACTTTCTTCGCTCTTAAATCAAACTTTCCGAGTTGTAAAATTCTGTCCTGGTCCATTACGTTTCGAAATATTCGAAAAATAATGTCTGTGCAAAAATAATTTGATCACGTAAGTGCTGAAAACTGTTTTTATCGGTTCAAAATTTAATTGAAGAATTTTCACAATCACACATTTTTGTGTGTTTTAAAAGATAACTGCAAAAATTGACCGTGTGTGTCTCGGATGACGAACAACGAACGAAAAGTGAACGAATATAACATTCTTTCGAAGAGGATCCCAAATTCAGAATCGAAACGTTGGAAGAAAAGAATAATTGGGAAAATTATTTAATTGAGACGTTCCACCCACACTCATCAACATGTGGGATTGGCCGAACTGTTGGTCGCCTACGTTGCAAAATTAATACAAGCGAATAAGTGAAAAAGTCTGCAATATGCAATATCTCGTTGACTCTGTGCGAGGATGAGAGTTTATTCAATACAAAATATATTTGTAATGGTTAATCGAATAAATTATCGTACAGCTTGAGGAATATTAAAAAAAAACCTCGGTAAAACGATCATTCATTCAAGCAAATCACAATTATCAGAGATGTGTGAAAAAAATGAAAAAGAAACAAAATTCATTCATCATAATCGATCATCATCAATTTTCCAATTCAATTATGTTTGTTTTTTAATCGATAATTTTTTCAATTTCTCAACGCTCGAGGTATAAAAAAAGCTAACAAAAAAAAAACAAAATTTACAAAGATTCCAAAGCTTCAAGAGTTATTTTAACCAATGAAAAAAAAAAAGATAAGAATGAGAGATGACGTTTGTAAATAACGAGTGTGACAAACATCCTGTGAGACTCACTGACACGTCAGTCGAGACCAATTGACGTTATTGTTTTTTTTTTCGTTTTGCTTCTTTCTAATCGTCGTCTCACGCACAATTTCGAGTGCGCTTTACGACTCTCGTATTATCGAGACGGCTTTGATCTACGACGGGGTTTCGGTCACGGGTTCGTAATAACGACCAAAAAGAAAAGAAAAAAAAGATTTCCGAAGCGATAGCGGCAAGCATAACCGTCGTTAATGTCCATCACACGATTATCCATATTTCCATCGAGTCGCCATAACTACTCGAGTCGATATTGACAAAACGTTCATTAACTTGTTACTTGCAAATTATGCTTTTCTTCTCGAATATGAGAACCCAAAGGCATTCATTCAATGAAAACGTTTTTTAATTCGTTGTAAAAAAATAATTCACGTTAATTGCTCATAATTATTACGAAAATGTAATAATATTGATTCATGCAAGATAATTAATCACAGTTGTTTGTTTTGGAAAGTATTTAAAATACATTTTCATCGAATCGATGCCCATCCCTGTAGTCAACTATGAAAAAGAACCCTCGATGCAAAAATTTAACAACAAAATTATATTTATACATATAAAATATACATAAAAAAAATCATCTCAAAGTTTGGTTCTTCGCGTGAGATCGTGAAATCCTGCGAGCCGGGGGCCTACGTAGTAGCATAGCACTCGTTTTGCCGACAGCCCCACCAACACACCTCCGAAATCTCGCCGAATCCCCCCCCCCCTCCCCCTCCACCGCCCATTCCCACACGCGACTCCTCGGGCCCGAACCCGGCAGCCGAAAAGACACGAAAGAAGAGAAAAAAAAAACAAAGAAAGAAACCACACCCCGCCCACAAAACCCACGGACCACCCGCCCCCCACAACAATTACAAACGTAATTCACAATGTGTATAACACGTACCTTAAGTGCGTTCAAGTCGATGTCGTCGAGTGAGCAATTGACGCTCGGTGCCAAATTATGCGCCATCTTGATACGCCACTCGCGCTCCCTCACCCACGCTCTGTCTCACTTCTGCCTCCGTATCGTGGCGAAAAAAAAAAACGTCTCTCGTCTTCGTCGTCTCGTCTACAATTGTCGACGATAGCTCCCCCCTCCGCGACCACGTCAATCAAACACGATGCAACAATCGCAAAAAACCACAACAACAATAATAATAATAATAATAATTCACAAACGACGAAAAAAAAATCACAAACGCACTAAAAACCCACGTAGACGACGTAAAAATTGTTTCCCCGTGCGATTACGTCTCGTTTGGGGCTGAAAGACGAGATGAAGGGCCGGTGGTGGGGGGTGGGAGGGTTTTCCACGGGCCAAAGGTATTTCGCACCGTTCGAAATAATGTGTTGCGGAACCTCGAGGACCGTTCTTTCACGGACACACCCGGTTACACCCGGAAGGTCGAGGTCTCCCTCGTTCTCTCTCTCTCTCTCTCTCTCACTCACTCTCTGTATATATGTATGTATCTCTATCTCTTTTTCACGTTTGTCAAAGTGGTTATGAGAGAGAGAGAGACACTCGATGTGGCGGCGATTCGCGGGCACACACCGCGCCTACGGCCCTGCACTCCTGTGGTCCCCCGTAGGACTCACACGCACTCACCCACACGCACCACCACGACGACAAACACATAGGACACGAGAGGGGCAGGAGGGCGGGGCGAGATGCCCGCGCGCGCGCACAACGAAACTCGCGGACTCTGGGCTCGGTGCTCTCACTCTCTCTCTCTCTCTTTCTCACTCCCTCTCACTATCACGTTCGTTGCCGTCTTTGTTGCCGTAAGTTTCGGGGGTTCTCTATCCGATCCCTTACGTTCGTTTCCCTGCGCGAGGGCCACTGACGAAGATAATATCCTCGGCTCGTGATTTCGTATACAAATTACACTGGCTCCTGGCTGCTGCTGCTGCTTATGCTTCGGCTGCTGCTGCTGCTGCTTCTGATGGTGCTGCTGGCTCTACTGAATGGACAACCGCAACGAGACACACGCGGAGCAGCGGCACATGGCGACGACGCACATAGCACCGAGCTGGAAATATATATATGTACATTTATATTACATGTATGTAGGTATATATACTTGTATATATATATATATATATGTGTGTGTGTGTGTGTGTGTGTGTGTGTGTGTGTGTGTGTGTGTGTGTGTGTGTGTGTGTGTGTAAGAGAGAGAGAGAGTACGTATGTGAGTCCAATGAAAATTATAAATAAATAATCTCAAATGAATGTATCCAAATATTTATCATGTACATGTCTGTGTATAAAAAAAATGTTTTACGTGTGTGTGTGTATGAGTATGAACGTGAAAGAAAGAAAAAAATAACACACGGACTCAAATCTCTTGTCCTGCTTTATCCCCCGTCGTTGTCCCCGTAATATTATTCCTTCTTCGTCTATTATCCGACCGAACAATAACCGCACCGTACAACGCGATATCACACACGGCACAGAATGATAATAATCAAGTTCTGTGTACGATCACGCCGTGTCTCTCTCTCTCTTTCTCTCTTTCGACTTCGGTGCAGTCAACAAGCCGGGGCGCGACGCGCATTCCTCATCGTCACACACACACATACGCGCACACACACACACACACACACACACGAAATCGCGAATAGTCACGATGCGCTTATTTTCTCGCGCTATCTTCGTCACACCCGCCCGTGTTAACCTCCCGTTCTATCAATCGACTCTCCGGTTCTTCGTTTATTTGTTATTTCTCACGCGGCGCCCACGCACTCCACGAGGACGCAGGTACGACTGGTCGTTATTATCCGTAAACCCGTGTATTTATATATATATATGTATATGTATACGACCGAAAACCGTCATAAGCTTTTCACGGAGCGATCGTTGCGACCCTCGCGGATCTATCGCTCGGGTTCTCTCGGTTACTACGGACCGTTAAAGCGCTCGACGTCGTCGTCCCTCCTGCTTTTCAATCTTTTTGCTTTTTTTTTTCGTTTCTTCTCGTTCGGCCGCAATGATTCTTGACTCTCAACTCATACACACGCACATGCAAATTTGTGTTTACGTATTTACATACATACACGTACAATTGTGTATGTTTATATATACATATAACTCGTCATGGATGTTTTAAGCACGAATAATATAATAAGGAAGACTCGTGGCGGCCCGTCGTATATATTTTATTTTAACACTAAAGCGCTCGTGAAGAGGCGCTGTTTCACTGTGCCGTCATAACTGGTGAACCAAGATTCGAGCCGTCGAGCGAACCGAGCCAAACCCGAGAGAGCCCACACGCCAACGGCAATCGCCGCCGTTCTTTCCACAACGAACGTCCTCTCTCCCCTTTCTTTCTTCTCACTCGCACGGTTCTCGCACACTGGCGTGCCACTCGTCGACCCCCACCATAAGTCGTCCCTCGACGATGCTTCGCGTCTCGCTCCGTTGCCACGGTATTCCCATGCCGCTGTCCTTGTCGCATCGACTCGCAGTCCCCTACCTCATCGACACAATCGTGGTTTGCAAGCGTCCCCCCCACTTTCGCGCACGTACCATTGCTGCAGTGCACGAATCAAGCTACCCCCCGTGATTCCGTCTCTCTGACGTCATCGACTTAACACACTCGTGGCTGTGTTGTGCACGATTATACACGAGCCACAAAGGGCGGAGGGGAGGGAGACGCGGTCTCACGAGACACGTCATGCATCACGTGTGCATTGCGGGAACGACCAATCCCGAAGCTCGTTGTCGGGTCTGTGTAAGGTTTTTTTTTTTTCAATTTGAATACGAATTCGCGAAGGTTCGTCAGATGGCAGCACCCGAGCGTTGCGAATAAATTTTGCGTTGGACGTGATTGGTCGAAAATCGCAATTCTTTTTTTTTTCGAACGTTGACACTGAAAGTAAAATTATTTTGGTGGTAAATTCTTTTTTTTTAACAATTTTCCACGTGGTTGTGAAGATATAGATATAAGTAAAGGTATAGAAAATACGTTATTTACGTTTAAAAATTGTCTTTCGCTTATAAGTGATGAAGAAGGGGAAAAAATAGGCCACTGCGATTGTCTTCTGTTGTTAAGGTTTTTTTTGTTTTGTTTTGTTTTTTTTTATCATTCTTATTGCATCGATGGTTCGATTCGAGCGTTTAATTGATTCAATCATCGGCGTGAAGTTTATGGTTACACGGATCGCAACTCACAATACTTCTATATTCATATGTACACATACACGAGTGATTGAGCGCAATAGCATGTTCGTTTCTTCTCGGATAATCTCACATCGTTACGTACATTAACGGAGTAAAGTTTACAAGTTTACGATACTCCATATGAAAAAGAATTATGTATGTATATATATATATTTATATGTCTATAAATAATAATTCTTTTTCTCGCTAATAATTGCAGGAAATTATTAGACGTAACGATAAAATAAAAAATATCAATCTTGTTTTTTTGTGTCTATTTTCTTTCGCTGATATATAAATTGAATCTGAAAATTTTCAACAGTTTCGTATTTTTTTTTCTGTTTCTTCTCCATTTCTCTTTCCCGATACGGTTGAATCGATATAAGACTGAATGGAGTTTTGGGCCAACTGGATCTGGTCCGACGAGAGCTCGTCGGAAAAACGATGTCTCAGCACAGAGCAGCCAATTTTCGAACGGTGCTCAAATCACGAAGAAGCATTTGCACAGTTTGTTTCGTGCGACGCTGCACGTCCGAAGACGGCATCACTAATTCGTCCGGGTTCATCGCTTCCAATGCTGCAAATGAGAATGTAAAATAATGTCTTGGTAATTTTTTTTTTTTACTACGTTACTCCATGTGAAAATGAAAAATATAAAGGAAACGTATAAGTTGATCGAGTCAAGAGAAGACCTACACAAAAAATGCAGAAATTTTTAAACAAAAATTATTAACGAATTTTTTTGTTCTAAAATTTTGCGAGTTTTTTCTGAATGATAAAAGCCAATGATTGAAAATTTCCGAATTCTCTTGATTTTTTTTTTTACACATTTCATAACATCCTTCAAACGTTCTATTGCCAGACTTCTCACCATCGACTTGAGCCTCGATCGTGGTCAATCTCGAGTCTATGTGATTCTGAAAATGATCAATGTGTTCCAAAAGCCGTTGACGACATTCCGCAGGATCTATGGGAGCTTCGGGTTCCGGTATGAATGGTTGCATAGGCGCAACGACTTCCCTGGTCGGCATCGACCCTGTTGATTTCGGTGGTGCGATTGCCCCAGGAGTTTCGACGTCAGCCGACGAAGTTTTCACCGTCGAAGCGTCTTTTATCGACTCTAAAATAGGAAAATTATCTTAAAATTTTTTTCAACATTATTCATTCCGAGAAATGAAGAATAATCGTCTTGACTTAGAGTTGATTTTTCTTAGGGTCATTTGGACCCCAGTGTGCCAGCCAAGGGTTGAAAATCTTTCATTCCTTCTCCATCAGATTCTTAGACGAACTTTCAAAATTCACTCACCGCCATCTTCGACCTTTGCTTCTTTTAAGGGAGACGTGGCTTGTTTTTGGTCAAAGCGTCCATTGTTCTTGGTCAAAGCGTCCAACAAAATTTTATCACCCGTCGAATTATCCGTATTTTCCTTCTTGCAATTTCCCTTCGTCTCGTCCGTGGGCGTGCTGCTGTCCTCCTCGAGAATTTTCATGAGTTCCGTATCCGTGGCAATGGACTTTTCGTCGACGTCTTCATTGACCACGTCCACCGGTTCGGTCTTCGGTTCGACGTTCGCTTCGTCACCGGGCTCAGGTACTTCCACTTTTGGTTTTATCAATCGCATCACCGGCACGGGTTCCACGTTGGATTCCGGAATTTCCGACTTCTCCCAATTTTTCGCCCACAGATACAGCTTCGGATGATCTTTTTGTCTGTTGGAACAATGCATTTTTATAACGCTGAAATTACGACGAGTACTCTCAATCATTTTTTTGTCAAATAATAATTTTGTGGACTCACTGAGCAACGCTGACTTTAACGCGAAGACTGTGAAGAATCTGTTGTATTTGCAACAATGCCGCAACCAAATCGTACGTTCTCTTGAGCATCGCTGTTCTTTGGTTGATTGCATTTTGATCTTTGGTACGATCCGTCAAGCTGTGAAAAAAAAAACGATTTAATATTCTTATTATTATAGTAATATCCGTCTCATCGACTAACCGATTGTATTTTTATTTAAAAGAACTGATTCTAATTTTGTCTGCCGTGGGACGAGCCAACGGCAGGCAAAAAAAAAAAAAATAAAGTGTTTTGGATTCGAAAGTTACCTGGGCAATTTTCCATCCTTCATCCATTCCTGATCGTGAAGATACTTCATCGACGAACGTTGTCGATAAGGATGACGACAAATGTAACAAATATATTTTTCCGGAACGTCTTTTTCACGTTCTATGGCGTTGCAATGTCCGTGCTGCCAGCACAGACAAAGATCGCACTGTATCATGAGACCGTCTTCCTCCACAAATCCGCACGTGCAATTTATGATTTCTTCGCGTCTGAGCTGTTCGAGTTTTATCATTTCACCGTTGATCATCACCATAACGCCATTACCTTTTGTGCAACAATGTTTAAAATCGTTGTTAGTCATGAAAACTCTGAGTCTGTTTGTTTTTTTTTCTATTTCTACGATTGCAGCAGGCACATTCCTCGATCGTTTGTAAAATGGATTTAGTGAAATTGATGCAGCGAGTATTGCGCAATGAAATGTCAATTGTGATGGAAATTTGATTGAAATTATGGAGAAGAAAATAAACAACAACAACAACAACAACAAATGAAACTAATGAGAACCAATGAGGTCGTGCCGTTCGAAATCTCATGCCATGATGATTTGAGGATGGATGAAAAAAAAAAAATTAAAAATATACCTTCGTTACTAATATCACTTTTAGCGGCATCCCCTTTCGGGGTATCGGCTTTTTCAAGACGTGAATCGTTTAGCTGACCTAAGAACAACACAAAAGTAGAGTATAACGCGCTAAATCATTCTCTAGAAAAAAAAGAAGAAAATAAATAAAATGCCAATCGTTTCAGCGAAAATAAAAAGAGAGAGAAAACGATCTACGTAGCAATCGGCGATGGTTTTGAAAAATAATAATAATTGAAAAAACAACGAATAATGTCGTACAATCAACTACCATTCGCAACAAAATCAATTTTGAAAAACAAATAAATAAATAATTAAAAAAAAAAACAAATGCACAAACGATGTGATGAACTTACTCCCTTGACTGTTTTCGTCGCTCTTGGCGTCCGATTTTCTACGACTGAATCTATACATGAGGGCAGCTGGACCCTCGGCATCCAACGCACTGTCATCTAAATCCCCATAATCATCCGTGAGCTCCTGCATGCCTGATAGCAAGGAGAAAAGAAAATATAGTTTACATTTCGTTCTACGATCGTACGCGTTAATCCAAATAATAATTTTCGTGATAAAACGAAAATCTAATCTATTTGAGCTTACGAATCGACACAACGAAGATCAATTGAAACATTTTTGTGGATCTTTGGGGAAAAAAAGGAAAAAAAAAAACATCTCCCAAACCAATAATTAAGACAAAGTATTGCGAATACTTCACGTACGATTTTGACGCATCGTTTCACCTTTACTGTCGCGTATTCAACGCAAAACGCTTGACGCAGCATTTTTTGCATCCATTTTGCCCAAATGGGCAACTATTTTTTTGCATCACGATTGAATTGTCGAAAATTTACCTTGTCTCGCTTTGCATCTCGCGATATCGTTGCTGTACTCGGACAGCTGTCGCTTGCGTTGAATTTTTCCTTTCTCACGATGTATAGCTTCGTCGAGTGACTTCGAACGATCCAGTCTCGACGCATCGGTCGTCGTGATTTGCGGTCTGACCGGCAAAAGCGTTTTTATTCCAATCTGATTTTTTTCCTCGCGAATTTTCAGATCGAACAGAGCACCCGGCGACATGGCGCAACTCGTCGGATCGTTTTTCTTGATCAGATCATCATCCACGTCCATGCTCGGGTTTGACACGGGCGACATGAGTTCGAATTTGTTGTTATCGTCGCGAATCGGAAGACTCGCGTGATGATGGTGATCATGCGCGGCAGGTATTTCCGTGGTTGAGTTGACGATCGGAAGCGGAGGAGTCGCGAGCATGGGAATTGTCGGTCCCAACGGGGAACCCAACGTTGCGGCTGGCAGCGGCTTTTCGTGAGCCAACTTTCGCTTCTCCGTCTTGACGGGTTTTTCCGAATAATGATTGTTCGATTTTTTCGGCGTTACGTCGATTATCGATTCACCGATCGTACGCGCGTAAGCCAAATCCGCGACGTTCGGCGTCGAACCCAAGAACTTCGAGTATTCGGGATGATAGTGCTTGATGTGCATCTGCAAAAGATTTTCCTTGCGAAAATTTTTGCAGCAACCTTCCTTCGGACATTTGTAAGCGCTGTCTTCCATCTCGACCCGAAGACCACCGATGAACACCGCTGGAAAATAAAAAAACAATTTTCGTCGTTTAAAAGTATTTCGTTTTAATTTTTATTTATTTTTATTTATTTATTTATTTATTTATTTATTTATTTATTTATTTATTTATTTATTTATTTATTTATTTATTTTTTATTTTGAGGTCGTTCAATGGCTATTTTTGTTCTCTACTGGAAGATGAGGATACTTACAATAAATAGTTCCTGATTGTTCGATTGCGATAAATTGACGAGTGGAAATTTGTTAGTTCGATATAAATTATTTTAACCATTTCAAATTACGTATTTGTATTTAATGCAGAAAATATTGAATGGCAATTACTTTTTTGTATATTTGAGACGTATCTGATTTAAAAAAAAATTCATTTACCACCATCCTCAACGGGCGTCGTCGTTGGAGTCATTGGTATCGGAACCTCCGGCGTGATTGGCGTTTGATTGACCAACGGCAAATTTTCCGGAGTCGACGGTATTGCTTTTGTCTTTGGCAACAAAGTTTTTATTTTTTTTTGCGGTTCACCCAACCCATCGAGTTTCGATCTGGCAATCGTGTTCTTGCTCTTGCGACGATGAATGCAAAAGTCAAACATTTCGGGATCGAAATCAAACTGGCCTTGACTCTCCATGAACGCTCGTATGTCGTTTCGTGATCGAAATTTTTTGCCACTCGGCTTGCTGTTGAACGAAACGATTGTCAGAATTTTTTTTAAGTTCAGAAGTTCGAAGAGACGGATGAATGTTGGACTCACTGGACGAAGAGAACGTCCCATTTGCCGGCAGACGTTCCGGCCTTTCGTTGGGTGAAGTGTTTTTGCCAAATCGGCGGCAATCTCCTGTCGGCCACGATGATCGAACGTCGTGATCCTACAACTTGAAATTCAAGTGATTTCAGAAATTTTATTTGAACAATAATTTTTAGGTTAACATCTGCAACTGTTTTTTTTTTTTTTTTTTTTTGCATATACAAATTATTTGTAAAGTTTTGATTTAGTCTGTTATTCTTCGTATCTCACCATCGTTCCCATCGTAGATGTAGGTCTCAATACCTCGCGGTTCGCCATCGACCCACTCGGGACCGACGTCGTCATCCTGATCGGTATCATTTCTCGGCGCATCGCGCTTCATCTTTTTCGTGTAAGCCTTGACTTTTGGCTTGGCATTCTCGAAGCCCCTCAACAATTCCGCGCCCGAGTCATCGTAGACGGCAGGCCCGGCTGCTTCCGCCTCCGCGCCGTTCTCCGGCAGCACATTTTGACCATCTTCGGCGATGCCAATGTCTTCCTTCTTCAACGATTTATCCGCATCGGACTTGTTACGCTTTCTCGGATGCGTCTGAAAGAGCTCCATCACCGTGTGTTTGCGCTTTTTGTCCCTCCTCTCCTGTTTACTTCCGATATAGGAATCGCCGTCCATGACTTTCTGCACACGAAAGAAAACAAAATTATTGCGCACCATTGACTAACCCCAATTTTCTCATCCGACAAAGATTCTCAAGGGCGATTCTCATCGCTAGTCTTTCGGAGTCTTAACTTTGAGAAAAACGGAAAACCCAAGAATTTGTCCAAAATGTGGTAACCTCATTTTTATCTCTCCTTAATGATAATTTGAAAAAACGCAGCTTCTCAACGATCCTTGAACCATCGCTCGTACAGTTTCACGAACTTCAACTTAACAACAACATAACCTAAAAAAATGGTTGAACTCACCTTTTCCGTGGTCGACGCGATTTTCGTCATTTTCGAAGATCTGACGATTTTGGCGTATCCATCGTCGAACAGCACGTCGTATCTGTCTGCAAAATTTCAAAAGATTTATCGCAATTGAAACTTTTGTGATTGATTGTAATTTGGTACTGTGAGAAAACGTCAAGTGATCCGTAGCCAGCTACGGATTGTGGGGAGGAACTCTGTCGCGCATTCTTTCTCTCTCTCACTCTCTCTCTCTCTGTCGCGCACCATAGTCGGATGCCTTCCAACGCGCACGAACGGAGGAGCACAGACGGAGACGGAAGGAGGGGAAGGATAGAGCGACAGAGAGAGAGAGAGGGATAGAAAGATGAGCGTCACAAATGATACACGGGTTTAGGCTAGGTAAACTCACCGTTTCCCAACACAGCGTTCACTTTGGCTGGATATTTTCTTCCGTCCGCCCATGTAGCCAAAATTCTTTCACCGACCGAGAAATCCCGCATCTTCGTTTCCCTGGAGTTACGAGACGCATTCATTACAATTCTCCGCGAAGGGACGGAAAAAACAAACGAAAAAAAAACAACAGAAAAAAAAGCTCGATGACGAAAGCCTCGATAACACGAGCAAACGACACCCTCCCCCGTTGCTCGTTTGTCACTTAATCCTAAGCCCCCGTAGCGCGCGCACGCTCTTTCATTCTACGTCCTATCTCTCTCACTCGCTCTATCTCCGTCTCGCTCCCACACGCCCGCCAACAACTCCACCGCGAAACTCGACGATACGAGGAATGCGACCGATCGTGGTAATTTTCTTTTCGTTTTTTTTCTAACCAACCCCCCCGCGAATGGTAAAACAGCGGGCGACCTCCGAATACAAAATTTTGGAGGCAATTTTGAAATTGAGATTTTCCGTATCAGAAGTGTTTTCGACACGATGATTTGTTTTTTTTTTCTTTTTCGATTGAACGTTTGAGTTAATCATCAAAATTATATTTTATTTCATCGTAGTTTATAGATTCTACTTTTTTTTTATGGATGAGCGAAAGATTAATGATACACCAGACTACGAGACGGACAGAGTTAAATATTTCTACGCATTTTTTTTAATGGTTTTCGGGATCGAGATTTATTTTCAATTATTCAGATGAATGTGCCTATTAATTTTTAGAGTATAATTGCAATAACTCGTAGAAGTTCATGGACCACAAATGAGGAGAATAAATTTTAATAATCATTCAAGTAGAGAATCTCAATAACCAACGAATTTGTTACACACAAAAATTCTTAAGAGTAATGAAGGTGATACGATTTTCAAGCAAATAAATGGGAAACTGATGAACTCGATAAAATGAAAACAAGATACACGCATAATGCAAGGTTCATCAGGATTCCAGATCCAATGATCTTGCTCACCAACACCGAAGAGAGTATTTATTTATGGTTGTTAGAACATCATGCAATGACAAAAAAAGAGGAAGGTAATCGACAACGACGAAGGACTGCTGATACATATTGATGCGGATAATCATTAGCCAGGTTCCAAAAGATAGATTCAACAAAATAATAACAATGATAACAATAATAATCCAATCACCGAAATGCGGATGAGTTTTCGAGCTGGATTTATGCAACACGTAAGGGTATAAAAACAGCACAGGCTGTCGATGCTTCACAACGCGCTTAAAAAACTTATACCGGATGCTTCGAGGGAAGAAAAAATAAAAGTAAGAAAAAAAAAACAGCTATACGAGCTTCTATTATGTCTGATAGTAATGCAATGATGAACTTACGGACTCGGTAGTACCCAAACTTGCTCACTTCAGTGAATGAACATAAAAAAAAAGTACATTGAAAGAAAATCTTTCGCGAGGCTGCGAGCGTGATAATTTTTTGATTGTTCGAAATTATTACTGTACGAATTATAATTTATCATCTGTACAAGGTTTTTACGTATTGATCCGGATAACAATTTTTTCACAATTTTTATTTTTGTCGTTCGAGAGTCTGCGTATCGAAATAACGAACGTACCTGGGTTGCATTTGTAGTACTCTCAGTCTAGAACTGTCCATGGGTATCCATTCGTCGAATCTGGCGCTCCACTTGTCAAAATGTATCAACACTTCTCTATCGACCCAGTCCACTTCGACCACTCGTGCCGAATACCTACAAACACGAGTTACAGCTTTGTCCCACGTAAGCACTATTTTTTTGTTCTAACCGAATCACTTGTTTCTTTCTTTTTTTTTCTTTTTTAATTTTTTTTTTCAATCTCATTTCTCAATTTTGCAATCATCAGAGTTCGGATTATTCATGAAACTTATGTTTACGTAAAACACTTGCCATTTATCATTGAAATCTTTCGCTTCCAATCTAGCCCCAGCAAAAAACTTCAACGATCCGCGGCTCACGGGCTTTGCTGGCGCAGCAGCGACGCTTTTTTCCAATGTATTATTTTTCTCCAGCGTGAAGCCTTTGATATCTTCCTTGATGACATTTCCGTCGTCCTGCGCATTTGCAGTCTCGATCTTTTCGCCATTCGTCGCGGCAGTCTGTTCCGTGACAGTCGCGTCGGCTTTGAAATGGAACTCGGCGGCAGCCGGTTCCACAGCCATGTGCACATCTTCGTTGTCGTTGGATCTCAAATCCCCCGCGTCTGAATTTTCAAACAGATTCAACGAATCTGCAGACGAACCTGGCCTGGAACCGCCAACTTCGCTTCGACTGTCCGATCTTGGAGTTTGAACATCGGGAAGATGTGGCGAAGCCGCCACTGCGCTATCCATGTTCAATATCTCCGAATTTATCAAATCTAGATCTTCCTGGGGATACGAAGTGTTTGTTTTCACCGGCATCGTTAATGGATCTGCGTTTGAAACAGGTACAAGAAAAAATACTGCAAAAATCATCTCGCGCACGTATTATTTAACAAGCAATGATAAAAATCAAAGATAATAATAATAATGCTTCATGTTCGAATTATTATTATTATTATTATTTGAAAAAACATGGTTTATAAAGCCAATTATAATAAAGCGATAAAATACACAAAAAAAAAAATAAACTCTAAGCTATATAAATGAAAACAACCATAATAATTAAATAAATAATAATCAACTGATAAATGACATTGTAAAATATTTCGAAAAATCAACATACTGTGCTAGATAAAATAAACAAGAGACAAAAGGTTCTGTCATGGAATGTATCTCTGTCTGACCAAATATCGAATAAAAACAAATGTCCATCGTGAAACGAGTTCGAAAAAATATATATATATTTCAAAAATGGAACTTTCGCGTAGAATATAAACAAATGTCAAACGTTCGATTTACACGATGAAAAAAAAAGGATAAAATAAAGAATAAGCAAAAGAGAAACCACTCGATAAATACGAGTAACAAGAACTTGAGATCAAACACGACAGCGACGCGTCAAAGTAAACACGCGCACCCGAAAAAAAAAAACAACGACCCGGCGAACGTGTGATTTTTTTTTCTTCGTTCGAACAAACCCGAACGAGTCAAATCGCAAAAGTGTAAACAAGAACACGGTGAGAGATTCGGCGATTGAAGCGCCGCAAGTGTTAAAAGAGTAACCCAAACGTAATTCGTCAAGCGATGTGCGACGCGAAGATTAAAAAAAAAAAAAAAAAAAAAGAAAACGGCCGAAGTGAGATTCACTGGTACGTATAATTTAATGTCACGTACGCAGGCCAGAACGTGGTGGCAAATTCTCTCGAGAGTCACAAACTCTCGTGCATGCGTTATTCGCAAAAAAAAAAAAGTATGACCTATACTGCTCGGTGCACCTGCGACACGACGGAATGTTCGTTTCGTCGTTGTCGTCGCTTTGTGGCAATCGAATATCCCGGGAAAAAAATAATAATATAAAATAAAAAATAAAAAAAATACACAATGTCAGTACCTGGATGATTATCATAATCCGCAAAAACCGTGGGTATCGAACCTTTTCTCAAAACAAATTTTTGTCCCTTAACAATCTCGTAATCGGTTCTTCGAAAGTGTCGATGACAAACAAATTGACCGGTTCCGTATTTCAAATTGATCACAATGCCCCCTTGATCCAACCACTTTGTTCTCAAACCGGCGTCTTTCGGAAATTTGTGCAACGGCAAACCTTTGTAACGCGTTACGTTACCGTCGCAATCGCAATTATTAACGCAACATTTGCGCGCCATTCCCATCGGTGGTAAACCAGACACTTTAACATTGACACGCGACCGCCACCGCTTTGCACGACGTCGCTTCATTTGCGAATAAAAACTACATGGCAACAACGCCCGAAAACAACGATCGCCGAACCGTCGTTTTTCGTGCTGTTCATTACGCGTCGATGGTCCGGCGTGCCGGGGAAATACAGTAATTTCGTAACTGCAAGGAACAAGAGAGAAAATGAGCCACGACAATTGCGCGACGGTACGAAAAATGTGTGGGTTTTTTTTTTATTCTTTGCTTTTCAATTCCAACCACAGCCTCTCCGTGGCTACTGCGACGAGATGGATAATCCCCCCGACGTTACGGTATCTCTCGCTCGCTCTAGCTCGTTCGCTAGGCGCTTGCGCGCCTCCCCCCCCCTCCACCAGCACACGTTCGAGACACAAACGTTCGACGCAACGAGACCCAACTGAAATACTGATCGATCTTTCGCGCACGCCGCGGTTGCTTTGTGACTATCGAGGATTATCGAAACTCCGAGGGATCTCGAGTCACGCGTTACAACCTCGAGATCTCGACGCTTCCTCGGTACTCTCGCATCTACGCTCGACTCGGCGGTTCGCACATGCGCGCCAGAGAGAGCACACTCACGCCCCCCCGCTGCGAATTCGTCAACCATCAACCCACGAGTTACAACAGCGCGAAATAAGTACTCGTCGCGTTGCCTCCTCCCCTTCCGCCCCTTCCTCGCCCCCACCCCTCCACCCGATGCTCGCGATCTCTTCGAATCACACGCCCGATCTTCGACCCGGCGCGAATCGACTTTCAACCATCGGCTATGTTCGATGTTGAAAAAACGTTTTCAAATTCCGCGGGATTTTGACGTTCGATTGTCGCACAACGATTCGATCGTTCGTCGATCGCACTGATCTGAAAATTCGCGCCTTATTTAAATCGTACGAATAAATTGATTACGATGGTTTTATCATGCGCGTACGCGTTATCACGCCGAGTATTTTGCAGGTTATGCAATGACCTTGCGGCTCGCCCATAGGCGTAAGACCCGGTGCGCCGAATCATCGAATCTCGCTATCTCTACGTGGCCGGATTGGGCAGGAAGAGGGGGGGGGGTGGTGCTTTTTTTCCTTTCTTTTTTCAAATTCCTTCTTTATTCGCCGCTCACGGAAATAGATTTTCGTCGAGGCACGTTTCTCAACGGCGCATGGCCGCGCATGCGGATTGATGTACAGCATTTTTTTTTTTACTTTTTTTTTCAACTGCGTCGTCTCGTGATTTCAATGTTTCGGCCCGTTCTTATTACAGAAATTTGTTGAGCATCCGGCACTTCGATTGTGAAGCTTGATGGCGTCATAAAAAATGTTGTATGCCGATTTCGAAATTGTGAAATGAACGACGAGGAATGGAAAAAATATATATCACAAGCGTGTGCGATGCCATTGTCGCGCATTCCCGCTCTCGAAGAGGGGAATCTGTGGCGGTGGTGGGGATGGAGTAGAGAGCGCGCCACCGTAGCTTCCGCCCGGTCCGAACGACCCTTTCCGTTTTTCTTTCGGGCTCGAGCTAAACCCGCGTGTGCTTGTTCTCTCTTTTGAGCTAAGGCCGCATCGGCGACTTGCACCTAAATCAAGATCCATCGATCCCTGAAACAACCAACAAACGAACAACAAAATGTCGACCAAGGCCGAGCTCGCTTGCGTTTATTCCGCACTCATCCTCACCGACGACGATGTCGCAGTTACCGTAAGTCACTTTACCAACGCATTTTACACGCTACGTCACGACTTGTGGACGTCGCTTGCACGCTTGTGCATTACAATACACGTGGCGTCTACATTGTTGTTCGTGTCGATCTCAATAAAATCCATTGTTGTTGTTTTTTTATTAGTTTTTTTATTGTTTTCACGAAAATAACGAGTCGATAAATAACATTTGTGGTTATGTGGAGGCATACATATAACTGATCACACTGGTCACATGTTTGGTGTTTGCAACACTTTGCGCAATATTTTTTATGATAAAGAGGTTATGAAAACTATCGTTGTTTTCAGGGAGAGAAAATCCAAACGATTTTGAAGGCCGCTAACGTCGATGTCGAGCCGTACTGGCCCGGCCTCTTCGCCAAAGCTCTCGAAGGCGTCAACATCAAGGACCTGATCACCAACATCGGCTCCGGAGTCGGCGCTGCTCCAGCTGGCGGTGGTAAGATTATATATTTTTTCGTTCGACGATGTTCTTTGTCGTCTCTACTTCCTCCTTTCATCCACCAGACTGGTGAACATTCATACCGGTACGGTCAGCGATAGCGAGGATACGAAAAGAAGGAGAAAGTTTTCACAGGGCCAATTTGTTTCACGCTTTGGACCTAGATTTTCACTGCCGACAATTACAGTATCGCAATTATTCTTGGAACTTTTGTTTCGATACAAAAAAAATTTAATAAGAAAAACGGAAAGGTTCTCATAATTTCTGGGTTATGCGTTTTCTGATTCGTATTTGACTTTTATTTCTTGCATCGGATGACAAACCAAATTTTTTTTTCTATTTCCGTCACGTTATGACGTAAATTAATTCTTTTCCAACTGTTTTTTCGTTTAGCTCCTGTGGCTGCTGCCGCTGCGAGTTCAGAGGCTGCTCCCGCAAAGAAGGAGGAGAAGAAGGAGGAACCCGAAGAGGAGTCGGATGACGACATGGGCTTTGGTAAGAAAAATCTCGTTTATCTACTTCGGATAATTTTTTTTTTTCTTGATTGCCACATCCAACGAATTTCTACATCCGTTTGATACGAGGAAAAAATTCAATGATTATTTAAGCATGTATTAGCAAATGATAATTCATGTGATGACACCATATCTTAATGAGACATTTCGAACCAACTAGTTTGGCTCGTTTTGTTCGATAACAGCTGCATCGCTAACGCAAGAATTTTGTCATTCTACTGTTTCAGGTCTTTTCAACTAAACTAAGGGATCAACTGTTTCTACTGTACAACTGACGAAATAAAAAAAAATTGAAAACCAAAAAAAAACCTGAAAACTAACAAAAATCTTTGTTAAACATTCTGTTCCCTGGTCCCGCAACTTCGTCGATAAAAACGTGCGTGATGAGATATGAGTTTTTCCACAATTGTGTACAGTACAGACATCATCGAAATGTTTGGTGTAGAACAATAGTCTAAATTCTTTTTTTTTTGTTTTTTTTTTTGTTCATGGACAAATCACAAACATCTGCATCACACATATCGCTATTATACTCCGGGTATATTTTGTCATACTTATTCATAATGATCTTTTAAAAATTATTCGTACATTTGAATTTCGAGATAGTCTCAAAATCGTTTGAAACTGATTCCATCGGTACCTGTCAAAATATTTATACATATATATAATGTATACATATAGTGAGTCATTTTCGCATCAAGCGCGCACACTTTTTGATACACGTACAGTCACCTAACACGATACATAACGACAAAATTACAACGTTCAAATTAGGATCTGCTCGCAATCTAATAACGGCGTCATTTTTAATTTATAGCAAGTACCATTGTCGCGCAGCAACGTACAATTACAATCCCCCCTCTTTTCCCCCCCGTTTTTTACAACGACAAACCAAATAATACGTTCAATGTCATAAACGCACAAGCGAAATCCAATAATGTATTTTGTTTTTTTTTTTCGTGACGAATTTGAAAAGTTGGGCGATTTAAACAGAACGAAATTTCCATTCGTCTTTGTTGCACGCTCCGCAAATTTTTTATTTTGTTTGTTGTCGAGAAACGATCGGACGCATCTCCGTCCTTTCGACGTCAAGCTTACTCGGCTTGTTTTTTTTTTTAATTTTCATTTTTTGATAAAACCGAAAAAAAATCGTTTCTTCACAATTTTTAATCTCTCAAAAATCTGATTTCCATGAAATCGTGGTAGGGTCGATTTATCCACCGCGTTTTTCGAGTCCGATTAATGGGACCCACTGGACGGCCCCGCCCTTTCCCGCGAGTACTCGTTGGAAAAATTCTTTCTGACAATTCGCCGATACCTCGCAACGGGCCACGAGATCACCGCTCGTCTTTACAACCGTGAATTCCAAACTGCAGGCGGAGAAAATCACGTTACCGAGGTCGAACGTCAGTACCTCGTTCCACACTGGACTACTGGCGTCCCGACAAATTCCCGTTCTTTTTCTATTCATACTTTTCCCGTCTTTGTTGATCGTTACCTGCAAAAAAAAAATCAACTCGTCAAACATTTCATCATTGTAATTTGTAAAGTTGAGGAAGAAGCGGAAAAAAATGCCTCTTCTCATCGGCAACTTTGATGATTGTTCATTATTATTATTTTTTTCAATTTATTTTTTGTGACATTTTTTAATTTTATATTTGATATTTAACTATTTTTTTAGAAAATTTCATGGATTTGAACGAAAATTGTTCATTCTCACAATTTTATATCAAATTGGACTAGGAAGATATTTTCGTAATCTACTAAAATGGTATATTGAATATAAACATATTATATCTTCAATAAATATTATTCATTTTATATGAAAATATATTTCAATGTACATCCAAGGTCATTGTCATGATTGCTCGATGCGTTTACCTTCACATAAGTATCTGAAGAGGCTCCGTCATCGTTGGCGATCGACAAATGAATCGCTCTGACGACGATGACCCGAAGTTGTGCCGCCGAAGGATCGTAAAACAGCGAAACCATGAGTTCGCCAAGTGGATCCGAACGATAAACGCTGCTCTCGGAACCGTATCGAAGAATGGGTTTCGTGATGGCCACAGGTTTCGGATCCATGAGTTCCGGTCCCACCGGAAGTCTCACTCTCACATAACCGATTCCCCGATGTCTCGATACTGGATCGAAGTCGTAGAGAAGAATCTCCAATGTCATTCCGGTGAGCGATGTCGTCTCGAACACGAAATCCTCGTCGAATACTGTTGGCAAACATTTTTTTTTCCAAACCATCGTTATAAGCAAAATATATATAAACGCGGTAGTGTGTGTAACCCGCGGTAATTAAGGTGGCCCGAGAATCACCCCGATGACCTTTAACACCCGACAAATCGATATACCTCGAAATAAAGCGAAACTTTCGTCACGCGAACATTTCGTTGGAAAATTTTTACGTTCAAGAGCTTTATTATTTATTAATGGGTTAGGTGTTGATAAAGGTGCTTCAGGATTGAAATTTTACCAGGATTTAAGGTGCGCCTGTGCACTCGAGTTTGCCAGGTGTTGCTTCGATCCGGCAACAACCTTATCTTTGCGTAAGGATCCGCGGTTCCGCTCAATTCTCGTGCACGAAGATCGTGGGCCTTCGAATACAAAAGATAAGGAAAAATAATGATTATTATTTATCAACTTTTTTCAGGATAAAATCAAAATAACTCGTGAATATACATGTATATATATATATTGAAATATAGATGAGATCCTTTTTTTTTTCAAAATTCATTGACAACAATTTTTTTTTTCACTAATCGAGTAGTCAAATGTTTCACAATGAAAAAATAAATTAATTGGATACTTTAAAAATGTTAAGATAATAAAAATGAATGAAACCTCGAGAAGTCGAACTGTGAGAATTCCCGCTGATGAGTCGTAAGCCAAGCTGAGTTGCAGTTCGCCTCCAACCTCGTCCAGCGACGATGAAGACGACCACGAAGATTGCTGTACCGACAAATTTCACAATTACAACGATTGACAATAATTTTTCGTCAATTCACAGATTGCGTGATGAACTATTGATTTGTTTATTTATTAACTATTTTATAAAATTATTATTGTTATTTGAAGAAGTCACCTTTTGAAACGCCGCGGCTTCGCTCTCGACGCTGCTCAATCTCGAGCCCGTCGAAGTTCTCGGTTGAGGCCTGACAATGACCATTCGATCGTCCGAAGCGACGAGCGCTCCGTCCGGTAACGGCGGGGCTATCGGACTCACCGGAGTCCTCGGTGGATCGTCATCTCCACCTTCCGAGAGACGTTGCATCACTGAGAAAAAAAATCAACACAGAAAAAAATGAATTTAAAGAAATAAAATAAACGTCACTAGGTTCGTTGATTCCGGGATCATCGTTCACCAACAATTTGGATGCGGAAAAAAAATATTTTCTCTCAATTTTACATAACTCTGAGAGACATTTTTTCTCGATAAAATTTATGAGACAACTTCGAAGCTTCTGACAAATTTTAATTCAAATTTATAGATTTTTCGAGCAGCACCAAACATAAGAAAGTGCATTTTGTTTCAAGCACGACGTTTTGTTTTTTTTTTGTACAGTGATAATTAATATAATCTCGTGTCCTTCGGTCACCTTTTCGCGAGTCAAGAACGCTCGTGTCGTAGGGAGGGTCCTTTCGTTGCCACTCAACTTCATCCACGACACCATCGTTTTTCTCGACCGGGCATTTGGCATCAAAACCGATTCCCGGACTCGCAACGTTTCCCAATTCGATGAACACATCGTTGTTGGACGTTTTGTCAGCCTCTTTGGCCCGGTCCAGCAAATCTCTTTCGAACCTACGAAATGGAAATTCGATCACACGTTGCAAACGCGTCGACAAAATTTTGCTCATTCGTGAAATTATAATAGATGGCTTTGGGTTTTCACCAATTGAGAGGTCCGCTACCGGGTGTGAACATTGGAAATCGACGTCGTCTGACGCACATCGCGTATACGAGCATTGCCGATAACGCTCCCGTAGCCGCGCCGACGGTTCCCAAAACGGCGACCGTCCCCGCGCTGTGGTCGTACATCTCGGTTTCGAATCTGCAAATAGAAAAAAAGGGGTTCAAAAAGCCCCCCAAACAAAATTAGCCCTAATTGAAGACATTTATTCTTCATCTCTCTTTTCTCTCAATTTTATCCAACAGCCACTATCGGACTTTTTATGTGAAAGCAGAGTGTTTCGAGAGTATCCAATTTAATTTTTAGATTAAATCAATGAAAGATAGGGAAGTTTCGATTTTTTTGGTGAAAATCGCAAGTTTCATTTTTTTCACCTTCACCATTTTTTTGTTCAAAGTAAATATTGAATTTAAACGAAATAACCTATGGCACTTCTTCCGACAGTATGAAAGAATATATAAGAAATGTTCAAAGTAAAAAAAAATCATTTTTAATTCCCCGGAATGATAAAAAAACAAATTTCCGTCAATTTGCTTTACAATATTTCTGCAACATATTATTCGGTGCTGAATTTATGCATTAATTCATTGATAATCGATTATATCAACAACAAGAACATTATCATTATTATTATCAATAAATATAGATACATTATAAATAATAATAATATTTTTTCGATAAAACAAAATCCACCATTTTATAATCCACCCAACGATGACCAAGCAACGATTATAAATCAACAAACAACAAAATAAAATGTATCGACCATCATCGTCGATAGTACACGAAAACAATAACGAAAACGAACAATCAATATCCTGTAGTCTGATCGCTTCGACGACGAATTTTCCACCTGGCATTACATTATTTCCGCTTGTTCGGCCACCCCTCGCGACCCTGAAGAACACCCAGAGGAAAGCGAGAGGAACATGAAGAGCGAGCGAGAGAACGAAAGAGAGAGAGAGAGAGAAAGAGAAAACCTCGTGAGTGTGGAGACCCTCCAGATAGAAATTGCTTTTACGCAAGCGTCGAGCGAATCGTGCTGGATCTGCGCCTATATATATACGTCCATCAATCCTCCTCCGTCTATACGTGTGAGTCAGCGTGTATATACATTAGTGGGTAAGCACATTCGAGCTCCGTCCATATCCACCAGGATATTAGAGTACATACACACACACACACACACACACACATGGAGAAAGGATTTGGCACACGTATATGTGCGAACCCAGGATGTGTTCGACTCTCATATATGTGCATGGACCAGTTGATCCACCCGGAGACTTCCCGCCACGAGCCTCCCGTGACATCGCACCCTCCGACTATCGCCCTTGAACTTTCATTTCAACGCCAATCCTCCCCCTCCCCTCGTCACTCGCCCCTGCCACGGGTCTCAGTGTATGCCAACGGACCGACGAGTAACGATGATGTATAACAACTAGTTACTCCGGGTACTTTTTACGATTGTCCCTAATTTTCTTGTATTTAATTTGTCCTGGTATTAATCGGTTTGTTCATCGATGTAGTAATTAAGTTTTATAAATGCCTTGAAGAAGAACTTGGAATTGATATTCGTTCAATAAAAATTCATCGAAAATTTGATACACATTCGAATTAATAAACACCATTGATTATGATAATGAGAATGGTTTTTATAATTTTATGAAATATTGAAAAATTATTTAGAGAAATTATTAGGTCGAGTCTGAGATATGTTTAATATTTAATAGGCGTTGTAATTTGTGATGATTCGGTTGGGCAATTATCTTTAATAGGTTCTTATGGTATTACCGCCGGTTCCCGGACGTTAGTAACGATGAAATACGATTTTACAGTGTAGATTAAACGATATTTAATATTCAGAAATGAGGTAACACGATCTATCGACAGAATATTATATTCACGTATATTATAGTTATAGATATATATATATGTGTGTTTGTGTGTGTTAAAGCCCGGGCGTCGAACATATCAAAGTGCCACACATTGTGGCCCCTCTTTTGCCCTCGCAACGTAACGTAATATCTTTTCTTTCGCTTTTTCTTCATTCTTCTCCATTCTCACCCGAGCCTCCGAAGTTTTGTGCTTGAGAAGGCACAAGGGCTGTCTGACAACCTCTCGCATCTCCGTCTCTCTTCATATATATCTATATATGTGTATGTATATATGTAATACGGTCTCCCGGTTCCACGCGAGGGTCGTCTCCAGACCGCTCGATATTTCAGGGCTAATCGGACACTTTTTTCTCCTCCCCCGCCACCGAAATGGGCTCCGCAACATCGGGGACATCGACGAAAGTCTACCGATCAAACTTCCAAGGCCACAGAAGTATCCAATGTCTTTATCTGTTTTGTTCCCCCATTATTTTTCTTTATTTTCCGTTTTCGTTTTCGATCTCCGCAGGACTCCGGCGTTGGCGTTGTGACGAGCGATATTCCCAGAGGTCGCTCTACGCTGATAAAACGACGCTTACCGGTTCAATTCCCCCAAAAAAAAAATTTTGTCTTCGAGCTTGTATTTTTATTTATCGTTTTCTTCACGCCTTCGGCTCTCGTGCGAAATTGTGCAGATTCATGAAAGCAGGACGAAAAAATATAAAAGTCATCGCGCCACAACGAAAAAAGTTTACGATGAGTTATAATTGTTATTTTTATACGCAAAGCCATTGTCATCCCATTGATTCATCGTGAGGCCAGAGAAAAATATCCGTCTCACCATTATGGTTCTTCCGTGTTGTCACAATTTCCGATAAAATTAACCGAAGTAAGCGTGGTTGTGTGGTAATCGGATTACATCGTCCGGGTATTAAATATAAATTAATCCACGTCCAATAATCCGACATAATTCCGACGAGGCTTGTCAAATAAGCCACGAACGGTCATTAGCCATATTTATCTGTATGTCTATATATGGGATATATATTTATACGCGTGGGAGGCTTTCCGTGTCTAAATAGTTGTTATTAAAAAAAAATAATAATATATACATATATATATATATCGAATTGACGACCATTTTTGAAGAGGTGAGGGTTTTGACCCATTCGTGTTGCGCCGTCTTTACCAATAAACAATACATAATATATATTATATATATATATATATTTCAAATAATAACAATACATCCACGGTAAGCCGCCCACGCGTGCCATATGGCGAGGGGGATATTTGTCGTCATCATCGCCCCCGCAGAAACGCAAAATTTTATTCTCAAACGTACACTCCCACGCCACGCGCTCTTATCGATAATCGATAATAAAAAAAAATAGATATGAAAAAAAAAATTCCCAAATAAATAAAACAAGCCGGTCAATGAATTTGTTCTTCGGTATTTAACACATATATACATATATATATATTTCCTATACCTATGTCTATATATAGAAATGTATATATATATAGGTATATGAAAAATGTAATTACGCATACGTAATAAATGCCCGGCACTCGAAGTATTTCAATATCGCGGGGTGTAAGTCCTAAACCACTGATAAAGCGAAAACCCTCTCCCCGAGGAATTTATGAAATATTTTCACAGACGTGTTTGACGTCACTGAAACGGTTTTGCCAATATGTTCGTATCTATCCGTACGAGAGTGGATTGTGTGTGTGTGTCTGTGTGTTTCTCATATCACCACGTCCCGCCATTCCATACACACATTTGTGTGTACATATATATAATACGTATAGACATTTGTACACACGTATACATAGGCAAACAATTGAATTGTTCCACGACAACGTGTATAATCGTGTCTCACGAACGGAGCGTACATTAAACCTGTCGGCTTCACTCCATTTCTGAAATTAACGAGCAATAAGTCCGACGTTAATGCGACAAAGCGACACATATATACATACGCGCATACACCAGACTTCGTTCAATGTAACTGAGGACTACCTTGGGGCCATTGTTCGTGAAACGTTGAGCGAACTAAGCGTCAACAAAAGCGTTATAATTAACCGGGGTTCCTATTGAACCGTAACTTATCACCACAGGCAGACAACTACGAACTCTATTTCCCAACGAATAGAACAATCACAATTAATCCCTTCACCCACCCTTCTCCAGCTAATCAACGTTTCAAAAATCATAATTTTTCACTCTTTCTGAATTAGGCGAATCGGAGATAAGATTGAGGGCAAATGTTTACTCACCACCGTAATGGCAATTTATGGTGATCGACGACTGGGACACATGCCGAAGCGGATGACGACACGTTTCGTTGATAACGATGATTCGACAATTGTTTCGATGATCGAAGAACGTCGGGGTCGTAAAATTATTCGTGGGTTGCGTGATTTTGTGCGGAGAAGCGATTGCAGTCATATATGAACGAGGAGCGACGTCTAGTCGCGAATTTATTCAGGGGGATGTAAAGTTATCGGGCAGGGGTGCGTGCGGCCGTGTCGTCGCAAGCACACCCTCGTACTACCGGCTATCAAGCTCGCGGAGGTCGCGCGGACTTGCGAGGATGTGGCATTCGTTGGTGCCGAATACCAGGGGGAGGGGGTGGACGGACGGGGGTGCGGAACGCAGCCTACCCTCCGTCGCGAGATGGAGGGTAGGGAGTGCTCGCGAAGGGGATACACGCTGACGCGAGGGTGGGTCCGTTGGGCGCCGGGACAACGTCGTCCACGCGCAAGCGTCGCGCAGCCTTTACCGACGGATTAACGATAAGGGTTGTTTTTTTTTATTTGTTTTTTTTTGTCAGGTTTTTTGCGTCCTCATGGAGGAAGCTATGTTATTGTGGAGATTTTTTTTTCATCATGTGCGAAATGGAGAAAACACGTTTGGAGAAAATGTTAAGGATGAATGTGTGTGATGACCTTGGAAAATTCAAACGTGTGTAACTCGAGAACGGTTTCAGCTAAAGATCCGAAATTTTGCAGACTTCTGCAACTCTGTAATGGCTTCGTTGAGTCAAATTTTTGGCATGATTCGAACTGCGATTTGGATTTTATGGCTTTTTCAAATTTTTCAGCAAGCCAAAGATTAAGACGAAAATAGAAATTAGTCCTTAGGGAGGAATCTTCGTTTTTCACGTTCTTGTTGTTGTTTTTTGGTTTCAGGAACGTACCGGACGAATTGTAGGAATACTCAATCAGTGAGATAATGGCACTTTTGCGACTTGGTGAGTCATTACTTTTTTTCAAATTTTTTTTCTTGTGGAGAAAAAAGTGTTCAAGGTGATAGAGCGTAGAGAGGCGACTCCGAGACTACGTGGGTGGCTGGTTTTGGGTTATTTCTAGATGGGAAAGTTTTTTTTTATTTCTTTATTTTTTTTTTGTCTTTGTCATTCGCACCGATGGTGTATGTGACAGTCGGCTTTTCGGGTTAGCGAAGGAGGTGATGGGTTATATCGTACGGATGAGGGAGTTTGGGTATTCTGTTAGCGATCGAGGTCTGCGGGTAGGTTCAATAAACGTGGAGAATACAGTCTTTGTTTCCAATTGTGTGTGGCCTCAGAATTTAGCGAGTTGGTTGTATCCAACGTGCTTGGGATTGTAATTTCGAGACGCGTTTTAGGTGCTGGGTGCTCTATACGTCTGGATTCCACGTCGACACGAATCTTTGTGGTTGTTGAACCATGGTTTCCGAACAATGGAAATTCTCTTCATCAACTCATGTGTGTATGATACGGTCGATTATCATTGTTGGAAAGCTAAATTCGGCGGATCGTTGGATAATCCTTCGGCTGGGCCGCGGTGACATTCGACCCACGCGATACGAACTTTGTACTCGTTAGTTTGCAAAACCATCGCGTTTCACTCTGTTATTGTTGCTCTAAGTGGAGAGTATAGGTCGGTATACGGTCCGACAAAGGTTTGCACATGAGAGCAGGTTATAAAATCGACTGGGAATCGATCGTCAGGTATACATGTATATGCGGTTATTGTTATAGCGAGCCCGACGCCCACGAGGGACAACGTTTTAGTACGGCGAATGGTTTTGTCGAGTTTGTGTATGTAAGCCACGGGTTATTGTTCCATTATCCGAGAGGTGTCTCGATCAGCTTTGGCTATCGCGTGGTCCATCGTGAAGTCAAAAATATCGAGTCGGTAATAAAAAATGGAAATTTAAATGCCAGGGAGATGGATGAAGTGTTGACAGAGTGTTATTCTCAGTCATGGTTTGTCGTTCGCATAAAAGACGAGAACGGTTGACTGGATACTATCAAGACCCAGTCATTCGTTCTCGTGATTTGTATCAACGATGAATCCCCGCCGAGAACAATGGTTTACAGTTTTCGTTACCGACCGGGCACGGAATGACCGGCGAAGCGGTCGCGTCAGCCACCCCTCATGCCGAACGTTGAATCACCATCGCTTCGGGACGAGATGGCAATAAAAAATGTGGGCTTCCACGATTTTAAATAAAACGAAAAAAAAAATAAAACATTTCAGGCTATTTGCCGTTGCGCAATAGTAAATATATACCTATACGCATTGAAAAAAAAGCTACCACGGGAACCCTCGTTGACTTCGAAGGTTTCCCGTCGAATAATTTGCCGAGTCTCGGTTTCGCGGTATACTCTCGGTTTACACAACAAAGAGCCGTACTTCCACCCACATACACCGACATTGATATTCCAACGCTCACGCGTATTTCGCTCGGTGCTCTCTAATGGAAATTTTCAATTAACATCGTGGCCATTCATCGATTACATTTGCAAATGAATGAATCGCTTCGGCAAATTACACGATACACAATACGTACGTACGGATTCTCGTAAAAGCTTGGCGAGAATTCCATTCGATAGAAACGTTTCTTCCGTTCTCTCTCGCTCGTCCGCAGTGACTGCCGACGCTGTCTCACTCGAACTCATGACGTCTCGGATGCTCTGGCATCAAGGATAAAAATGATTTTGAAAAAAAAATCACATATGTGATGATATTTATGTGCCATGTTTATCACATAAACACAGGGTTTCTATTAACAATAAAACTACAATTGATAAACTGTGGGCGTTCTGAAACCATTTGAAGAAAAACGTTGATAAAACTTTGTGTTCTCGAACGGCTGGTAATAATTCAATTTTTTCCGAGCCTCCAGCCGCGGAATACTCGTCGCATATTCCGATTATCAATTATGACCTTGAGCGAGATCAACAGGACGTTGCGCTACAGGTGCAATGGCCATATATGTGTATTTCGCCATTTCATGGATCATTGCATCTCATCTAGTTCTTTACCCCATCGGGACTTGGCACGTGGCGCCATCTCACATCGACGCGAACAGCTGGGAAACAACTCGTTTCATCGTTTCCACATCCAGTGGGCGTTGCTTCGATGTTGCGACTGATCTCGACGTAAATTTTGCATTCGCGTAAATATGGCGAGCAAGAAGATTTGTTGTCTGCTTGGTAATCCGAGCAAATTATGTCTGACGCAAAGACCGGTCGTAACCTTAGCCGTTCGTGGCAAGGCAACGTGGGAACCCGTGGACAAAACCACCCACACAGGCCAGGTAAACGACAAACTTACATTCCAAAATCTCATTTCTCACAACTTTGATTCGTTATTTTGTGGTTACGTCAGTTCTGACATTTTTTTTTCTTTTTTTCTCATATCAATCCGATAAATTCACATTTATATTGACATTCAGCAATTCGATCCAAATGACCGACGTCTCGTGAGATTCGTGGATAAACAAAAGGAGGTTAATAACAATTGGGCAATCAATTTGATCGAAGAAGTTCCACCGAAACCCACGAAAGATCGTATCATCGCCTGCGACGGCGGTGGCGGACCTCTGGGACATCCCAAAGTCTACATCAATGTGGTAATTCAATTTCGGAGTAGGCCCGGCAGTACAATTTGCATGAACAATTAACTTTATCAATGTCTCAAAACTGTGTAAAATTTGCTTAAAGTACATGCAAAAAAATGTCTTCAGGATAAGCCGGGAAACCACAGCTGTGGCTATTGCGGACTGCGTTTCTACAAAGAGGATCATCACCACTGAAAATTCCATTGGAAGTCGCCATCGCGGGTAGTTTTGTCAAACGTTAGTTCCGAACGTCCTTATGTAAAATAAACTTTTGTTTTATCTCCCTAGAATATGATATTTAGATTGATGGGGAAGTGTTGGAACAAATACAAATACAACAACGCCATCGTGGTTATCTAAGAAAAATGTATTCAACTCCGAAACGTCTCTCGATTATCAATAAATTAATTCGTTATTTATCAATGTTATAGCTCACAATAATATTTTTTTTCTTTCATTTTTTTCTCTCATCGATTACAAGGCTGTCTTTTGGCTGTTCATACCCAACGGTATAGCCTGCAGTTCGGTTCTCATACACAGAAATTCGCCGCACACGCACATTATACTGAGCGAAACGATGTTCAAGCACCACCAGCTGAACGAAGTGGGAAAACTGGAATTGTAAGCCCAACAACACAGCAGATGTATCAGATGAGCCGTGCAAGCAAAGTCCATGCACTGTTTAGTTCTTTGAACCAGCCACCACATTGCGAGCGAACCGATCAGCGAATTCATCACGAATATCGAAATAACAAGACGTCCGCCGAAATCGCGAACGTGAATTTCTTTGTACTGAAACGCGTAGTCCAGGGATTTGGTGTGGCCGAGAAAAGTCGCGATTATCCAGATCCATATGCCCAGAAAGAAGTACATCGCCGATTGGACGGCGATGATTTGGGATATTATCAAAAAAGGATCCCATGTTGTTTTACGAAATTGTCCAGATATGTTGTTCATCTTCGAATCTGCTATAACGATCTATCGAGTTTCGAGCGCTGACGAATGTTCACGTGAATCGGATCCTGGATTATTAATCGTCATAACTTTGGGTGATCATCGAGCTTCGTGCGATCGAGAAGACTTGGATAGAAATTTCAATCTTTCCAGACTTATTTTTCTATTGATGCACTGTGTCTCAGGAAATTAAACCCATTGAGGGGTTTGATAACCTGGGAAAAAAAATTGAAAAATTCATCAAAGTAACTGGATAAATTTTCATGTTTGATTCATATAATCTGAGCTGTAGATAAACCAAGAAGTAATTCAGAGTGATTGAATATAAAAAATGACCGGTTTATCATATTTTTAATTTGCTAGAGGATATTCCACAAGTTTCTTTACATGCTCCATTAATTTCAATCTCAGATGAAAAATCATCAAACACATTTCAGTATCAACTAATCCAGGTAAATATAAGAACTAAAAAGCTTACCAGAGATTTCAAATTCTGCTTTTCGTTCATTGAATGATATTCGAAGACTGAATCGTCGAACATCCGAGAGTTTATCATTCCAGTTTGTCATTCAAAAACCTGTATTTACAACAATGTCTCATTTTATCAAATCATTACGAACAAAAGTTGTTTGGGAGACCAATGCGATTCAAGAGCCTTCGATCAACCTGCAAAAGGTAAAACATTTCCAACTTTGTTTGTTAAAGGACAACAATGAAACTTTATGACGTATCAAATATCTCGATGGACTATTGTTTTCAGGATTAACACTGGCCAAGCGTGAAGGAATTGTTACATCAGACTGTTGGTTAATTAAATTAGCAATCTTACTCAATTCTGAAAACTCGTTTCCTGTGATTTTATTCGCTATCGTTGTACTATGAACATCGTTGTAGGTTATGGGCGACGCTTGATTATCGTGGGATGATCACTCTATTCTTGGTGCGAAAATAATCACCGATATGTTATCACTGCATACGTATCGTCGTGATCGGTCGTGATTCGAAGCTTCCCTCACCCACGTAATTGTTTCGGATTATCAGCTGGTGACAACGCCGTGGCAGCAGCTTCGGTACTGTCTTCACGGAACTGCCCGGGCGGGTGGAGGGGGATCACTAAAATATCGGTAGACCTGGAACCTGGAAGGCTTACATCAAGAGATATCGTTGTCCTCTTCTGTACAGTCGGGTGAGAATCCAGCTCGACGCGTTGCAGCCTAGACCTATATTGTGGCAACCCGTCATGCGCTCTAATATTTTCACCCGACTGTACAGAAAAGGACAAAGATACCACTTAAGAGAATCCCGAACGTTTCGCGTCCGCAACGAGTGCGAGAGAAATAGCGCCATGGACGCTCGCGGCGGAGCGAGAGAGACCGAGCTCCAAGCGTTCGTGATCCTCTTAATCCCGAAGCTTTTGCGTCCGCCACGAGTGCGAGAGATACAGCGATATAGGCTCCCGCGGCGGAGCGAGAGAGAACGAAAGAGTATATAGTCCATCACCTTTCTGATCGCGGCAACAAAAACTAATGCATTATGGATGACGCTTTGTTTGAAAAAATAAAAAAAAATTCATTTGAAGGGATGAGGTTGGTTGGAATTTTTTATCACAATAATTAACTCATATTTCATAATCTTAAGCAAGAATGTTATTTGTAACAGACATTTTCTCATTATAAATTATACAGAAGACTTTTTTTTTTTTTTAAATCAATTTCCCGTCGTTCATCTCTCGTGGATATATTTTTGTGGATACAATTTTTATGTTTTCTTCTCATTGCGAAGACTTGCCACACATCAGTTTTTCACGCATTATTTTGCGTGTGTGTGTTTGCGATTTCTTTTACGTCCGTAAATGCTACTCATATGGAAGGGACTGGCTTAATAGCATCGTCGTTTTTTTTTATTTTTTATTAGGCTTTGATTTTATCAGCCAGAGAGCAACTGAGACCGGTGTTGTCAGGCTCGACATTGAGCTCCTTCACAACACCATCTTCGACCACCATGGAATAACGTTTGCTGCGCTTGCCGCCAAGCACGGCCAGGTCTACGGAAAGTTCGAGCGCATCTGTGAACGCTCCGGCTGGATCGCCAAGCATTCGCACCTAACATTTTTGCAGTGAGCAAGAAAAAAAAAACATTCGATTATTGAATATAAAAAAGATTTTAAAAACTTTGCTCGGCTGTTTAAAAAAAAAAAAGATATATATTATATGAGTTATTTCACCTTGCCATCAGCACCCTGATCTTTTCCCCACGCAGCCATAACAAACGGATCATTGATGCTGACGCAAAAAATTTCTGACACTCCTTTGGATTTTAGTTCGTCGGCTTTTTTAACAAAGCCCGGAAGATGTGTCTGAAAAAATGCATGTCATTAATAAAAATGTCCAGTCGCATCCTTTCTACAATCTAAATATCCTATTACCATGAAAATTAATAACAATACCGAATGTATATTCATATATTTAGAGTGATCATTGCGATGATCCCAAATTCGGTTAATTCTAAAAAATGGTCTACCTGGGAGCAACCAGGAGTGAAAGCTCCAGGTACAGCGAGTATGATTATTTTCTTTCCAGCTGCCTCTTTGGCCAGATTGACCTTGGTGGCCGGCGTGTTCTCGAAGAGATCAACCGACGGAAGTTTATCACCAACCTGCGTGTAAACAACAAACATTCAATGATTTGCGTCGAAAACATTGTTGCAACATGAACATCAAAATCGCACACGATGAATGTCGCAGTCTACGAAGAACTAATTGGCAAAAATTGTGCGAAAACTCACCGCGATAACCATATTGCTGGATGATAGATGAATTCGTCGGGCGAAAGAAACGAACGACGATCGACCGGCGGCGGAAACTGCGCGATTGGCTAACAGACTCATCTAACTCTTTCGGTCGAGACACTCGGTAAATCAAATCTCGAGTCAACGACGATAACCCGTGCCGAACGAATAACCAACTAATCAACCAAATTCAATGTTGATGATTTTCGTCGTTTGTTTTGTTTTTTACACGAACAAAACAGATTTATCATTCGAGGTTGATGGAGTGACGAAAAGCAACCGGCTCGATCACTCTGGTTTTTCGTTGATTGCGCAACTTCTTTCCGGCATTACATAAACTCCATCATTGTCTTGATTTTGGTCTTTCTTCCTGCATTATCGACGGAGATAATTGAAGATTTTAGGTTTTCGACGAACGTGTTCGTGTCTTTTTTCAAGGCCTATTACGTTCGTGCAGTTTTGAATTCCATTATTTAATTAATTCGAACGTATGAAACATTTTCGTTGATAATTATGTTATCATATGTCGGCCATGACACATTATTGCATTTTGATCGAACTTCGGAGAGGTAGATGACTGCATTACCATCCGAATTGATGATCAGGCACTGTTCAGCGCCAACTTAGTGATCAGCTAAAGATCGAGCGTTGTGAATCTTCAACTCTGCGCATGATCCACATCGAATCACTTCGAAATGACACTCCACGTGTTTCCCACCAACTTTTCCATTATTGCTTTCCATTGTTTATAAACAAACAAAAAAAGTCATCGACGATCGTTTGCACAGCAGTGATATAAGAAGAACGTATATGAATTCAATTTCGAGCAATGGCTCAAAGTAAGGTATTTTTGAAAAATCGAGCTTTAGGTTATGTGAGTAATCACATACCTCTCGTGACAAGATACATTCAGAGACGAAAGGAGAATCTCATAGTGACCTGCGTCGGTCGTTCGTTTCACACCTACGGATGTTCGCACTTTACGTTGCTCAGTGTGTCCGGAGCGCATCCGGGTGACATAACCTGTTTGTCAGCGGACACCTATCACATCTACACAGCCAGCGAGAACAATGTTTACGCATGGCGCAGAGGCACCGAACTCAAGCACACGTACGTCGGCCACGAGAGTCCGGTTCATCTGCTGCTGCCGTTCGGAGCTCACCTTCTGGCCGTCGACGAATCCGGCACGCTCAAGGTATGGGACATCAAGACCGAACAAATACTTCTCGAATTGAATTTCAGCAACGAAACGTTCAAAGTCACCACCATGATACATCCCAACACCTACATGAACAAGATTCTATTCGGAAGCGAACAGGGACGTCTGCAATTGTGGAATTTGAAAACCGCAAAAATGATTTACACGTTCGACGGTTGGGACTCGCCTGTGACCGCTTTGGAACAGGCTCCGGCCGTGGACGTAGTAGCCGTGGGCTTGGCCAATGGCAGAATAAAATTGCACAATTTAAAAGTGGACGAAACCATATTCGAACTGATTCAAGATTGGGGTTTGGTCACGTCGATATCGTTCCGCAGCGACGACAATCCCATAATGGCTACGGGAAGCATGGCCGGTCATGTGGTATTTTGGAATCTGGAGGAGCGAAGAGTCGAGAGTCAGATATTATCTGCGCACCACGGTGCGGTCACCGGTTTGCAGTGTCTACCGAACGAACCTCTGGTCTGCACGTCGTCGCCGGACAACACCCTGAAATTGTGGATATTCGATCTGAGCGACGGAGGCGCGAGATTGTTGAGAATACGCGAAGGACACTCCGAACCTCCGACGTTTCTTCGATTTTACGGAACCGACGGTAACAACATTCTCACAGCCGGTGGCGATTCGTCGCTGAGAATATTTTCCACCATAACCGAAACCTTCAACAAGAGTTTGGGCAGAGCTTCGTTCAACAGAAAAGCATCCAAGAAGAAAGGACGACTCGTCGACGATCCCATGATAATGCCACCGATAACGGAAATCGCGATGGAGAAAACCCGTGAGAAAGATTGGGACAACATCGCCGCGGCGCATCTTGGACTGGGTGTCGTGACGACTTGGTCCTACGACAAATTGCGAATGGGCGATCACAAAATTCTCCCGGAACGTTTTCGCGGTAATCGCAATGCCATTGCCACGAGTCTGTGTCTCACGAGATGCGGCAATTTCGTGGTAATCGGTTACAATACCGGTCACATCGAAAGATTCAACATTCAATCGGGCATACACAGAGCGACGTACGGCGGCGAAGCGGGTGGACACAAAGGTCCGGTACGAGGTGTCATGGTCGATTGTTTGAATCAAACGGTCGTGTCAGCCGGTCAAGACGCGTCGGTAAATTTCTGGGCCTTCAAACCCGACAAAACCGATCAACCGCTGAGTACATTGACTCTTCGGGAACCGGTCAAGTGGATGAGAACACACGGTGAAAGTTCTCTCATCGCATTGGCGTTGGAAGATTACACCTTGATTCTGATTGATTTGGATACGAGGGTTTTGGTACGACGGTTTCAAGGTCACAAAGCGCACTTGAACGACGCGACGTTCAGTCCGGATGCCAGATGGTTGGTCACGGCTTCCATGGACTGTACTATCAGGACTTGGGACATACCTTCCGGTCAGCTCATCGATGTTTATCAGGTGGGTTCGCGTTGAACTCTGTTCATAATCGCCAAAATTTCAAAAAGAATTAAAAATCAAATCTGACCAAAGCAAAATTGTAATAACATATATTTTATCATTGTCCAGGTGTCTGAAGCTTGTACATCGTTGAATTTTTCTCCAACCGGTGAATTTTTGGCAACAGCTCACGTTTGCAATTTGGGAATTTACTTGTGGTCCAACCGTACGTTGTACTCTCACGTTTCTCTGAAAGCCATTCGTCCCGATGCGGCTATACCCATGGTTTCACTTCCCGGCTCGTCGAACGAAATCACCGACGAACAAACGATTATCGACGAGCTCAAAATCGACGACGCCGACGACGAAGACGAATACGTATCGCCGGATCAACTCAGCAGCGATTTCATCACCATGTCGTCACTGCCGAATTCCCGATGGCAAAATCTTCTCAACATCGACGTCGTTAAGAAACGCAACAAACCGAAAGAACCCCCGAAAGCACCGGAATCCGCGCCCTTCTTTCTTCCCACCATTCCGGCCCTCGAAATTCAATTCGACATCGCTCCAACGACGACCGAAGATAACAGCAGCAAGATACTCGTTCATCCGGATTTTCAAGATCTCACGATTTTCGGCAAACATTTGCAAAAATCCGTGGCGAACGATGATTTTACGGAAGCTATAGACAGACTGAAATCTTTGGGTCCGAGTTCCGTTGACGTTGAGGTGCAATCGTTGTCGTTTGATCTCAAAAATTCCGAACAATTGATGATACAATTTATGAAAATGATCAGACACATGATGGAGAGCAAAAAAGATTTTGAATTGTCGCAATCGTATTTCGCGGTGTTTCTCAAAGTTCACGGTACCGCGATAACGGAAAACAAACGTTTGTTGAAACAACTGGACGATATTCAACAAGTACAATCCACGAGTTGGACGACGCTGAGAGAAAAACTTTTTTACAACTTGAGCGTGGTTCAACATTTGAAAAAAATGTAAAATATTTTTTTAAAAATAAATTACTGTACAAATTTCATTCATTTTTTTTTTATTTTTCTGTATAAAATACATGTTACAAAATAATGTGAAATGCGATGTGAAATTTTACATTTCTTACAATGGGAGAGTTAATAGCGAGTTCAGGTTTTTGTTTTTTATTTTTTTTTTACAGTTTTCGGTCTCGTAGAAAAATATAGTATCTGCCATGGATTATTCGTCACAATTGAGTCTCAACGGAATTAATAAATAAACTTGAAAAAAAAGACATTTTTTTTCAAAGGGAGATTAACCGACGACGCGAATGAATAATCCAGGAGCACATTGCTCCGTTTCCACTGCCGAGAAAAAACAAATTGACAAATTTTGATTTAACGAGAAATTCAACAATTATTTTGTTATCCATTGTCTATTCTCTGTAAGAAAGAAAGCACTGCAATTGATCCCTGATCGTCGTTTCGAGCGCCAAATCTTCGATGTAATCTTTGAAATTGTAAACTATTCTGTAGATGCTTCGTCTGCTCGCCGTGCGCAACGACGTTAATGTTTGTCGAATAGTTTTGTCGTCGTTTTGCGGTTTTCTCATCAACAAATTCGTCTTTTGCAATTTATCCAACGACTGTTTGAGCGAAAGCAAAGCTTCAATTATCGCTGGCAAATCCTTCTGCAGAATTCCGTAAGGATCCTCCTGAAGCGACACAACGGCCAGTGTGGAAATCGCATCGATTGCCCAGATAACCGGCTGAGCTTTGATCAACGCGTGACGAATTTCGTTGTCGCTCTGTTTTCCAAAAAAATAGAAGATCAACGGTTTTGACAATAAGTAAGATACGAAGTTGTTTCTTTTGTTTTGAAAGTAACTGGCGATGGACTGTTCGGTCGACGCATCCTGTTTGGCATTGACATTTGGTATTGCGGGGACTTCGGTATGTGCGGCGACGAGATTTCGCATGTGATAAGCGTAAGTCTTCTCGATGACGTCGGCGGTGGTGTTGGGTTCGGGGACACGCGCGTCCTGCTTGGCGGAGCAAATGTCGTTGATTTCCACAGTGAAGCCCTTGACCAGCGCCAGACATTTCTCCACTATGCAGTTCCAGTTGTAGGGATGACCTCCGGGTTGGCTCAGAACGAAGAGAGCGGAACGTCGCGATTTGTCCTTCTGGGCCATGGTAACCAGGTCCAAATAGCCCAGGTGTTGCATTATCGGAGCTTTATCCATGGCCAAAACTTCGGGCAAAGTATCCGTCGGATTGTCGTTGCTGAACACAGCTTTTTGTCCAATGTCGAAGCTCATCCATTCGGTCAGATAGGCTTGAAACATCAGACGCATGTTGTTCATGGTGAGAACGAAAAGCGCGGCGTAAAGCCAGCTATGAAAAATCAAAGTAGGATTGAGCAATCTTGATATCGCGTCCAGAGGTTCTCCCTCCACGTTGAGGAACAGAGTTTTGACGACGAATCCTCGAAAGAAACTTCCCAGAAAGTAGTAAACGCCGAGGAGGTACAAGGTCGGCCATACGGCGCTCATCGCGGCCGAAGGTAACACGGAGCTTATTCCTCGCTTCACTTGGTTGAACTTCGACTGGGGTATAATTGGAAATTGCAGATACCGCAGTCCGAAGAAATTTGTGGTGGCGAAGTAGTACACGCCGTTCCATACACCCCCGAGAAGAAGATAATAGTGTTCCTCGACGAGACACGAGCCGTCGATCGTCTTGCAGGCTGTTATGAGCGAGCTGTACACTCCGTCTTCCAGCGAGAGATGCAGCCACACCAGAACCAAACTCACAGCGACGTAGAGCAGTCCGACGATTAGATTGTGCTGCGTGAACGTTCCGCAAAAGGCGCTGAATCGACTTCTGCGATACGTCGGGGCTGTGAAATAATTTTTGCCGCATATCATTCCTTGCAGCAGTATCACAGCGGCGAGTATGACAAAATAACACCACATTCTCAGACAGGTTACTATCGACCAGGTATCCCGTATCCAAGACAGCGGATGCACGAAACTGAGATTCGTTATGAGAATTACGCAACTCATGAAGAAGAATTGTACGACTATGCTGGAGGCTGTTGCCATCAAAATTCGGCATACGAGCAATTGTTTGCATCCTAGATTCGTGATTTCTGTCATATTCGATTCTTGAACGTTTCTAACCTCGAAGCAAATAAGTATTATAACCGTTTAACGGATTTTCGGACATATATGAACGATGTGATCGATATGCACTTTATGGTTTTTTTTTTGCGTAACTTTCTTCATTGATGAATCGACGAAATGCGATGATACGTGTTTCATTTACAGAATGAGAATTGCCGGCAAAATGTTCCGGTACATATTCGTTTTATAGGTTACCGGGCTGAAATTTAAACTCGTATTTTTTACGATGGTGGGGGTAACCGAACGAAGCTCGACGAAGTTCACCGGATCGGCCGCTTGGAGCGTTCCGAACGATAAGTTTCGAAGTTCGATGTATTTCAATGCTCGGAATCAGTTTTTAATTTATTAATTGACACTCCTATAAATAAACAAGTGAGTCAAGTTAACTCACTTTGTCAATAACTTCGAAATTTAAATTACGTGTTCTCCGTAACGCTTTGCATAACGAAAAAAATAATAATAGCCTAACATGTAACTAAATTTCCAAAAAATAGCAAATCGGTTTTTCGTAACTTTTAGATAATCGAGCACCAACGTAAATTCATTATCACGATTTTTCTAAAATTTTTATTGGTCAATATCGTAAATAATTATATTATAGTCGTACATAAATCTAATATACAAAGGACAAATTCTATAATATCGAATATATCTGTAAAAAGTGTTTTTCTAATGTCGGTGGCACAGTACGATTCAACAGATAATATATGATAACATTTTTTTTGTTTTTCACAAGATCATGACGAATAATTCTAGTATACGAAACTTTCTACGCGACTAATCGTGCATCAATCACATAATTGGTATCACGACGAGTAGCAAAATATTATCTCAATAAAATAGTATCGTATTTTAGGGAAGGATAACGCGATCATCTACTTGTCGTCTTGTTTCATTTTTCTTCGTCTTCTAACATTGAAATTACGTGACTTTCCGGGTAAACGCAATCGGCGTCGTCGTTTTTGGATTGTGCGTCTTCGAATAAAATGGCAAGATAAAATACGGGGGACGATGGTTACACACACATAAATGCAACGGAACTGTGATTAAAATTCTTTGATTTTCATACGGTAACATTGATTGTTCGGCCACGCATGTTATCCGATCGCGATTGTTTCATGGTCATCCGATGGCACCTGATTGTGAATCTTATTTAATTTGGCGAATTATTACTTCATAAGGTTCCGTGTTGCGGTACGGATGTCTTTTGCTTTGTATATATATATATATATATTGTTTTTATTATCACACGTTTGAGAAATTCTCCTCAGACGTCTGGCACAGAGTGATCCATCGCGGTCTTCAACAGGCTGCTTGCCATTCTAAAAACAGAATCATTGAAAATTAAATGGAGTTCGAAATCGAATAGATTGTTCGAGCATTCGGTTGGATTATTTTACTAATTATTGTACTTGCTTTTTGATCATGTGATCGTATATGTAAGACGGTATGACGGTGATCGTTATCACATCGGTACCTCGAGCAATTTCTCCGGCGATTTCTTTGTCCTTCATACCTACTACGTTCTGAAAAAAAAAATTATATATAAATTCATTAATAAAGCGACCCATACACGTTCAATATTATTGCGCAATATTCGTGGTTTTATATCCCGAATTTTCAATCATAGCACATAGTGACGAGAAAAAAAAAACGACTCACCTTTCCATTCACCTCCAAAACCTGATGATCGGTCAAGAGACCATTGCGAGCAGCTGACGAATCTTTCACCAGAGCTATGATCTTTCCGTTTTTGAACTGGAACCCAATGTTTCCAGAACTATCCTTGTGCATCGTCACAGTACGCTCCAACGGTCTTGAAGGATAAAAGAATAAAAATAATTTATGCAGTTAAAAAAAAATCACATAGTAAGTTTCATCAGAAAGTGCAATCGGAAACAACGATTGTCGGCTTACCTATCGCGAACGACGACTCTGATACCGTTTACCGGAGCATTGCGAAGAATCTTGTGGACTTGATCCATGCTGTAACCGGCAACGGTCGTGCCATTAATCTCGAGAATTTGATCGCCGAATCTGAGACCGGTTATGGCAGCCGGTGAATTAGGACTGACCAGACACACGAATATTCCGCTGTTCACCGCGTGTACACGAAGACCGATCTTTCCGTTCTTGTCCTTGCACAGTGTCACCTAAAATAATAATAATAATAATAATAAAAATAATAATAATAATAATAATAATAATAAGTCCTGTTATGATAAATTCTCACGCATTTGCTCCCAACATTTTAACAATACATCTCGATGATAATTATATTTTACACACGATTATTATTGTAAATTGGAGAAAATATTACGACGAACATACTTCTCTGATGCCATTGGTAACTTGAGATCTTTGCAAACCCAAAGAATCGCCGGAAAGAGGAGCGATCATTCCTGCCAATGGGCCTGATTGTGCAGCTGGAGTGACAACAGTCATCTAAGAATTAAAAAAAATAATAATAATAATAATAATATCAATTAAATAATAAAAATTAATGCATCTCTAAAATTACATTTATAATATTAATGCATCTATCAAAAACCTGTTTACAGCGCAACAATGTAAGGATATTACGCACATCAATGTCAATAATTGTAGATTGCCTGCATAAATATAAAAATAAAAAAATAATGTCAACTCACAGACTCGCGAGCAACAATGGCGTACTCCGGCATGTTGTTTGCGATAACATCTTCGCTCAACTCCAGTCCCATGTAGTTTCCCAAAAACGGATACAAAGGTCCTTGGCTGGCATAGCCGGGAGGCGACAGAGAAGGAGCCGAAGGTGCGGACTCTGTCAGGGTCGGTGCTCTGGGCGCGTACTGAGCTTCCATCTGATGTTGCGCCTGGGGTTAACAAAGAGGGCTTGGGTCAAGTTTCAAGTCGGTATTGATTGATAGTTCGTATCGTTATTTATTCAACGCAGCTAGGGCCGTCGGTCGGGGGTCGTGGACCTCTGAACCTACCTTTATCATGTGGTCGACCTTCATGTCCTCCAGCGACGGATAGAGCGACATCTTGATTATTAGTTCTTTTTTTCTCTCTGTAAATTTCACAAAAATAGATTTACATTGTAACATTCGTAGAATTGCACGGGCATTGTTTCATTTGTGAAGCATTTTCCAGAAGCGTACGGACAGATAGCATTATCAATGTTAGATAAGAATGAAAACTGCGTTACGCTCACTGACAACAAGACTGAATCAAATGAAGACACACACACACAGAAATCAATGAAATAATGAAAATTACGTTCACTCAATTTTACACATAACATACAAACAAAAATATGAATATTTATCGCGGTTTCAACTACACATGCAGTTTTTTTTTCAAATATTCCAGTTGTCCTTGGAATTAACATCGAACACTCGTGAAAGTCGATTCATCGCGATGAATCTTGTCGAGCTACATATTAGTCATTCGTTGCGATTAGCGAAAGTCCCGGAATTTAATGACAAAGACATTTCAACGAGTAGCCACCACACGAATGAGACCGATCTTCATAAATTTTTGCGAATAATTATATTTCGGAAAGAGATAACTTGTTAAATCAACTCACGTGTGATGCAATATTAACAAATCGTTGTTGTTGTTGTTTTTGTTCAACGTTGCTGAGTTTACTGGACAATCGACTTGAGCGACGCTGTCAGATCCAGTCAGATCTGTTTATCGTGTTTTTTTTCCTATGTTTTTTTTTATCTTGTGTGCCCTCCTCCCCCACTAAAGTCTCGTAGACGACAGTGCAGTGGACTAGCGAGTCTAGCGACCGGAGCGCCAGATGGCGACTCTAGCGGGTTCTCGAGAAAACAGAGTTCGGGACGGGCGGAGGGGGAGGGCGTCTTACTCACCATGTGGCATGTGGTAGACTTGAGAAATTATTATGCATTCATAAATACTCGTTTATTCATTTATTTTTTTTAAATTTTTTTACACAACAATTGTCAAGTCAGCAATGAAGAAGTATGTAAAATAAAATTATTCGCTGCAATATAAACCTGTGCAAAATAAAGGTCATTTCATTCGAATGTTACTGATTTGTGAAACATAAAATGATTACTCTCGGCTCCATTGGCGATTCACAACGTTTGGCATCCGACACGAGTGCGAGTGAGATAGAGCCATTGGCGCTTGCGGCGGAGCGAGAGAGAACGGGGCCAAATGTTTTGGATCCTCTCAATTCGATGGAATACACAAACTCTCTCTTTCTCTCTCGCTCCTGAGCTAGCGCCAATAACGCTGTCTCCCTCGCACTGCGCGATGAAACTACATCGCCGTGTGTGGGAGAGATAGCGCTATCGTTCTCGCACGTCCGAACTTCTTGTCGTAAATGAATTTTTCAATAATAATCAATGATTTCGTTTATTTCGATGATATATTTATTTTTTCCAATCCGTCAATCATCGACATTTTACAATTGAAACTGAATAAACTGACTATCGATTCAGTATACACTGTACAGTATCCATTGAATAATGAAATATTTACAATTTTGTCTTTATCGCTACACATAATTTTAATGAAGCTCACCTCGAATAACGATGTAAGGTTTTGAGACGATGTGAAACGTGTTGAGCATTGGCATTTATTTTGTTTTTTTTTTCGAACCGTGATCATTATTATTCGTTCGATCTCTGCCACACACGCACGTTGCACACGGTCTCAATGATAATTGAATGCCACACGCTTATCGATTTAGTATGTGCGTTCATGATTTACCAGCCGGGCAATCCTTCGACGTTAATAAACAAAAATTGATTCTCGTTTTCGCAATGATTGGTAATTTTTTTTAAACTGACAATCTTATTTTCGAATATCTGATAAGTTCAAAAAAATATATATCGGCCCACCAGCTATTTTATTTCATGTGATTCTGATTTAATTGTCTCGACAAGTAAAATTAACAGACCGAAGAAAAAACAGAAACAAAAATTTCGGTGGTTGTGCATATTGACATTATTCCTTATATTCGGAAGCTTCGATCACTATTACTATTCCAATAGTCCGATCGTATAATGTAAAAAGGTATTGGTAGTATCGATAGGTGTGTTAATTAGCAGGAGTAGTAGTAGTAGTGGTGAATAGTGGGACGAGTACAGTAACAGTAGTAGCCATAGTGGTTTTAGACGTATGATAGCTTAAGTATCAGTGTTTTCATAGTGAGCTTTCAAATAATTTAGAGAGCATAGAAATAGTATAACAAAATATATGAAATATTTATAAAACAGTCGTTTGCCGTGATTGATGTAAAACTGATATTGGCATATATTGCTGCAACACCCGTTCATACATTTTTCATTGATTCGGGATATATATATATATATGTTTATTATATATGTATACGTTATCAGATCTTCAACATTCACAGCAATGAAAGTTGAACAAATATAATTGTGCATGGCCAAAAGCCGTGCCTTATCACACAATTTTTATTATAATATTTGTTTTATAATTTTATACTTATTTACAAACACCTAGTCGCATCTAGAATATTCTTATTTATTTATTTATAGTAATATATATATATATATATATATATATATATATTATTCTCTTTTTCCTTCCACTTTTTTCGTATTATACATAACATTATTTGAAACTATGAGCCTCCTATTCGATTTTTTTTTTCGGCCGTCCTAATTACATTATTATTTTTGTAACACGATTGGGCGGGATATTGGCTAAAATTTGTTTTTCATCCATGTTTATCGACTAAAATGGAAATTCATCGTCGACGTTACATTGTAATGTGCATTTTCATTCTACACGGTGTGTGTGTGTGTGTGTGTGTGTGTGTGTGTGTGTGTGTGTGTGTGTGTGTGTTTGTGTGTTCTTTCATGTCACATTTCAAGTGGAGGGTTCCATTAAATATGTTTCGTCGAGCTTATTGCGATAAAGAGTGATGATATACAGATATGGGCATTGGATGCTGTGAATTCGGTCGACAAGTGATTTGCACCGATAGCACGGACGAGTACGCATGGCCTCGTGGCAATAAAATAGGCACGATCATGCCAAATTCTTTTTTTCTTCTTTTTTCTTCTTCTTTTTTCACAATGTGAGCTTACCAATTCCTTCGTCCTCATAGAAGAGCTTTCATGGACGACGAACCAAAAGAGAAAGCAACGTGCTCCTCGTGGCAAATATTTTTTTTTCCCAACACTTTTCCTTATCCAATATATATATATATGTATATGTATATATTTATGTATCTCGCGATATTCCTATCTGATCACAGCGGTTCACATGTGGAATGTGTCAAGTGTCCCCAATAACAACGAAAATACTTTCCGATCATAACGATATTACGTGAATTACTTGTGACTTTTCGATCACAAGTTATCCGATTATTTCGATTTATTTTCTTTTTTCACTTTTTTCTAACAATTTCGATTTTTTTTTCATCCAGATAAATAACGTTCATCGAGATATGATAAATTCAATCGATCTTCGCGAATAGTCGCGCGATCGTACGATATGACGACGTGATAACGATACATTGCAAAAATTCGATATGCTTAAATTTCATTCGATTTCGTCAATTTTTCAAATATCGACGTTTTTTAATTTTTGTTTTTTTTTGTTATTTTCGATGTTTCCAAGAATATTGGAAATTTGAATTGTGTGTGAGCTAAGCTCAAAAACGATCACACCGAACGAAACGGCCGAATTTTCGTCATCGATGGACCGGATTGATTGATCTTTCGTGATAAAATTGCAATCGGTTCGCTCATGCCTGGCCATGTCCCTTAATTCGAGGGCCACGTCCTGGAATCGTGAGGGAAAGGGGGGGGGGGCATAATTCCAAATCAATCGTCGATTTAGAACATACTTATCAACGTAATTACATTCACGCGTGTCAGTCGTGGCAGTATCTGTGTAAAAACTCGAGTTTCATAAAAAAAACATATTTAAAAAAATAAAAATAATAATAATCCGAACAGATTTAATAAATACGAAAAACGTTGAAAATGATAACTCGAGAATATCTCACGCATGCGCTTGAGTGAGACTGACGAAAGATCATTGTACTAGAAGTAGGCCCTCGAAATTTCGCGAAACAATGATTCAACGATTTTCTTTTTTTTTTTCAAACGCTTGGCGCTTTAGTCGTCGTCTATATTAAATTTCATCGTGTGAAGGACCTCGTCGATGTTACGATCGTGAAATTTGGAAATACGTTTGACGCATCGCCGCATTAAGTTGCCGAATCGTTCGAACATCCGGCGTCGGCGATATTTTTTCTCGCTCAGCTGTCGCAATGATCGAATTTGAACGAGCGCGATCTGGGAAGACACTTTGTTTCGTGAATTGCTCGATACCAGGACGACGACTCGTCCGCGGCCCCCGCGCTGAAACTGTGTGGCAAATCATTGTCCGGATCCCAACACGACGAAGGCGCGACGTAACGTCTTGGGTTTCGCATTATTGGCTCCTCCTCGCTGTTGCACATGGCGTAACTCATTTTGCCTGATCACAAAAAAAAAAAAAAAAAAAAAACAAAAAAAAACCCTCAAAAATTAAACTCATCGTTGGCTCAATAATCTATAAAAAAAAGACTCAAGAAATGTCTTCTTTAATTTTTTCTAAGCCGAGCTCGATCGATTTCTGAATTATTAATAATACAAACTGAATTATTAATAATACAAACATAATCGTCGACGAATTTATGTTTTTAATTATTGCGTATTGCGAGGGTTTAAAAATGACTATTTACATAGGAAATTTTTTATTTCTCTAATACGACAACGAAATTCGATCTATTAATCGTAATGATTTAATTAATTGAAAAATTGAATGAAATTTTGTTGGCTATCAATAAAAAAAAATCAACGTTGGATTTTAACCCAATCAGTATATTGTTGTGTCGATTCGACCCAAGCAAAATTTTCAAAGTTCCTGTATTTTCCAGGAGTTCATTTGTTTATTATTATTTTTATAATAAATAAATTCCGGAAACTTGATATTCAAAAACTTCACCGTAAAGTAGAAACCCTGAGAATCATTAATGAATTTTCCCAGATTTTTAGGAAGACATTTTCTATTTTTTCAAAGCCTAAAGCTTCGACACCACGATAGGGTTAATTTCGTTTCGTTCGGGGGCGGGGGTGGGGGAAAGTTTGATTAAAAACGTCCAATAGTACGATCTTACAGTTCCGTTGGATTGTAATACCTCTCTTAAACGTCCGAAGACTCCGGTTGATTGAAAATAAACGAATATTAGACGGACCTGGGGTGTCGGGTTGCGATTGTCGTGGCGATTGCGGTGGCGATCCGGCGATCGAGGACAGTGGCTCGTAGGGTGGTGGCGGCGGGGAAGACGGAGACGGTGTCGGGGACGGTGGTTGAGGAACCTGAAGGTTGTCCGGATCGATTCCGAGAATTCTCAGAGCGTGATGGGGATTCGAACGGATCCACACTTCGAAGAGATCGACGGGCCAGTCGGTTTGCGTGGTCGCTTCGACCAGCCGATCCGGAGGATCCCAACACAACGCGTCCGGCGGATGCGACGAACATCTAGCCAAACCGCTGCGACTTCCGCGACCCGCTGGGGTCGGTAGGTTCGGATTGCTTCGTGGCGAACGCACGAGTGTCTGTAACGCTTCGATTGCGTTTCTCATCTGCAGCAAAAAGTGAAAAGTTATCAATATTTTTGATTGGTCGATTGATTAACGAGGACTGCTTGGGTGCAATCGGTTGGAGACGATCGAGAGTCCACAAAGCTGTACGATTTTCGAAAAATCGTACATATCAATATTTAATATATTGAAAAATATACATTAAATATTGATATTTAATATATTTTTTAAAATTCTATTATGATAGTTGGATCGATGTAGCATACCTCGTAACTGAGTGTCGCGACGTCGGGATGTATCATCGAGATGTGAGGTTCGAGTCTCTCGGCGGAACCGGCCCGCACGTGATCCTCGACGGATTCTTGAGCCACGATTTGAGCAGTTTTTCCGCGTATCAAAGCTCCCCGTCCGACTCTTCTTCCTTCACGATGTTCATCCCTGGAAGGAAACATGTCGACGGTTCGATCGAACGTTTTTTTTTCTCGTACGGACATTCGATCTTAACCCTCAGCTGGCACACTGGGGTCAAAAAGCCCCCCAAGCAAAATCAACTCCAATTCAAGACTTTTATTTCTCATTCCTCCAAATAAATACCCTTTTTCCAACAGCCACTATCGGGATATTTTATTTCTGAAAGTAGACTATTTCAAGAGTATCCAGTCCAATTTTCAAATCAAAATAATGAATAGCGGCGTAGTTTCGATTTTTTTTGGATAAAAATCGCAATTTTTTTTTGTTTTCCTCCTTAACATTTTTTTTCCAAAGTAAATATTGAATTTAAACTAAATAACCTATGGTACATTTTGAAGGAAGTATTAAGGAATATATGATGATTTTTTAGAGTGAAAAAAAATCAATTGGTCAGTCGCAGCAAGATTTTTCGTGGCCCGGGGTCGAAAAGACCCCCTAAAGACCGTATGCCAGCTATGTTATACATCGACAAGTGTGCCAACTGAGGGTCAATGATATGAGAGACCAGTTTGACGATAAATCCAGGCAAACCTGAATTTCGCGTGACGAGGACTAGACGCCGTGTGTAACGGTGACCTGTTAGGTGGTGATAGCGGTGACGTTTCACCTTCTTCCGGAACGTTCTCGTCGTCCTCGCTTATCGAGGGTAGCGTCAACGATTGTATCCCGTTCATGTCCGATTCTTGCTGCATTCACAACAACGATCATAATTTATCCATTATTTTTACTTCCCCATCTTCTTCTTATTATAATTATTTTCATTAATATATTTATCCCAATGCCATAGGAAATTGTTCAAAGATTTATCTTCATACACTAAATCCATTTACAGAATTTAGAAAAAGAAAATGCATGTTCCTTTGGATTACCTCAGCCTCGTATCCCTCGCGCAGATTGTACGTTAGATCGTGGATTATGTCTTGAGCAAATTGTTGCTGATATTCTGGGTAAAGTCGTAGAACGTCGACCAAACCCTGCATGTTTATACACTTTAGATAACAATAAGTCAGTGCTTTAACGTCGCAGCTTGATTTTGCAACGAGATCACCCGTTACCACACCTCCAACCCCGGTTCCAACCCCGTTGGTTCCGTGTTGCAATTGTACCGTAATATCACAGCCGACCAAGTCACCCTTACCTATGAGAAAGAAAAGAAAATTAATTTTAAGATGTCGAGGAAATTGAAATTAGAAAGATAAATAAATATCGTAAATTTTGTAAATTTTCAGAGCTTTTAAAACTCAACTTTTTACATCATTTTGTTTTCTTACAACATTTAATCGAATGTAAAAATGTTATCTGAAAATGTAATTTTTTCTATATTTCACTAGGGATATAAATACAGTCCCTATTTTATTTTGTTTATGGAGTATATGATAAAAAAAAACGACCGGAAAGAAATTGTAAAATGTCAACGGGTATCAGAAATTCTATCCACGTGCGCAGTCTCACCTAATATAGCAACGACCATATTATTCTGTTCGACCTCCATGGATCCGTTACACAGATAATATATGTAATGCAACGCGTCTCCTTTGCGAATGAGATATTCCTCGGGCGCGCAGAAGTTGCTGCGAATATGTAGCGAAAGCAATTTCAAACATCCCTGGGACGCTCCTTCGAATATCGGCAGGGTCAACATCTCTCGGTGCAAATGCATGGACACGTCGCCCCGCAATTCCTCGGGAAACTCTTTCAGAGTCTAAAACCGAACATCGAGCCATTGTCACATCGATGCAAACGCCATAGCCGATAATGTCGCAATCGCAATTCATACGTCGAATGCCGATTGGATCCCTAAAGTGAGCGTCGGTTCGAATCGGCGAATCGAAAGCGAGCGCGGGAAAAAGTTGCGAAATACGATTGGCCGCAGGCTGTGCGAGGCACGGCCATTGGCGGGCGGCGGCCAATCGTACTTCGAGAGTTTCGCGCGCTCGCTCCTGATTCGTTGATACAAACTGACGCTTGCTCTACATAGAGAAAGTCGTTTTCTTTGTTAGAGAAAGGGAAGAGAAAATAGGTAGGGTAAAACCGGGTGAGTTGGGAGTGACAAAACACCTTTTTAATTTCTCAGTTGTAATTGTGCGATCTTCACTCTATTTAGAGTTACTAATTTACTCAGACACCAATTTACACTTTTCTACAAAACCGAAATCACAAGCTTGTTAACAATATTTTTTTTAATGCAACTAAATGTACTAAACGATTCTTTAACACTTTTATCAACGCTTTTGTCGATTGTTTCGTTTAAAACCAATTTCACATAATTACTTCGGCTATTAAAAAAAAATACTCGGGCCAATTCATTCGGTTTTACCTCAATCGATGATATTTCGTGAATTTGTGATTTATCGCAAAAAGTGTCGCATGTAACATCGATTTGTGAAATGTTAACAATTGCGTGTACCAGTATTAGTAATAAAATAGCTCACGATCGTCAGCGTGGCTGCACACGGATCATTGTAAAAACATTTTCATTTCAATACGGTCCCAAAAGCAGTCGGGAGTTCGCATCACAATTCCCCCGTATCGGTGACACACACACACAGGTCCCGCTTAGTTACACCGTGGACAAAGTTAATATGAGCCATTTACGATGAATTTACATGCCTGTCGTACCTCGTGTATGTCGATACCGTGATTCAACGACCACGTTGTCTGAAAATAATCCTGCATCCGTTGTTTCAGCTGATCCGGAATTTGATGAAGCGTGAGAAAATCTTTGAGATCCCGCCACTTTGTTTGATAGAGCGATCTTCTCGAGTACATTCTTTGGATTATCGCAGTCACGTTTCCAAACACAACCGCGTGCATCAGAGCTACGAAATTTTTTTTTTTAATTTATTGAATTAATGAGATGCCAATGCCAATTTTTTAAAAATGGTTTAAATGTTTTTTTTAAAAACGTTGAGAAGCATAAGGAGTGAGTGGGAGGTGCCAAGTAATTTAAAGTGAATTAAGGTGATAACATGAATTTGTTAAAAATCTGTAAGAATATTTGTCAAAAAAAAAATTATGTAATTTTTGTTGATGTTGAATAAAATTATTCATTTGCGATTATACTCACCACCTACCAGCATTGTGCATATTGAAAATATTTTTTCGGGTGTCGTGTTGGCCGAGACGTTTCCGAATCCAACGGAAGTGAGACTGCTGCACGTGAAGTACAGAGCCGTGATGTAGCTCTCCGTGTGGGTGACGTTTTGGACAGGAATTTTCAATCTATCGGCAAGTGTGTGGAGCCAACCTGTGAAACATCGTTGATCAACGTTTAAACGTTAATTCATCGGATTTATTTATTTATTTAACATTAAACCGTTTAATTTGTTCGAAACTTTCGTTGCCAATTCGAATGAGCTCGTTGATTCGACGTGGCAATTAATCCGGTATAAATTTCTCTTTGACCCGACCGTGCAATTGCACTCGATCAACCTTGTGTTGGATTATCGATACGCGTACTGTGCTTCAATGTGGAGCACAGTGGCAAACGTTTGCACGTTGCTAATTAGGACGTGAAAAAAAAAACTTTATTTCCGTGTTTCAAATGTAAATATAATCGACATTTCGTACGATCGAGTGTATTCGTTTCCGGACTCTTTTACGTCGTGCTCGTTCTATTTTTAAAAATTCATCTCATCGGCGGATTGAAAAAGTTTCAAACTTTTTACTTCATTTCATTTTTTGAACTCGAATTAACAAATAATTTCATCGGCTTGAAAATTGGTTTTGCATTTATTTGAAATCTATGACATTTCGACTTGTCGTTAGGACTCATACTAACTCGAAGCATCCGACTATCGGAGCCCCGGAATTTGTGACTTTCATTTCTTATTTTATTTTATTATTTTTTTTTTGTTATTGCTCACCGAGATCCCACTCCTTGTCGTTGCGGATTCTCTCCTTCTCGGCGATGACGTACCACACGCAGGCGAGCCAGTGGGCCACCAGGGTGAACGACAGCATCAAAAGGGTGAGAATCATTGCGCTGTATTGAGAATACCTGTCCATCTTCTGTAGCAGTCTCGCTAGTCTAAGTAACCTCGTCAGTTTCACTAGATGTATGTGACTGTGACCGGATTCCTGATGATTGAAAATAAATAAATAAATAAATAAATAAATAATTAAATAAATAAATAAATAAATAAATAAATAAATAAATTCCTGATGATTGAAAATAAATAAATAAATAAATAAATAAATAAATAAGGGCGTAATGATTCTGACATCAAAGACAACATATTACAGATCAAAATGGTTTTGGAAGTATTTGCATGATGGTCGAAGCAACGAAGAAAATTATGGGAATATCCATTAAACATGTAAATTCAAACAATTTCCTGTCAAACAATTTCCTGTAATTACCCATAAGCATATATTACCGCGAATTCATTGGAATTAATAATTCACCATTCAATCTATTCATCGTGCACATTTCTCCGATGCAAAACAACAACAACGAAATTAATGAGAAATGAAAAAATGCCATACGACTTTTTGTTTTTTCTTTAACTAAAAAATTTCGAATAATCCCAGGCTAATCGATGAATATTTTATACAGATTATTATTATGATTATTCCTGGAATAAATAATTCATCGATAAATCGGATGTCACGCTGCTTATCGACAGCGTGAAAAACCTGAAAAAATATATAACGCGGAATATCGCAAGACGTTCCATCGCGTTTTCGGTTTCACTGACAATGGGTGAATAATATTGTGAGAAACGGGCAAAAAGGTACTTCAGATGTGCTCGCACGAATTTATATATGCGATGAGGAGAAAGGGTTGGGGGGTGGGGTGGTGGATGGTGATTGGACTATTCAACGATCGACTTTGCCGGCGGATTCTTCGAGCGTCGTGAGCATCCGTGTCAATCAGGCAACCGGATGTCTCTCATCGATGTCTCCCATCCTTTTCCACTATCATACCGACGCTTGTCCTTCTATATATATACACATTCCGTCTTTCGACATCATGTCCACACATACACGGATTATATGTACATATGGCATGGCAATTGAGATCCATTCACACCGTGAATCTTCCTCTCACTTGGTGATTTTTTTTTTTTTTTTTTTTTTTTTTTTTTCAGTTTCCGGAAACCTCGTGACTCGGCTCTTCACCATCGCGCATCCGGTATTCCCACACGCGAGGGCCAATTTGCATCAATTCATTCACAGACTTATTCCTCGGTCAATGATTCCCGTCGTCATTTCGACGTAGCCCGCATTCGACGATCCGCATATGCGGGGCATAAGTTCATTGGCCCATTTTCAACGATGCACGTACGTACATTTCTGAGTTTGGATTATTAAAGCGCGATTTCAACGGGGTTGCAAAGTTGAAATCGGCTCCTACATAATAATAATAATAATAATAATAATATAAATAAGATAGATATAATTTGAGTACAGTGACTTGTGTATCAAATATATCAATGTATATCCGAGAGGGAAAGATGAATCTATTTGAAGAAGCAAAAAAAAAATTACTTATTGTCTTCTATGCTTGTCTTCTATCTGAAGTCAACCGAAAGAATAAAAAAAATAGGTTACACAAATTTTCCGAGGCTAAGGTCGAACACGTTTAAGACAGAATTATCGCTCATCGAACGTTGGCCCGTACTATATATAGATATACATGGTCGTGCGATAACATCAAGAAGCTTCGATCGTGTCGATGCATCCAGTTTCGCATCCCGTGGTCTTCGTAATCGAATTTCCGCGGTTGAATTTTCTCGCGGCCAATAAGAACAATCAGCCAGAATCGATAAGTAGGGTAGTGCGATTACTGACCTCGCCGCTGATAACGTCCGACGCGTACAGGAGATCGAACGGCAGAGCCGCCAACAAATCCACCAGGAACCAGCTCTTCAGGTAGTTCAGAGCGATGAACTTGCCCTTGATCACCAATTTGCCCTTTCGGCTGACGTACGTCGTTCTGAAGTTCAAAATTATGTCTGAAAACAGTGAGACTCGAATAAATCACACGAAACGACGATTCCGAAAAATTCGATATCGAAAATTTTGACGAGGCAAGACAATTCAAGCTGCCCTGCTGATCAAAGACTTTTTTTTGTTGTTGTCTCTATTGTCGTGAAAAGTTTCAACGATTCGCGTTTTTGACACGTGAAAATAGAAAAATTTACAAATCAGTGATGAGAAAGAGGAAAATAAAATAAATTCGAAAGGTTTACGGTCGAGATAACAACGAAAGTTTTCACTGAGGGATTGCAATCCCTTCATCGCAAATCTCTTCATCCGCGAATTCAACCTCCCGCCCCCGCTTTCACACCCTTCAACGCTAGACTGACGAGTTGCATCGATTAATTCGATAAAAAGTCCAGCGCCATTCCATTGACCTTCAGACGGATCGTCGAGCTTTTCGAGCGAAAGCTCCGGGTTCGAAAAAATTCGTTCGAAAAATTCGTACTGATTGACATGCTCGATGTGGGGAGAACTTCGTTTCGGCTGGACGAGCGAGCTTTTGTTCGGTTTAATCTCTTTCGTGTTTACGATTGTGTGTTTTGCGTGAATGAAGTTCCGGATATAAAAAAAAAACAAAAAAAAAATTTCGTTTGGCGCTCGGAAATTAAAAGGAAATGAATTTTCACTGACCCCAAATAGTCCTATCTATGTTAAAATTTTTTTTTTTATGTAGAAAGTATTTGAAAAATCTAAACGACTTTGAGATTTCTTTTTGGAATCCTATTTCAGGTTCTGATAGATTTTTTCAGTAACACATATATCGAAATGTTATTTTGTCATAATTATTTTAATATTGGAAAAATAATTTTACCTGAAATATTCTTTTGTGACCAAAAAGGGTCAGTGGACAGACAAAGGGGTAATTGGATTATAAAAATTAACGAATGTTTCGGACTTACCGAAAATAAATAGAGCTTCAACGACGACGTCACTGACCATCGTAGGACGATCGGTATTGATGAAACTCGCGTTATAAGGTACGACAACGGCCACGTAGAACGTGGCTATGAGTATGAGCCAGTCCCAGCAAGATTTGAAACCGCCGTAATGGCTCAATATGAATTGAGATTTTTCGGCTGCCGAGGTTTTGTACTCGGGTAGCGGGGCTTCCGTGGAATGAAGGAGTGGCTGAAAATATCGAACATGACATTTTTTATATCGTTTTATCAATGAAAAAAAAGTATAATTGTGTCTTTGTAAAAATTCCTAACCCCATCAATTCATCGAGAATTAATGGAGCAAGTACGATCGTGAAATAATACAAATTTTACATTTAATTTTGTCATTCGATATCGTTAACTCTGCTCGCTTAATTAATTTTTGATAAATTTATGAAGCAAGGCGAATCAATGACAAACAAATATACAAATCAAAGAATTGCTTTTCAATGAAATCGGTAATGCAGAATTATTTAAAACTGCTAATCAGAATAAGAAAATCTCACCTACGTAGAAAAGCTATTAATAATAATGCGATCGGCCTTTAGTAAAGCTTTCAAAAACTATTAATCCATCATCACGGCCGAAACAATTAAACAATCAATTATTTCACAATATTCGTGCCGTTATTTACAGCTCACAAATTATAATTATCGCGATAAATCATCGCTCAAGCTTATTACAAGAAAAATATACAATCATCCTAATAAACGAGTTGTTGATTGGATCGAGTTTGCTTCGCCGAAGACGCGATTTTCAATTCTGCAATTACGCGATTATATAGATATAAAAATGTAAGAGTATCGCAGCGCGTCCGAGTCGACGGGTCTGCAATTGACGTTGAAATAATGAATCCGCCGCGGGACGCAACATTTAATGAGAATTTTTATAGATCGCCGACGGAAAAAACGGTCGAGAGTTTTTCCACCGTTCCATTTGCTACCCCTCGAGTGTGTTGCGTTTTCTTTTCTTTTTTTTTCTACACGGGTGGTTTGTACCTGTGGGTCACGGTGACCCGTGTATACCCATGGGATTCCCTGTAAATCCCTTTGGTCGTTCGACTTCGTAAATCAATTATTAGTTCGCACAGGTTTCGGTCGTTGGTCAGAATGTTCCACGTGAAATTCAACGTTTCCCGACTTTGCTGCGGTGTGACCCGAACTAGTTATACACCGAAGCGCGCTAGTTTCAACACCGTTGCTGTCACACCAGTTCGAAATATAAATATATCTATGGATACATATATATATATAGATGTGGTGTTCCACTGAAACTCATAGCGACCCTCAAACAGTGGATTAAAAATGTTCGCCCGACCATTTTTCACATGAATAAAATGTATATTGAAAATTATATATCCACTGTGAATATATCAGCGTTTTTTATTTCGAGCACCGGCTTTTCAGATACAGACAAATAAAGTTTTGTCAACTTCTGATCATATTTGGTCATCCTAATCGATATATTTTAATAACGGTCAGTGATGAATTGAGAAATATCTTATATATCTTTTCTCTTTGTTTTTGCACGTGCTATACAATGAAATTATTTATCATAATGATTTGACCATTGAAACAATTATTTATAAGAGAAAAAAATAATTTGAAGTTGCATGAAACACAAAATGCAGATTTTAATTTTTTAAATTAATTTTTTTTTTGTGAACTCCTTAGACTCACCTTGTTTAGGTTAATTTTATGTTTCCGATCTTGTTTGTAATGACCGGAAAGCGTGTAGAGGACGGCACGACTTCTTCTTCTGCCGTAATTGGCGGGAGGTGCTTCGGGATCCGGATCCCCATTGGCATCTGTAAAATACGAAGATTCTGCGCTTGAGTCCTTTTGGCTTTTGGGATTGAAAGCCCCCGTTGCGGATCAAACGGACAAAGTGTTTCACTTGGCTCGATCTTCTCGCAAGCTCGAAGGAATTTCATAACGATATTCAAACTACAGTGTGTCAGAATGGAAATTGCATCTCCACTAAATAGCTGCATTGGATGTACGCGTGGTGTAAATTTTAGCATTACCGGATCATTAGTCTTATGCCTGCACAACGGGCTGTTAAAAAATATATTTTTTATTTGCGGATAATTATTGAAAACATTCCAGGCTAAAAAAAAAGAAAGACCAACAATACAGTTACACAATTTATCTATTTTGTACGCAATTTTTTTGAGAATGTATATTGAGTTCAAGCGATTTTGAAAACGTTAGTACAAGAGTTTCATTATTGTTTGTTATTACTTGTTTTAATACAATTTTTATGAAAAAATATTGTATAGAAAAACTGGATTGGATGAGAAGTGCAATCTACATTTTAGTTTGGAAACAGATATTTGTTTCAATGTGAGAGCGAAGAAATGTAACTTTTTTTCTTGAGTAAAACGATTGGAAAATGTGTGCAACAGTATAAAGGAATGAATTCTTGTTTTTTTAAAGTGAAAACGGATGATCGTTGAAGGGTTTAATTGCAGAAAACTATATAGATCTCAAAGCTTTGATAAAAAAATAAAAAAATTCATTACATTTTCTATCTCAAACGTGAATGAGACTTTTTCTATTCCAGAACATGAGATTAAATGTTCTGTGATAGAAAAAGCTCGACCTTTTTAAGCCCACGGCGAAAAGTTTTACTTGTCAGTCCGACCTCGGCCACTTGTTCGGCCGCGTGGGAAATAATTAATTGTCTTATCCGTCCAAAGGAGAATTTGCAATTTGCAAGATGGAGAAAGCGTGTAATAAGAAATGGTAGGCAGATGTGATAAGACAGAGAGAGAGAGAGAGAAAGAAAGCAGCTGTACTTCAGGATGTGTATTCTACGATATAGCTCTAAAAATCCGACGTAAGACGTAATTTGGACCATACCGAATGACGACGAACGTGTTTGAATGAGATTGAGAGCGATGATGGAACGCGCGCGTGTGTGTGTGGGAAAAGAAGCGAAGCGTGCACTCACCACCGTCGTAAAACTCACAGAGCTGAAGTTTTTTCGTATGGGTTATGTCCTTGTGCGATGCTAGATAAAGTACGACGGTGCCTTTTTCATTTTTTATCGGCACTATGTCGAGCAGACAGTTGAACGGAGTTTCTGTAATTATAAAAAAAAACATTAGTTGCGATACATATTTTTTTTGTTGGTTTTTTGGTTTTTTCTTCAGCGAATAAGTAGCATATCTTTATATAATAGCACATCAGTAGCACATCAAAGATATAATAAATCATATCTGGACGATTAAAAAAATAAAATAAAACTATTTTTTCAAATTATTTTCCTGAGTTTCTGATTTCCTGAAAAAGCGATGCACATTGTTATCGTAAATTCCTGGTATTCGTACTAGTTTCGGGACAAAAAACGCATAACCATAGCGCGGCTGAAATTGTAAAATTATTTTTTGTTCTTAGTGTGTAATAAAAAAAATATCGTTAACGTTACGACGTCACCGGATGTATACACAGCTCCACGGTCTCGTCGGGATAAAATAAAACTGTGGGGAGTATCAGGCGCGATAATAATTTCATTATTCATAATTCCGAACTTACGGTTCGCGGCCCCTCCCCCCTCCCTCGCCCCGTCGTTCGAAAGAATGAGAATGAAGCCGGTTCGCGACTATACGTCTTCCCCACATTTTACTCCTATTCATATATTTTTTTATTTCTACTTTTTCGCTTTTGTTCTCTTTATGTATTTTCTTTTCTTTTCCCTTTTATTATTCGGTTTATCTGAATTACATCGTTCGATGAATGTGAATCGCAATGGGGATATTACCGTTTTGGAAAATCATTCCAGACCTCAATGACCTCTCTCCCCCTTGACAGAAATGACAACAATTTTTATTGCAAATTCGAAATTTGTAATTTCCGATATCGTCATGTTATTCGTAAATATTTTTTCGGTATCAGTTGAGAATCATTTGAAACTTACAAAACGACCTCAAAATTATTGGCATACATAATTATCCTTTTTAATTTTTTTTGCTTCCATGAATTTGAAATTTTTTTAACAAAATAACAAAAGATTATTCATATATTCGTGAAAAATTGCGTGAGAGGTCGGTCTCGTGTTCGCATCTGAAGCTGTGAAAATTTTTTCGTTGTGCACAAAGTCGTGTACAACGTCGGCGGTTTATGAAAAAAAAAATTAATTTCGCGGTGAGTAATGAACTTCTCCGACCACTTGGCAACATTTACGTCCGGACCATCAGTCGGCAACGTTCACTTTGTTAATCATCTCGACGTTGGAAAAAGCTTTTGCCGGGAGTTTCGCCCGCGAAAGCTCCGGACCGCGGAGAAAGCGGAAGACTCCTCCGACGCGTTCGGTCTGAACCACTTTAATTCTCTCATGATAATGCATCTGCCGCGCTGGCTTGTCACTGTGGCGAAGTGCAAGTCGACGCGTTCGTCCACGGACACACGGTTGGTGTATTTTTAGCGGTTTTTCGGTGCTCTCGTAAACACGAACGCAATTTATACACATGAACCGTCGAGCCATCGACAGTTACAGTCGTTCGCTCGCGTACGGTGACGGACAGACGGCAGATGAAGCTCAGCTGGTTTCTGCGACCGCGGACTTGCGAAATGTGAAACATTTTCGTCAGTTCCAAACTCTGTTGAGGTGATGTGCACGTCGATTCTCACTAAATAAAAAAGAAATTCTAGGATTTTTTTTCCTGCTTTGTAAAATTAATTGTTGTTGAAATATTAATATATATATTTTTTTCCAAAATGTGAAATAAATTATGTTTTGGCCAAGGATTTTCTTTTGTGCATTTACTTTGTGATATCAATTTATTAATTGCACTTGAAATTCGAAAGTTAAAATTAATAAATGGATGAATCAATGAGTAGATAAATAACAAGGTAACAAGATTACCAAGAACGATTTTTAAATAACAAAATTACTGAATAAATAACAAAATAACATGAAAATAACAACATTATTTAATAAATAAATAAATAAAACGATAAATTTAGAAAATAGAAAACCGCATTCTACTTATTATCAAGGCGCACTGGGCCGAGAATGGATTTCAATCGTTATCGTTATCGGACGAAGGTATCGCGATGGTCAGACGAGCGACCTGATGCATATTTTTTTTTGTGAAAATGTCCGACGAAAGCTTTCATATCAGTATCTATATACATATAGATATACAATATATATGTGTGTATACAGCTCCCGGTTATCTACCAAGAGATGCAAAGAAAAGAGACGAGGTCGGATGAAAAATCGTCGAGAATCTTTGACGGTCCAACGTTCGACGTCCATATATATATACATATACGCTCGAGCGCAGAAGTTGTGCCGTCATCGCGCTTCGACAATCTCAATGGTATATACCTCCGTACCATAAACCTTGGTATCCTCCGTCTCACTCCTCTTTCACCGCCGAGTCTCGGAGCGGAAAGCGCGGCGAAGGGCGGCGGGTAGGGGCAGGGGGGGGGGAGTTCACGGTGTGCACTCTCGTAGCTTTCAATTTGGAATCGATCGATTCGCATCCCGAGCTCAGTGCCGATAACGAGATTTCGTCGCAATATGGATTCCGCTAAACAAGAGTGGGCCCCCCCTCCCCCTCGTAGGTCGTGTTTCTCGTGGTACGCGAGACTATCTCAACCGTGGGGCATACGGACGCGCTATGCACTTCCAAAAGCCACACGGGTTTGCACGTCCCAAGATGCCGGGGATGTGGGAGCTTCGTTACGACTGTGGGATCATCGTTTGGATCAGACACACACACACATACACACACATACCTATACACACACGCCGGGCCAGTGGCATGGATATAAGCAAACGTGGAAACTGGAGTTCGCGTGATTGTGGAAATTGCGAAGATGGGTATCTATAGACTCCTTGTGTATTTAATGGGGTATTGGTCACCCGAGTTGTGCGGCGTTGATTGCAGGATTCGATAATAAATCAACGTCACTGACGACCCCGATAATAAACTCACCCCGAGAGGTGAGGAAGCCGATAAGGTAGTGTTCTGGTTCTCGAAGTTCATACTTTATTTATTTATTTATTTATTTATTTATTTATTTATTTATTTATTTATTTATTTATTTATTTATTTATTTATTTATTTATTCATTTATTTATTTATTTATTTATTTATTTATTTATTTATTTTTCATTCAACAAACTTATTATTCATTACTTTTATTTTCTTTCTGGTTGAGTTTTATTTTATTTAATTTCACGTCCATTCGTTGATGTTTATTCCGGGAATATTCGAAAAACGTTTGAACCATAGGTCAAACAATTTGATTCAGGGATGTGGAATAATTCGTTCGATAATTTATATCTTACGGAACGAAAATATCAACGTTGGTTGATGATTATTATTAGAATTCTAGTGACTATTGGTTTTCGATAATAAACCGAATGAAACAATGAAACAGGGTCAGTGGCAGTCGAGTGAAAAACGTTGTTGGTGTGAGAAGCTGTTCGTTGGTGATGTTTGCGAACGAGCGGGTGGGTAAAGGTAGGTAGTTTTACACGTGTGGCATGTTGGCAATTTGTCGGAGCAGTTTGCGGAAATCGTCGACGCGAGTACGACGCACACGAGCTTTTCTGGTTCTTTCGAGCGGTTCAATCGCAGCGAAATGGCGTGTGCCCCCCGGGCCAAGATAGGTTAATTGCTCGTGCAATAATGCTTCGCTCGGTTCTCGTCGTGCAGCGATATTTCGAAGAAATAAACCATTTACGAATCCGTTATTATTTTATGGTCGTGTGTTACTTCTACCAAGGCAATTTGGACACTTGAAGTTGAACGAAATGTGGGTCGAATAATTTTATTATATTGCCAATTTTTTTTTTTTTTTTCACTTTCACAACAATTTTTTTATTGTAGGGCTGGATTATTTTCCTTTCTTGGGAACAAACGAAAAATTCAAGTGAAATAACTTTCAAATATTTGAATAGTTGTGGCAAATAAGATTTTGATAACCAAAAAAATCTTTTGGAACATAAAATAGAATCTCTCAAAAGTATTTCAAAGTTTTTCTGATTTTTCGGATGGTTTTTAAATAAATTTGAGGTAAAAAAACATCGACAGGACTTTTCGACTTAGGATTGAATCTTTTTCGAAACTCACCGTCTTTCTTGTAGAACACGACTTCGAGTTTGAGCTCGGATTTGCTCTCCAGACTCTTCGATATCAACGCCTTGTCCTCCTCCGTGGTTTCCGGTCCGTAAAGAAATTTGCAAGCGCAACCCTTTTGCATTATTTGCGCTCGCGCATGTCCCGTCAGCTCGCAGAAACCGTCCGAGCAATAGACGATCGGATAGATCGTCGGGACTTGCGCGTTTCCCAGGACAAAGTTGCTGTCTGTAATCACAATGAAAACATTCATTTATTTATTTATTATTTTCATTTTTTAGTTGTCCAATCGTGTTGGTGTTGAAACTACAATTTATTTTATGTCGATACCAATATAAAATATTTATTTTTCTAAACAGGACAATTACGATCATCACAAGAAGCACAGAATATATATATATATCCTTCATTTGCCTCGCTCATGTCTCAGCTCAATGCTTTTGACGTCACTTTTTCCGCAATCATCACCTTCACCGATCATCGACGCTCTCGTGACAGCGTTATTCATAATCGATATTACATTTTTACAATAACCATCGATTGAACCGTCAAACCGTAACGCTAATTTATTCCGGTCCACGTAAATTTACGTTGCACTAAAAGATAAATGCATGATAATTTTCTACCCTCACAAAGGATTTATCGTCTACTGATACGTACACCCATAAAGCCCGTGTACACTGTAAAAGCGGTCGTATTATTGCTGATCGGATGCCCATTCGTGCGACGTTGAAAGAGCCCACGGAATTTGTTATCGTTCGACGGTCGATGAATCGATATGGTTGTCGTGCAGCCACACGTTTCTTTTTTTTCACAAAACCACAAAGTTGAAAAATTTCAAAGACGTTTCGAATGAAATTCGAAATCGTTGCACAAAAGTCGTGGCGAACATTGCAAAAAAAAAAAAAAATTACGTTTGTTTGCGAGACGCGAGTGTGTCATCGGTGCTGCCTCGATGAAAAGGTCTCGAGCACGTCAGGCTCTTTGCTCGAAGCTCCGACAAAGGCTAATTGACGGATTGTTTCACGTACGTTGGGTAAACGAAACACGCTCCGGTGAATTTTGACAATCGAAATTTGTGTGTCAAGGGATATAGACTGCGTTCGCACGTGACCTCACGATCTCTCGGCTTGCTTGGATAGTGAATTCTGGTTCGTCGTGAACGCGTGTACAATGGTCGGGCAAAGGAGTGTTTGTCGTCTGAGTGGAACGGGTCATGGGTCATGTCGATGATCACGTTGATTCGACTCATCAGGAAATTGAGGCTTTTGGATACGTTCGATGACGTAAATTCGTTCGGTCGTGAAACAAATTCAGTTTCGAATTTCACAATTGGATCGAACGATTCGACATTATATTCGATGAAAATGCAGTTGCAATACGATTTTTTTTTCATTTGTATCCTCGAATTTAATTGATTATCGTGGGACAGTAAAGTTTTGTTTTTCTGTTATGGAAAAATTATCATTGAATTGAATTGATTGATTGATTGATTGCTGCAGAATAATATATGTAATTATAGAAGGTATGACAACAATTGCTACCAATTAAATCGACTGGAAAGAAGACAATTAACCGGAAAAATATTCGCGAATATAAAATATTATGTGATACAAAAAAAATTCATCCATTTCAGCGACGATTTTATTCGTGAAAAAAAAAATTCAATCCTTTTGCTTTCTGGAGCGGAAAAAAAGAGATTTAAGAAAAAATGTAATTTACATTACCGAGTTTGTATTTCGTAAAACGTTGCATCTCGCAATTTTCTTTCGTCTCGAAGTGAAAAATTTCGCCACTGGCTATTCGCCAACTATGTTCTCTTTATTGTCATTTTCTTTTCGCCACTACTTCGAAACCCTCTTTTCGACACACTCGGCCCCGTTTTGTTCGACTTTGTTTTTTTTTTGTTTTTCTTTTTTTTTTTTTTTGTTCCCGTCGGTCTTTGTTCCCATTCGTCAGCATCTTCGTCGGTGCCATCAACGCCGATGGTGCACACAAGCTCGCGTCGGCTCTGTATCGCGAGCGGGACGGGGGACGAGTCGCGTTGTCGTTGTCCCCCGTGAGAATATTCCATTATACGAGTTTGCATGAGAGAGAGAGAGAGAGAGAGAGAGAGAGGTACTCGCACGTATAGTCCGCGGTTTCGCATCGTTCTCGAACACGGTGAAAACTTGAAAAGAAAACTTTTTCTATGAGAGACCGGGCGGATGAGATGCGGGCCCGTCGGATACACGGATGGATGAACGAAAGAAAAAAAAAAAAAGAAAATTCGTTGAAGCAAAATGAAGTTGATGCCGCATCTGTTGCTTGAACCAAGAGCTTTTTTATTTATCAATTATTATTATTTATCTATTGATTTTGAAAAAAATCGTGAGTGTTATAGATACATCGAATAATAATCCGACGTTGATTGTGATTACAAATCAAAAGTGCAATCAATTCATATTACAGTTCGTTCTGGATTGAAAATATAAAATAAATAACATAAATAAAAATGATTTTTTTTTTATTTATAAAATTTTCAAAAAAATTAATATAAAATATATATATATATATATATTTTTGGAAATTGATTTCGATAGTCGAGAGAGATTATCTAGAAATCTATAGTGTCACCATCGGTGAGTAATCCCGAAAGCAAACTGCAGGAAGGAACTTAGTCGAACAAATTTTACGTTGGATTCAAGTGGCACAAAAAAATCTCTCGTTGTGAAATGTAAAATAAAATTATGAAGAGTTACACGACATGTGCATAGCATTCGAAAAGTTTTTAACAAGTGTCGGTGGAAACATGAAAATCGGGGCTATTGTAATTTTTCATACTTCCGAATATGAAAATTCAAGTTTTCACATTTACATTTATTTTCACATGTATGACAGCTTACAAAAACACTCGTGTCAACGTATTCGATGGCGTAATGCATAAACTAGCGATTCCCGAAAAGATCTCGCGGGCTCTTGAGCTTCGTTCGATCGGCGCGAGCCACGCGCGTGTGCTTATGGCGAATTTGCGATTGTTATCACAGAGATAAATTTCGCCTGAATATCCATGACGGATATATTCGGTCAGCGGATCATGCGACCTCGGTCGTTTATCACGTATCGTGGATTCACATTGTTCGCGTTTAATGCATTTTGTCCCACGGATTTTCAGATTTTTCATAATGAATTCATGCATCCACAATTCAAAATCCATTTCGACAACATTTCTGTCTTTTTTTTGTCACATTTGATTTGTGTTTTGAAAAAAAAATTCACGGAAAATATTCTGCTTTGAAAATTTCGGTAATCAAAATTAAAAAATAAATTCGACGAATGATTCTGCTTGAAAATTCGAGTTGTTGCAATTAAGATATAAATTTGAGTCATCGAAATTGAATAGAAAATTCGAGTCGACGGAATTGAAGAGCAAATTCGGTGATCGTGAAAAAAAAATACGACGATCGTGGAAAAAAAAAATACGAAGATCGTGGAAAAAGTAATACGAAGATCGTGTGAAAAAAAATGAATAAGAAGATCGTGGGAAAAAAATAAATACGATAATCGAAAAGGTCAATCGAGTTATATATTTCTCGTCTTCGCCCCCCCCCCCCCTCCTTCAACCTGCCCCCGCCCAATCTTCGTCTCGGCAATCTCGTAAAATGGAAAAATATCGTCGACACGTGTAACACACACGTTTTCACAATTTTTCCGTCAACATTGGCCCAGGTTAAAAAGATTGGCTCTCGCCACCGTCCATTGTAATCTCCAAGGGCGTCTGGCTAACCAACCGAGCTCCCCCCCCCCCGGAGCACACAGATCCCGAGGGTCCCCACGTTTTTTTTCTCATTTATTTATTACTTTTTTTTTCTTTTTAAGATTTTTTCTTCAAACACAATTCTTCAAAAGCTCTTAACGATCCGTTCCGTAAATTTGTCGGGGTGTTTTTTTTCGCGGGTTAGAGTTAAAGGGTGCGCAAAATCCCGGACCTCAGCTGCTGGCCTGGCGAGGGTCGTGTGGATCGACGATAATACGGTTGACACACGGTTTGTGTATCGTTCGCCAGACGTGTTCCACGCTCGAATTCACCTCATTGCGGACTTCGGCCTTGTTGCGAAGCTTTTAATCATCACCTTACTGCGATGGTGATTCTTTGGGTTTAAAATTTTGGGTTCGAGCGCCGTATTTGTTACGCCAAGGTCACGGAAAAGACTTTCGAAAGTATTTCACACATGCAAAAATGATAAAAAAATATTAATCGATGACGATTTTTTTTATTCAGCCATTTTCCACAAAGACGAGTATTAAAAAAAATATTTAAAGGCAGCACGACACCGAGACTTTGATGAAAATTTAAAATTTTTAGTTATTCACCATTCGGCATGTACTAAAAGGAGCAAAAAAATAAACATCAATAATCTCGCTATTGTTTAAAAAACAATTTAGTTAAAAAATCTATGTTAGAATAATTATATTTATTTTGGACCAATATTTTTATTATTCATTTTTTATATATGTATGTGATATTTTTTTCGTTACTCCACAAAAGAGGAGGATGGAAAAAAATGTGAAAAAATCAATAGCCGTCACTCAGCAGTTGAAAGGTTTCACCGCGATTTTTTTCTCAGTGAGGTTCCGGGAAAAGAGCTTACGAGTGTTAAAATCTCCCCGGCCTGCGGAACTGATGGATGGCTGGGAATAAGCGAGGCGCGGGCTATTCCTTTCAGAACAGAGTGAACGGGTGAATTTCCGGACGAGAAATATGGTTCACTGTATTACAACGACCGCGGCTATGGGCGAGCTTGCAGCCGGGGGAGCCCACTTTCATATTTCCCGTTCGTAAGTCGATAGCTCACAGGACTGCGGGGCCCAACGCGCGCGGGGTTCTCGCCGAACGAAGGAAAGAAATATTTCTCTCGGTTCTGTACTTCGATTCGTCTTTGTCATCGATTAATGTTTTTTCTTTTTTCTTCTTTTTCTCTTCGGTAAATTATAAATTGTGGTACACGATCGAATGGGATCACGATGGTTCGTCTATAATTGGCGTACTACCGCCAAGTAATCGGATTTAAAATGATGTGATATATACATACATATATATTATTCATTTGAACGAAACGAAAATGAATAAGAAAAATAAATGTCCACGATGTGAATATTTTTATTTTTCTAAATTTTCAGTCAATTTCGTAAAACAATTTATTAAAAATTCCTTGCAAGTTTGAAACACATGTATAACGTTTTTTTTTGTTTTTTTTGCAAAACTTAATTTTTTTTTCGTCAGGAATCTCATTTTTCTCCACAAAACTTTTTTTAAATTAAAAAAAAACCCAGTTTTGCTGAAATGCAATTCAATCACCCCTCAATACGTTTTCATGTAGAAATGATCGAATATCAACAAAATTTTTCGAAATGAATTTAAAGGAAAGTGATATATATATATATATTTTTACACAAATTCAATTCAATCATTTTTCAATACGGTTTTCATGTGGAATCGATTTTTCGCAGCTCGACATACATTTTTTTTTTTCGTTGCCATCCCATTTACACGAAAGAGATATTCTAATCAAGATTCGAGTTTCAATTCGCGTCGATGAAAATGCGTTCGATCCAAGATGAAGTGAAATGTGACACCGTTCGACCGCGTCTGCTTGCTCGTGCTCGTCTCGATGTGTCGAGTGTCCCCCACACGAAAGCGGATATCCGCCCAGCGTCGGTTGGAAAAAGGCGTCGGTTGGAAAAACTCCCTCGCCCGAGAGTCCCTCACGTATTACGAACGATATCGAAAGATTAACCCCGGGAACATGTATCTCGTATCCTCGCTTCCATTTTGTACTCGACACACGTTGCATCTCGTACCTTCGATTCTACCCGAACACGATGCCCCGACGTAATCCAACCGAAGCGCACCGAATCAACCAGACCCGACCTCCGTTCATGTTTTCCGCTACACAATTTCGACACGATCGCGTGGAAAACGTGTTGCACCGTATGAATACACACGTTTTGTCTTCGTGTAAATTATTTCACCTAAAAATAGTCTATACAAGTGTAACAATTTTACGCTTGTGCCATTTAGTGTGTAAAAAAATATATTTGCATCACATGGAAAACGTTGATGCGCACGTCGTACGTGCGCAGTGCGCACAGTTCGGTTGGTCTGACCATAATCGATTTGTTTCACTAGTGGAGTCTGCGTTATTTCATAGTCCGACGATAATCCAAGTGCACGTGCACTAATTTGGTACTTCACTTGTGTACTTGAACTCCCAAACAACTTCATCCACTTGCTTACTTTTTTTAATTAAAAATATAAATTACAGAGTTGAAGAATTGTTCTTTCGTTTTGTTTTTTGTTTGAATGTATTTTTTAATAGAACAAGGCTCTCGCTTCGTTGGTCTGAATCATCGGATCATTTTTATTTTGCAAGATTTATTGACGTCGAAATTTTTTTGTCCTCCGAATTTGACAAGACGATTTTTTTATAATTATGCATTTAAAAAAATGCTGAACAATGAAAATTTATTTCTCTCGAAAAAAAATGAAAAAAAATTATATAAAAATAAACCAATCGACGATGGTGCGAACGACGTGGGGAAAATCGGAAAATTTTGTATTCCGGGTGAAAATGAAGTAACGCGGATAACATACGAACGGCCTACTTGAGTGGAATGCGTGCGGTGAAATCGTACAATAAAGTGGCACTTGGTGCCCCGTGGCGAGGGGATTCCTCGAAGAAAGAGCTTTCCTTTCCTCTTTTTTTTTTTTTTTTTTTCGTGAAAACGATTTTTCTCGGACACGAACGTTCTAAATCAACGTATTGTTTAGGTATACAACCCCGAAGGAAGCTTCGGAGAGTTCAGAACGAAACGGGACAACCCTTGGACATATCATAAAGCGATGGGCAACATCCAGGGGCCCCATTGCGTTCAGCGAGCAGCGTCTCTCGGCGAACGAGTCTCGGTAATTCCAGCGGAATAATATGACTGTTCCGCGAATCGTGCAAGCTCAGCAGGGTCGTAAGAGAGAACGAAAAAAAAAATATAGAAAATAAAACAGTACAACACGATTCATAACCTCGTAGCGTTGAATAAGCGAACGTTCGCCTCACGTGCGTGCAAACTTTCCACGAGCTTTTGCAAGCCAATAAAGTCGAAATGAAAACGGAATGTTATGCGATTTTTATTTTCGGTCTAGTGATAAAAAAAATATATATATATTTGCATTTTTCATGAATGTATATTTGTGGATGCGGTTTAACCAACTTGTAGATGGTAATACTAAAAAAAAAAGAAGCGTAAATTAAGAAAGATTTCAATTATTTAGCCATTTTTAAAGCTGCAACAATTATCGTGATTTTGGAAAAAGAAGAAGAAATAAATTATTAAAATTAAGAGATAGCAGCGTGCAACTGCAAAAATTGTATATCATCGCTATATATACATACATATATATGTATTTATCGACATGTTGCAATAATGCTATCACGACAGACAAATCAAACAAAAGGTGTACTCGGAAGAGAATTCGTTTTTTTTTCTTCTTTCGGTTTTTCGTGCGGTCGAGGAAAAGCCAATTTTCGTTTCACGGTGTGTGTGTGTGTGAGATGTGGCAAAGCTATGGCGAATATAGTCGACTCACGCAGTTTCGTTCGATTCAGCAATTTCCTTTCTCTCGTTCTGTGTTGGGGGCGAAGAACGCGAGATCGTCGAGTGGCACTCTCATCGCTGTTGAACCCGGTCGATATCAACCCCCCGGTGTACTTTTTTCCTCAACGTTACCTCTCACTTGCATGCGATTATAAGGATGTTCGTACTCGAAAATATGTGGGGAGCGGGGGTTGGTCCCTCGCTCGGTCGTACTCGCGAATAGCAAGCCAACAAGTTTTAATTAGCAAAACGTGAAAATATTCTACTGGCAAAAATGACAATGGCCAATGTCGCGTGAATGTCAAAGGAGATGCTCGAAAAAAAAAAAAATAATTGCTTCGATATCAAATCAATAACGCACGCTTCAAGACACAATAATAATAATAATAATAATAATAATAATAATAATAATAATAATAATAATAATAATAATAATAATAATAATAATAATAATAACAATAATAATAATATATTATAAAAATATTGAATCTAATTTTTTACAAACTTGATCACGTTTGAAGAACTTTTTTTTTCTCTCAAATTATCCGAAAGATGAATTTTTCAAGATTGCTCTCTCATTTCCTTTCCCTCGACATTTGATAAGAAAATTCTCAGCTCTTGAGAGTCGTTGACTCGATGTACGTTCGATATTTCCGGAAATAGTTGGAATTGAAGATACAAGGGTGATGGAACCTTGGGGTGTATATCGAATTCGCTCTCAAAGCCACTTTTTTTTTGTCGGTAGCGTGCGTGGCAATATGTGAAGAACCATCGGCTCGTACACTCGAGCTTTTTTCCAATGGGCCCCTGAGAAGATGTTTCCGGACTGGATTTATGTACTTCGCCCAATTTCATACGATCGCGTGTTCCCCGTGAAAGGAAAAAAATAATTGTAGAGCACTCGAAACCACATCAACGTTCTGTCATTTCTGTGGCCATCGTTATTTTCAAGTGGATTCGCGTCTCACTGTTTTTGTTTCAATCATCGGTTTCAGATATTTCATCGCAGTGAGAGGGTGTGCTTTCGATCGCGCGAATAATATTTATACCACGATCATTTATTTATTTAATATTCATCTATAATGATGAGTAATGAATAATAATAATACTAATCTCAAATTAATAAATCGAAAATGGATAAATGAATAATTTAATCATCCAGCTGTGCGATAAAAAATGGCAATAATTTTTCTTCTCATTTTAAACATCAATTTAAAATGTAAAAAAATGTTTTTCATAAAAAACGTCGAAGACATTCGTGTTAACAAAATGTATTTTGTTAGAAAAACATAATTACCAATTTACAATAAAATAATTATTATTATTGAGAAAGAAAATGAAATAAAAAATGATTGACTGGGAGATGCCTGCAAGTGTGACAAAAGTTGATGCACACGAAAAACGTGATAACGAACGATAATGAAAATGTGTATTCGAAGCAAATAAGATTCTCCCGTAGTGCATCAGACGCGTTAAACTATAATTCGTAACTCATGCAATTACTCTTTCGCGACTCGGAGGACCGTACGCACACACAGACGCACAAACATCGGGTGCGGTAATTATTAATCGATCGCGCACATATTTTGCGCATCGTGCGACATTACCGTCTGATCGTGCATGCCAATTACCCGGATGCCCGAGCGTGCAATTTATCGATCGTAATGCAAATATAATACGAGAGGTTGAACCCCCGCCGACGCTAACTTGGGAAACATGTCTCGGCGAGTTAATTTCAAAACCCGAACCAATAACGCATCATATGATAGGTGTGCTGTAAATTCGGACGGAAATTGGATGCAACTATAATATACATTCAATTTTTTTTAAATCAAATATATTTCGTTCGACTCGAAAAAAAAAAATTATATTAATATGAATGAGAAATTGAATTAATTGTATACGAATTAATAAAAAATTAATTTTATATTGAAAATGTATCTCCTGGACATTAAACAATTGTAAATAATTCATTCAAACTTTATTACACAATTTATTTGTTGGATAATAAAAATAATATGAATAATGAATATTCATGATAATAATAAAATTGAATTATGAGAATACGTTTTATTATTAATCCCTAAATTAATTGTATGATTAATTTTTATTTTTTTTAATTCGACTGGTCAAAACTCGACGAAGCATCAAAGCGTACGATTGAAGCACGAGTTCCGTCAGCTGTACCACAAAAACAGGATGCTGGCTAAGTCGAAATGAGTGGTAATCTCTTTGTCTCTACATTTTTGCACGTTGCTCCATGCAAAACCGTGTGTGGTCTGTCTGCCGGAAGATATCCGACTGCAGTCTATTTATTCTCCTCGGCTCGTCCTCATTCTAATTTTTTTTTCGATTTTCGTCTCGCAAAGCTGTTTTCTTCGGAAACTCACGCTCACGCGACCGGAGACTCGAAGACTTTGAAGCGAATGAGTCACGAGAAAACAAACTGACAACAAACGGAAATGTTCGGGTTTTCGGTTTCCATCACGCGCGTAACGAAAAGCCCGCGAAAGGCAGAGAGTCCCGGGAGGGAGCAGTCGCGCAAACTTTTCGGTTCGGTTGCGACTCCCAGGGCAGGATCTCATAATGTGAATGTGAACGCGGGAGTAAAAGGAGTTTTCGTCGTGATGGTCGAACAACGTCGCGGCAACCAGCGAGTAATATTCTTCGAGAGCCAAACGAGCTTTCGACGTACCGAGAAACGAGTGAAAGGTTTCGCTATATGCGAAAAAGTTTATGCACAAACGAATTTACGGGAAACTCGACACACTATATATATATATATATGTATTCATTCATATGAGCCATTCCTTCAAATACCGGACAACTTCGGGCTATCTTTATGGTATATATATACAACTTAAATTAAAACGCATTTTTGACAAGACAAAGAATCGATATTTCATTTAATTAAAATACATTATCAATTTATGTATTATTTTTTGCAAAGATTAAAAAAAAATCATGCCGAAACGATAAGAATTACGGCTATGGCATTGTTTTAAAGTATAGGGGTTAGCATAACCCCACGGTGGTTTTTTTCCATTTCGTACGTGAAGTGTTTAAAATCGTACAATAATTATTCTGTTTTTTTTTTCTATCGTTTCAAATTAATAAAAAGTCGTGAGATTGGCAGATATTAAAAAACGAATTGTCCATCGATAATTGAGTGAATAGCTACGTGCGACACAAGTGCGAGTAACGTATTCGCTTAAAACTCATTTTTTTAACTCTCCCACGATTTCTATCGTTGCACTTCGTTCGGTCGTTTCAATCCTCTTGAAGGTGCATCAGCGAAAAATCGGGACGACGGGTCCGATCGGTTCCGAGCGTTGTTAAGCTGTTCCCCGAGGCTTGAAAATTCAGCCGGCATGACGATAACGCGACGGTGGGCGTAGGGGGGGGGGGAGGATTCTTTTTCCGGAATTCGAAAGATATGAATATCGCGAGGTCTCCCACTCAGCTGTACGGAACTACCCTCCCGCATCCCACGTTCTCGAGACTCCTCGATAACTCGAATCAGCTGAGTCAGGCGAGCTTCGACATTCTTTTTTCCTTTTCTTCGGATTATTTTCCACTCGACGGTTCTTTGTATTGCCGCGAAATTTTTTAATGTCATAACGTCGATAACGTTGGGAAAGTTATGCGGAAACACGGAATTGAAGATGGAAATGTACGGCGAAGACCCTCGATGAGATCGATCGGAATGATAATGATATGTATAATGATAATGATAATAATAATAATATTTTTATCATTCATGTATTAATTTAGAAATAAATGTTACTACTACTATCACTAAAACTACTAGAAATAATAATAATAATACTAATATTGTTATTATAAATATACATTATATTTCAATTATATTGCAATTGAATAATATGCATATAATAATTATATTATGACTATTATTATTATTATTATTATTATTATTATTATTATTATTATTATTATTATTATTATTATTATTATCATTGGCTGGAGGGTGATTATAAGAAAAAAACTGCGAGTCGAAACTTGCTTCCTCCGAATCGTAAAGTGCATGAAATTCTTCAATAAGGAAGCATTGTTTTTTCAATCTCTGACTTCCTCACAGAGTAATTTTCGTTCACCATACACGTTAGAATTTTATGAGGTCAACACGGTGACACGAAGATTTCGAGAAAAAAAAATGTCCCACCATAACACAGCTTGCCCCACACGAGGAAGCAGGAAATTACTTCACTCCATACATCTGCACACCTGCACCGTCGTTCTTTTGATCCCACAAGCATATTTTATTTTGTGACTTTTGACGTGTACCCAGCATCGCTGGATGCAACATCGCGGTGAATTGTTTATGAAACGTCGTGACGAAAAGTGCAGCTTTCGCTCTTCAACTAAAGCTCTTCGCCGATTCTCATCCGCACATGTGCGTCCCGACAAAAGCTCACGGTAAATTTCAAACAGCCCGAGTGATTATTCGGAACCGTGTGGAAACTCGTCACCTCAATGGCTCGACTATTTTCAGCAACGTGTTCAAGAATCGCAACAATTACTTCTAATTGCAGTTGGGCCCTGCGAGTGATGGGGTACACGAGAGAAATTATATATATATATCTATCGAGTCTTACCTAAGGCGTGTGTTACGTATGTCGTGTGTATACATGGTATATGTAGTTGTTCGCTGAAACGTTTCCCGCGAATTCTATTTATTTCTCGGGTTGGGATATTGCACTTGGGACCCGGCCGGAATTGAACTTGCGTCTCTGCGCGAGAGACATCGTGATTGGGTGACGTTGGAAGCTTTGGAAGGAACTTTGCTGTGAGCATTGTATTGAGCAGAAATTGTGATAAGGATAGATGTATCGAGAGCTGCTTATATGTACATATATATATATTGGGGTGGTCCTTATTCTGGTTGTTTTGTAATTTGAGCACTTCCTGACCATTAGATGGTTCAAAATGACTAGAAAAAAGATATCCTCAGAATTTGTGATCCTTATCTCAATTTCTCAACCTTGGCGCCAATCTCCCATACTTTGTCATTTAAATAACACAATCTTTCTCATATTTCAGAATTTTTTTATTATGACAGAATTACTGCACTGATTTGACTTTTTTTATGACTTATTACACCATGAATTTTCCGTGAACTTGAGCATGCGAAATAAGTCATGGGAAAAGAAAGTTTCGAGTAATTAAATAATTAATATATGCGAATACATATATGAGGGAGGAGGGGGTAACATTCGAGGGTAGACCAAGCTGGAAATGGAAAGTCGGATGACTCGCTCCTAAATTTTCTCATGGGCTTTTTCCTTCGTGTCCCACATCGCATAAATCTTTCGGTCACCCAGTAATTTAAGAACCATTGAATTTCCTCGACTCTCATCCGGATGTGCGAAAGATTAAAAAAAAATATCTGCCATTTCAATGCACCCCCAGGAATAAATAAAAAAGAAAACACGTCGATTTATTCTCGTCCACAATTATTCGGCGGACAATTTTTTTCATCCAACTGAATCGTCGAACTGATTCGAAGAGCTTTCGGTAAACAGAAATCGCAGTGCCTTGAAAAGGTAAGTCGAGATTGTTCGGAGTGGGTTCAATGCATGAGTAATGAGTGTAAATTTATTGTTGACTCTGCATCGTTGACTATCGATTGTAAATTCAAATCCGAAGAGATCTTAACCGACATCGTGATTGACCCAACGGGCCACGAGGACAATTTTGCAGATCTCTTCGAGTCGAAGACCTCCGGAGATGCTGGGGGGAGGGGGGCGAGGGGGGGATTGGTTCAGCGTGTCCAGGACATCGTCCCGACGGTGAGGCGGGATGTTAAACCCGCGGCAGGTGAATTGCAATGCCGGGAAAGAGTCCCGACGACCGCACCGATGGCCGAGGGTGAAGCTTGCGTGCTTTATCGATCGTCGCCGTCAACCGGAAAAAGAGCCCTGGAAATAGGAGGGGGCGAGGGACGCGGGGGGGTGCAAACTCGACGAGACGTCTAGAGCGAGCACGGTGAAGCGGTTGGTCAGATAAGGACAGAAAGAGAAAGAGAGACAGAAATATAGAGAAAGCAAAACCACGCGCTTTTGCAGAAAATAAGCAAATAAATGGACCGTGGCCAGGCACTTACAGCTGTTGCTGCCGATGCGCTGCTTCACCCTGCGCAAAGCTTTGCACTCGCCCTCTCGGCCACTCGCCCGTCTCTGCGCGCCATTTTTTCATTTTTTTCTCTCTTATGGTCAAACTTATTTTTATTTATTTTTCACTTTGCGTTAAATTTGCGTCTACAAATTTGGCGCATTTTGTGTTTGAAAATAATAATGCGAAAAACAAAGAAGAAATAACCGACAAATTTTTCCATTACCTCTTCACGAGTCACCGCATCTTAAACCCAAAAGTTTATTCAAATTTTTCACGAGATTGTTGTTGTTGTTGTTGTTGATTTTTTCTTTCTCTTTTTCATCAGACTAAGTTTTCGGGAAGTTGACACCAGCGAAGCCCACAGTGTCTGTGTCGCTCGGGTTTCCCCAAGAGAAATAACCACTGCGGGGGATACTTGCTGCGGGGGCATCGAAAAGCTTTTTGGAGTGTGACATATATTAATGTATATTCAAATGTATATAAGTGAAATAATAATAATAATAATAATATATACATATCGAATTTACAGGAATGGAGAATCGAATAATATATGATTTGTAAATTTGTAAGAATACAATAAAATTATTTTGTGAAATCGATAAATTGTATACATATATTTATTTTTAGTTATACTGATTTGAAAAAAAATATATATATATTAATATGACTTAAAAATTACAAAAAGTATTTAGGTTTATATATATATATATAGGGAGACAAAGAGATAGTGAGGGCGGCGGGGAAAAGGAAAAGAGAGAGAGAGAGAGAGAGAGAAAGAGAAGAAAAACGCTGGGAAGCAATGCGCCCGCACATGGAGAGCTATGCACGGCTCGGGCTTCGTTTCAGCATGCAGCGCGGTTCGCGTCCTCCGTTGGTCTTCGTTCTTTGCCTATCCGCTTTGTCCGCGTGCATCGTACCCTCCCTAACGACCATCCCCCACTGCGATAGGAATGAAACAAAGGGACCCCATCCACCGCGAGAGTTTACGTCGAGCTTAGGCAGCGTTCGAGCGCCCACAATTGTGTCCAACGTTCAAACTCAACGTTACGCTCGTTATGACGAAATTAAATTGTACAACGTATAGAAGTAACGAATTTTCCACGACTCCCAGGGTACGAGTTTTTGAGAAATAAGCACGGGCAAAACACGTGTGAAACATTTCAAATTATTTCAAATCTCACAGATACGAATCTCATAGTTTTGTTAATTTTAATTAATTTGTTACAAAAATGGTTGCAGCTATCGGAGAAAACCGATTTTGTAATTATTAAATATTGTAATTTGTATGTTAATAAAATTTTTGAAACTGTATTAAAAAATGTGTAATTATAAAATATCGAATTTTTGTATGTTTGTCATGCATTGAGAAATATTAAATATGGAAAAAGTCGCCATTGAATATCGAAGTTAATATTATTAGATCGTAATGATTGAATATTCAGAATGATGAATAAATCAGTCGTAATTAAAGCGAGATTAGACAATTTGACAAAGTTGAAATTTTATGTGATAGTTAACTATATATACGCAATACGACTCAACGTTGTTTCATACGTGAAAGTTAATTCCTCAATCGCGATGTTTCGCAGCTATATGGGTTCGGGCTTGCGAATTAATTACAAACCGCAATGCCGTAGGTGAGCGAACACGTGTGTGTGTGCGTGTGTGAGATACAACGTGTGTGGCTTTCTGCGTATTCCATGTATTCTATGCGGTCGAATCGTGTAATTATGCATCCCATCGGAAGGATAGATATTATCGTGTCGAAAAATCGTTGTTTGAAGATCAGAGACTCGATGCGTCGATTATACATTCAGTTCAATGACGCATCGTAGATATCGTACATACGTGACTGGTGTTTGTAATTAAAGGGTAGGTACGTTTCCTGATAGCTTATCGGTGCTCGGCTTTCAACGATTCGTTCTAATTCCACTAAAACTACAAAACCGACCAACAGCAACAAGGAGCTGTCCTCGCAACCACAAAATCAATGATTGTTCTCGCTAATTAAAATTATAATAATTATTTTCGTCATAACGTCAGAATGATAATGAAAGAACGTTGAACCGAAACCGATTCAAATTTTCTACTCGGAAATTATTCATTCGCGAATTTTCCATCGTTCACAACAAATTGAAATGCAGTGACGAAACGATCATTCGACGACGCATGTTTATTCAACGATATTGATACGACCCACCTGGCTCTGTTTCGTGCGACCGCGTGACAACGTAGAATTAACTCGCGGTACGTCCGAATTGACTCTCGACGATCGACGGATGTCAATTATATCGGGACGTTCGACTGTAGCCCGACATCGTATACACAAAACGAATAATCGATTAAAATAACGTGTGCGATTCAACGCCACGATTGAATTAAAATCACGTTTGCCGTAATGCGTACAATTGCGTGATGGAAGAAAAAGAAGAAAAAAAAAACAATTTGGACCGCTGCTCCGTTTTATTTTTATTGTTATCTTTTATGGGTCTCTGTTTTATTTTCATAGTTATCTTTTATGGGTCTCTGTTTTATTTTTATGGTTACGAAATTTCAAACTTTTTCCCATAGATCAATAACATCCGAGGGGCAAACATTATTTTCCAAGCGAAAGTCACATTATCGTCCGTCGAAGGTCCACGATGCGATCCTCGTTCATCTATTTATCTTCGTTCCATCTTCGACAGATGTCACATTTTATACCGCGTCATCCTTACCGATTTTACATTTATTTCACAATTTTAATGGCCTCCACGAACGCGTTCTTATATCCCGAACAACCAGCGTCACGTTATCACTGAGGACAGAACCCTCGTATCAAGCATACAATTGCACACACACACACACACACATACGTACATGCTTCGTGACTGCACTCTTCGTTATCGATTCCTCGAATATTTTTCATATCCATGGAAATTATCTCGCTCACAAAATGTGAACATCGACATCCTTTCTGATGTCGGCAAAAAAAAAAATAAATACATAAAAAATTGTTAAAAACAAATAGCGCTGCGAAAAATCGATATATCGGTAATAGCAATAGTTGGAGTTTCCTTCAATCGACCGAGCACGGTATAAGCTCGAGTAGCCACTCTTTGTCCGAATGAATCGGATATCAATTGCTTCGTATATCTGTATATAACGTATTCTTAAAAATAAAATACAACGAATAATTTTTATGATAAAAAAAAAATTTTAATAAATAAATAAATCGTTATAACTGTTTTCTTAAGTCTAGGCTTAAAAAAAAGTCAGCGACGATGATCCAACACGATGACAACTGACCGAGCTACATCGCGATAATGAGATTTTCGTTTTTTGGTAGGATATCACATTTTTCACGCGGGAACATCGCGATTCCAGGGCCCATATAAGCCCATACTGCAACACTTAATCATGCTGTAATAAATATACTCATCGCCCAATCGGATCATCTGGAGGACCGAGAGTGCCAGCACGTGATTAACGGAGGAGACGAATCTTCGAAAAATACTCTCGACGATCGTCAACTGTATTATCACTCGACGGCTTATCAGCTGTACTGCTTCCACAATTTTTTCATCATATATATATATATATATAAGTATATATATGTTTTTGCTTTTTCATCATCATCGTACGAGGTTCACGCTTTTGGGCTTTATTAATTTTCTCGACTTCCATTATCCGAGCTTCGTCAGTGGCGCGAACGTCCTCACGACGAGCTTAACCGTGTCTGGGTGATCGGGCTCTCTTTGTCTTGGGCGAATATTGCACTGACACCGTTTTCCAAGCTCGGAAATAATCCAGATTAATTCAACGAACCCCAACGTACCAACGTACACGTTCGACCTTCCTCCGCAGATGTCTCTCGAACGAACGACAGACAAAATATTTTTCAATTACACGATCGCGAAAAATAGAAAAACCTTCGTGGTTTTTTTTTTTGCTTTTTCATGAAGGAAGCAAAATCATTTTGTCATGAATGTGACGGTACGAAAAAATGTTACCGGGAATTTGATATCGACATTTTCAAAATGTCGTGATGTATGCATGTATGAGCTTTCTCTCCCTCTCTCGTTTAATCTTATCCTGTCCGTTGCAACAACGATCGAATTTGTTCGTCTGTCACGAGCTTGCAAGCAAATATTACTCAAAGAAAAAATGAGTTCTTTGCAATCACGATTGTCGCTTTACGAGAAATTTCTTGTCCCGACGATGGAAATCGATTTGAATCGTAGCTTCCGGGCGTCCTCACGTGCCCGATCGCTTTCCACAGTAATACACGCGACACATTGCGTATTATGCTGTACAACACGCATAAGCGCATGCGTGTGTGTGTGTACCATTGATATGTGGATTTCGATCAATCGGGTTCGCGTGCGGAAATTGATTTCCGCGATGGGGAGTCGTGGAGTCTCGTACAAGTAATACATCGTCGAGCGAACGGTGAAAAGTAATTTGAACAATAATGAAAGAATAAAAATAATAATAAAAGAAAGAAAGAAAAAACCAAGATCGCGTGGGAACGAGAACGTAGAGCAGGAAGTAGGAAGAAAAAAAATTCTTTCCGTTTCCAGCGGACAATGAGGATATCGACTTGGCCATTTTTATGAAATATTAATCATTTTAATGAAACCCGATCGGGCGAAGATGAAGACATTTTTTGAGAGTAATATTTATCTTCAATATCAACGATAATAATAATAATAATAATAATAATAATAATAATAATAATAATAATAATAACAGTGAACTGTCGAGAATAATTGTTTCTAACGCTATATTAAGTGGTATCTTGATCGTTGCAAATACATATACATATATACAATATATATATATATATATATATATATATATCTTTGTATAACCATGGCAACCGTAAAGCCTCGAGGATGGCCAGGCAGACTTTTCCGACAGGACCCGAATGAAAAAAAAAAAATCGTTTGACCCCGACATGGCCGTTAGAAAAAGTCGAAGATACGAGAAAAGGTGAGGATGACTGTGCCGCCTCGTTTGCCGTGAAGAACTGAAAAGGATATATATACGATAAAACGTTGCCCGAGGTGACAGTAATATATATATATGTATATATATATGTATATATGTACTATCGTCCAAGAGTTGGAGAAGCCCGACATCGGCGACAAACGAGTATTTGAACAGTCGTCGTCAACCATCCCTTATCCCCCAGGTCGGCAGGGTGCCAACTATCCACAGTTGAGATTGCTGAAAATACATGTGTAACTCTCGCGAATCGCGATAAAGAGCTCACATGGTATTCCACCTGAAGAACAAATTTTTTTTTCGTTTTTTTCGGCCGGGGGGTCGTGTTCGGAATTGGGATTGGATTATGGTATACATTGCGACGTGCTTTACTTTCTCGTAAAAGTTTGGAAGCGCCCCGTCCGATATAGTCCAGAGAGTATCAGCCGATATTTGCTTTCGACGTACGTGTTGCGATGGTTCTTTTTTTCGTTTTTTTTTATTTTTTTTTATTACTCATCGATTTATTTTTTGCCGACCATATAGTGGAGTAGGAATTTTTTTTTATTACCTCGACACGAAACGCTACTTGATCTTCTTCGAAAAAAAAAAAAAACGACTGATCTTGCCGCATCATCCTGTCGATTGCACATTTCGTTCCAGAGTGTAGAGAGTATATGTATATGTATGTTTTTGTTTCAGCAGGTACCAAAGTACTATCAATCGTGAAAGGTATCCGTCTGACTGGCCATCGGTCAGATCGACAATTTTCATTATTGTGAATAACAAAAAAAATTGTTCAACGTTGAGAAAAATGGAGACTGTACATTTTTATTGTGCAAATGAAAATCGTAATAATTATTTATGCGATTTTTGAGGATAGAGAAGTTGTAATTAATTTTTGTGGAAATTGTTGAACTTCTTGACGTAAGACATTTAAATGGTTAGGAAGAAAAATGTAGTCTATTCCTCTCTCTCTCTCTCTCTCTGTCTCTTTCTTTTCTGTCTTTTTCATTCTTGCATCTGTATTGCAGTCTTTACTACCATTTTTGGATTTGTATGGTTATCTTATTTTATTTTTTGTTTCATATTTTCATTGTTATATTTGTATTTTGTGTTTCAAATTCGAATGGTGAGGAGGAAAAATGTAGTATCTCTCTCTCTCTCTCTCTCTCTCTCTCTCTCTCACCATTTTTTCATTTTTGTATCTCTATTGCAATCTTTATTTGTATCGTTGTATATTTATTAGTATTCTTGTATTTTTAAAAATATCTCCATTGTTATTCATAGAAATATATATCTATATGTTATTCTCTTCTATTGCTTTGTGTTTAATTGCTCTTTCTGTCTCTCGTTCTCTCTCTATTCCTCTCTTTTTCATTCTCTTGTAACTCATCCGTCCGGAGTCACCCAAGAGGATCCGGTTAGATCAGCATTCTCACCGTTTCATCTCGCACCCGAGATTTTTGTACTCGTCCCACGTGTCCCCCTCCTAATTAACCATCCACGTGAACTTCCCGTCCACCTCTCGCGCGTGGGCCACGAGACTAGGTCTATCGTATTTCTCGTCGTTTCTGTTTTCACACTTGTTAACCAACCTGCCGCGTGATTTCGCGCGACTCAGCAATGCCACGCGACATACACGCGGCCAATCCTCATCGCCCGGAACAACTTTCGCGCCCCCGCGCTCGCGCCCGCGCGCGCCTTCCAATTAACTGCTGATTGAGTTCCCGGTTAAATCGATCGCCCGCCACACCGGAGACGCTAAAACTCTACTCCCGTAACGCCTCTGCGCGACACACGTCTCGTTAACTTCTCCTTCGGTAACTTCGACGTCTATATCCGTCGCAACTCGAACGCGAGCATTCGGCATCGCGGCAAACGTTTTTGTTCGACCAATCGGCTCTCGTGCTTCGCACGAATATTTTTGGATTTTCCGGAGTCGACGGGATAATCGTGTTTCGTTAAACGATTGCGTCCTACGAATTTATATGTATATGATATGAATATATATATATCTGACGACGGAATTCCCGAGTTTATCTCATTATGCGACCACACAATTTGGAAATGAGGAAATTTTACGTTGGAAAATATTGCAACGATAAAATCACAGATTGGGAAATTCGACTTTTGCGTGGATTTATGGATCATTTTGTGAGAGAATCAATTTCGTTTGGTCCTAAATTTGGAAAAAAAATCTACATCATTTTAATTTACATATTTTGTGAATTTATTTTTAATTAATCCAATGATTTTCATTTGAATTTTATTTTGTTTTATTTTATTTTTTTTCCAGTCGTTATTAGTATTGTAAAATTCCTTTAACTTGACTCCAAAATTCATTCCTGCATTGGATGAATGAATTTCATTTCAGAGAGAATTTTATCACGAGAAATTACATTTATGCATTGGACATAATCTTGTCTCGATACATTTTTTGCTCGACCATATTTCATTGCGGTTCTTCGTTCGAAAAAGAACAAGCGAAAAGAGAAGAAAAAAAATAAGAAAGAGGAAAGTGGTCGAAGGATCATGTCCGTGGAATTTCGTGGTGGAAAGAAACAGAGAAAGAGAGATGATGATAACACGAGCTGAATAAAACGTACGAGAAACCATGAACGTCGGATCTTTTTCCAGCCCGAGTTTATCCGATGAAGAGACATGAGGCGCGTTTTCTCATGGTTTACCCGTCTTCGTACGAAAAAGATGAAGACACACACCCACACAAACACACATTCACATACACCACAAAGAAACATGGGATCACACGTGAATGTCCGTATGCTTGTCTCGTTCGTTGAAGGCAGTTCGAGACGTTTTTCGTTTTTCCAATCGCTCCATCGTGGAATGTCCGCGGCTACACGATTCTCCGTACAAGCGATAGAGCCCCGACGACAACGATTTATTGCGTGTGTGTGGTTTTTTTTTTTTTTCTTTTCCGGATTCTGTTCCGAAGAAACGTTAGGAACACGAAGACCAAGGCGTCGAAGGGATGATAATTGTTCGTTCGAGTATCGATACGTCGACGTCCAAGGTAGATAACCTTGAACGGTAGGATCTATTTGTCGGATATCGGAGATAAAGGTTTTCCGGTGGGAAAAGGATACGAATTTCCCATCGGAAGCAAGACGGATACGTCCGCCATGACGAAACCGAAGGGACACACTCGAACGACGATTTTTCCGTACCATCGAATGATCAATCGAAACGTTCGGATCTATGACACAAACTCATAGATCCAAATGGGGCAATATTATTTATCTCAGAGGTCACGACCAGATTTTCCCGGACAAAGGGGATTTTTCGTTTTTTTTTTTTAGGGCTTCGTATCTGGAAGGAAAGTAAAATGGAACCCTTGTGAGATTACTCTGGGGTCTGGACGTGTGTCCTATCCGTTTTTCTTAGACACCATTTGACGTGGAGGGTTGAAATTTTTACATCTCACAGAGTTTACACGTATTTTAGTTAACGCTTAGGAATATTCACATAAAAATTAAAGAGGCTCGAATTTTTTATTTCTTAGTTTTTACATATATAATGTGGGGAGTCATTCAATAAGGCTTGTTATGTGGAATATAAACATGTTTTTCAAAATAATTTTGAATAGCATATTTAAAAAGATATTCCGAAAAATATGCGAAAATAGAGCAGACACTTATCTATTTCTGAAACTACTGGACCCAGAAATTTAAAAAAAAATTGGGTACATAAAGTCTCACTTGAAGTTTGCCGAAAAATTATAACTAACCTCCTAGGTCTTACAAATTTCTAGAAAATAAATTCTACAAACTTATTATTATACTAATACTAATCATTAACTAATATTACAAACTTATTATTATTATATTTGCGATTGGTTGCGATAATCTGATTAACACACTTGACCAATTTTTTCCTTGCCATAAAACGCAAGAATTGACTCTCAATCCCCCCCCCTCTTTTTACCGCCCAACTAGTTGGGTAACAGACAGGCTTTGGTCTACGTCAAGGAACAACGTCCAAACCTTCAATCGGATTTACGAGCAGTCGCATTACGCAGAACAGAGAATGTAATAAGATTACACCAGCTGATAACAAAAAAAAAAAAAATTGATCAACAGAAGACCCGCACCAGAAGCTGATTAATTCACATGGACACATGTGTCTTTCTCGTTGTCGTGCATTTTTCAGTATATCACACATAGGTTTTGTCATCGACGTACCGATACATAGGTCAAAGTAGCATTACCATCGTGTAATCCGCTCGAACCGTTAATTTATCGTCTCACTGTGTTTTTTTTCTCATCGTCTGGGGGATTTAGTTCGTTCGACGGCTGAGGGTATTTGCTCGGGGATACGATACGAGATCCCGGTATTTTGGGTGGGCCTCCAATGTTTTTGGGTGGGACGCGTGGCTTTGTGGACCAAAGCCACACCGACATAATCGATACATTAATATCCGAAAGGAATGACATTCGATTCATGTTCGTTTCGCTCTTTATTTTGTGTCGTCGGGTTCTCGTTCGATCAATCGACCGAAGAGCCACTTGTTTGCCAACGGATTGGAACGACAAGTGTTTTCCCGAAGCGATCGAATCATGTATCGTGTTACATGATTTGAGTGATTTTTCAATTATTACAAACAATTTGGAGTTGTGTTATTGTGATTTTTAATACAATTTACTTTTTTGTGATAACGTATAACGATGTAAATTAATTGTGAGTTATTGTATTTTTATTTCCACTCGTTATCCGGTGATTCTTCATTTTTTTTTTTTAATAATTGTAATTTCCGATTTTTTATTCGATTTCGAAGTACATGAGTTTGAGAGATTGTACAAGTGGAAGTATATATAGCTTCTGGGAATTGTTATCGACAGTCGTTGAGAACGTGAAAATTTTCATACGCGGCTGAAGATATTCAGATTTGAGTGATCCGCCAGATCCCGATAATGCAATTCATGAAATTCATCTTCCGAGGGTGAATCGAGAGATTATCGCACGCGTACACGTCCCACCCCACCTCGTTTATGAATCCACTCACGCAGACTCTCGAATCTCCCGACTCAATAAATTCCACATGCTAAATAAATCCGTTTTATATAAAAAAAATTCTAACCATGGGTTTGTCTTTTTACGAGCTTCTTTCGCGGGTGTATCGACCAATGGGGAAAACCTTCTGGTCGTCGATGAACGTATCGATTCGCCGTCGAATGTGGGTCGTTATCGTCGGACTCATCGTTTCCGATTTGTCGCGTATTACAGGGGTGGGGGCGGAGGAATAGTCCGCTGTCTCGATATCGACGAGATCCACTTTCAATATCACAATTCGCATGAACCTGACCGCAAACGTTGCCGCACTCACGTGACTTCTGTTTGTCACTGATTAATTCATCGGTGATACAACCAACGGACCATGGACAAATGGAAATGTGAAAAAGACATGTATGCACGTCATGTTGAATAATGTGATATCTATTTTCGGTTACAAATTAAGATGAATTATTTATTTATTTATTTATTTATTTATTTATTTATTTATTTATTTATTTATTTATTTAGAATTAACTTGGTTCAATTAAATTCAATTTCATATAATTACACATAGTTTGTCTTTTCCTCGGACACTTTTCTATATAAAGCAAAGTATCCAATCTATATAAGGAATGTATCTATTCTATATGAGGAATGTAAATATCAAGTCTACATTATTCTCCAAAAATGTCGCTTTCACATTCCGAAATGACATATGACAGACAATAATTCATCGCAAGCTACGCTACGCATTTCGGCAATTTACGAGGAACATATTTTTCTGAGAACAATCGATTAATCGAGACAGTTAAGTTGATTAATACGGTTCTTCTTGATGGAAAAGAAGACGAAAAAAAAAAAAAAAACAACGAAGATCCGTAACCGCACGAGCTGTCATGAAAACGGGGGGTTGGTGGCCCGGAAGACTGAATTTCTTCGGATAATCGATATTGAAACGAAAAAGACTCCTTTATTTTCTGTTCGACCCTCGCTTCGAGGGCCCAGCCGGTACTTTCGCGATGGGGATAATTTTTATGGCGTCTTTCAACGTCCGGTGCCATTGAATTAACGTCAAGATAGACAATTATGTTTCTTCTTCATTGAATTGGAATCGGACATTTGTGGAATGAGAGCGATTTTTAGGATTCGGAACGTCGTCGCTGGTGACGGAAATTATTATAAAATGACGAGTGATAACAAATCTTCGTCATCACGACTTGTTACTTCGAGTAGCCGGTTAAATTCCCGCTCATAGTTACAACTGGTTTCTCAACGAATTAGTCGAGCAAATCGTAGTCGAAAACTACAAGAAATATCCATTAAATTTCTACTCTTATAAAAAACATCGGTTAGGTATCATTTTCATATCTTCCAACTTCAAAAATGTCAAAAAAATATCCAATTCTGGTAACTCGTCGTATACTGTAACACGAAATCTAATCAATAGCTGGAACTGTCGGAAAAGTCACTCGGAGTATTGGAACTATGAATTTATTTTTCGTTCCATATTTCACTGATCTAATTTTTTTTATCTACATAATTTCCAACTAAAAAAATCACGAATAAATATTTATCCCTGGAACCTCGCCGTATAAAGCATCAGGAACTCTAGTCGACAGTTAGAACTATCGGAAAAGTCATTAAGTACCATAACTATAAGTTCGGATCCTAAATTCATCCGGAACTAGTTAATGTTCGAAACAGCATAGAATTCGACGAACCTTCGTCATCGCCCAGTATCAACGATAAGCCACTCGAACAATAACGATCTTCCCATTGAATAACCCGCAGAACCTACACAGACCCTAATATACTGTTCATTAACTATAGATCAATCAATCGTCGAAGGATGCTGCACGTCTGACAAAGAACAAAAAAAAAAAAAAAAAAAAGAAAACGAGTCTCGATGGATTTCCGGTTCAACATTGACTCCGGACTTTCCGAATGGCAAAAGAAAAAAAAAAAGGAACGCACGTAAAAAAAAATCCATTAGCGCCGACGTGAATGGGGATCCGAGATCCGACGCTGCGCGTAGTTTGACAGATCGAAGCTAAGGGTGTGGGGTGGTAGTTCGCCCTTCCTCTCGACCGCGAAAATTTCTTCAAGACTATGGGAGGGTTCGACGATATTATGTTCACGGAATCGTAATTCACGTCTAACTGAGGTCCTCGAGCAAACGTTGGACCGTCGAGGAGCATCGGACAAGGATGCATAAGTGCCTTTCCCAATACAGCCTCAATTATCCTTGGGCGGTGAAGTGAGTCACGGGGAGGGTACAAATGTAAACAAATGAATGAATATATATCCCGGAGAATTCGGATTCCGGGCCAACGAGCATGCCACGAGTGCGAAATGAAGGAGAGTTCTCGAGAGTCCGGAAATTTCGCCCTGACTTCACTGGTGCGGAAGCCGCAGCATCGGCGGAAACTTCGTAGAACGATATGGTCGAGAGTCCGTTTCGGAAAAAGGTGAACGCTCCGAGTGTTGTGGTCCAGTGGTCCATTGCCCGAGTAAGTCGCAAAACTTTTCCACTCGTACGTGAAAATAATGGGATTTGATTGTCAAAGTTTCGTGAGTCAGGTGACAGGCCAGACTTGGACGTTTAATATCGGTCACTTTGAGTCACTTAACTAACCGCAAATGGATTCGTAACAATGCGAGAGTGCGATCGATATTTCCTTGATTTTTTTTTCATACCATAAGTGAAACCTTGTTCCAGCTGCTTTTTCCACTCGTAAAACATTGACACATGAGACCCCCCAGAGAAAACGCATTCGAACTAAATAATTCATATCTTCTTCTGCTCTTTCATCGTTCGTCCATGTTATTTTTTTTCTCCCCTTGTCTTTCTTTTGGGAAATATTTGGAGGCTGAAAATGCGACGGGAAAGTTACTTTTTTTTGTTTCTTTTTTCTTTCAGTCCACCGTGGAAAATGGGCGTTTGGTTGATGGGAGGGATAATGGCGAATCGATCGGTAACTCGAAGTGGTAAAAGATTTAGGAGCTTCTGGTCAGGGTTAATGACTTCCGGGGTTAATTGATCGTGAAAGAGGGGAGGGAGCAAATTCCTGGTCGATTTTTTTTTCGCTTAGCTTCTTCATAGAGGAAGCTGTGTTATGGTGGTAATTTTTTTTTGTTGAGGTCATTAGGTAATCTTGTTCCCAAAATGTGCTAAAACTTCGAGAAGACAAATGGTCCAGCCAGGGCAATTTTAGATGAGAATCTTGCTCCAACTGTGTAGTATTATTGATTTGGGACAAGAAAAAAGTGTGTATATAGTGCAACGGACGATGAAAAAGCTGTGATCCATTGCTGGCTGGTTAGTTGAATGGTACACGAAGAATAATCAAATATATATATATACCTACATTCGATTGTCGATATATTGAAAAGAATAAAAAAAAATATTCTCGCTCATCGTCGAAGCATCAATCTTTCATGACTCGGAGGTCAGAGAAGGTGGAATATATTTGTCCCATTCTCATATTCATGTAAAATTGCCTGATGACACGTGCTTTTTCTGATATGAGGAGAGGCCTGTCGCTATACATGCCAATAGCCGTATCACGGTTCTACCAAGCTCGAAAAAGGTCCCAGTAATCGGTCACTCAACGATTATCGTCGTTCGTGTTGATACTTTATTTAGTTTCTGCCAATCTGGGGGTGTAAAGTGCCAATTGCCAGTACGAGGCCAACGACTGACACACCAAGTTTCCATTATTATTCTTGCGGTTCCCGCAAGTCCATGTATTTACGTGTGCGCGATGTAATCGTCAAGAATACAAGCAATCCAGATGCCAAGTGAGTCGGGAAGGGTTGAAATACCCTTCTCGATTTATCGAACGGTTTGTCTATGCACGAAGCTTCTCGCGACACTAATTGACACGTCAAGTCCGTTAGGAGAGTGACGAGACGGGGTTAAAACCCCGTAGGCGCTATTTGTGGAATGCGTTTTCAGTTTTACGCGACTGAATGATGCACTTTTAAAAACGATTTTTTTTCGTGGTTGACGAAATAATTTACGAAAATTATCTGAACATGGTTCGAAATAATTTTGTAAAAATACGAAAATACACGATAATCTAAATTAGTTAAAATGTTTAAGTCACTGTCGATAATCGTCAATAAGTTTGATGGTCATGGCAATCTTTGCGAAATAAATTTTGCGACACGTTAAAAAAAAAAAAGAAATAAATAAAAATTGTTTTCTTCAATGTGAAATATTGTGATTTTTTTTTCGTTGGTACTTACGGGTTCCATCGAAGCGAGTTGCGATGGTGTCTAGGAAAGTATTTTGGGGGGCGAGGAGGCCTTTCCTGGCTCCCATTGGGGCCGCCCCGCCGAGCCTTTCGGCGCCCGGTCCTGCAAAATAAATTTTGATATTTAATTTTGAAAAACCAAACAATGGTTCATTGTGATCGTCCTGTCGATCGTGAATGATTAGAAATTCGACTTCTCAATTTGGTAATTAAACATTGAATTTTTTAATTAGAAAACGTAATCGAAGCTGCAGAACCTCGACCCAATTGTTGAATAAAAAATAATCGATTAACCAACAAAGATTTTACAACAAATTTTTTTTCAACCAGATATTGCGTTTCAATCGTGAAACATAAACTTTGTAATTTTCGAGTAAATCCATTTTCCATCGAACCCTCGACCATGTTTCAACGCAATTTGTTCGATTAAATCGAGTTAAATGGAAAACTCGTTAGCGTCATAAAAACCGTATGGATGAAAAAAAAGCATCGTTTCAGATTGTGCGATACATTTTACACGACACGAAGACGACGACAACGAAGAGAAAAAAAACGGTGTAATCTCTAAATGTAGAAAAATATTGTATCAATTCACAGTCGATAAACTCAACTAATTTACCAATGAACTTTTTGTAACAATTGCATGCGATACATTCGAAGAGTGTTGAAAAATGTTGTGTGTGTGTTTTTTTTTTTTCGTTGCGAGAAAATATTGAATTTTCGTAAAGCGAAATATCGCTGGTCCCATTCATGATGGTTAATTTATTACAACGACGAATAATCCCCGTGTGAACATGGGGCGCTGGCTATGAATAATGGGCCTTCGGTATCTCGAGCCGATGCGCGTGAGTTGCCACCGACGACCGATAGCCACCATGCAGGAAGCGCCGATAAGCCCGTGCTTTCTTCCAGTCTGTCGCTGATGCACACACATACACACACACACACACGTATATCTTATTTATAGAATTTTCTTTTTTTATTTTCTTCATAGCATTTTTTCTCGTTGATATTCCGCGTCCCGTCACAATGTACCGGAAAAGTCGATAAACGCACATGCGTTTACACACGCGGCATTAAAAACACACAGTGGCAATACGTTATTTTTGGATCAACTTACAAAGTTATTTTCGTAAAAGACAAAAAATAAATAATCGAACAACTGCGAAAAATATTAGTTTGTTGCTGAGATTTAATTGTGAATAAGCTTCGATGGTTCGAGGTGATGTGCCGGATCGGCTAGGCCGCCGTGAGTGCGAGAGAGACGGCGCTACGGGCGCTCGCTGCGGCGCGACAGAGAGACAACGAGCCTCAACGTGTTTTTTCGCAAAATTTTTCGAAAAAATTCCCTCGTGACGTCCAGAACGATTCGAAACGTATCGCGGATGGCTAATTGCCAGCCGAGTCGTCGTGCCGACGAGAATTAACACACGGCAGACGTCTGCGGCTTAGCATCGGATCACACGTGTGCGGAGAGCCGATAAAGACACGCGAAAGCGTTTCAAAGCGACTTTTTTAAATTACAAAGTAATTTAAGAAACAGTAATCTTCTCACGTTTTAATCTCGTACCTTCCACAGCGGTTAATAACACACTTCTGACTTATAACGTTTGCATTAAGATGACTCAATAGAAAATATATAATTATATATAATATATAAAAATATATATAACTATATAAATATATAAAAATAAATAATTTTATTTTTTTAACTCAATGGAAAATATATATTTTTACTTTTTTTTAATTCAACATTTTTTCACGAATACCAGGCACGTAAAATATCGAGCTTACGATATTCGTCGGCTATTTTCCACACTTTTCCGCGTGAAAACTTCCGTACGATGGCGATAGGAGTGACTTACGTTTTAAGCTCCCGGATGGTTTTGTGCGCGTCTTGACAATGAGTTGGCTTTGGGGAACCTTTGGCCCGTTCAATGTTACACGCTATATGCTACACGTTATTGTCCGTGAATGACGTGTCGAATTGACGCAAGGACAACGGAATTTCGACGCGAACGAAATTATGGGGAAAGGTTGTAGCGATACAAGAATACTTTTGTCGACCGGGATGAGCTCTTTGAGTGGCTACTTTTGGGTTTTATTTACGAGCGATGCTATGATTGTGTGGGTGTGTGTGTGTGTTTGTTTATATATGTAATCTAGGTTTTTATCTCATTGGGTCGGTTCTAACGTTTGGCAACCAGGGCAATTCCCCTCCCAGTTTCTCAAAAGAAAAGGTCCAGCTACGACGTCCACTACGGTCAGGCGACGAATGAGAAAAAAAACTTTAAAAAAAAAATCACTGGGACAAAATGAATGAAGAAGGATAATGTGCTAGAGTGGTGAGACTGTTCGACAATTGCAGTACATCGAGACAGGCAAGATAATTGAAATACTTGGGAACAAAATATAAAATCATTATTATTATCAAATTATTTAATTAATTGTTATCATTCAATAAAATTATTATTAATATTATGAAAAAATTATTAATATTCGTCGTTAAAAAGAAAAAAAAATTTTGTTTCGTATCTCATCGTGTGAATGATGAACCCATGTGATTCGTCGATGTGCAATATCAAGCTCGTCAAGCTCGTCGCCGAGGCTTAAAATGAGCTCTCAACGAAAGGTCGTTACGCCCCCGTCGAGAAAACGAATGAACGCAATATACATATATAATGTGGCCAAGACGACGAGTTTTCTTTCGGGTGATAGTCGGTTGGTTGGTTGTAGATGTGTGAAAACAGGTGCGTGATAGATGTATGTGTGTGTTTTTTTAACGTTACGCGGAGTGTGGATGTAAGATATAAGCAACAGGCGATAATGGTCGTGGATGGGGAATGAGGTCAAATAAAAGATGCACGACCCCCTTTGGCATCAAACGACGGGCGAAGATGGTGGGACAACGATGATTTTTATAATCAACTTTAATTCAGATTTGCGAATGATTGCTTACATTAATTATCGATAAAACAAAATAATAATGAACATATTTTTATTATTATCAAATTTACTGAGTCGTTCAAATATGATAATCTCAAATTTTCAATGGTAATAAATTTTGATTCATTTTTTTCGATCTCAAAAATTTCACAATTCAGCCCATTTCATGAATTCCAGACCATTTTTCATTACCCTAGAATAGTATTTATTTTTCGTTGCTGCGATGAAAAATGGAAATATTATAATTTTTGGGGGATGAAGAATTGTGAAAGTTAGCGACGCAATTCGTTTGGGCTGAACAAATGCGCGGAATAATTTAATGAAACACAATGGAGGGAAGGACAGCTGGCAGAAGGGTCGAAACTCAAATGAGGATAAATTCAGAGTTTAACCGAGAGATCTCTGGCACGCGGATGCTGCTGCTGCTGGAGTACGCGACAGACGTATATGAAAGCTCGGAGTTGGTTCGCAGGATGAGAAACAGCGAGAAACAGCGAGAGGACGAAGACAAACTAATCAAACCCGACTGTGACAATGCGCCTGAATTATGATCTAATTACGTCGCATAACTGGATTAGTTCAATGGACCACAGACCCAGCAACTGACCTCTCGAGACATATTACCGTGTGTGCAAACCCGACACTCACGTTGACCCACGTCAAAAACGATTATTGTAAGCAAGCAACATTTCACCCCCTAAAAAAAAAAAATACATAACGAGGCAACATGAAGAATTGTAAAAAATATTTTAAAAAATAAAACTGGAAAACGGTTCGAGAACAAAATCAATGATCATAAATTACGAATTTACGATAAAAAAATAACAACCCTTGTTTCAAAATTGTTGAAAAATTTTAATAAACTGTGGAATTGTTAGTAAATTATTTTTATCTTTGGAATCGCGACAATGGCCGATCACTTTGAAAAAATTCAACCGGAGAGCTTTGACCGTTTCACGACTTTTCCATTGTCGTCTCAAAATACAATATTTCATCCGTTATAAACGCGATATTCGTTGGAGTCTAAAAATATGTGTTTTCTGCTAACGAGGTGAAAAATTTGCGAGCCGTCGCGAACTCTCGCGAGTCGTCGAAATAAATGCACGTGAAACCGGCGGAGACCGCGAAAACTTGTTGAGAGACGACAAAAGAAATTTGGAACAAGGTCAAAACGTTGACAACGTGTCACTCGCGTGGGCAAATTATAAATAGCCAGATGTACGGTGGATCAAACGTGAGATTTTTGCCGGTTAAACGAAACGTTTTGTAACGTTTATGAAAGGGAAAAAAAAATAAATGGAAAAAGATCAATGATGCAAATTGAAACTTGCCATTTTGCTTTCTTTGATATTTCGTTAAAACTTCGGCTTTCTCATAGAGTCATCATCGATGTTTTTGAGGAAATTTCAAATATATATATTGACATCAAAATTATTGTATTGAAATCATTGAACGAACGATTCTCCGAAGGACTCTGCAGATTTGCGTTTCGAGATTAAGAAAAGCGTCCGATGGGTTTCTACGGAAAACCTCGAGATTGGCAGAGATCTCCCCCAACGGGGGTTTTTCACCATTTTTTTTCCTCGAGATACGTGGCCCACGGGGGTCGGCAGGCAACCCTCAAGGGGTTTTCCGTATACGTTCCAGTTTCTTCGAGTATTCACGTCACGTGGGTTTTGATAGTCAAGCCCCGAAGCTTCTAGCCTCAATAATCTTCGAGTTCTTCAGACCTCATCTCAATTTTCGAAAGTTTCATACTCTGCTGAACTTCGAACGGCGTGTAGGCTGCTATATCGATTGCCACCTTCTTGACGCGACCGAGAACGTAATTGAAGAATCACTTTCCAGCTCTCTCTCTCTCTCTCTCTCTCTCTCTCTCTCTCTCTCTCTGTTCCTATCCTTAGCTAATGCCCTCATAAAAAAAATTGAACACGATTGAAAAATTACACTTTTACACTATTTATTTATTTATTTATTTATTTATTTATTTATCCAGTAAAAATGAAAATTACGGCTGGACAGTAATACTTAATAAAAATTAAATTTTTGTGAATAATTATGAAATGCAATTGACAATTGTCTGCCCCCGTAATTGCAACTCGGGTTAACACGGCAATTACCCAAATTGCCGGTGAATCGCACAGATCGCATTATCACCGACGAGGGAAAATTTCCCTGAATGAATTAAAAATAATTAAAAATGATATCAATTATGCAAAAAACGGGATTTATTCGATGCCATCGTGTGTGGGGTTGATCGTTAAAGCAGAAGAGGGTCGGCAAGCGCATGAGTTACCGAGAGCTTGCCTCTAGCCACAACCATGAATAAGGTGAGGTCGTTGAGGCAGGTCGTAATGATTGCGCAATTAAAAAATATGGCAAGAGTCAAGTTTAGCCGAGCCAAGTACGTGAACGCGACCGATCCAGAAAATAATTAATAATTTTTCCAACAGTCAAAATATATGAAAAATCAAAATAATAAAATATATAGAATTTATTTCACCCCCACCCCGAAATTTCAATAATTCCTCATTTTCATTTCGTTATTACGAGTTGATAAAACGAACTTAGTACGAAATTAGTCCCGTCAAAACTAATTACACATCCACCTCACCGCAAAATTCGTAATTGCCGCCGATCAACGAAAGTTCGAGGTTGCTAATTTCATTTTCTCCCACGCGCTTTCCCACGTACGTGCCGCAAATAAAATTTGTCTCCCAAATCCGTCACAACTAAATCAACCCCCTTCTCCCGGATGTCGAATTATACTCCACGCTCGTGTGTATGTGTGTGTGTGGGTGGTTGTTACTCGAACCGCCGGGCTTTATAACAACATTATTGTATTATTTCATCTATAATCCGTTTCCCAGCCTCCGATGCAATTTTTCACCGCGACACAGATACCACAAAGTTATGATATTAAAAAAATATCTATATACACATATATATATACCCATCTACTATCGCATCAGATTTCCCCGGAGGCTATACGAAACAAATTCTCAGGGTAATCCATCCCAGACACAATTTTCCAATCTTGAAAAAAAATAAAAAAAATAAAAAAAAAAATTTTTTTTTAAAACGTAAAAACATCCGAACGTACCTTACAGAACAAACAACCGATTTATTGCTCGAGCATTCTCGAGCACGCGTACGTTGCACCGTAATTAAAATTCGTAGATTCACAGATCAATCATTAATTATCCAAACGATCGTCACAAAAAAAAAACAAACAATCAAACAAACAAACAAACAAACAAATAACAATTATTCCACCACTCTTCACCCCCGTGACGCGACGCGCGAAACAAAAAAAAATCGTTTCTAAACCGAATCCCGTAAAAAAAAAACAAACAAACAAACCGTAGAATAACGCAACGAAGATTTACAAAAAAATAAACAAATTCAAATAAAGTAACTTTTCAAAGTAAGCGATGAAAATAAAAAACGAAAACCAAAAAAAAAAAAAAAAACTACAATTAAACGATCTTCAACGGAACGAACGAAAAATTGTTAAAAAATCACGAGCCACCGAAAATCACGATCGAACCGTGAGACATCGACGGCGTTTACGTACGGGCGAACTGTACGATGGCATTCGCGTAACTAAACGTAACCGAGGGGTTGAGAGATCGTCTGTTCCGATGGCCCGGGCTCTCTCTCCCGGTGGCGCGGACTTGCGCCCCGCGAACCAAGCGCAACATGTGGGAAAACGTCGACCATAGGCCAATATATAACACACGGGCAAATACAACTGCCACAGCTGTCCTTGTGTGTGTGTGTGTGTGTGTGTGGGTTGTAAGTTCGAGCTCGTGATAACGACCGCGCGCGCAACACGAAAGCTCGACTGCTATTAGAGCGAGCCCGCGAGCTGTGTAACTGCTACACAGGTGGGGAGGGGGAGGGGGAGGGGGCGTGTGTGGTAGTAAGTACGAAAACACGCGTGCTTGCGCGTACACGAGACACTCGCGCCACCGTCTCGTGTCTCACTTTCTCTTGTCACGTATTATTTTTTTTTTTGTTTCTCTCGACAATCGTGACACGCGCAAATCTCGCACTCGCGATGCAGCGAGCATCGAGACCGACCCAGAGCTTTTTTCACATGGCAACTGTGTACGTGTGCGAATTATCGTCGTACGTGTGTAATCACGAGATAGATTATACTCACGATCTGTGAGGGAATCTATGTGTGGCTGTTGCTGAAGCTTTTGCCCGTACGGTCATCATTCTCCCACGCAGATATTTCATGGGGGGACACAAGAGGGTTGTTGGAATAAAAGAATCGGATGGCAAACGTCGTAATGTGCGAGCTACGAGAGATAAGCTTATATTTATTTATGTATGTATACAGAGCTTACATATGTATATGTATATAAATCAGAAGAAAAAAAATGGTGCCACATCGACCACCGAGTCGAGTGCCACGAGTCACCCTAGAAAATGGAATTTTCGTAGATTCTACCCTACGAAAGTCACGTGCAAAGTTCGGCCGACCTATGAAAAACTACTCCATTCCCTCCCCTCCTTCCCTCAGCACCGCCACTCGATGCTCCATGATTCAGGAACGAAAATATGTACATGTAAAATGTATAGAAATGTATGGATGTATGTATGAAATATGTATGAAAATATGTATATATAATATGTACAGGGTGTCTTATTTGAAAACAGGACGGTGAAATAATTGTTGAAATAAAGGAGTGACAACAAAATGGATCTGGATTAAAGTTGTAGGGGTCGAAGAGAGAAACTCAGTGCTCATGAAATCCGAGCTCTTACTCTTCATGTTTTTTATGTTACAACCATAATATCCCTTTTTTTTTTTAAATTGCCGGAATACTTTTTCTACGAATAATGATATTTTATAGAAAATCGATAAGAAATTCATAAAATATAGGTAGGGTTGAATTCGTCTTGATGAAAGGCACAACGTCAGGGTTGAGACATCAAAAGTTGAAAATTTGATCCCCCTGTATCGTCCCTGTATCTCCAATAACCTCGAACAACCCTCATTATGCCACCCAACGTGGCAACGTAACTTCGCAACGTTTATTAGCCCTAATCCGTTGATAATTCGACACCACTTAATCACAATCATGCGCTATCGCAACCGCAAGCTTACTTAGTCCGTATCACGGACGATGCACTTCGGGTCTTCGCGCGACACAAAACCCGTCCGGCCATCGACCACGTCTGACCATAGCCCGACCGTAACTCCTTGGAGCCACCGAAGATCCATCTGGCCCACGTGCGCGACCGATGCACGTGTTTTTCCCTCGCGCCATTCTTTCATCGCGTAGGCGGAGACGCAAGATCGTTGCGTCACGCGTTACACGCTCGAAGCTTCGTCACGCGAAATTCCGAGGCTTGAAAATGTCGCAAGGGCATTCACATCACCGGTAGGTACTTCGTCACAAATACTCAGCAAGAAGAACGCGTTTTTCGCATATTTATTTTCGAATAATAATTATATTATTATATAAGACTATTGTTATGATAGAATAATAATTCTATTATTAGGTATGTACTATATTATTATTAACTAACGACTATTATTAAAATTTTATACGATTATATAATCTTTCAAGAATAAAGAAAATTAGATAGAAGTCAAGTATAATTCATTTACGTGTATTTTTGAATTTTTTCAGGAATTATATTAATTGAGATCGGCCGAGTTACAAATTTCGCATGGCGATCTTATTATAAAAATATTTTATTCGACCTTTTGTTGTTTTTTTTTTCGCAATTGTAAAAATCTTATCACGAATAATAATCTTCGTGAGTTTACTCGTCGATGTCTTCGTCACGTCCGAATCACGAGGTATATTTCGTGAAATTTTTTTCGAACTGGACGGAGCCCAGCAGCAATGTCCAACGAATATAAGCTGTCGTAGGTCAGTTCATCGCGGGAGTCCATTGTGTAACCCCGCGTCGAGGGGGTCGATGACTGCACCTCGCGTGCCAGTCTCTCGTGAAAAAACACACCGGAGCACGCTCAACGTGCACACTCGTTTCAGATATAGATCGCGCGAAACAAAAAAAAATGATAATAATAAAAATATATATATATGTATATACGATTGCAATGGTACATGTGTGTGTGTATGTGTGTGTGTGTGTGTGTGTGTGTGCACGCCTACGTACTGTGTGCCACTATTGCTCGTAATATCCTGACGTTCGTCGTTCACGAGCATCCGCGCGCAAAAGTGCAGCACGAGTGGGACGAGGGTTTTTATCGCATGTGTAAAAAAATAAAATAAAAAAATCAAATATCTCTCTGGCATGCCCCGACAATTTCGACGGCTGTCGGTTGTGCACCGTGACGAAGCTTCTTGAGGCGATTTAGTAACATCTTTCGTCTCGTCTCGTCGTCTCGTGTTCGCAAATTCGTTCGAGAGCAACGTCGGTGAGAATTTCTTTTTCTTTTTTTTTTGAATATGATTCTCAACTGCAATTTGAGACGTTGATTCGAACTATGGGTTTTGTGTTTTCATTGTCGAATCATGTGGGTCAATGTGAAGGTTTATTCCAGTTTATTCCAACATGTTTATTCCAGAATGTTTAAAATATTTTTTTTAAATTTATTTTTTTATTTTTTTTTTTTAGGACTTTTAAAGGACTTTTATTTTGACTTTTATTATTGACTGGTTGCGATGGACAACTTTTCTGCAAAACAAAGCCTGGGGGCCGGATGGGACGATGCAATTTTATCGAGTATTTTTATTTCGCCCGAAAATTTATTTTCTGAAAATATTGGTGAATTTTTATTGCCATCCTTGTTCCAAGTTTGGAAACAATCGATTTTATCAATCACCTACACATGTAAAATTATTCAATCGCAAACTACTGTTTCATTTTTCATTTTATCCTTTTCGAAAAAAAAAAAACCAGCAATGTTTCACAATTTTCACCATTCGATCCTCATTTGTTCGCACTCTCCATCCCAAATCAAATACGAATACAATCGACGCGTCTCTCATCTTTCTTCAATCACCGAGTTATTCATGTCGATCCGGTTGAACCCGCTCGAGATTTCGCATAATCAATCAAAAAAAGTGCCGACGCGTAAAACCCCGCCCCCCCTGAGGTTTCCATGTTTGACTAAATTTGCTTTATTCGAAACGGCGGAACGTCTTTGAGTGTTGAGCCGTGCAGTCTTTTTCGATATCCATCGCGATAGATCCTCTCGTTCACGTACTGCGACATTGTCACTGTCGTTCGTCATTTTTTTCGCCTCGACGATCGAGAGGGTGTCTTGGATTTTCATCGAATCTGCATTATTCATCACCAGACAGAATGTGAATTTTTCCGTCAAAGGGATTTCAACGATTTCGATCGACGAATTAATCATCAATCGTCGAAACATTTTTGAGTCTTTTCTCGGTGAATGGAATTCAATCGAAACTCTTGTGAAGATTGAAAAAAAAAAAAAATGAATGAGTTCGTCATTAAAATAAAATATAAACAGATAATAAAATTACATCTACAAAATTCCAATTTTAAACTACAATTCTTGAATAACAAATAAACTACAAATCTAAAATTATGATACGATTAAAATTGATAATTTAATTGACGATTATATATTCCATTAATAAAAATAGTTGCAATCATAAAATGAATACTTTTACAACTGATACAACGTCATCCATCGCTTTTTCTATACTTTTTCATTTTTACTTATATTTTTACTTTTAAAACGATTAATAGTTTGTCGCGTTTTTTCCACTGAACGTCTTTTCATTTATTCTTCGTTTCTTTTCTTTTTTTTTTCTTTTTTCTATCGAACGGGCGATGGGTGTCAGGTGGGACGAAATGTTGCCGAAGTTTGTCACGAAAACCCCCAGAGCTTTCGACGGATAAACCAAGTTTGTACAGTCTGGATCGAACGATGCATTAATACATGAGAAAAAAAAAAACAAAACGAAACGAAACAAAACAAAAACTTACAAAAATTTTCAGGTATCAGTTTACGTTGATAAAGTTGATTTCGTGAATATAAAGAAATGTGTTATTATTAAACATCGAATTCGCGTCTTTGTTCTGTGTGGGTAGACTTTTCGATGTTATTGTGTCAGACTGTACCGTCAGAATTTTGATTTAGAGAATATAAGACCCGAGAGATACAGGGACGTAACGTCCTCTGGGAGCTTTCCAATTATTAATGATCGCCCACCATCGCCATTGCGTATAATCGAGCCTCAGCTTCCGGGCCGAGACTTCACTCTTGTGTCTTATATATATATATATATATATATATATATATATATATATATATATATATATCCATACACGTACACGGTCCTCGGCCGAACTTTCGTACAGCATTGGTAACGAAAGCGGGATATCCTTAATTCCGGTATCAATTCGGGATCTCAGTCGGAGATGGCTTCAATAACAGCAACGTCCCTCGTTTCTGGATTCCGTATAATTACGAAGGGCGATGCTGTATCAAATTAAAAGACACGACTACCCACATCACCGAACAGTTCGGAACTATATTGAGAAAAATACTGTGAAATATTTTCGAGAATACATTTAACATCGAATATTTTGTAAATCATTTTTTTTCCTGACAATTATAGATTTTTTTCAATAAGAATGATTTGAATATCGGTAAGGTAGAGATCCCGGTGTCAGACCAAAAAAAGAAAATCAAGAATACGAAGCAATGAAAAAAAAAAAAAAAAACCGAATCAAAGTCCCTTGGAGACATAACTAAAAAATAAATAATTTGAACAACGACGTGGATTAGATTCGAAAAAAAAAAAAACAATTCCCATAAATATTGTCACACGTTAAAGAGACGATTTCGTAGCATGCATTATTTCCTTTTGATATCCCGGATTTCGCGTTGTACGTTGAAAACGGTTGAACGACAGCTTGGACGTGGCTCGAACGGAGTTTCGAGGCCCGGTTAGTTTCAGTATCAGTCGGGTTATCCTGGTATCTCTCCGGATAGCAGACAGTGGATGGCCGCAAAGCGCGGGTTCCATATAATCGATACGCGACTCGCACATCCCCTCGAGGGTTGTGCCACCCTCCCGGATCCGCTATCCGTAAGACACGGCACAGCCGTGCATACTGTAACACGGGCAGACACAAAACAGCGAGAGTTTCGCCACCCTCAACCAACACACACACATACACACATACACACTCACCCACACACACACACACGGGCTTAGGTACCTGCCTCGATTTTCCGTCGAGCCGGCTGCGAATATATCGCTTCATATCCGAGCTTCCCGCCGACCACTACAATTACTTCGAGAAAAAAAAAATAAAGAAAAAAAAGCAAAAAGCAATGGTTAAAAAAGTAGACAAACGAGAGAAATGTGTACGAGCAAAAATGATATAAAAATACATCATTGTACGGAATTTAATCAGAATTACGAGCGTAATTTCATTTGATGACATTTAGAGATTTGGAAAATAAATCATTGTACTGAATTAAATCAGAATTGTGAGCGTAATTCGATTTGATAAAATTTTAAGTTTCAAAAACATAATCATTGTAATCAACGTTTCTATTTAATAGAATGTAAAGATTTGGAAAATGAATCGTTGTACTGAATTAAATGAGAATTACGAGCGTTGACTGCACGTTGAATGATATTCGGTATATTTTTCTTTTTGTCAATTCTCGATCGATTCGCGAAATAACTTTTGTTTTCTTATGGCCTATCACACTGGCAGATACACTGACCTGAGTATGATTTTGTTTCGAATAACATTTTTAACCGTGAATGAACTTTATGCCGAGTTCCACATTTTTTTCGTTTAAAAAAAAAAATTTTTTTCAGCAATCATTGCGTTTGTGGGATATTTCATCGAGTCGACAAAACCTGGGATGTCAAGTTCATTTGCTTGAAATCAAAATGTATTCGGAGAAACATAGTTTACATTATTGAGATCAAAGTCAAGGCGAAAGGACTGGTTTCCGTGGTACGGCAAGTATCACCCACTTGACCGAGACTGTTAACGAGAAATGAATTATCGACGAATAAAAACGTTCGAAAAGAAAAGAAAAAAAATGAAAAATTCTTTGATCTCAAAAAAAAAAAAAATGTATATCTCGACCGTATTTTCATTGAGAGTATAACCACGTTCGGGAGGAGAGTTGGGCGAACTGTGCTATCGTTATTATACAATTAAATCTCGAGTCTCTGCAGTTCGTCGATTCGCTCGAGGCTGTTGAGAACGTTTCGTCGAAACTGGAACATTATTTTTACCGGGAATAACGATCAATCGTCTCGATTGGAACGATTCACGACAAATTCCAGAACGACGATCGTCGAAACATCAGTCGTTCGATAAGAAACGAATGATAAGAAATTAGCGTTCGGTATATAATTATATAATATAAATTATATGATAATAATTCTAAATAAATAAATTCTAAAATAAATTATATGATAATAATTCGAGTATCAAACAAGTACCTACTCGAATTTTTTGATTGCTTACCTGGATCTGATCCAATCAACTGAAACCATTAAAAGAAAAAAATTGAACAGTCGTATCGTTGAATATTTATACATTTTTATACGAAAAAGCTTGCGAAGAAAAAAATAAATGAACAAAATCAGCGATTACGTACTCGTGTCGTGATAAATGGCGGCACGAGTGACCCGGAGATTATCCGGATCACAATATGCAATTTCCCAGGTCCTCCAATTCGCGAAACGTCAACCGAGTGTGACCCGGGTTGGCGAAAAAGCGTAACCAGGGCAATCGCCGTTGGGACAGCTGGGTCGTGACCCACGTATACTGCACAACTCGTACGAGCGAGAAGATTTATAATAACGATTCGGTTACGAGAGACTTCGCCATTACGAAATGCATATATATTCACGAAGACGAAGACAAAGTCAATCCGTGTTGATTCGACGACACATTTAAGGAGTTGTGACACCGTGCGAGGTTAAAAAAAAAAAAAAGAAACACAAAAATAAAATAAAGTTCCTCGAATTTTTGAGTCTTTAGAAAATTATTCAACCTGTCTTTCTCAATTTATTTCTTCGGCCGTATTAGTTTATATTCTTTCACGTGCTGTGGCGACGGCCGACCCTACTATAGATGTATATTCGTAAGATTATATTCCTCTCGATGGTTTTGAGAGCGATAATCCTACCTTACCGACGTTATTTTGGCTATCTAATTTTTATTCATTTTTTTTCTCAAATTATTCGCCCAGTTAATTCACGAAAAATTAACGAAGTTGAAAAACTATCTTTCACTTTCAATCAATGGCATTTTAACAATTTTCGAAAAGATCCAAAACCATTACGCTAGGTTCGAGCTATTCTCTCAATAAACGAAAAAGAAAAATTATTAACGTTTTGATATCGAAAGTTCAGAGTGTGACCGTGAAAGTACGCAAGAATTTTTCCATACCGATCAAAATTCCCATCAAAACGAATCCATCAAATTTTTACTAACTCTCAAATCATCAAAGACAAATCTCTCTTCCTCTCTCTCTTACAATCCCAACTCAATTCCACCCTCCTCCAGCAAACCCCCAAATAAAAACAATAAAATCTCTAAAATTCACCCCACTCTCAAATATCGTTCACGTTGTCAATCCACCTTAATCGTATTCACAACCGAACGATTAAACGTTCGAGAAGATCAGCGTGGTGTTTCCTCGACTACGGCGGTGCTGGCCGTTTGGACTGACCCCGTTCTCATTGCGACCCCCCCCCCCCCCTCCTCCCACACTTTACGGCAATTGTGCGGTTGGAGAACCGCGACCCCGGCGTTATAAGCTTCCGGTCGCGAGCCGTAGTGTCGGGTACCGCGGGGTACCGCCGTAGGCCATGCACCCCGATGCAATACCACGAAGAACCAACCCACCCCCTACCCCCCCTCAATCCACCCACTCTCGCAAAGTTTTTCTCTTGCACCTGACTCAGGTCGTTATACATCGTCCTGCATTTTAAACCGTCGGTTCGTTGAACGGCCCGCACGAAGGATATAGCCACATAGATCGAGAACCGCGTTCGTGCAACAACCCCCTGCGCCTTCGACCGGTTTCTCTCATCCCCCGCGACCGTATTAGTTTTCCGTTGCCGCATTGCCGTGATGTCGTGTCTCGCGTGATCGTCGTCGTCGTCGTCGTCGTCGTCCTACACTCCACGAAGAGCGTCATGTGTTATTCGTCGAGGGGGTTGTACGGAAAACTCGATGATGAGAGGGGCGGGAAAGAGGGGGACGGGGGGGGGTTGGTCGGTGAGCGAGTCTGACTAATATACTCGCGGAGAGAGGCAAAACCGCGAGGGAACAAACCGAGAGGGTGCAAAGGAAAGCTTGGCCCGAGCTACGGGGGTAGACGACTTATCGACCTGGTGCCAGTCTGGCTGCTCTCTCTTTCTCTCTCTCTTACTCTCTCTTCAGCAACCTGGACTCTCTTGGGTTATAAACGCCACGGCGAACCGACTAAGGTGCTCGTACCTTACCGAACCAACCTGGGACAATCAGCTCACGGCCCCTGGTACGTCGTTTCACCGAGTGCCACTTTTTTTTTCACTCTCTTCGCTTCTACTTTTTTAGGGGTTACCCTTTGTTTTTGTTTTCTTCTTTTTTTGGCATGTGCTCTTCATGCACCCGGACAATGGGGGGCTCTCTGTGGTGGGTTGGAGTGTGGGGAAGAGGGTGGCGGGGATCGAGGGCGGGGGGGGGGGGGGGTAAAGGGTTTGCCATCGCGTTTTCCTGGGGGTGATTTTTTTTTGACGTGCTCAAGAAGAATTCTATTTAAATTTTGACGACTGTTGGGACGAAGAAATTTCGTCGATGTCGGGGATATCTTGACGTGATGGAATTGTCAGCCTAATTAGGATTCTGTGGGTTCAGTAACTCTAAATAAAAAAATTAAAAATAAATTGGAACTTGGAATTTGGTTTGTTCAACTCGTAGTCATAGTGAATGAAGATGATGCTTCTCTGAGGAAGCATTTACGTTTTCAAAACGTTTCAAACTTTGGCTTCCTTATAGAGAAATCTTTGTTCACTGCTTACGATTTGAAGGAAGTAAGAAATTGATGAAATTATTCGATTCATGGAAATCTAACGAGAATAATGATTTTCTTATGCGTGAAAATTGAGCAGTTTCATCGGGAAAGCTTTTTCTTCCATCGTGTTTTCCGTGTTCTGTTCGTATGTCATTCATTGAAATAGGACTTTGCTCCGGAAAATGCCTTCGCGGTCCATAATCCCCCTGAATACGATATTATTATTCACACGTGTGAGAGCAACGAGGCCACAATTTCTCCGACTCTAAAAAATTTCATAACCGCTCGTGATAATTTTATTCATCCTTTTTTCGTTTTTAATTCATACCGCTATAAATGAATTTTTCGTGGTTTTTCATTGTCTTTTTTTTTTTTTAATGAAAGCCAGGACGACCGAGCAATGCTTTGAAATGTCCTCGCCAGCAAATACTCACGCCGAGCTCCCTAAATCAACTACTCGCACGTATATACGTCAGACGTGTGAGGTTCGCGTAACAATGGATCGGCGATGTGTGGGGTGCGGGTTTAACACATTGACATTTGCGCTTGTACTCGGCGTAGCTGTACCGGCAAATGATCTTGATCGACGATATTCACGAGTTTCCACCCGTAACACCGTTATCACACCATTATTCGTGTGTGACGTTCGCACTCGACTGAACAATCTAAAATCCATTGCTCCTGGAAAAACTAACACCGTGCCTCAGACCCACACACACACACACACCAGGTCGTGCTTGACTATTATCAACGACTCACGTTACTCAACACTATTATTAACATTTTATTTGTTTTTTTTTTTTACCGACAAATATTATTTGTTATCCTCCAGAAATGTTTATGGGAATTTATAAGATTTGAAAAATAAATAATCTTATGAAATTTTTTTTTAAATTCGATAATTTTGATGCATCAAAAAGTTATATCGTCATCGAAACGATTCAATTGTCACGGCTTGAAAGATGATAATGTTTGACTCTCCGTTCTGTGGTTCTAAAAATGTTGGCTAAATGATAAGATTCGATATAAAAATCGAAAAAAATGATAATAACAATGAAGAATGGTATCGATACGGCTGTTTATATCGGTTTTATCGTTATTATATCAAGACTATTTATAATAATTTACTCGTTCATCAACTCAATTACGGTAATCCGAACTTTGCCGTATAGTTCACCGTGTGATCTTCAACATTTCCAACAATGTGCGAAATATTTTAATCCAACTTTCCAGAAAGTAATTTAAAATATAAATTCAAAAGTGTTGTACATATATGTATATGATCTAAATAAATATATATATATATATATATAAATTTGCACCGTCTTGTACAGAGCAATAACCGGAGCATCGACCGGAGTTCAAAAACTTCCTGTTGCAACCTCGGTGTGTCGAAGTATCTTGAATCTCGAACTCAAAGATTCCTTCTCGTCCAAACGACTGACATTCTTCTCATCTGGCTTTTCCTATTTAACTTCCTCTCGTTCGCTTTGATCATCGGTAAGACCGGTACACACACCTTTGACTCGGTTTGGCCTACATGCCTTTGAGACACCACTACGCCAACGCACGGAAACAGACGGATCCCCCGAGTGGGGAGAAGGATAGACAGACACTTTGGGAAACGAAACAATGCAACTTCAATCGCAACGGGAAGCCCACAGTGTGCTAGACCATTTCGAAGACTTTGGTACGAGAATTTTCTGGTTCGAATTTTTCGGGGTACAGGGTCGAAATTCAGAACGATCAAAATTCAGAACCCACGATTTAAAAAAATAATCGAGAAATCATTGAAAATAATCTAAAAATCGATTATCCATCGAAAATAATGGAAATATTGGTTCTTTGCTAGATAGATTCAATTTTTTCTTCTTTAGATGGGAAACCATTATCGTATATTAAAATTTCGAAAAAAGTCGTATCATTAAAAAATTTAGAAAATAAATATTAGAAATATGATGCCCACTCCAGTTTTATGAAAAAAGTTCCTCAATTTCGATAAAGCGAAAGGGAATTCTAAATAATCTAAAAAAAAATTATTGTGGTCGTAGGATCCACTAAAAGATACTAATAAAAATCAGCGACCACAGAATCTTCAGCGTCCGCTCGTAGAAAGTTTTTTTCGGGTAAAACAAAAACGAGGACAATTTTATTTCTGTGAAAAAGATAATAAGAATAATGATCAAAGTTAATTCTTTACATAAAATTGCAATTATTCGGAAATATTTCATGAAATATGCAGATTTCGAAATAATACCACGAGAACAATTGTATAGGAAATTCCATTTTCTACAAAAAAAAGTTTCCCACCATTTTTTTTCCGAGAAATATGTATTCCTTGAGATATTAATATGTATAAGAGAGATAGATATAATACATATATCATTGATAGATATATATCGGAAGGGTTTAATGACCTTCGAACCAGGGCCGAGGATCGATGTGCTTCAACACCGACGTATTCGTTCCACAGTTGGGCCGCATCGCGGCCGACTACAGCGTGAGTTGCTCTACTTTTCGGAGCACCCTCGCAGCTCCCCCCCGTCCCTTCGTCGATGGGAGGTGTGCGAGCACCCCCGAGCGATGCACCCGAGCCCTCCCCTCGGTTGAGCCGTTGCAACGTATTCGCCGTGGGGATCCGGATCACGCGAGGTCTCATCCCGACCCGGGCCGAATAAAATCAAAATAATTGCCCCCCCCCCCATTCGGTGATGCACCGACGATGCAACCCTCGTGTAATGGACTTTGATAACTAACCGTGCCACCCTCAATCCGCTCGTACATGCTTTTGCCCGCTTGATAGCGTGATGGTAATTAATAACCCCTCGCAATTGCCACGTTAGAATTGGGCGATTCGAAAATAGAATGTTCTCGTTTCTAAGAATTTCATCCACAACGTTACAAACTCTTTTTTTTTTTCCTTTTTTTTATTTCCATAGATTTTGATTTTATTTTTTATTCAAAATTTTCTTTTGATGCGATCTATTATTACATTAGGAACGAACATGTCCTTTTTTGCGACCTAAATTAAAGATTTCTCTCCGTAAATATATTTTTTTTTTGTGTGTGTGTGTGTGTGTGTGTGTGTGTGTGTGTGTGTGTGTGTGTGTGTGTGTGTGTGTGTGTGTGTGTGTGTGTGTGTGTGTGTGTGTGTGTGTGTGTGTGAATGTGTCTGTAAATAATGCGAATGTTTCTTGTACCGTTAGATAAATCGTGATAAAAATTCATGTCTTACGATTGATTTTGTTTTTTGTTTGTATAAATTTGTTTTCTCACACTCGCTCGATTGTTTTGTTTAAAAAATAAGTTTTTTTTTTCTTTCTTTTTCGTTTTCCGTAGATAATATTTTTGCCGAGATCTTGCCGCCAGGGATTGTCGGATTTACAGCGTATAATTTTTTTTGTTTTTTTTTTTCGTGTGTAAAAAATCGACGTGTGTAAAAAATCGAATCGATTTCGTTAACGTCCAGTCGTATTCGTACTCAATAATATCGATGTGTGTTCGTGATAATACGCTGGAGCGTAATAAAAAGAAAGAAGAGAAAAAAAACTATCGCGCTACGATGGTCTCTACGTAATCGTGAAATTATTCCGCGATTATTACGAAATTTCATTAACGTTTATTCCCGAATGAACAACGCACCGCCAACTAAATCAGATGAAACTCGCAACTTCGATCGGAGTTCAACTGGAAAAACCCATTTTGTAATTTGATTAACCGTGGGTTATGTGGTGTGTGTGGACTCCCTCTTCGTTGAATCTCCATACACCCTAAATTATGGATAATAACAGTAATTCGTTACTGTGATTGGACTAAATATTTATCACATGCAGACTACCTCGACACGGACAACTCTTTTCCGCGAGTCCTACATATCGAGGTCGAACATCAAATCGTTCTTGAACTCAGTTCCAGCTGCGTCCTCGATCCGACGTTCGTTCGTTTCCGGAAGAATGTTTTCGTCTTTTTTCGTCGCTTCGCGATCAATTTTTCGCGAATGAATGTTAACGTTTTTCGCGAATTTTTCGATCTTTATGACATCGGTTTTTTCGTGTTCCGAGAGTTTGTCGCGATTCAATATCGGTTTGACGGTGTCGTGGCTCTTCGAATCCGCGGTGGCATCGTCCTTGGAATTTACGCGATATTTTTCACGATCCTCGGTTTCGGAATTTTCACTCTCGCTCATGCGACGATCGTGGGCACGTTTTTTATTTTTCAATTTGCGCTGATTTTTCTTACGTTGGCCCAGTATGCTCGAGTTTGATCTGAAAATTGATCGAAACACGAGTCGAGTACTCAGTTTTACATCGTATCAATGTTTCAAATAATAATTCAGAAATATTAAAAATAATTCAATATAAATAAATGAAATAATAACATAAAAAATATATCAATTCGAAATAATCATCGTTCGTTGAGAAAAAAAAAAATTCGACCCACCTGTAAAGCTGACGCGATACAACGTCGTTGAAACGAACGGATTTCTTGAAGCTCGAACAATCGGATTCGGAATTGACGTCGTGAATGGAATCGTAATGAAAATCGACCGAAGACGTAATTCCGGTTGTATCGTCGATGCTGGATTCGGAAACCGAGCGCGAAAATGTGCTTCGACGAGATTTCAGGATACCCTTTGACACGCTACTCGCATTGCTGCTGGGCAGCTCGTCGCCGCTGCTTTCCGAGACCGATCGGGTCTTCGACAATCCGTGCTGCTTTCTTTCCTTCTTGCGTGAAGATCTGTTGACGGGTTCGACGTCGAGCTCGTCGTCCGAATCCAAATTGTTCGATTGGATGTTTATGACAATGTCCTCGCCCTCGGCAATAACTTCGATCGTTTTGTCGGTTTGGGGTTTCGGCTCGACCTGGAAAATGAAAGAAAAAAAAAATCATTGATGAAACGAAATCATAATTAACGCCTTGAAATTGTTCATCCAGATCGAAGTATCAATTTTTTATATTTTAAGATCGATGCAACTTTTTTTTTCTATATTTTTGCAAACATTGACTCGACAACTTATCGCGAGACAATTTTTATTTCGAATGAAGTCGCTGTAAGAATGTCTGATGAAAATAATAAAATGAGCAATCAATAAAAAATGTTGATTACCATAAGTTCCTCGAATTTATTGGTGAGTGCCATTGCACATGGCAGATCCTTGCGTTCCATAAATTCCTCGTCGACTCCTACAAAGTATTGCGACAAATTATTCATGTTTCGCAGATTAATGATAAAAACGACGTTGTTGTCCCACGGTTCGACGGTCACGGATTCCGGAGTTATCGCTTCTTCGTACATCTTCATACAGAGCGAGTAATAAACCGGAAAGAATCCCGAACCCACGGACGACAAAACTATGTGGATTCCCGAATTAGATTTTAACAATTTGTGACGAATAGATTGGACGTCCACGTTTTTAACGTTGATGGTTATCGCGAGATTGTTGTCGTAAACGTTGCAGATAAATGGCGGAACAATGTATTTGACGTTGGGATTCATGAGAGATTCGTTGGAATTGGCTGAATCGTTAGTCCGTAACGCTGTATTATCGAGATAACTTTCCACTATGTTAACTTCACTCAACACTGTGATGGAAGGCGCTATCGAACGTTCGGAGCGTAGCGACGATTCCGGTTGGTCCGAACCGTTCGGAAGGGAAGCCGCGACGATTTCGTCTCCCGAACCCAACGAAGGACTGCCGTGATCACTTTCCACGCCGCTGTCGTCACGCAAGTCTGACAATTTGACGTTCTCACGCAACACCGGCAGAGTCACGGTCAACTTTTTGTATTTCGGATCGAATTTTGCATTTCCGTTGTCGGCGTCGACGCGGTACGGCAGTGGAAGCTCCAGTTTGTATTTGGCAGGTTTTTCGCTGACGACGACCAGCGACTTTTCCTGAACGTCGAGCGAAGCGTCGCTGGCCGATTTGAGCAGAGGCAAATCGACAACGACGATCAGATTTTTGGGAATGACTGCGTTGAGCTTGGCGTCCTTGCAGTCTCTGTATTCTTGCAAATCGACGTCGCTCTGATACTTGGTCGTAAATTTAGGAACGGTGTAAACGGAATTGGGTGTCTCAGTCTTGGATTTGGTGTCCGAATAGTATGTCGACGGCGGAGCCGGTCTGCGGGGTTTCTCTTCGGCGCGTCGACTGTGCTTCTCGCGACACTCGTCGTAATTGGCCATCAATTTTTGATATATCTCCGGTTCCAGGTCGACGACGGGTTCGCAAGGTTTGTCGCAAGCTTTTCTTATGATCGTCGGATGGCCGAATCCCTTAAAACTCATTTTTGGAAATTTCACGTTTTTTCGATCCAACTTAACCTGCGAAAAAAAAAAGAAAATCCGTGAGAGCGACGGATGTGAGGTTATGTCGTGGGGTCGATGGAGTTACCAAGATCTCCGATTTACGAATTTACCTTGAAATTCGTCTCGACACCGTCCATGGCCGTGTTATTGACCATTTCGGCGAAACGAGGATTTTTCGAAGCGATGTACAGCGTGTCCGGATGAAAAACAACGTCGAAAACCGTGCAGCGAACATTTTTTTTATCAAGATCTTCGCGAGGCGGTGCGAGATTGTAAGGTATCGACCATTGCAAGCCCCGATTGCCATCCGTGTACGAAGGTTGACTCGTCGGTTTTCCAATTTTCTCATTTTTGCTTATGTTCACGAAACACTTTTTATCCCCGTTCAAACTAGTTTTAATGACGTAACCCGGTTCGGGGTTAACGAACGTAACGTCAACGCCCCGTTCGCGTTCCAACTCCGCAAATTCTTTTTCGTAAATTTTACGATTTTCCGGATTCGACACTTCCTCGGCGTATTCGATCAACAATTTGCGAAATTCATCCTTCTTCAAACATTCCGTGAAATTGTTCATCTCATCGCGCGTAACTTCCAAATCTTCCCAATCTTTTTTACGTTCGTCGTAAGCGTCCATTTTAAAACGTCTGATGTTTACAAATAATAAAAAGCGTTGTATATACTGTTAGCCGTGATGCGGCCGTATCGCAGAGCGGTTCATAGTTTGTGGAAAGTTCGTGAAGCTGTACGAGGAAGCGCCCAGAGGTCGTGGGGACGTAACTGAACTACCACGTGGGCCAATGCGCCATCGCAGTTTGAGATTGCGCCGGCCGGCCGGCTAGTGGCGACCTTGGTAACCATCGCTCGCTCCGTTTTGAATTATTATTTCGCGACTTTTGTTGCGAATTTACAACATTTATCATTCGCTTGTGGAATAGAAAATGTTTTATTATCATAGTTTAATCATAAAATTATCACATTCGGATGATTTTTTACAAAATAATTTGGACATTTAGTTGATCAATAGCGACGACCTCGGTAACCATTGACTACTCCGTTTTGAATCGTGCTTCGCGACGCTCCGATTATGGATCGATGCGATTATGATCTACATGTAAAATTCATGTCCTATGCTCGTTGTGGGGCCAAAACTTATGATCCTATCAGTTTCGAATTTTGTACTGACACATTTAAATACATTTTATGAGACATAGAAAATAATCAAAAACTAATGTTCATGATCGGAAAATGATTTCAATATACTTTTCATATCGTTTCTTGATTTTCATGAAGCTTCAACAATACCGGACACTGGACAATCAAAATAATAATCCAATTCTTAAAGTTTCGTGAATTTGATATTTTTCCCTGAAGGAGCATCGTTTAGACTACGAAAAACCTAATTTAATTTTTTTATAAAACTATTTTTCACTTGTCTACGATTCTTATTATAGTTTCGTACTTCAACCACATTTCGCGGCCATTTTGTATTTTTTCATGACATCAAAAATGTTAGGAAAATATTGAAATATCGATTGTGTAGTAAAGAAGAATAGTTATACAATATTTCCGAATTTTTACAGAATTTTTGGTACACCAAAAAACAATATAAAAAAAAATAAGGTTGATTGTTTAATTGCAAACTCACTCGTGTGACCGTAGATTGCTCATCGGTCGATGCAGACGCAGCGATAATTAAAAAGGAATGCTTCTGCCCTCGCCGCAATTTTCAATAAAATCGTTATTAAACTTTTCATTACCCATAGTTAAAATAAAAAATCGTCATCAAACTTCTTATGATCTATAGTTCGAATCAAAAATGGTTCTTAAACTTTTTATGATCCATAGTTCAAATAAAAAACGGTTATTGAACTTTTGATGACCCATAGTTGAAATAAAAAATCGATCCCACGATTGTAAATTAATTTTAGTAATCGGAAAAAAAATAAAATTGATTATCTACGATTTATCTCGGAGAGACGGTCATAGTGTCATGCTGCTGGGTGAAGCTTGCGGTGGGGATTATTTGGCGCGAGACGATGGGCGAGTACGTGGGGACGGACCTCGTGCGGTTGGAAGTCTCTGACCCACTGACATTCTCTCCAGTTGAGCGGGAGACACGAACTCCGTATCAACTCCGGAATTAACCAAAGTTTCATTATCAATGTTTGTCAGTCAGTCGCGACCCCAGTCTGTCATTTGAACGCACGTGACGATAACTCGCATAAATATCTTTTAGACTTAAAATACATTTTTTGTTTTTTAATCATTTTTTCCAAAATGCGTCGGTGTCGCGGTTTGTTAACCGGTCTTATCGGTTGTCTCACTGTCGCCTTCGTTGTTTTCGTTTCTCGTCCGGCAAACGAAACCCTCGAGGACGTGCAAATAACAATGTTCAATGTCGAAACGCAATCTGATGCGATTTCAACGAACAATGTACAGGTAAAACATTTAACAAATTGTTTTCGACATTTTTTTAAAATTGTTTTTTTTTTTAAATTCAATTCTTTTTTATCTCTGGGAAAAATATTTATATCCATCGAATTGTTTTTTTTTAATTGTTATGAACGTGACTCGATTTTTACAAATGATTAATACGAGTTTTTTTCGTAATTTAATTACTATTATTTTTACAATATTTTTGGATCTTCGAGAATGATAATTGTGAAGATTTATCTTTTGTTTTTTTGTTCTTTTTCAACTCAGAGATCGGTGACACCGTCACTGGCCGAGTTGGGTGGACGTGGAGATTTGCCGGAAACGAATGACCACGTGCTCATGATCACTCGTATACCTGGAGCAGGTGCGGAACTCCTTGTTTTGATACTCCAACGTCTTCAAGGTTACAATGCGTTTAAGCACATCAGACTGCCTCCCGGAGACGATGGATTGCTGTCTTCGTTGCAGCAAGTGAGTTTAAGTATCAAATCAATGAATTCTCCCCCCTCCTCCCCTGCAATCGTGTTTCCATTGGCAATCAAAGACAATATCATTAGTTATTAAATATTCAGTGATTAATAAACTAAGTCTTTTTTATTCAATTTATTCGTTTATTAAAAAAAATTAATTTATTAGCTGAATAATTCAATGGAAAAAAGTAAGAATTATAAAATATTTAACGATTCATTCCTGCGTTCGTAGAATAATATTTTGGAGTAAAAGCAGTTAAAACCTCGCGGAAAAAAATCTATTCGGTTTACAGAAAATTTATATTTCAATTTTCATCAAAATTAATCGTTCGGAAAAGAATTTTCTTGCGGTGAAAAAAAAAAGAATTCTCATGAAATAATGATTAATCGATAATTGCCAATGATCGTAGAGAACGACACGTGAAAAGTCATTGATAATATTCTTCACTGGATTATGAATGATGCATTTAAATGTGAATCCGTTGAAACGTATTCGAACGTGTGCGAGAATAAATGAGTCGAGTGCGCGCGAGCTGCATCGCAAAACGAGTCATGAACCATTGCATACTCGCGAGGAGCGTCTCACGGTGAAAGGAAACTGAATGATCAAGCGGTTGCATAACACGTTTCTCGTTTTCGAAGGACTCGAATCTCGTGTTGTACGTGCGACTTATGAGGGGCACTCGCTCTCGGTATGGAGATGCTTTGGAGTACGTTTATCGAGCAAATTTTAAGGCACCATGACACCGTAAACGTTTTCCAAAAACGAGATTAACCCTTAGCTCGCACACTGGGGTCCAAGAGTCCCCAAGCAAAATCGACCCTCATTAAAGACTCTTGTTCTTTATTTCTTCGAATAAATACCTTTTTTTCGACAGCCACTATCGAGCTATTTTTTTTATGAAAGTAGAATATTTCGAGAGTATCCAGTGCAATTTTTAAACTAAAATAATTAAAAAATGGGGATGTACCGATTTTTTTTTAGGAAAATCGTCAATTTTGCCTTTTTTTCACCTTTGGCATTTTTTTAAAAGTGAATATTGAATTAAAACGAAATGACCTATGTCACTCCTTAAAGGGAAAAACAAATAATATATGATAATTTTTTCAAGTAAAAAAAATCAAATTGTTACTCGTAGAAAGTCAAACTCTGCCTATTTCCGGATCTTCAAATTCGAGGCTTAAAATGTCCTTAAGATTTAAAACATTGAGAACAAATGTTCTATTTGAATAGAATTTTTTTATTTTTTTTACGGTGTCGTGACCCCTTAAGAATCGTCTTGGCACTCCTATCGACGAGGGAACTCACGTTTCAGCATTCACGAGCTGTGTAAGGAAATAGAAAGCGTTCAATGGACGCGGAAAGTGAAGCACAAACGTGTTGTGTTACCTCTGAGAAGATTTCCGAAGGTGGATCAACATGCATTGGATTTTGGATACGCAACTCGCGCGCGTCTGATCGACGTCGAACATTTGCCAAACCGGTCACTGGCTTCCAGTGTTGGACACATTTCGTCGTTGGAAAGGCAATTTTCGATGTCGCAATTAAATTCATGATCGAACGCGATAGTTTTGATAAATGCAGCAAGAATTTACGAGTTCGTTATTTTTCGCATAAAATCCAGGGCAACATGAATTTCATTGCATTCATTCTCCACAGCAAATTACGCAATTCGAATAATAATATTTCATACTCCAGCCAATTATATTCGAATGAAATGTTATTTATTCGTCATATTTAAAATTCATTTTTTTAAATGATTTATTCATCGATTCAATTACTCGATAAATTATTATTATTCAACTCGATTGGTTATCTATTTAATTTGTCGAAGGCATTTTTGTTCGAAGGAATGAAGAATAATCATTTTTAATGGAAATAAATATTTTTTTTTGTTTTTTTTTCGAGTTGTTGTTAAATGTCGACATTTAGAGCCTTCGACGGTATTGCGTCATAATGTAACCGCATCTACGTGTGCATCTCCGTTACGTTCGAATATCGAGGTCGTGGGAAAATGCGACTCTCGATTATCACCGTGACATTTGAGATCCCCTCCCTGGAGAAGATGATATTGCGATAGATGCATCTTATTATTTCGACCGTGCGAGTGGAAGGCAGGTCCGGCTTCCAAATGCCGTGAGAACATTTTTGTATTTTTCTACAAAGCGATATTTTTGCTTTTGTTATTATTTCAGGAGCTACTGGTCGAGGAGATAATGAGTATCATTCGTCAGGAAGCGATACCACTGAGCTTCGACGGTGACGTGAGGTTCTTGAATTTTTCGGCATTTGCGCGTCAGGCACCGGCGTTCGTTTCTCTGGTCAGAGATCCGTTGGATCCCAAAACTTTTAACAGGTAAAATTGAATTTTTCTAAAAGTTCATCAATTTTTAATTTATGAGAAAAATATCATCGAAATGGAATAATCGACGATCGCATTTCGGAAATGGTTCAAATTCGAATGTAAGATCACATTCTTGCAACATTGAAAGTAATATAAATATAATAAAAGCAAAATAATAATAATAAAGCAAATTAATAGCTTCGGACTGAAAAATATTTTTTTAAAATTAGTTTTGTATGACCTAGTTACTTTTGCGGGTTACTGCAAAGTCCAAATCGAAAATTGAGTACCAGATTTGCCGAAATTTTGGTGACCTCAATATTATTCACATAAAATGAGAATATGAAATTATTTAGAAAAAAATACAATGATATAAAATATATAAAAATTGACATGAATAATGATAGAAAATTTACAACAAAGATCTACGGGTCTTGTATTCAATGATAATATCTTAGATCGAGTTTTCAATAACCTGTTCGGTGTGTGCCGTTCGTTGCCGTTGAATTTCCAGGCTCGATGCTATTATTGTGATAATAAAAACTTTATGAATTGCAGATTGAAAGAAGGTGGGGCCTCGACGATTTATCGCGGGTCGATATCCTACTTCTGCGGTCAAGATCCACGTTGTGCGTGAGTATCTCATTATGCGACACCGCCTCGACTTCAAATTGGAGAAAAAAAAACAACGAAAAAAAAAAAATAATAATAAATAAAAATAAAATAAAGTCAAATGATAAACTGATTTGAAAAATTATTAAAACGTGAGCTTTACCATTAGAGATCGATCGTAGGTGTAAAAAAAAAAGATTCAACGGTTCAACGGCTGTCCTTTCAAACGATTCGAAGATTTTTTTTTTTTCTTCACGGCCGAACATCCGCGTGATTCACAAAGTCTATTCAGCCTTTTTAACTGTGATTGGTCGCCCAAATGCCGATAAACACATTCTTCAACCTTTGCTATCGCATTTAAAACGTCTTGGCGTTTTTTTTTTCATTTTCGAAACATCGTGTATGATCGAAACATCATTAGCATTTTTCTCTCATTTTTTCTTGTTTCAGGAAGAGAAACAACAAATGGGCATTGAGTACCGCCAAAGACAACGTATCTCGATGGTACCGAGTCGTCGGAATTCTCGATCACATCGACGAAACTCTCGACGCTCTGCAACGTGAATTTCCATATTTTTTCAACGGAGCAACCGAGAGTTACGAAAAAATTCGTAAGTCCATTGTTCGTGAAATTTAAATTTTATCAACATCGATCATTTAATCGATTTTTTTTTTTTTAATTCGATAATTACGCAGGTCGGAAAAAAAAGTTGTTTCATCACGGAGGGTCGTTGAAGCCGGTGGTTGAGCGACGATTGACCGAGATTTTCAAAGACGAGATAGAATTTTATCAGTGGCTGAAATATCGGCTTTTGAACGGAACCTCCGAAAACGGTTGATTGGACGTCAAAGGGAAATTAATAAAATTGGATTGGAACCGAAGTGTACTTCGGTGACCCATTTTATCGAAACGATTCACGGCCGAGCGAGGGAATTGCGTTAATTCGTTCGAAGCCCGGATGGAAATTGGGGAAAAAAACATTAGAATGGTTTGCTCGTCGACGATGATGGTAGAATGATGGCTCGATAAAAATGATGAGATAAGATCCGATGAGCGGGGGGGGGGCGGCCAATAACCCGCTCATGGATCGCCAATTATTCAAGACGGTGAAAATTTCGAGTTTTGGATGAAAGAATTTTTATTAACGAAAATTGTATTGTACTGACGTTGTCATTTGTTGAATATATCACATATCGTGGATTTTTCGAGATAATAAAATTGTGGTAACCCGTCAAATGATCCTCGTTAATTTGATCCTCAAAAATAAGATCTCCGTTAATTTGATCCTGGTTTTTTAAAATCGATTTTAAATCGATTCTTTCTATAGGAACTTCGGAGTAAATACTTCTCATGGTTGTATATAGTTTGCGTTAGTTTGGTTGTGTCATGTTATTTCAGTTTTTTTCTTTTTTAACATGGAATGTCTTTACGCGAAATGAGACATGAGATAATTTTTTTTTCGTTTCTTTGTATTTGTGAATTTTATTTGCCAAATTCTTGACAAGCTTTCACGAATAATTAATATCATTTTTTTTGGAGTTGATACGTTTTTTTATGAATAATAGGATTACGGTTAGTTGGTCTAGCTCAGAGAAGTTTGAAATTTATTTCAAATAACGCAAAATAACTAAATTTGATGTTAGAAATTATTTTCGTGCAAGTTTAAAAATCTAACTTCAAAAGTGAGTAAATATAAATGCGTAAAAATGTATTTAAAATCATTTTTGGATTGCTCATCCAAAAATGATTCTCATCCGTGGAGCCCGAGTCGAATCCTACCAATAATAATCAATTCCGAACTCGTTTGGACAAAGATTTCCAACCAGCAATAACACGTTTCCAGCTTTACCGACTTACAGTTATATAGATTTCGTTCTCCTTCGAACGCTCATTCATTATGTTTTACCATCGTACGGTTTGTAAGAGATTTTTAAAAAATACCCAATGATGGAATTCAAAATTGATATAATACATTAATAAATTATTTATATTCAAAAATCGTTGAATTTTAATATTTTTCAAAACACGGATAAACAACCAACATCCATACCTACCACAGATCCATCGCCACATCCGTTCAACTCCATGAAAATTCCTCTTTCCGTAAATTTCACAGGGCGATCAACGCGATGAACGTATCCCAAAAAAGTTTTTCACACACATTACGACCTTAAGAGGGGACAAAAAAAAATAAAAGACGGTCGAACAAACGAATAACGAAAAATTCGTGATGGCGCACAGAGAGATATTTTATGCACGGTACAAAAGTGTAGCGGGGACAACGGTGGTAAACGATTTCAATTACCTAACGCGTTGTTTTATGCAACATGAGAACATAATCATATTGATGTACACGTAAACCAGGATCAGCACGAGGCAAACGTGCCATCACTTCTTCTTCGGATCTTTGAGACCCGCTCCGGCGTTGAATTTGAAGAATATTATGTCACCGTCGTCCACTACGTAATTCCGACCCTGCTGTCTATACTTTCCAGCTGCCTGTTAACAGAAAAACACGAATCAAGATTTTATTTTGGGACAAAAATTCGATGTCGATAAACACGATTTTTTTTTTCGTACCTTCACGCCGGACTCGGAACCTTCGTTCTTAAAGTCATCGAACTTCATCACTTCGGCCATGATGAAACCCTTTTCGAAATCCGTGTGAATTCTACCGGCAGCCTGTGGTGCCTTGGTCCCTTTCTGAAACGTTAAACAAAATAAAAAATAATATTCTCTCCCAAATCATTCCAAACACAATTTGCTACGTTGTACTAAAAATAACAAAGTTTATCGTACAACAAAAATGCTTTTATACTCCAAATACAGGCATTGATATCGCATTCCCTCAAATCTTTTGAATCTACAGTATTTTAAATTTGAAATAAACTTAAGTTTATACCTGAATTGTCCATGCCTTGACTTCGTCAGCACCTGCAGTGAAAAAGTACTGCAACTGAAGTGCCTTGTAGCCTTGTACAATGATTTTATCGAGAGCACTGAAAAAAAAATAGCACAAAAAAAAAAAAATTACAAAATTTATCGGATATTGAACAACGAATGACAATAAACGTTTTTCGACCGTTGAATCACAAAAGTGGAAGTTTTCTACGATCATTCGAGAGAGGGGGGACGACGACGTGATTGCGAGTTGGGTCCTTCGACGAAAAAACGCGAATACCGCGTTATTCGTCGGATAAAAAAAAAAAAAAACATCTCGAATAGTTTTTTTCGGGACAAAGTGGAGGACCGGTGTCGGCGGAGTTGGTTCGCGACCCGCGTGTAGAATATGATTGTCTCGAACCAAACATCGTCTAATGACAGGGTACGCCCCCCTCCCCTTCCCCCCACCCAGAAAGATGCCCCGTTTCCGACCCCTACGCGCTTCGACGATTCGGGACTTCACGGAATACACATAAAGCGAACGACTTAATACTGCAATTTTATCATTCCAACTGAAGGGGTCTCTCCCCCACCTACTTCGAACGGGGCCCCGACGATCTTGCGGTCTCGAAATAAAATCACGGCAGTCCACGATGATTACCGGGTTCTCTACGCTGCGTCATAGAATAATTTCCGTCGGTCCCCCGGTATATGCGTATCGTAGGAATTTTTTGGTTTTTTTTTCTTCTTTTTCAACTTTTTTGTTTTAACGGATTTTTTTAGTGGAGACTCGTCGTGTACGAATCTGTCGCGGAAATTATCGTCATCAGATATTGTTAAACGTGTGTATTATAAGCTAGACGAATGTGAGTTCGAACCCATGCGTTTTCGTTTCCGTTCTCGTTCGAGAGACGAAGAAAGATCGAGAAATATTGAAAATAAAGATTCAAGAAAAAAATAAAAAATAGAAGAAAAAAATAATAAAAGAGCTCTTATTGGCAACATAAAGAGCGCAAGAAAAGCCTCTGGCTACGAATGACCCACTAGCCAACTGAGGGCCGGTATTCGAGCATTATTATAGCCCCGGTCGCGGACGGGACCGCACACTTTTTTTCGTGCAATTTTGCGAGAATTTGAATAAACCCAGACGTTCGTAAAAATAATAATGCTCGCGCCCCGGTAACGCTAGCCCGGAACAAGCCAGTTTTATAGATGCTCAACGAGGTGGGCATATACGGGTCTAGACGTCGCAACGACGAACCCTTCCATTATTCTCAGCCGGTATGGAGGATAGTGAAAAAAAAAAAAATATCAACAAAAAATGAAAATAATAATAAACGTGTCGTGTGGGAACCTCGATAGTCGGAAGTAATTCGACGATGCTGATATTTGTGATCGAAGAAAATAGAAAACGGTGAAATCGTTAGCGAAGAATATTAACATTTTATCCCGAACATGGAATGGGAATTTATAAAATGAAAATTGTATTTTGAATATATTTATTTTCTCAATTATTCATTATTGTTGTAGAAACGTGTTTGAATTTAAGTGACAAAAAATATAATAATAATGATTTAATTTTTAAATAATAAAGATTTGAAAACATGAAAATAGATGAATTATTTTTTCATACAATAGATTATGCGATTAATATTAAAAAAAGATTGTCTCACCTGGTAACTTTGCTCTCCTCGAAATATTTAGCTCGCTCAGCTTCGTCCATGTCGATAACTTTGTTCTCAAAGGCACCGCTGAAGGGAATGAGAATGGCACCCGGATCATTCTTGTCGACCCACTCCTTGATCTTTATGAGCCTGTCGGAATGAAAATGAATTTTTCGAACGATTAATTTTTGTCGCATCGAAATCAACGTACGAAAAGAAAAATTGACACGAAGAGTGAATAATAACAAACAACGGAAATGTACATTTCCGTGACATACGACGTGCATGCAAATGCGTGCACTCGCGATAAATGCACAGCCAGAACGCATCCTCGTGCATGCAGTCACGATGTTGTTGATTCAGTGAATTCAACAACAACTCAACGTTCTATTTAAACTACACGAACTATTTTTCAGAAACACAATGTGTGACGTTATCTGTGATCTGTGATTGATTTTACACGCTAATCATTGCCTCGACAATGAGCTTATCAATTTTTCACGATGAAAAACAATTTTTTCATTTATTTTCCATTTTACAACTGCACGGTTTGTTCCGCTCCTTTTTTGTTGTTGTCAAATTCGTTTATTGTGTATTTTATTTTATTTTTTTTCGATCGAGACAAATTTGTAATGGCTTACCATTTGTTCTTCTTGCGGATATAATCTTTCTCCGACAGATTTACCAGATAGATTACAGGTTTCGACGTCAAAAATAGATACTTGTTGAGGATTTCAATCTACGATGAATCAACAAAAATAGATCGTTGTATCAAAATATATAATAATAAAATCATTGTCATTCATTAAATATTCTATGAGAACTATAGATAATATTGATAATAATAGAAGCACCTTACCTCGTTAACGCTCCAATCGGCAAACCTTATGTGGTTCTTATCTTCCACCAAAATATTTTTCACTTTGAGGACAGTTTCCTGTGGGACAAAAAATAATATATATTTTCAATTTTATGTTTTTTTATGATATCAGAATGAATATTCGAAAACGAAAAGATGTAAGGGCGGGTGATTTGTGCACGGAGAATCATTATCTCGAGTTACCTCCAGGGCTGGAGCCGATACGATATCCACATTAAAATAAGTGCAAAAAAAAAAACTGGAAAAAAAAATCCACGAGCGAAAAGAAATAAAAATCAAACATAGCAACGAATATTCCGACGGTCGCAAACCGGTGAGGCATGTAAAGCTCCGAGGGCTTGCGGAAGGTTCGGTGCTCAAATTGCGATGAGTCGCAATTTGAAAAAAAAAAAATCGCATTTGGCCAAGGGGGCTCGGTGATGGTTGGCAGGCCGGCGAGAAAACGTTTCGATTGATTCGTTCCAAGAAGCGTTGCGCACACGTGCTTTTACCCCGGAGCTCTTAATTTACGTAGCGTAATTTCGCGAGTCTTTCGATACGCGCGATACATGCGAAATCATACCCAATTGCATCGTTTTCCGCATCGAAAGATGTACGACAGCGCGCTTGTTTCGTGAGGATGAACGATTATTCACCACGTATCTCGATATTACGACTACTGGAATGCGCGTTAGATATATAAACTCAATGATTTTTTCCCATCATCTTCTTCTCATTTTTAGAGGACCTCTGGATTTAAAAAAACTAAACCCTTGTTTTCCGTCCGACAACCTACTGTTCATCAAAACCTATCCGATACCTCCCGTTTACCTAGAATTTTGGCACAAAGGAAGATCTAGCTTGTGAAAAACTTACTTTTGCAATTTTTCACTTATCAAGATTTTTTTTCAATTGTCAAATTGTCACTATTTTAATAATAATAATAAAGTACACAATAATAGAACTATTATTCTTTCATAGCGCGTGTCCTTCTCGCACTTGAAAAAAAAACCATTTTTTTTTACAAAACAATCGTTCGAAGTGACCATTGAACGAATCGGACGAGCGACAACTTTATTTTTCATTTCGTACCATAATTGCACGTTTCATTTTTTCATTACCAGTGCCAAGTGCATAAATCCCATTGCAAATACATGTCGTACGATCCACGAAGGCAGAATATCTACGTAGGTTGAAGAAAATACAAACGAACAAACATAGAGAATTGAAAAATGAAAATAAAAAAAATTAAAAAAAAAATTAAAAATCGTAGAGATGTTTTATCACGAAGCTCGAGGCTGAGGCTCGAGGTTCGTTTGTAGTGAGCTTGCAACGACCGTCATTATCACGTCGTCGATGAATCGATGGGTTATCGATCCCGCAGAGTTTATTCCCGCGAGAAAACAGCGTGGGTGATCCCTCGCGGACGGTCGCGCGCTTTGTAACCAGGAAATTAAATGTAAACGCTCCGATATGAGCGTGGGAGGAGGGGTTAGGTGAATCGAGGGAGGAGAAGGGGGAGGGGGATGAAGAACGAAGAGACTCGAGAGGTATGTGATTTGTGTGGAAGGCGTGGGCGTGAGGACCGAGCCTCACCCGCGTGGAATCGTTTCGTGATCGTTCCGAGTCCCCTCGGAGCCAATGCAAATACGTTATGATCGCGAGATCGAAGATATCGATGGACCGAGTTCAGAGGGTCACTCGCGATCTCGATACCGAGCTAACCGCGCCGCCAACGCATTGCCCCGAAGCCCGTACTAGACTAATGTCCGAGTTACGTGAAAGAATGTGTTCTCGGGGTCTCAAACGTCGACAGACTGATGAAAACTTGGTTCTTGCGTTTACTCGTCGTTGGTCCAAATTTATCTCGTGATATTTTGATCATCGTTTACGACAATCTCACCGAAATTTCGAAAAATCTCAATCTCTCGGAAACCTTTGGACCGATTCCATCGTCTCTTCTTCCATTCGACAGCTTTTAATGATACTTTAGTTATGAAACTATTCGCGAATTAAATGGTCTTTGATTTCTTTTTTAATAGAAGATGATTTAATGAGATATCGAGGTTTTTCAAATTTTGCTTTTTTCATGTTCAACTTTTTTTTTATCGGAGTGAATATTGAATTCGAACCAAATAAACTAGAGCACATCTTGAAGGGACTATCAAAGAACGTATGAGAATTTTTCCAAGTCAAAAAAATCCAATTGGTCATCAGCAGCAAGATTTTTTGTGATCTGGATTGAAATGAGCCCTGTAAGCCAGCTGATGTATTGTTATAAATTATAGTAATTGTATACTCACGTATTCAGGTTTGAGCTTCTTGTCGTTACCGCGAACCACGAGTTTCTCCAATTTATCGAGATGAATACCGAGAAATTCAACGTCCTTGAGTCTCAACTCCTCGCTGATTATCTCGAGATCGCGAACCGGATTGACCTCGCCCTCTATGTGAGTCACGTCGTCGTCCTCGAAAGCTCCTGATCACGGCAGAACGAAATGTTGCAAAAATACATTGAAAAAAAAAAAACATCGATTTTATTAAAATCTAAAAAAAATCATTATTATTCAAATATAAAAAGTAAATTGAAATAAAAAAATAAATTTGTTGAAAAAAATAAATCTTTTAGGTAAAAAAAATCCCACAGCAACAAATTTTATTCACTGCTGTTGACTATTGTGTCCGTCGCGCGTATCCTTGGGTTGAATTATTAATAAAATGATTAATGGTCCATCGTTGCATTTTCTCGAGGCTCGCGATGGCAAAATGGCGATTAAAGTGTCGATAGAGCGAAGAACGGGGGTAAAAAATATCACGCGAGAAAAAAGGGTAATGGCGGAATAATAATAACGTCCGGTGTGCTGTACGAAGCAACGTGGAACGTTAAAAACAAAACAAAAAAAAAAATATATATATATATGCTGATAGGTCGTACTCAATTGTAATAACTAACGAATCACCGGTCTGCCGTATGCGCACGTATGCGGCAGGGGGGGGGGAGAAACTCACGAGAGCTTGCAACGCAAGCAAAATACGCTCTGCATGTTTAAATTACAAGCGACACGCGAGCGTAACCGGCATGTTTAAACCATTTGCTCGACATTTGTTAGTCACTAGTCGAGTACTCGGCAACTGGTAGATTATTATTATTTTTTTTCTTTCATTTCCTTTCATCTTTTTTTCATGGGCTGACGATTTATGAAAAATGTCCTTAGCCAGACTTCTCGAAATCCAGTACTACGACAAATTTTTTCTGAGGAGATTTTCAAGGGCTTTTTATGATTTTATCGAAGACTAAGAATAACGATTTTTTGAAAATATTGAATCAAATGTTTTCTATTTTATTTTATTTTAATTTTCTTGGTGATACGTATGAAATCATAATATTATCACTGCATTGCCGGTATGAAATTTTTTATGTACAATTGAATAGAATTATTTTTTCTATTTTTCATCGTTGAATTTGTGTCATCTTCGATGACTCGGTGTTCGGCCAATGGACAAAACGATTAGAGACGAAAAAAAAAAATTGAATAATTTGAGTTTTACGTACTGCACAGGTGGAAAATGGCATCGCACGCGCTGATGTGAGACAAAAAAGCGTTTCCCAGACCCTGACCCTCGGCCGCGCCTTTCACCAAACCAGCTATGTCGACGACGTTCAAAAATGCTGGAACCTTGCTGCAATCAAATAATTTTCAAAGAATGAAACATAAAGATATTCAATCCTCCAGGTGTGTTTACACAGACCCTTCATGGTAACAAACCAACATTTTCGGTAAAATATATCTTGAAAATTCAGAGCTAGCTTAACGAGGGCTTCGAATCGTTATGGAAAACTACATTTATAATAAATCACTAAAAAAAACTTATTGGAACGTATAATATAATTCCTGAGAAGTGTGTTTCAACATTTTATAAGATTTTTCGAATGCTTTCTACACTAAAAAAAAAAGAAAGAAAATTAAAAAATAAATAAAAATTAAAGAGACCGACAATATTTTTTCGAGTCGGTGTTTCGAGTGTTCCCAAAAAGGGAGTATGCAGACTTAGGATTGAAAAACGTATATTATTCTCGTACGTTCGTAAAAATGTTGAATTCCGTTAAAATTAAGCTCTATGGGACAGATCAATGAAGCTAACGAATAACGAAAGAATGATTAATTTTTCTTTGCAAGTTTTCGAACGGTTTAATGGATTTTCCGGTGGTATCGCAAGTGGGGAAAGGGCTTTTGAAAGGGGATCAAAGGGCCGGAATAGTTGATGTGTGCAGCGTGGGGGAGCAAACGGGAGGGGGGGGAGGCGAGGGGGATGATGCGCGATCGTCGCCTCCCGCGCGAATGGCAGCAAAGGGAGAAAAGCCCATCCCCGCCGTGTGACAATGCGTTTAAATGCTAATACCGGCCTCATTAAACAATTAGTCTTTGAAGAGAGAGAGAGGCGTCGGTGGAAGTAGCGACGGGCAGGGCGCGGCAAGCGAAAGGTCGTGGGTACAGATTAACTGGCTTTTATTACGGACCGCTGAATTCCGCACGACACGTGGCCCGATCCAGAGTACTCACACACACACACACGTGCACATGTGAATCTATATTGCAAAATAAATTACCCCGAAATTTTATGCACCCGAGTGTTACAATTAAATACAATTAATTCACCGTTGAATAGTTGAGCTTTGAAAAAGAATAATAATGATGATGATAATAATAATAATGACAACCTCAATGATAATAAATTTCAGAAACAGTGTGCTTGAATTTATAAACAATCAAACTATTGCCGTTTTAGAGATACTGCGATGAATGATACAGAAATAAAAAATATTTGAAGCCACTTTCGGTTGGTCGATTTTAAAAGGCTTTCCCAGTCCCTTCATGAAAAATGTTAGGTCTCTAACTATTGCGGTTTTAGATATATTGTGATGGATGAGTCAGTGGTTTATTAATTTGGCTTATGAATTGTATATATATTTATGTATAAAAAATATATTTTGTTTTTGTTAATTCCTCTTGGTTCATCAAACCATCGACTAACAATGTGGCAAGCAAAATTGAATACATCTAATGACAAAAAAGCATGATTAGTCGGTTATTTCTTTAATTCCTTTTTTTTCTCTTGTGAATTTTTACTTTTTTTAGGGAAACGAAGTGTGGTTTATCGAACGGCAGAGAGAAACGAATTTGTCGAGTCGTCATCGGTGCTCGGTGGGTATTTGTGTGTGGGTGTGTGTGTCACTTCTGTGGTGGGTTTTGCGACGTTGAATCGGCGTTACAGATCGTGAATCTGCATTGCAGATCACGTAGTACGAGAAAACGTGCCACGACGACCGGCCTTCGGAGAATAAAGGCCAAAGACGTATGTAAATTACGCTCGCCAGTTATTCCGAATCGTTTCTCCGAGCGGGGAGGACGTTAGGGGGGGGGGAGGATTCGTCGCGGAAGGGTGACAGAAGGCAAGAGACAGCCCCGTTAATATCGTAATGTATTCTCGACGCATAGCCATCGTTCCATACATATATATATATATATATATGGATATATATATAATATATATTTGTATATGTACAGAGACGGGTACAAGTGTATCCGCGTTATGCGGATTCCGAACTGGAAAAAGGAATAATATTCGATCGAGTGAGTGCTCACCTAACCGGCTTGAAGTACTCGCACAGATAATCAAACCTCGCGTCTGGAACCGGTACTCGACGTGCTTGAACAAAAAAACAAAGAATTGGGTCAGAGTGTGTACATAGCTTAAAAAACAATTCAGACTTTAATTTTGACAATTCGTGTAGAATTCAATTTTTGGTAAAATAATAATTTTGTGGAAATGAAAATAATATTTGGAATAATTTCGCGGATAGAAATATTGAATTATTTTTTTATTTGCAGTTGAATCGTTTGCGTAATTAATCATTGCAACGTGAAAATTTATAATTTTCTTGCATATTTTTTGTTTCTGAATGTTTGATTATGTTTCGTTGTTTTTATTTATATTTAAATCGTTTGCATAATTAATTATTGCAGGATGAAAAATTATAATTTATTTTATATTTCACGTTTTTGAATATTTGATTATAAATATATATTTTTTGTAAATCAAGTTTACAATAATTTTTCGTACTCAATTATCGCAACGTAAGGATTAATCATTTTTTTCATATTCTCCGTCGCAATTTCAACGATTCGACGACGCGCGTCCATGTGTTTTTTAATTTTTTCATAATATTCGATATCGTCGTTGTGCGAATGAACGTTGAAAATTTTCAGACATGTCGCGATGTAGATGGAAGCCGAGACGTTTGGCGTGAGTCCAGGATATTTCGGTCTTGTCGCACATGCTTCGGTCACGGATTTCACCAAAGCGTCGGCGACAGTGCGCGCGAGAAAATCCAGAATCGGCAAATCTTTCAATTCCACGACGGACGAATTTTCACGATGTTCGATATTGATTTCGGCGTAGATGTGAGGTCGCGAACAAAATTTTTCCCGACAATCCGTGGAACAGAAGAAATATAAATTATTTTTATAGACAACACCGAGATTACGTTGACCAGGTACAATTTTATGATCCGGCAACGAATCGGCATAGGTGACGATGCAATTGCCAGATTTTTCGAGTCTCTCGGTCCATCGAGACTCCGTCAAATCGATTTCTTCGTCCAAGATCTGCGGAAGCTCGGTCAGCAAGGTTGACGAATTTTCCGGTGGCAAACAAGCGTGCGGATTTTTCATGAAAATCGTCAGATGCTCGCGACAGATCCAATAAAAATATTGACGAAATTGCACGATGCCTTCGGGATCCGCCGGTGAACCGGAATGTCTGATGGAATCGTCGTAACGCAAACAAGCCGGACAATAAGATTTATACAAACTCTGACGTTCGGCAAATTCGCCAGGCGAGACGCACAAATTCCGCAATCGATGAACTTTATCGTAATCGCACTGGCGAAAGTAAAGTTTTATTTCGGCGAACTTGAAACAAAATTGACGATCAGCTTGACGCCAAACCGACCATTTGCTAGCCGTGGCATCGATGTTCACAATGTTCTTGCCCAATCGTTTCAACCAATCCAGATAAATCCTCGAAACTGCGTTCCAATTGTCCCAACGTTTGGATATCAAGCTGGGAAAATAATCAGTTGGATTTGTATCGTTGCCACCGATCGTCGATGAATCGAGACAAAAGTTTTTGTCAGCTTGGAGATTGATGAAGATGGTCGGTTGGATGTTCAAAGCTTCGAGCTCCTCAGCCTCTTCGTTGTTGCATGGAAATCCATCGAAAACGTATCCTTGGGTGCAAGACGTGGGTTCCATGATGAACAATTCAACAGCACGTGCTGCCAATCGATGGTCAACTTCTCCTCCCGATTGAAGAATTCTTTCGATCTCACTGCCAATCGCCGTCCACGAATAATTCGTTCTGGTCCAACGTACCGAATCGTCACGGGTTACGACTCGCAAACCGTAAGCTCTGGCGAATCTCTGGGCTATCGTCGATCTGCCGGATTTCGGTGGTCCTATTATCGACAGCTTGGCCGGTATCGAAGGATCGCACGAGTCTCCTCGAAGATACTTCAACGGATCGTTGACGAACAGTTTCAACGAATCGTCGCCGGCGATGAAATAAACGTAATTGCGATGCAATACCGTGCGTATTTTGTCGAGGTCGTCCATTGGCAAGTACAGTTGAATGGGAATTTTTTTTTCGTACGTTTGGACGGGACAGGAACGACCGAACGAGCTTAAGAAATAGTATCCGGATTCTATCAAATTCTCCGCTGTTTCGGGATCGATGGTGTACGTTCTCTCGAATAACGATGAGGTTCGAGAAATCAGCGGTTTGATGATCTTTCGTAATCTCGATAGTATCGTTGATGTGGTCCTTTCGCTGGAAACTTTTATCCAAGGTATGGATTCTTCTTCCATTCTTGCACGTGCATCGACGAGCCGTTGGACAGTTTTGTTGTAGGACTCTTCGATTTTTTGCAATATTGTGGCTTTCGCTTCTTCGGGATCGTTGGAATACTCGGAGAAATCACGTTCTGTATCGCTTTGTCTTTCCTCTTCGATTTCGTCTTCATCTGCCTCTTCCTCTTCGTTTTCGTCTTCATCTGCCTCTTCCTCTTCGTTTTCGTCTTCATCTGCCTCCTCCTCTTCGTTTTCGTCTTTATCTGCCTTTTTTGATTCTTCATCTTCTTTATCTTCTTCGTCTTTGTCTGCCTCGACCTTCTCTTTCACAAAAGACCTCATAAGATCCGGAAGCAACCGCGCCTGCGCAGTTTTCAAACTACATTCCAATTCAATCACCAATTCAGGCACCGCACAATTTTTCAACGCAACTTCCACGTCTTCCAAACAATTGGGAAATGAATCGAACACCACAGCAGACGCGTCGTGAGGAGGGTTGAAAAAATTCGAAAAACATTCTTCGAATATTTTTTGAGGCAAAGTCGCGCCTTCCATTTTGTATTTTTGTAAAAAAGCGAGAATGGTGTTTTTATCGGAGTTGTATTTTTCGTCCATCAAATTAGTCGGCAGATCTGTGAATTCCAATTGTTCTCCTTCATTTTTATCGTCGTCGGTTATTCGTCGATTACGTTTGTACAGGTTCAAAAGTTCGACGAAATTAACGTGTTTCATGGTGAATTCGTCGGTTAACAATTTTGTGAGAGTGGTTTTTCCACTTCCGGAAGGTCCGACGATGCATATTCGTGCTTGTGGCGGTTTTGTCATTGGCTGTTTGAAGGGCACGTGGAAGGCTTCGGGATTTTGGAGAAAATCGTGCAATGCGTGGGAGGTTGAGCAGAGATACATCTTGTTGTGGTAGGAGACAGCGTGTTCGTCCTTTCCTCGCCACAGGACTCCGTTTCGAGCCAAAGCGACGGGACAATAAATTCCCGTGTCGCCGAGCTGGCGATTGTCCTTTTCCATAAGCTTGATCCTCGATTCGTCGGACTCCTCGTTCTCCTCATCCTCATCTTCATCCTCATCTATGTCAACAACCGATTTGACAATATCTGCGTATTCTCTTTGTCGTTCTTTTTCGGTCATTATTTTTGCTGGAACACGAAACGGTTCGTTCATGTGCTTCGTTACAATTTCATACACATTTCCAGTTTTACCAATATCACAGACAAACGCATGTTTATCCAATTTTTCGAGAGTTTCATTAAAAATTTTCCAATTTGATTCAAAATGTTGAATTTCAGTTATGTAACTTTCGACATTTGTGGTTAAGAGTGTGTCGTTTGGATCTTCGTCGTGAATATTATTTTCATGGGTTTCCAATGATTCGTCGTTGGGATTGTGCTGTTTCCATTTTTCGATCAATCTTTCGTAGGGACTTTTTTCGATAATGAGAATCAGTTGTTCGATCTCCACGCCTGCTTCCTCGACGATTCTCCAGAGCTCCGGATCCGGATTCATGCCATCGATGATCCATTCGGATTCTCTCGTCAAATCACCGTCCACAGTCACGTCCGGCATCATTTTTATTCTCGAGATCAACAATCCGGCTATCTCCGAACTCGTTATCGCAATATTTTCCGATCGCAAGTGTCTCACTTCGTTCTCCGAAATTTGGGCGACCTCCGGATCGTGTTCGGTCAATTCGCGAATCGACGATTCTTCGAAACGAAGATTTTCCGGTGCGTATCGAAGAAGAAAGGTTGAGTCTCGTTTAACACGTTTCAACGATTCAACATTTTTTACGATAGAATCCAAACCACGTTCTTCAAGCTTCTGAAGAACGATTTCGAATTCCGGAGTTTTCGCAATTTCGTCGTCAAGATTGTCATAATTCGATTGACAAATGTGATCGAGGTCATCGAAAATTTGTTTCACGTCGGTCATCCAAAAATTCAAAGCTTCGAGTCTCTCGAGTTCCCGTTTCTGTCTCTCGGACTCCAATTTATTTCTCAAATTTCCAATAACACGATCACGAGCTTCTCGCACGGCAATCGCAACATTCGTGTCTATTCGATCGTCAATTATTTGTTTTTCCAATTGACGAACATCCACGACTTGTGCCTGAAAATCTCGTGCCAAAGCATCGCACAATTCGGATTTTCCACAATATCTTGGTCCGAAAATGGCAATTTTGCAAACGGGTTTGGGTCTCAATGGCAAAATGAACGGTCGTGGATTATCCAAAAACATTTTCATCGTTTCCGCGGATGAGAGAAAAAATATTGTATTCATGAAACGCACGGCGTGTTCCGTTTGACCGACGATCGTGCGTCCTTGAGCAAGTTCCACCGGACAATTGAATTTCCAATTGGACAGACACCAACGAAATCTCGAAGAAATTGTTGATTTTTTTGACAATTCTTCGAACATTCGTTCGTTAATTTTTACGTCGGTTGAATCGTCTTCGGCCGTTTGACTTTCAAACGATTCTTCATCGTCTTCGTCCTCCGGAGAATCATCCCATTCTGTCCCACGAACCATCGCGATCGGAAGAATCGCTCGCGACAATGGCAGACTACGCAATTTCGTGTTGATAGTTTGAAACATTTGAGCGATCATCGTACGACCGTCCACTCTTATCACATTTTGTGGATTGTGTTTCAAAACCCAACGATCGATAATTGGCAAAGCGTGACGTTGGTAAATTTCACACTTGATCTTCAATCTGTCCTTCATTGCTTTTCGGTCATTCGAAAAAGAAGATTCCAATCGTTCATCGTTCGATTTATCGTTATACGTTTTAACGTGATTCGCGTCGAAGGATTCACCGACAAATGTGTTTGATGTAAAATTTTCATGACGACGATCGATATCGTCATCCGGACAAATCATGTAAATGATGATCATCGGCCGGATGGGCCATTTGTTGAAAATCATGTCGATCTGATCGGGCACGTAATTTTCATACCTTTCATAATGCCGAGCTTTTCCATGAGTTTGCTCGTCGAACGGATTGATGCGCACGCGCGTGTCCGCCATTTTGTTGCCCGGACGCAGAGCGTCATCGACGACCGCACGTTGCAGCAAATTTGGATGAGCGACCATACGATTTTTCGGTGGTTCGAAAATGGACGAAGAATCGGAATTCGTGGATCTTCCAAAATTTTGCAATAAATCAAAACGATTGTTTCTGTCAAGATTTTTTTTTGGGTTCAATAAGGAAGTTAAATTCGACGTTGTTTCGGTGCTGTCGACACTCGACGTGCTTCGACTGGACGAACGATCGGATTTCCGTTCCACTTGACAACCACTGGTTTCCGTGCAACAATTTTCCAATCGTTCATCGGGACAAGTCGTCGATTCGAGATCAGGATTTTCGGGAATCAATGGCAATCCTTCGACTATGTAACCTCTGTGTATCACGTCTCTTCTTCCAATTCTACTTTCCACCAAATTCATCATCACATTTGGTCCCACGGTTTCGCCATTTTGCAGAATCTCTTCGAGCCACCTGCCCTTGTCGGTCTTGTTCGCAATTTCCTCGGTGACGAGCAATTCCGGTGATACCAACACGCAATTCCACCATTCCGCAATGAGTTTGGCCAAATTTTGGCTATCCAAATTTGGTTTGCCGAATATGGCGAAGCTCACGGGATCGGTACGGAGATATTTTTCTCGGGCTCCGTTATCTTCGTAAGGATCGCGAATTATGAAGGGATCCAACGGTGGATCGAAGTGAGGGCGAGGAGGTCCTTCTTCGTCGTTACTCTTGTTCTCGTCGTTGGCAAATTTGTACAATCTTTCCAGAGGATCGATGTCCTCGGTGTAGGCGTAATACATGTTCGCCCGGGGACACCACATCGACAAGGGTTCGGGCCATGGAGATTCAGGTTTTTCATAACCTTCGAATTTAACCTCGAATTTCGAAACCTTTTCCGAGCCACGATCATTATTCGATGTTTCACGTTTTTTTTCGATCTCACGTAAATTTTCAACCGACATTTTCACAACTTTCAAAGTCAATTATTATTTTATTTTACAAAATTATTTTTTACATACTAACAGGACATGTTTTTGTTATAATTGAGCCAGTCAGTCGGATCAAAAATGAATGATAATTCGTGAAATTGCAACGGATGGATTTTGTCGATAAATTCACACGAGTTCGAAACTTTTGTTTCGTTACGAATATTCAGACGAATCGTAAAAGATGATAAAACGATGATGATCTTGACGATGAAATGAAAAATGATGGAAATAAAAAATATTGAAATATACTTATTTTCATTGGGATCGATGGTGCAGAATGGAAAATTTTCCGCCGCCGCTTGGCTCTTGGTGAGAACGTTGAAGAAGGTCGATTTTCCGACGTTCGGTATGCCGACGATACCGACTTTCAGATTGGTACCCACTCGCCCGATGAGGGGCTTGCGTTCGGGTTCTTCGACCTTCTTGGGCGGCATCCTGAAAAAAAAAATAATGCATTATTATTCTGAACTAACGCAATAAGCAAAGTGCGTCCCTCGACTAAATGCAATTCTAACGTAAATCTGAATGATCAAATCGATGGCCATTCAATTTCCATCTCTCTATGATTTTCATTCATTATTTCTATGAAATGTATTCCCCATTCGTTAATTCGTCAACGTTAAAGAATGTTCAGTCTCAAAATGGACTCTTCTGCAGTTTGACTATTTTCGTTTTCGCGACTGAAATTTTTACCCCAATTTCCAAACTTGAATCCGATTCACAATCGACCGCAAACGTTGACCACGGTATAACGAACTTCGTTTTTTTTTCGATTTTATTTACCGTATTTCTCCGTTTGGGCTCGGGAAATAAATACAGGGACGTTGATTAAGGGTTGCTAATTGCATGGCGATGCAAGCCCAGTGCGATTTTAAACGAGTTTCGATTCCCCGGAACGCGGTAACCGCGCGAATTGTGGGGTAGACTCGAATGAAACGCGACCGTAGGAGATCCTTTTATCATTACTCCCAATTGGCAAAATCGTTTCTACGGTCTAGCTGCGGAAATTCACGGCGGGGTACTTTCTCCCCTTTGGGGGGGGGGGGGGGGGGACAGAAGCTCGCTTTCATGGGTGTGCCCATTGTGTATCGGTAACGGTCCAACGTGCATACGACTGAACATTCTATTCTCCACTTATATTAATTGTGTCATCACCAAAAGTTCGCCATTTTAACTGCGAATATTTTGTGTTTTACAATTTAAAAAAAAAGTTAACAACTCTCTTTATAAAAAAAAACATCAAACCCGACGAAAAAAAATTAAATTCTTGTTTATTGTAAACCAAAAAATATATCCATTCAAAATGACCTCAATAAGACGAAAAAATGTCTAAAGGTCAAAATAGAAAATCTACTTGAAATCAAACACACACACACGAAATTCATAACCAACAAATGCACGAAAAAATGTTTTTTTTTATATCATCCATATTTGCATGTAATATTTTTTTCATCTATGACGATGGAAAATATGCTTCTGGGGTTTGTCGGACGTCGGTATCATCGTGGCGGAAATGAAAATGATCGGTGTCCCGAGGCGGTGACACGCCCCCCGCGTGGGGCCCCTCTTTCTGCCCATAATCCCCGGAGTCTGCCGTGGTCTCCGATGTACCGCGGGGTAGACAAAATACCGAGGAAGATGGAATATCATGAGCGAAAAATAAAAAACAAAAAATAATAATAAAAACATTGGCGCAGCGTGGTTCACCTATACACGTAAAATGGCCTCCGGGTACGTTTGCGGGGTCCGCACTCTCGCTCTCTCTCTCTCTCTCTCTAGCGACGCCAAAGCATCGCTCGAGTGCGCTCGCGGTGACTAATTATATTAATGCGGCTACGGCATCAACCGATTGCAGTGTTTACGACGGGAGATTGGACCGCCGCGCGTTGTACACGGTGCGGTACGCAGGGAGCGCTTTTATCGTGAGGCATGCGGGACGACGACGACAGGGGGGCCCGAAGAGGACGAAGTAAAAAAAAAAGATGGAAGCATCGCGAGGCAGCGGCAGCGTTTTCGAGACGAGAGACGACAAGGAGACGGAAAAATGTAAGAAGAGGAGATATCGCGGTTGGGACATCTTTCTATCTCCGTACATCGTCTTGGTTTATTTTGAGGGGTGGGGGTGGGGGGTGCTGGCCGGGAGCGGAAAGACGTTGACGACCGTAAGGAGAGAAGAGTAGTTCGAAGACTGCATCAGCCACTGCCGTCACCGCAGCGCGTGGTGCTCACCAAATGGATGGTATATATATATAAACATCTATATATGTATATATATGTACGGGGGAGGAATATGGCGGGCAAGGGCCCCCGATTACTGGGCACCACGACCGCGAATCACCGGCATCACGCCGAGAATCCGCAACCGCGCCTCAGGCCGCCAATCCGTCGGCGTTCACTCCTCAACGTCGATTCTCTTCCCTTCCGCCCTCTCGAACGATTTTTCGTTCTTCCACCATCATTCGCGAAAGCTTCTTCACCTTCGTCTCTCGCGAATTGTAATCGGTTTAACGGTGATGCGAAACCTTACGATCTTTGTCGTGGGTGCGAGGGAGATGGGGCTATCGGCGCGCACTGCGGGAGCGAGAGACACATGACTGGCGACGCGAACTGCGGAGCGAGAGAGACATGGCTACCGGCGCTAACCGCGGAGCGAGAGAGACAGCGTCATTGGCTCTTGACGCGGGGCGAGAGAGAACGAGCGAGAAAGGTTTCGCGGTGTCTCAACTGGCGATGTGACAACCCAGCGAGCCTACGCGAGTTCGAGAGAGACAGCGCCATCGGCGTTTGCCGCAGTGCGAGAGAGATCACGAGCGATGCGTGTGGCACATCACGTCGGTTCGGAGGAGATTTCGGCGCGTTTTTTACGGTCAAAAGCAGTAACGTTGTTGTATTTTTCAACGAGATCGCGCTACGACCAACGAAAAGGGGAGGGGAGTGTTTACAATTTGCAACAATGGCCGCCGTTCACGTGAGGGAGAGCCATTCGTGACGCGCCCCTGTCACAGGTATGACCAGAGCTTTTAGTTTGCGAGTAAATTATTATTTTTCATCAATGAGGTTATTTTTTTATACTTATTATCAGTGGAGACTGATTGATTATTTGTTTTCTATTCGCATTGTGAATGATGCGAATGTAATCATTAATAGAAAATGGCGAAAAATTGATGTTTCGTACTATTTGAAAATTTCGAATACAAAAAGGATAGTCAGGAGATACTTTTCCGAATGCTGGAGCAATGGCAATGGCAGTAAAAAATCGGTGATGTACATATAACATTAATACATATAATGTGTAACATATATTTTAGCATACATATGAAGTTTAGAATCAATCATTGCAGTTAGAAAATTATTTACATCTGAATCTATAACATTTTTATTTTTCTAATGAAATTGAATTGAAAAATATTTTCTTCGTGGTTTGTTTTCAAATTATATTTGTGTGTTATAAAAACTATTATATTGGGAGTATGGAAAATTCGTGAAAACGGACCTATCGGTGTTTATTAATTTTCCAAAAACGATTAAACTAAACGGAATTTTGAATTTTCATTATTAATTGAAAAATAAGTAGAAAACAAAACCACCATCGTGTAACGTGAGATTTTATCGAGGGACAATAGCACGAATGTGAAAAATCCGGAGATGTCCTCTATGCGACGAGTCTCCGCTGTGCGCCGCGGCCACGCCCCGTAGCGGCTGATTCTCGAACTACAATCAATCTGTCGCGCTGCACAGACTCGGCCTTTCCGTAACATAACCTCCGCGATGTTCGATGCACTTTCTCAAATTGTCGATGAAATTATTAAAAAAAACGTCTCACACAAAACGAACCGCAGTCAATTGTTTCCGACGATTTTTTCCAACTTTCAAAATTATTTCCATGCCTCGAAACAACGCGAAATACCACACCGAACATGCATACGCTCACAACGAGTATAATTTTGTATCCACATTGTTTCCCACGATCGAAAACAAATTTTATCGTCAAAATTTTGAATATTAATTATAAAATTTAATTACCTGCTGATTTAATCCTCGATAACCGGCTTCGAATAACGTACACTCGATGAATTATCACGCACAACGTGTCGACCGTACTACACCAGGTTAGAGACCACGGCAAGGCAGCTGAAATGACGTCACTGTCGCTGATCGACCTCCCGCTTGGCGTCAGACATCTGTCTTGCCGACGGTGCGACCCCAAAAATTGCAGCTTTCTTCAGCCATCGTCGTCGTCGTCATCGTTCCGCTTCGAAGGCCCAACGTTGAATGGTTACCACGTAAAATTCGCTTCGATGGTAAAACAGTTTACGTATTGCACTCTGTATGATTTCTATTCATACAAGATGCATTACATGAGCTGCAGTATTTGTTCAATATCTCCATTCGATATCAAGAAATCATTTATACTAAGTGTTGCAATAATTTAATACTCAAATAATAATTCGTATTGTTTCTTGTGATACGCAAATTAATTATTTTTTTCTAATCTATCTCATTATATATTGGAATTTTTTAAATTTGATATTTACTAGTAGCAGTAATTGTAGCTTATTGACAATACAGTGGACATTAAGAAAAAAAAAATATAACAAAACCTTCAGGTTATAATTTAGCAATATATTGCCACATTCTAAATATTTTAATCACCCGAATATAAAAAAATTTGTAACGATAAAAAAAAAAACAACAATTCAATACCGCTGAACATGCAACATAAATTAAACTATTAAAATGAGTAACTTTCAAGTCTTTTTATAACAGATTCGTTCCAAGCTGGTCATGAAAGTTCATTAGCACGGATTAACGCAATTCTCATTAACCCAAAGATTTTTATCTACTTTTATTCAATCTTTTAATTATCATACGAATTAAATATGAACATGAAAATGATAATTCCGTAAACCACGAACGAATGACAACGGTACTCCCACATCACCCATAAACTCGGTGTTCTGTCGTGCCCGGAGGCAGTAGCGATTATAAACCGGTGCGACAGCTGTGTCAAAGCGTTTAGCAAAATGACAGCGAGACTTTGAGTTTATGAAGTGTCGTTGGACATTATTGCACTGAAATCAGCGCGTAAATCGAACCGCATCGTAGCTGCGAGGGACGGAAAACACGACATCGATGCCTCCAACGATAAACCCACCCACACCCCCCCCCCCCTCGGTTGCATACGACAATTACACATTAATGCCTTATCGCATCGACAAGATGTTTTTCGATCTGCTAGTTCAATTTATTCATAACTAATTCACGTAACGACGCTTTATGTTCAAAGATTAAAAACAAAATAATAATAAAAAGAAGAGAATAAAATAATTCACCGGGATTTTTCAAAATCTCATAAGGCCCTAGTAGCAAAATACCGGGAACGGCGTTTCGAGCCTCGAATAATGTTGATTCCGAGAAAAATTTACGAAATTACTTCACCGGACGGTCAATCCGGAACAGAAAAAACCCATCAAAACCGGGTTGATTGCGACCCGTTCATGGAAACCATAAACACGCACTATCCCGCCTGAAATCAAGGTACCACCCGTTAGATCGTCCAGATGTACATGACGATATGTACGAACCTTGCGTGTGCCTCATGCATTTACCACTACTGCGATGGAAAAAAAAAAAAACACTTCGTGCGAGAGTTTTTGTTCGTGCGAAAATGCGAAAGTAAAATGAAATAAAAATCGCGCGACCGATAGGCGTTTGGAATTATCAGTACACGTTGGAAACATTGTTTTTCGCAGGATTATGCGTTCTTAATTTTAGTCGGTCTGTTAAATGATCGTCTTGAATTTTGACCACCACCGGGATGTGACCAAACCTGTAAGATAATTTTTCCATGACACTGAAAGTTTTTGGATTAGAAAAAAAAAATCTTAACATTACTCGTCTCGTAATTCGACACAATTGAAGAAGATTATTTTTTCATCATATGCGTTTCGTTAATTTATTTTTCTAAAATTATAATTGATGGCGAAATTCCGCCACGTTTCTTTTTAATGATAATTATTTATATTTATCAATAGTTTGAATAGTTTTAGAACTATTCTATTTTTTTTCCCGTGTAGGTTCGGGATGAGTCACCCATCGATCAAATGCATTATATCCGGTATAATTTGAAGAAATGTTTCAGCACCGTATCTGGCCACGATTATCCGCGACTCCGATTCTAAGTGTATGCAGGTGTGTGTGTGTGTCTGTGTGTATTAGCTATAGAGTTGTTCACAAGTTAAGATGCGCCGCGGCGCACCGTTGAGAGCTCATAATTCGTGGGATAATGTTAAAATTGCCGTGGAATGAAATAAGAGAATGGGGAAGAATGTCTGTGATGGCGTCGGCGCCGCGCGTTATAGTGGCGAAAAGTATTCAAAAGGGTTTCAGGATCGCGATAGCCGACCCCCACCACCTATCCCCGGTCTGCTGTGTTTTCGCTCGACGCGAATTATAGATTTATCGTGGGAAACCCCATGGGAATCAGAACGCCAAAATAAAAAATAGAAAAAAAAAACAAATCAACGAAAAAAAACATTTCTCATCCAATAACCCATTAAATTCCAATCAAAACAATTTCAATAATTCGCAATCAAATCGAATGTCATTAAAAAAAAAACTTTACCAACACAATTGCCACACGGACATTGTTAAAATTCGTTTCGACGAATGAAGAAGACAAAAAAAAATATTGAAAAAATAATAATAAATAAAAAATAAAAAGTTTGAAACAAATTTTTAAATTTACCAACCACGCCCGTAGAATCACTTTCGGTCCGTTGCGAGGGTGAAAAAAAAAAAAAAAAAAAATAAGACGCGCGCCCGTACGAAGGATTCTGCGGTTGGTCAACGGCCGTCTAATGGCGCGCGCGATTCGTCCTTGCGGCATGTGATTATTTCAATTATTTTATTACGTACCGTACCAATCTTGGCCCATATAATACGTATAATCAGACGGTCTATTCTGTTGGCTACACGGAAAAAATGGTGGTGTAGACGGTCGCGCAACTGTCGTAGCGCAGGGACACTACGCTTCAAATGCTCCGACAGCTCGATTTTAGGCGATTCAGAGCCCCATAATTTTGTCAGCAACACCGTTGGGCAGTAGGAGCATAAAAAAAGAGCTGTGAATCGCTCAAACGGTCGAGCAAGGACGTTAAATCGTAGTCACCCGGGGCTTCGAGTGTGTGCGCACGCAGCATACGTTTTAGGGCTCCATCCTCACTTTCATTTTTTCCGTGTATACAGAGTGAGAGTGAAGTAGAGCTCGAATGATGCTCAAATCCCGTATATATGTATATATATATATATATGTATACATGATCCGAACTCGGTCGTTTTAACGATATTGTAATTTGGAGACCGCAAACCCTCTCTCTCTCTCTTTCTCCCTCTCTCTCGCTCTCTCTCTCTCTCTCCATTTCTCTCTTGCTTTCTCTCTCTCTATCTACACGTATACATTTCAAAGTGTATGGTATATTGTATACAGCGTGGAGCATCTTGCCAGCGTGATCTCTCGAAACGTTTCGGTTATCCGAGACCCTAACGATCATTTCCTCTATCGAAACGATATTACAGACCTCGCAATGGATCAAAGATTATAGACATTTCATGAGGATTGGATGTTCGACGAATTGACCGTCGTCCGTTAGTGGATTTCACTCCTCGATTCACTTTTCCCAAACGCAATGATCCACACATTGACACGACTATTATTATTATTCTATTTTTTTTTTTTTTTTTTTTTTTTTTTTTTTCATTTCAAAGAAGTTCAATAATATATTTTTTTCAAACTTGAACTTCGATTTTTTAAATCTTTGCACGTGCACAAATTTTATTATGCCACGATTAAAATTTACGTGCCATAATTATTGTCATACGTGCATTGCTTTTAATAATTTCACACCTTTTGCATCATGGTACCCCCATCCCGTCCCCTCCATTCGACCTTCGGATTTTCGAGCCTTCGCATGCATTTCAACGAGCTCTCGTAAATCGACACTCGAATATATATTCTCTTATCACGGAAAATAACCGAACGAAAACAAGCCGACTAAGTATAACCCTTTCATCGTTCTCCGTGAAGCTTCCCCCCTCCCCCCGTCCGACGCGCCCGGCCCGCCCCCATGAAAATTCAATGAACCAGCGCGAAGATTCCGTGTCGATCGTAACTGGCGCGAATTGCACTGTGAAACACACAAGTACCTACATCATGGACACCCATGTGTGTGTGTGTGTGTGTGTGTGTGGCGGGCAACATGATCCCACAGAATTTTCATAATAAAAAAAAAAATAATGTAAAATCGGTGTGTAACAGTGTAATATAATTTTCCATGGTATGCTACTCGAATGCCAGAGACCGCGTGTATGCCGTACTGGAATAATGGTACATCGGTTCCATTATGCGCTCGTAAACTGCAATGCTCTTCGGGGATCAGCCTCCTAGTTGGCGTCCATGTCTTGCTCTTCTTTTACGACTAAACGACTATTATAGGTCCAACGTTCGCCGCAACGAGACGCTGCGCGCGCTACTGCGCTCCCACTGTTCGCGTGCCCTTTCCTCGCGTGGACTTTTTTACTGCACTATCTGCACTAGGGCCCACCTTGTACAGCAAAGCTCCACATGACTATCCAATGTGCATTCATGCCCCCCCCCCTCCACAGGTCGGTTCCAAAGCACATCAAGTACGCATCTTTTCTCACTCGAGTTCGGTTGTAATCTCGTTGCGATTCCAAGTGCTTCTCTTATGTCTTATGTGAATCCATATTTGGCCATCCGGTCAAACGTTTTTTATGGCATTCAATTTATCGTTTCTCCACTTAAGTTTGTCCAATAAGAGAGAAAACTTTTGCCGTCTTTTACGAACGTATTATATGTATATGGATGGATACTTTTTTTTTTCAAGTTCATCTGTTTTAGATATATTTATAGGAATGTACTTGCGCGAGAAGGGCACTGAATAGGTTATGAATTATTGGTTTGTAGCGGGTTGACTATAAAATACATTGAAAATGTATAGAATTATGTGAAGATCGTTTGCTAAGTAGTCCTTTAGGCCCCTTGCTAAGTAGTTGTGGGTTGCATTGTTCGTGCGTCTTCAAAATTTTGAGGTTATGAGTATTGACGTAGGACGATCGGGTAAAATGAATCAAATTTTCATCCAACGCTTCATCAAATTTTCGTCCTACGCCAACGTTCATAACCTTAAAATTTCTAAACTGAAGTCTGAAAATGTACTGTGAGCTTTTATTAGAAGTGCCTTTCGCAAAATGTGCCATCTTGACCGACGCCACGAATTTCTAACCTCTTTCCCAGCGGAATCGCACCCAATCGGTTAACATCAGACATTACAACAGTGCTCTGGCTCGAGGACCGGAAAACATCGCCCCCCCCTCCCCACCTCCTGTCCGATAATGTCTCCGGCACGCAGTGAAACAATTAAGGTGTAACGTTTTGGCGCAAGAGAGAGAGAGAGAGAGTCGCTGTGCGAGAGCTGGAAAGAGAGGTTATGGTCGTAAACAACGCGGGCAAAGTAGCGGAACCTCCGCGCGAGTACAGAACAGTCCGCGACGAGGTGGGGAGGCCCAAGCCATGTCGAGGTTCCGCCCGTCAATTGTTAACAATTGTTACCAATCAAAGTAATACGTGTCATTAGACGTTACGTGGGTTACAGCGGACGGCAATGCACCGAAGCGCCTCTCGGTCCTGCTCACCGTATACGCGCGTACTACACACATCACACACATATATATATATTTATATACATATAAATATAAATATAAATGTATATACATATACATATACAAACAGGAACTGGTATGAAAACGTTCGTTTCGCTCTTGATTATAGCCGAGTTGGCGCAACGCTCATGTTAATTTTCACGGGTTAAATGTTGCCCATTTTGTCGTGCTCGCAAAAAAACCCGTCGTCAAACAACGTGTACGCGGTTAGGATTACAGGTGCATTCGAGTGCAATTCGAACCGTTCAATTTTCCCATAAACAAGTGTTTCACAAGAAAACAGCATGGGAATTACGAACGAATGGTATTTGAGAATAACTTCGTGAAACGACTTCTTTCGACGAGTGTTCGATAGTTGTACTTACAAATATCTATCATCTTCCTTTTATTCTCTTCCCCCTCCCCCCTTCCCCCTCACCTTATGGCCCCACACGGCCATTGTTTTTGTTTACTCACAATTATTGCCACCCGAATGATTGTACATCTGTAGGTAGGAACGTCATCATAATTTAGCAAATTCGTGTATTGATGGAGAAGTAATACCAAACAAAATGGCGTTTCGACGTTTGAAATTACAGTCGTGCGCGACGAACGCGTGCCCAACCGATATTTTTCGAGTCTTTGTTTTTTGGTTTTCAACCTATGCCTTACAATCATCGTGAAAAAAAAAACAAAAAAAGTATCATAGTTGTTACAAAAAAAATAAAAAAAACGAGTACTTAATAACAATAAGCAGAGTTACGAGAATCATAATTTCGAGTGATTCCCGGGGATTCTGGATAACGGGCAAAGAAGATGTGGAGATCGATGTGATTTTTTTTCATTTTTTATTTTTCTCTTCTTTAGATCATGGCGATGGAGTTCTCACCGCACGGAGGGGATGGAAAGAGACACAGCAAGCTCGAGCAAGACAGAGAGAGAGAGAAAAAAAGTTAGAGCGAGCCGGAGAGACGTATATCCGGTCGTGGGGCAAATTTTTCTGGTATTCAAATTTTTACGCCGTGACTGGAGGCAGAAAAACGAGTCGGGGTTTGGCCGGGCTGCTGCTCCACACTGCCCAATTACGTTCGACCGTAGGCCCCAGTCTTTCGCCCCGGCCTCGTTGCGATTAGCATACGGGGGGGCTTCTCTCTCGCGAGTGGGCAGAACATAACCCCGAACGCAGCCGTTTCTGCGCAAAGGAGACCGCGCGCGCGAGCGCGGGTAAAACCGGAGTTGCGAGTTTTGCCTCGGAAGACGTCGAAAAAGTTGGAAACACGAAGCCTAAGGATAAGCCGCTCTTGTAACGCTTCTTCCGTCTCTCTCTCTCTCTCTCTCTCATCTTCTCGCTTCAACTTATATCGGTATACACACATGTATACGTGCTTCGCTGACCACCGCGACTCGGCTCGTACGTGTTGCCGGTCAAGCCGCAGCCGGCCCGACAAGAAAAACCAATGCGTTCGTGCATCGCGTGGCCGAACGCGAACCGACCGCGCGTTGGCCACGCCCACTTAGACAGCCCGCCACTCGACAATTAAGATTTGATCGGCAAAAATGGTCGAGCCAAAATGGCGCTTCGGCCACTGGCTCACGTAATATCCCCGGGAAGACGAAAAAGAAAAAAAAAATACCAAAAAAAAAAAATTGAAAAACAACAACAACAACGTCGGCGATCTTGTGTAAGTATAATGAGGCCCGATTTTCGCTTTTTTTTTTCACTTTCCGGTTTTACGCCATCCGGTTCGAATTACGGTTTATCGATTATACACTTTAGTTTATATATTTTTTTTTACGATAGAAGGTCCATCGATTTTTAAGAAACAAATGTGAAAATATTGGCAATTCTTGTTTGTTGTTGTTGTTGTCGTGACAATGGAAATATTTTGTTAAGTGCGGAACGCTCGTAGATGGCGACGCAAGTGTTGGAGGAAATGAGCTGAGGCGACGCCTGGAGCCAGGCAACCCTCCTTGCACCGTTGTTGGCTCGTAGCCGCTCTCAGGCGTCGTGCGGCATGTGGCTGCTCGAATTTTGTTGGACGATGATTCGTTTGAATCAAAGGAGACAAATTCGATATAAGAACTCACTGGTGTACATAAATATATATAAATATATATGTTACAGAGGTTTGAGAATGAACTAAGCGCACAAATCCAAACTAAGTTTCATAAATCACTTTTATCACGCGATTTCCGTGCTTCCCATCACGGACCCGATTACACAAACTCACGACGTTGAACCTTCGTGATTTCGATTCCAAACGAAGAGGGGAAGAGGCTACCACACAAAAAATTCTGAATCGTATCAATCGGAGTTACATTTCTTTTTTTTTTGCTTCTCACTGTCTTCTACTTTGTTCTTTTTTTTTGTGGTGGTTTTTTTTTCCTTTTTTCTTGCAACGTTGTGTTACATCGTCAGACGAAAGGGTTTGTTCACCGGAGTTAGATAGGTATTATATATAGTCGGTGATTTGCGATAGGCGTGTTGGAGAGAGCCGAAAGTAGATATTCATGGGCGTCGCTTGACTCTCTATCTCTCTCTCTCTCTCTCTCTCTCTCTCTCTCTCTCTTGCTCTCGAACGCTAAACTTAACGGCCGAACCGGCCAAATTAAAATTGCAACAACGTTTCGACAGAGTTCACGATATCGGCACGTCGGGCCACGAGACTCTAATCATAGTACCAAGAAACTCATGTATACGGTTACCTATATATGTGGAGAGAGAGAGGGAGAGAAAAAAATATATACACAGATATGTATTTTAGTGTACCGCAAGACGAACGAACGAGTACAAGGAGAAACGATGGAAAGAGTTGGTGCTACCACGTTACTCCTTACCAGGGTCTTTCATTATCTCTAATAGCCCCCTAATCACGACCCTACGACTGATACCGCACCCGTGCACTTCAGCATTGATTTTTACGTGCCCCTCATCCCCCCCCCCCACCGCCCCACTGCTGTTTCACAATCGTTCTTTAACTCGAATTGCGTAATCTTGTGAGGAAAAAAAAAATGATACAAAATCGGAAGGGCAATGGAACGATGGATCTTACACCATTGCCAGCTGCTGGATTCGTAGATTCGCGATTGGCACGTTCGTGCTTTCGTCGGTTCGCTGCACTCAAATCGACATTATCCACTCGACGAGTGAAGACTCGGTGATTCACAAAATAATTATTTTTGACGCAAAGGAATTTGGAAATTGCAACATCAAAAATGCTGTACAATTGTTTTTTAATAGAATGTTTTTTTGAAGAATTTGAACATGGTTTTGTAAAATTGTTTCTCATGATTAAAAATTCCGTTTTGTTTGGATGATGAGTAAAATTAATGATTCATAAAGTATTTGCAATATGAATTTGAATATAAAGAACGTTTGGACGATGAAATTTAATTTCATGAGTAAATTTTATCAAAAATATATAATTTGTCGTTATCACGAATAATATATCACATCAGTGCGTCTTTAAATTTGCGTATTTTATTTATTTTTATCATTAAAGTCGGTTCCTAACAAGGAGCGAATGGAATCTCTGCGTCTCACTCATATTCATCGCCGAGACTCGTCCCGAATACAATTACATCGCATTCCAACGATTCGAACAAGAATAAGCTTTGCCTACCGTCGATTCAATTGAAAAATGAATATTTCTAGAACCCGATCGACGAGGAGCAGCTTCGTGGCTGCTTCCTCGCGTACACACACACACACACACACATACACATACATGTACATTCACGAATGGATTTCGCTTCGTCGTTCGTACGATGCAAAATAGCTCGAACGAGAAGTGGCGTCGAAAGTCCTGTTTAGCATACCGCGCAGAGCCAATCGTTAAAACCGATCGTTAAGTTTATGGGATGAGCGTGAGATGCTGGGTGCCGGGGATCTTGCAATTATCGTATGGCTATGTGAAACACCGTGATCCTCGCAACGCTATAAGAAACAAAACGTTCGTTGCATCGCATCATCCCCACCTCCCACGTTGCATCGATGCCACGTGAGTATCACGATGGCTTCGCGAGACTCTCGACTGACCACGGTTGACCATGAGACGGGATGACATTTTCACGCGATGAATTATGAAAAATAAAAAATTATATATTGCATTCATCGATTTCATTCCTGAAAAAGGCGATCGAGCCTGCCTTTTCAAAATTTATGTAGTAAATATATTTAATATGATTTGAAAAATCTGACCGAAATTTATGCATCACGGTTAAGCCTTCTACTTTTTGATAAAATTGTGAAATATTATATTCAAGAATAAGCTTCCGGGCTAATTTAACAAACTCGTGAAAAAAAATTGTTTGAAAACAAAAAAATTCATAACTGAGTACAAAAAAAGAAAATTTCATTATCCAAAGCTTGAATTCAAGGCCGAGCGTGTACCTTTCGAGAAACGAATTATTGCAGTATATTTTTTTAGTGTTTGAGGGCTGGAACGGGAATCAGAGGTTGATAATTCGAACCGTGAAAATGTTTCTCTTCACGAAATACGAAAATTACGAAAATACGAAAGAAAAAAAAAACTTTCCACCGAGAATTCCAAAGCATGGACAATGCAACCGAACGATGAAACGACGAATGCAATCATCGTATTAAAAATTAACGATTTTACCGAGAACGAAGATATCGCGAGCGTGAGTCACAAAAATTTTTCCGTCGACGACCAAGTGCTGGCGATAAAACGTGTTCGATCGGGCAATTTGCAAAACCGATGAAAATCGTGGTGCGCGCTGAAAAGCCCCGGGAGGCTCGGAAAATTCCGTGAAAATCGCGAAGACGCGAAGCCACATCGACGTAAGCATGAAAGAGAGAGACAGAGAGCGCTACAACCGAAGAACGAAGAAAATAAAAAGTAAAATAAAAATCAAATAAAGAAAAAAGCAAATCGACGCAGCGACGCAGTCGCGGATTCTCGGTGCGCAGCACAAGCGCACTTATCATTAGCCTCATCATCCTCGCCACCGGCCGCGACCGTGCGGCACTATTATTGCGGCCCGAGAAAGCCCCGGAATAAAAGCAAGACGAAGAGCGCATAACCGTTCGTTGGTCAGGGTAATTGTTTTCCTTCGTTTTTACAATTTTTATATTCCTCTCTCTTTCGCCCTCGCGGGCCGCCACTCTGCCGACGACGTACCGGCTCGCGCTAGCGATGATATATAACTCATCTCGAATATCTTCTTTCTTTATTTCTTCGAACTGGCGAACCAACATGGCTGCCCCAAAACTCAACGATTTCTTCACCTCCATAGGTTATTCTCTCCCGGTTCTTTTTTTATTCTTCTCATCTATTTCTGTAAGTGGACGAAATTCTCGGAGTCGGCCATTTTGTCGCGAACGGCCTTCGGACCTACATCTACGCGTCCGACATCTTGGAACCCTATTTTCTGAGGATATTGTCGGAACGTTGACGCCCTCCCTCAAAAAACAAAATAAAAAAAATAAAATAAAGAGGTGGACTTGAAGAAGAGTTGTTCGAGGTGATTTGAATTAGGAACGTCTAGCCGTTGCGAGATGGACTTTCGGATCTTGGCACGATATATGGAAATATTCGGGGTAATAACAGCCCGGTGGTCTTGCGCTCCTCGTTCGTGGCAACGCCGGCCAAGAGGGAGGTCGCCACGGAGACCCAAAGTATTTTTTCGCGGAAACCCTCCACCCCACCCCACCCTCAAAATATTCTTTACATCTTTGTTTTTATTTTCTTCGTCGTTTTTCTTGGTTTTTTTTTTTGGTATTGTTTTATTTTTCTTATTTTGACTTCATCTCCTCTTCCACTCGCGTTATTTCTTTATCCCTCGGGGGGCAAGTCTTCGCTTTTTTTTTGTTGTTTTTTTTTCGCCGTTGAAAATTAAGTTGCGCAGCTCGCGGTGTGCCGTGGACGAGAGAGCCTATCGTTTAAGCCGGATCTCCATGCGAGATTGCTGGCCCCCGAGGGTGGTGATTCCTTCGAAGGCGGATCTCTCGTAATCTGTCTCTCTCCCCCCCTCTCTCTCTCTCTCTCTCTCACTCTCTCTCTCTCTCTCGCAGGTATGCACTTCGCGGACACCGCCATTACGCCTCTCTTACTCGTGTTCTTCCAACTCTCCGGATTTCGCTGCCCAGCTCGTAATATCATCGACGTAGGTTCTCTTCCACATGTGTTTTATCATCCACGGTGTGTTCTATTCACAGGCACCGATGAACGCATCTCCCTATGCTATCGTACCGTCGCCATTGTGAAAACCTCCTTTTTGCAACGCAATTAGACTGCAAGATGAAATAACGTTTTTTTTTCACATCGATATTTTTTTTAACGATGATTTTTTTTGATTTTTCGTCCAAGATTCGTTGCTCTATTTTACATACATTGCTTTATTACGTAATATCTTTGCCATTTATTAATATTGCTGGTCCTTTTCACATTCTTTTACAGACTCTTAACCATGTGCATAAATTATCTGTAAAAAAAATGTTGTCAATCTATGCGGAATTTTTTTTTTAACCGAGTCTAAAAAAGTACCTTCGAAAATCGGCGAAATCGGGTACCTATATGTAAGGCTTATATATGTAAGGCCTTAATGCGCCAAAACATTTTCTCAAAAATTTATTCCACAAACCATATTGTCACCTTAAATAATAATTCAACTTCTCAGGTATGGACCAGTACCTATATACCTACTCACTCACACACATCTACTCTACTCACACCTATATTCACCGGCTGCTAGCTGTCTCCCCGTCGCTCATTCATTCGTCCGCTCGTTCCTTCACGATTGTCCGATGAAAAATTCGGTCCATCGATGCATCACCGCCGAAAGATTCACCATCGACGAAAGTTCGATAATAACTCGAATGGGCGCGTGCTTGCTTTTAGTCGTCTATTTTATTTTTATTCTTTTCCTCGTCGTAGCTGCGCATCAGTACGAACCGACGAACCCTTGTCAACCACGCGAGAGCTGGACCCCGGAGGGTGTGTCGTGGGCGTATGTGCAGGGTCACCGATGCACACACACTGACCTACGCACACACACCTTCACATCTTCCATATACAAATATACATACGTGGGCCCCAGTGGGACAGTTCGTATGCGCACGCGTCGTTACCGTACTAACTTGAGGCCCCGTATAACAAGGCACGTGGGTGCACGCGTGTAAGAAATACGAGAACACTTGTTCATCATCGTTCTCAACGTTCACAAAATCACAAGCTCTCCCTCTCTCTCTCTCATACACACACACACACACGCACACAAACGAGGATGCATGGGTTCGCGAGCTTTTGGTCCCTCTTACCCGGACGACCCCCGTTTCAATGCAGAAGGACAAGAAGGAACCGGAAGCTGCAGACTCGCAGGGCGCGAACCCGCCTAAGAAGAAATCGGAGCTCACCTTAGTTGGCGCGCGCGCGCGCGTGCTCGCCTCTTCCTGTGTGTCACTCGAGACTTTATTTTTATTTTCTTTTTCCAGTTTTCCAGTACGAAGATGTTGAAGTTAAATTCTCGGATCTTCGGGAATGGCGTTGGTGGCACTTCGACGGGATTTTCTGAAGATGGAAAGCTCGCGCAACATTTTTTGAGGTACGAAATTTTGATAAAAAATTATTAAGATTCGTGAAATTTGTCGAAGGCTTTTTTTAAAACATTCGTTGTTTGGAAAAAAAAATGATATTTTTGCAAAAACTCGAATTTTCACCGTTGTGTCTTGAAATTATGATGGGTCTGCCCTAGGGCAGCTGCAAGAACGAAATTCGCGAAATGGATGAATATCGAAAACTCAATGGGCCAGCATTTATGCCTCACACTCTCGCATTTCGGTTTTCAAACGATTCTCGATGTATCGACCGCAATCGTCGGAAATCCGATTGAAAATAAATTTGAAAAAAAAAACGTAGGTGCCTACTAGCGTTATGATATCGTTCGTAACACCGAAACGTCGATGTTGATTTTAATGGCAACTCGGGCCGGAAAAAAAAATTTTCAACGACCGCGCGAAGAGCGGTAATGACTACAATCAACGCTCGTCGATACGCGGCAATGCCATATCTTGTGATCGGCAACGTGAAAATTGGGCGCCCATTCGTATATGTATTATTTCGTTTGTACATATATATATATATATATATATATATCTTTTGTGAGACTCTTTTTCGCGTCGAAAACACGCGTGGCGCGTGTTGGAACACGCGTATTGTTCACTAACAAACCGACGTGCAAGACGACAGATGTGTCTGACCGATGATGCGAGAGGCAAACCGTGCAGACGTTAATGATAGCAAACAAAAAAAAAATCGATCCATTGGCGAATTTATTGGTCAGCAATCAAATAAAATTATCCATCGGCGCCGTGACGATTCGTATAGTCATCGTTGTGTGTTGAAGAACAAAATATATTTGAAAAAAATAGGTTCTTTTTTTTTCGATATTTATTTCTGAGGTGCCGATAATTCCGAATTGGTTGGATTTTTCGATGATGTTTTGGTAAAATTCAAGTGAAGCGTTATGTTTCTTAATTTTTTGAAAATTTTAGGATCAGCTGTCTCGGAAATAAGGGGGGGGGGAGGGAATGTCTCTATCTTCACATATTTTCAGCATATTTTCTTAAATACGCTTTTCAATGATACATTTTTTAAATTATTTTTAAAAAATTATCTTAACGATAGAATTTTTTTTCGTATACCTCATCTGCTTCCTCTTCAAGTCTCATGTGAATAAATTTTCAAGTGTTCACTATTGCAAAATATTTGAGTCAATGAGATGTATTACTGTGCTAAATTTTTCAATTTCTACGTTGCACAGTTTCTGAGAAAGTCGGCTGTGGAGTTTGGTTTTTTTTCTTTCGAGCTACGAAACCCGAAAAAATGAAAAAAAAAACTTATTTCGTTTGGATATTTATTTTGTGGTATAGATAATCACGAAGAAGCTGTCGGATTTATGGTTTTCGACTGTCGAGGTGTGCCAGTCAAGACGAAACGGGAGCACGTGTTCGAAAAAATCGAGTTTCGAGATCGTAGATCGTTTTATGGTTTTCGATGTGACGTACATGTGAATTTTGTGTCGGACGAGCGGACACCGAACGATATAATTATTGGACATCAAGGCAATTTCACTTTTTCCCCGATGAATAGGTTCGGTATTGATGTACCCACGGCTTATTATACCCACTGCACGGTCCATACACGCGCGTGGAACATAATCGGACGTCCGGGTGCGGTTTCTCTTCTCGCGTTTCCAGCATCCACGCCCATCTCCTGGCCCCACGAGATTTTCCATTAAATCTCGGTCTTCTGACAATAATATTGTATCGCTTCCTGTGTCCCCCGTTCGAGAAAACCGGGAACTACCAAATGGCTCGGGGGGTTACCCGGTTACACGTGAAAAGAAGAGCGACACAACATTTTACGACAATGAGAAGCGCGCTTCGCACAAGGTAAAGGCGTGTGCGTGTGTGTGTTCGTCCGAATAACGCAAGAACCATCGACGAAAACGTATTACAATGAGATGGATGTGTGCTTTTCGTCGGAGATTCTGGTGAACGAATGACCATTTCCATTCGTGGAAGATTTTTTTTCGTTGTTGTACGAGCGTCAATGAAGGCGTTGAGAAATCGTTTGAAATTTGCCGCTTCGGAAAATTTTATACGATTAATAATTTATTATTGTGATGAATAAAGACTTTGAAAAATTTTCAAAGTCCCAAAATTTAACAAAAATCGATGAAAGTTTTTTTTTTTGGTAAAAAATATTCGTTTTTTTCGTCATTCTTCGAGATTTGGGTGTGCAAACGTTTGTAGTGAACGAGTTTTCGTTTGAAGTAAAACCGAAAAAAAATTATAAGACTTTCGAACATTTTTCAAAGTGAATGCAATTCTGAAAAAAAAAAAGATAAAAATGTAAGAACCGTATAGAAAAAAATAAATTATACAGAGAAAATCTCCAATCGAATTTTCATCGTTGAAAATCAATTGATATAATACATAAAAAATAAAAATAAAAAAATCAACAGGGACCCCACCAAATGCGAGGATCGTTGCTCGGATCAGCATTTCAAAACCCCGCCATTTTCCAAATCGAAAACAGATGAAGATTACCCGGAGGATCTATCAACATTTTTGTTTTTTGTCAATTTTTTTTTTCCATCCTGTTAGTTTACAAGATGCAGCAGAGCGATGAGTTCACGAGGCAACCGATGTGGAAGATCACGCGCGAGATCGTGGAAGCTATTCCGTGGTCGCGTCGTGCGCGAGAGCGTGTGGCCGAAAAGCCGTTGCAACTATACGGATGCTGGGGGCTCATCTCTGGCATGTTTGCAGGCAGCTCGATGTTAAGCCGGTGTGTAATGACGGGGCTTCGAGCTCGTTCCGTTCATCCCGGTTGTTCCACCACACACAGGGCTGTTCACAGATGAAGGCGACGACGTTTGCCCTCGCCTGCCGCGTGGACATTAACCATCCGCTCGGCAGCGCCGCGAAATTCCCGTTTGATAATAATTTCTCGCGCGGACGCGGAAGACAGCGATAGAACCCTCGTTTGTGATCGGCAACCCGGCGATGCGAAGTGCAGCACACCGATGTAGACGTGTATATACATATATATGTGTATATGAGGTGTTCCACCCCATTTCGAACGGTCAAAAAGTTTTGCATTCCCGAAAAAATTGAAATTTAGTCAAATTATTCAATTAGACGAAAAAAAGTAGTGTGAATTTTTCCAGATTTTTTGGATCGCATTTTTTTGAGTTTTTCAACATTTCAAAATTTTCTAAATAACGGTATATATTGAAAACATACGATTAAACAGGAAAATGTTTCAGACAAAAAAGTTGCAGTTTTCCATAAACTTTGTGAAAACATTTTTCTTGGAATTTTTCGAGTTCAAAAAATGACCATTTTCATCAAAAATATACGAAAATAATTTTTTTCGGTCGGTATGTCACCTTCGATTTATCTCAAAAAATTCCTGAAAATACTCTGAAATGTGTAAAATACACACATATTTTTTTTGTCATGGCTCGATTAGTTGTTCCTAAGCTATGCTTTGGTTTATTAATAATATTTATTAAAGTTTTTTTAGAAAAATCCATTATTATGGAAAATCATAATCTCCCGAATTGTTTTTCTCAAATTTACAGATGAAAGAACATTTACAATGATGATATTAATGTTTTGGAGCTTATTGGAGCATAGATAATCGATAACGTAGATGGAATCGAGATTTAAGCGAGTGAAAGCTGTACCGAAGACCCAAAAACACCTTTGCATTATACCAGGACCGGATGGGATTCTCCAATGCAAAATATATTCGCTCGCCACGGACTTCGTAACTCACCGAGTCTGGAAAAATAAATAACTCGAAACGATTGTTTATGCTTCACTTTTTCCCAGTTCTAACGTTGTGATTCATTTACACAATAATAATAAAAAAATATGATGTTAGGACAGAAAATTATTCACTTAATCATTGAATTTTTTGAACGAGTGATTATAGAGCATAGCTTTCGAACGAGTTCAATGGAGTTCCATCTACGTTATCGATTATCCAATAAGCTCAAAAACATTAATATTAATCTTGTAAATGTTCTTTCATCTGTAAATTTGAGAAAATCAATTCGGGAGATTATGATTTTCCATAATAATGGATTTTTCTAAAAAAACTTTAATAAATATTATTAATAAACCAAAGCATAGCTTAGGAACAACTAATCGAGCCATGACAAAAAAAATACGTGTGTATTTTACACATTTCAGAGTATTTTCAGTAATTTTTTGAGATAAATCGAAGGTGACATACCGACCGAAAAAAATTATTTTCGTATATTTTTGATGAAAATGGTCATTTTTTGAACTCGAAAAATTCCAAGAAAAATGTTTTCACAAAGTTTATGGAAAACTGCAACTTTTTTGTCTGAAACATTTTCCTGTTTAATCGTATGTTTTCAATATATACCGTTATTTAGAAAATTTTGAAATGTTGAAAAACTCAAAAAAATGCGATCCAAAAAATCTGAAAAAATTCACACTACTTTTTTTCGTCTAATTGAATAATTTGACCAAATTTCAATTTTTTCGGGAATGCAAAACTTTTTGACCGTTCGAAATGGGGTAGAACACCTCATATAGATCCCGTGCATACAAGAGCGAACCGATCGATCGGCGATGACCTCGGGATCTATGATTGCAAATTGTTCGGGAATGGTAATGATGCGCGAGGCTACTGAATTCCAAGCTTTCGTTATGAATCTGAGGGAATGAAATGAGAATGAGAGAAAGACGAAAATTTTCATGCTGGAAGATAACACGTTTGGCCATTTTTTTATTTTTGGTTTTTTTAATGACGATTGAATTTCTTCTTTTTTTTTTTTTTTAATTGGATAATACGGCAGGTCAAAATTAGTCTCTATCTACTTGTCACTACAGATAAGAACAATTTTTGAAAATATACTTCATGCAATTTTCAATTTTTTTCAAGGTTTAATTTTTTACGATTTTTCAGAATTAAAGAGGAGATTTTCCAGGTTGACTTTCGGGCATTTTTTTAAAGGAATTTTCGGATTCATTGCAATGAAACTAAACGAATATGCTTATCAATTTGATAATCATCGAGTGACGAATTAACAGCAAAGTTATCTAATGAGGGATCCGTTTTTTCAAATTTAAAGATACGAATCCTAAGAAAAAATGACTAAACTCATTTTTCGTTGTCAATATATAGTAAATAGTAAATTATTAATCGATGATGATGAAACATTTGTCTATTCCCGTTACAATACGAATGTAACTCAAATTGTCTGGACAAATGATTGCAGAATAATAATAATAAGCGATTGATCGTTCTCGGTGTACGACGAATCTCGTAAAAGGATTATCCGTTGGTCATTCCAAAACGGATATGGACGGGTCGTGTGCGAAATTGCCGTACACGAATTTTCCGTCGTCCACACCGAACTCCACGTTATTTTATTGGATTATAATGTTCGACGGTGGATTCTTCGGGGGTCTCGATTGTCGAATGGCTTCGTACTCTCCATCAACACTCGGCGACCTCTCTCTGTTCTCACCGAACCCCCGGGTCTCTCTCACCCGCGAGAGACGAGGGTCTGACACTGCTGCCGCTCCGTTCATTGTCGGCCTTCCGTATATTTTTCTTCGGCTCTTTATTTTTTATTTTTTTATTTTTTCTTTTTTTCGCCACGAGAACCGTCGCCCCGATAAAGGATAGCGTTGGTAATGGGTTTTAATTACTTCATAATGAGAAGGTGATTTGGCTTTGACCTTCGTGTACCGGCGCTAACCGTCACCACAACACTTGTCTTCGTTGTTATCGACATTTCGTGGATATAATAAAATTGCGAATTATTCGAATAAATTGACATCGATACCATTGATTGTGGGAAAAATGTTTTCATAACATTTTCCTGCCTTCTTCTTGGATGTTTGCCAATTATTTGTTTGAACTATGTTGCTATATATATTTTTTGTAACTTAGATTATTATTCGATTATTTTATTATCAAAATAGACCACCAATTAATAAACACCAGAGATCAATCAATTTAATTTCGATGACGATTATAGAAATATATTTGACACAAGTTTATCGTCATCCTGATTGAGATAATTCTCGTGGCAACTAATTTTCAACAAATTGCGTCGAATGCCGCTGCTAGAACAATACATTCCATCCATAGATGGTTTTATTCGTCGTGTACGAGGCGAGTCCGAGGTGTGTGCGCGTAGAACTTTATTCCGTGTCTTTCTCTGACCGTCGGTCGGAGAACGAATGAATCGTCACCGGGGGAGAGGCGAGGAGGGACGAGAGAGAGTGAGAGAGCAAGATGAAGGAGTGACTAATGCGTCTGTGGCTACCTGAACAAGCGCGCGGCGCGGTCGAGCTTCAAAGGATTCGTTGGCGCCGCCACCCTCACCCACCTCGCCACCTTTTCTCCGTCTCTTCAACCAAGCCGCACCGTGTTAACATTCAACGCAACACACACCCACAGACACACAGGTACCCGAACAACTTGTACCAATATTACAAGATCAGTGTTCTAACGCCTTTGACTTCATGTTCTCGACCATTCGAACGATCACGACCGTAACAATCTGTGATAAGAAAATCCTAATTGACTCGTATCTCGTTTTTTTAATCAAACTACCTTTTCCCATTTCTCACTACAAATTTTTTTTTCTTTCACAGTGCACACTGACTCTCCGAACGAAATCTCAGGTTCAGCGTCCGAATCTCGGATGATCTCATGTGGCTCGGAACGTTTTCAACGATAATTGTCTGACGTGCGTCTTCGAATGTCTGGACGAGCGACAGTAAATACATTCTTTGACGATTCCTGATGCGTTGACTGGTGAGTCCTATGAACCTGATCAATTTCGTCTTTTTCCTTATCAAGTATTACGATCCTACAATTGTTTTCCACAGAAACATGAGTATCCAAATTGCCAAACTCGTGATTTACAGTTAGCGAATATGAAAAAGTCATTGTATCTCGAGAACGCTTCGCCCCATCGATTCCGGACTAGTTGCATTCGATTTTAAATGCCTCAAAACCTAGAAAATCAGTACCCTGAAGCTATTGTTACGGGTACCTCAGATTCATTGATTTCTCGATAGCCAACAATAGTATATTGTGCATCAAGGACGTAACGCCTCGCCTACATCTATGATGCACATGATACCTTTTGTCCGGCTCCCCTTGAAAATGCTCATTTCATGCATGTGAAGCTCCGGACTGAAATCGATCACTTTGCGACCGCTCCGCAGGCATGAAATGACGCGTTTTCCAGGGGGGTCGGATAAAAAATTGATTTAACGCACTCCCGATGATTAGATTTTGAAATACATTCCTAGTGAGCACCTACCACACGACCCGAACCTCCTTGAAAAATTTTAGCTCTCTAGTTATCTTCCCTCTAGAGATACTGCGATGGATGATCGAGTGAGCGACTAGTATTTTTTAAAATATATCTATACATATCTGTATGTGTGTACGCGTCTTCGCGTCGATAGATCAACTCGGCAAATTGAATGCAAATTGCAAATAAATTACAAGTCTACGTGGCGGATCGCGTAAATAGGTTCGCGGGGAATTCATAGGGCGCATTGCACACTGTGCTCGGCAAAAAGGGCTATATCCTATTTCCGTCCATATCGTGTTCTATCCATCCTATTCGTTTAAACGCGCTTGTTCAATTTCCATCTCTCTCTCTCTCTCTCTCTCTCTCCCTCTCTCTCTCTCTCTCTCCCACATACTCACACTCACACACCCACACACGCCTGTAGTAAATCAGCTCGTCGAACATGAACTCTTCTCCCGTTTCATTCTATCATATATTCCAGTGTGCATAATAGACGTATACGTACCGCACTGAAATTTCCACACTCAGCTTCGTTAATTCGGCCTTTTTTTGTGTTTCGTCAAGTTCTCCCGTATCAATCGGCTAATTGGGCTTCGAAACGGGCAATTACATGATTATTTCATTCACTGCTTAGTGAGAGTCGGGCAATTGGTCGATGCGGCAAGTCAAATACGACGCCATATCGCACACCGGACGAGTTCGCGAACATTCGTTGCATTCGTACGTCATATATATATGTATATGACTAACGAGTTTGCGGTGAAGCGAGATGTATACGTGTTTGGTATGCGTATATACATACATATATATACATTTATACATATTGTACAGAGTTACGCGCAAACGAACCAACAAACTATTTCCAGTGGTTTTTCCGACCGCGTGACAACTAATTACCCGATCGCCCGTGCAATACAATCATTCGAGAGACGTGTTACTTTGTAGTTTGCATTGCATCTCGTGACGGTCTTTGGCACACGCGCGCATGGCAAAAGCCACATCGTTTCGTTTGTGAGGTTGAGGTTCTGTAAAATGAGAATAACGACCCCTCCGCTCCGGGAGTAACGAGAGATCCTTTGCCGTCGGGGTTTCGGGGTCTCGCACGACGACGAAACTCGTCGACGATAGTTTTTTTTTTTTTTTTTCGTACTTCGCGTACCGACCGAAACTCTTGTTACTGGCAACGTCCGGCGGTTGGAACGACCATTTTACAATATTGAAACGAAGATTTTTCGGTTTTTATTTTCTGGTCACGTGGTTGAGTCGATGATGGGACTTAATCAATGCGTGATACTTAAATTAGTTGTCGAGGTCAATTGGATTTTAAAAAATTTCGATTGTCGTTTTTTTTTTTTTTTGATTTGTTGGGAATTGAATTATTTTTTTTTTTTGGGAATTAAATGGACTTCAATTCGTGTCTGGATTTTTATTCTGGTTAAATTATCGTTGCTCGATTTATTATTCCAGTCGAGGCTTTATTGATTCGAACATTTTTTTTTATTGACTCGTGATAATAGATTTGTGATGATTCGCGATGAGAGGCTTCGTGAAAATCAATATGAATATCGCAACCATGAATATTGCGAGGTACATATATTTATCTGAATCAGCCGAGTCAGGAGAGTTGGACAATAAAATAAAATTGATCGTCATAAGAAGTCAGACAGAAGTCACGTTGCTTCTTACAATTTTCATTTCTTCAGGTCTTTTTAAATTTCCCTCTAAAATAACCCTCTTTCGTACAAAACGCAGACTTGTAATCGCTGATTGGTTATTGAGTCACGGTTTTCCGACGGAAAGTCAAATACACGTGAACGCCAGACAGACTAACGTCAACGGTATTTTTTTTTTTTTGTTGCTTTTTTGTTCTCGACGAATGTCAATGTTCCACAACGACATACACGATCCTATATCATTATTTAAGGGCGTTTGAGTTGTGCTGCGATGCACGTTGTTCTATCGCTATCTCTCTCGTTCTTTCTCTCTCTCTCTCACTCTTCGTACATACGAATGGATCTTATCCGCGTGCATGCCGTACATCCGAAGCAAACGCTTCGGTCGACGTATTATTACCACTGTAAAATTACACGGGACATACCGTGGTAGGTACCGCGGGCCCACGTTCAACTTAGCCCGGAATACGCGACGACGTTTGAATTTTCTCCCCTATCAATCATTATACCGTCTTCGAGGACGGCCCCCGCATTGACGAACTCCGATTGTGTACCACACATCACTCGCCACGATGCGTGACGGTCTCTGTCACGCGAAAATTATATTTTTTTTCGACAATTTGTTGTTTCTCATTCGATATATATTTATATATATACTCACGTGACTGAGACAATACAACGACGATATGCGCGAAACAAAATAATTGGCATGTTCGTATTAATTGTGTGCTCTTTATCATTTTTATTACTAATATTAATTCAACAATTTTATATCTTTGGGCTGAAAGCGATAATACAACAATGATAATGATAATAATAATCAAGGATGATCATTACAGTTCATTAATGGATAAATATATTATTATTGTTTTTGTTGTTGTTATTACAATGCAAGAAATTATTGATGATCATTCATCATTATTGTACTATTAATGATGAATAGAATTATTGTTTATCCAAACATTATACACAACCAAATACATCAAATAATAATTTCCACATGACTGATAAATTCGATAAAAATTTTATCACGATAGCACGAACGAAACAACCCTCGAACACAATTATTTCCACTGACACACATTTTTGCTCAATTAACGTTTTTTGTTGTTTTTTTTCCCTCGTTTTATTTTTACCAACCAAATTTTTTTCCCAACACGCACTTAACCAAAAATTACCGAAGCGGCATTATTACAATATTTTTTTCATCTTATTCTTTTTTTTTGTATATTTTTTTTTCGTTCCATTTGGGAAGATATCGTTGAATCGCTGAGAACTCTCGAACCTCTCATCTCATTCCCATTAGCGTTGATGCGTCGGCTCAACGCATCAGCGAAGGAACATAATACAGCGGTCACAAGAGTGACTGTGCGAGAGCCCCGTGTGTGCTTTTTTCCTATAAGGTTGTGGGATTCTCCGATCTTTGAATCCAGCCACGCTGAGGAAATGAGTGAAGATCCTCTATACCTATATTAGGGTGGTCCTTATTTTGGCTCTATCTCTCTTGATTTCAGTGGTCCCAGAGAATAATCCGGTTCGACATCAATTTATAAAAATATTCTCAAAATTTGAAGTCCCTATCTCGATTCTTGACCCTGCCGCCAACCTCCCAAAGTCTGCCATTCAAATAGCATGGTGTTTTTCATATTTCAGAATATCCTTTCATCATAATGGAAGTTCTGCACTGTAGATAAATAATACTGTAGATTATGAACAGATATTCATTTCGAGTCATTCTACATCATTCTACGAAATATATTTTTTTCTTCTACTATCTATTTTGACGGACGTGAAAAACATAATTCTTCATTAACTACAATGAATTCTCGATGTTGCTACAGTAATCGGTGGAAATTTTACACAGTAAAAAATTTCGTTGTGCAGTACCACAATCATGAATATAATTGTTTCTCGCAAACTTTTTACGAACTCTAGAGACAGGATTTTGATCTGTTTTGACATGGAATGCCCCCATATGTATAAGCAGGAGCGAAGGTCCCGAGGCGATAAGGTGGAATCGAATTGAGCCGTTAGATTCAATTTTCGTCGAAATTAAGGGTATGAAAACCTTTAAAAGTCGGAAAAAATAGGTTTCGGCTTCGTTACAAACCAAAAGACGTTCACTACAAACCTTTTCACACCCAAATCTTGAAGTTTAACGCTTAAGAATCGATTTTCATGACCCATCGATTTTCGCAAAAAAAAATTTTTTTTTCGTAAAAAAAATGTATTTTCCATGCAGAAACTATCTTTTTTTCTTCTACAAACGAAAATTCGGTTCCCAGGGACACATACAAGGGTATCCCTATGTGAATCGACCATTGGATAGACCATGCAGAGCCATCTCCACGTGAATGAACCGATAGATTCGATTTTCGTCAAAATTGGGGGTCTAAAAACCTCTGAAAGTCGGAAAAAATTGCTTTCGGCCTCGCTACAAACGAAACGACGTTCACTATCAACCTTTTCACACCCAACTCTTGAAGATTAACGCATAAGAATCGATTTTCATGACCCATCGATTTTCGCCAAAAAAATTTTTTTTTTCGTAGAAAAAAATTTATTTTTCATGATAAAACCATTTTTTTTCTCTTCTACAAACGGAAATTCGGTTTCCAGGGACACATGCAAGGCTATCCCTATGCGAATTAACCGTTGGATCGACCATGCAGAGCCATCTCCACGTGAATGAACCGATAGATTCGATTTTCGTCAAAATTGGGGGTCTAAAAACCTCTGAAAGTCGGAAAAAATTGCTTTCGGCCTCGCTACGAACGAAACGACGTTCACTACAAACCTTTTCACACCCAACTCTTGAAGATTAACGCATAAGAATCGATTTTCATGACCCATCGATTTTCGCCAAAAAAAATTTTTTTTTCGTAAAAAAAAATTTATTTTCCATAAAAAAACCATTTTTTTTCTTCTACAAACGGGAATTCGGTTTCCAGGGACACATACAAGGGTATCCCTATGTGAATCAACCGTTAGATCGACCATGCAGAGCCATCTCCACGTGAATAAACCGATAGATTCGATTTTCGTCAAAATTGGGGGTCTAAAAACCTCTGAAAGTCGGAAAAAATTGCTTTCGGCTCCGCTACGAACGAAACGACGTTCACTACAAACCTTTTCACACCCAACTCTTGAAGATTAACGCATAAGAATCGATTTTCATGACCCATAGATTTTCGCCAAAAAAAAAATTTTTTTCGTAAAAAAAAAATTATTTTTCATGAAAAAACCATTTTTTTTCTTCTACAAACGGGAATTCGGTTTCCAGGGACACATACAAGGGTATCCCTATGTGAATCAACCGTTGGATCGACCATGCAGAGCCATCTCCACGTGAATGAACCGATAGATTCGATTTTCATCAAAATTGGGGGTCTAAAAACCTCTAAAAGTCGGAATAAATTGTTTTCGGCTTCGCTACGAACGAAACGACGTTCACTACAAACCTTTTCACACCCAACTCTTGAAGATTAACGCATAAGAATCGATTTTCATGACCCATCGATTTTCGCAAAAAAAAAAATTTTTTTTCGTAAAAAAAAAATTTTTTTTCATGAAAAAACCATTTTTTTTTCTTCTACAAACGGGAATTCGGTTTCCAGGGACACATACAAGGGTACTCCTATGTGAATCAACCGTTGGATCGACCATGCAGAGCCATCTCCACGTGAATAAACCGATAGATTCGATTTTCGTCAAAATTGGGGGTCTAAAAACCTCTGAAAGTCGGAAAAAATTGCTTTCGGCTTCGCTACGAACGAAACGACGTTCACTACAAACCTTTTCACACCCAACTCTTGAAGATTAACGCATAAGAATCGATTTTCATGACCCATCGATTTTCGCCAAAAAAAAATTTTTTTCGTAAAAAAAAATTTATTTTTCATGAAAAAAACATTTTTTTCTCTTCTACAAACGGAAATTCGGTTACCAGAGACACTTACAAGGGTATCCCAACGTGAATCAACCGTTAGATCACAGATACAGAGCCATCCCCATGCGAATGAACCGATATATTCGATTTTCGTCAAAATTGGGGGTATAAAAACCTTCAAAAGTCGGAAAAAATGGGTTTCGGCTTCGCTGCAAACGAAAAGACGTTCACTACAAACCTTTTCACACCCAAATTTCGGTGGGTCGGTGGGGTATACGGTCGACGGCGTCGGCGTCGACGGCGGGTGGGGGGGAGGTTTGGAGAACAGCGAACTATGAAGCGTTCTACTATAGGACACCACCTCTCTCTATCCTTTCCGGACTCTGCCACCTTCAACTATAAAACCCGAGTGATTCGCGCACCCGGACTAATGAGCCATGTAGGTTTATGCATTCTTCAATCGGCTACCGGTTCTTTTGTGTTACGCGCCACACGGTCCCGCCGCACACCCTCTCGCCTCGTCCTTCCCGCTCTAGTCCTCGCGGCCTCTCCCGCATCTTCGGACCTTCGTTAAAAATTTATCACAAAAAATCTCGAAAAAAAAGAAAAAAAAACAAAACAAGAAAAAAAAAACAAACGGACGAAATAAATGAAAATAAAAATTGAGTGTAAAATTAATCAACTACGAAATAGAAGGAGAATGTCTGTTGCTTGGACTGGTTTTTTTCTTTCGAAAATTTTCGACCGGAAGTCGGTGGGTGATTCCGCCCTGACCAATTTTTATTCTTATCGAAAATTTAGTTCGTTCAATGAATTTTCTAGACGTTGTGAGAAAACCATAATTTTACTGAAATGTGACTCAAGAGGGTCAATAACGAAAAAAGTTTCATTCTATGAATTAGAATTTTTTTCTCCAAAATATATAATAAAAAATTAAATATAAAATAAAAAATAATTGAATAATCAAATAATATAAAATATAAAATAATAAAATAATCAAATAATATAAAATATAAGATAATCAAATAATCAAATAATCAAGTAATCAAATAATATAAAATATAAAATAAAATAAAATCCTGGCCAAATGACAAACCCATAGATTCTCAACGTTAACGGTATCGTTGAAAAAAAAAAATTGTACTCTCGTCACACACCGAGAGCGCATTAACCCGTGCACCACCCAACGACGCCCTGGACGTCCTAGGGGTCGTCCAGGGGCGGTTGTTCGTGTACCCTCGCGATACGCCTTTGCGCGTGCTGTTGCCGTTGAGTTTGCTCGTTCTCGAGAGAGAAGGAAATGAAGAGCGGGACCAAGAAAGAGCGTGAGAGAGAAAGACAGAGAGAGTCGAACAACATCCCGCAGGGCTGGAGCCGGTAGCACACACGCGTTATCCACTCAAAGAAAATGGTGCCCCTCCCCCCTCCCTCTCCCTCCGCCCTCCTGCTGGTGCGTGTGTGAGTCCTCGTGAACAGTCCTTGCAAGCCCTGCTTGCGTACACGTTCCACGACCGAAATTATCTCCACGGGGTCGTCTCGTGGGCGTGACACTCATACGTACATGTTCGCCGCGCCATCGCCACCTCGAAGAATAAAAAGAGAGAGACAGAGACGCAGATATATGAATCAACCGCGACGCACACACATTCGATTTTGCCTTCGTGTGCTTGTCCCACCGATTGGCCGACGACGGGAATCATCGTTACACGCGTGGAGCGAAAGAACACACGAAATATCACAAAGTCCGTGCAAAGTACATACACATCGTTGAAAGAGGGAGGACAGTACGAAGCACGAGCGAGAGAGAACGACGGCGTCAGGGCCTCGTGACCAATTTCACCTTCGTTCCGACTAACGAAGCTTCGTTAGACACGTCGAAAGCTTGACTTCGTTAAATATAGGCGTTGCCCGAGGTCTGTGTGCGAGTGTGCTCTGCGACACGATTGTGTGAGTGAGCACACGGATTTGTAACGACGAAACACGTGTGTGCGAGTCGAACGCTATTTCAGAACGTTCAAAATGAAATTCGAAAGCGTGGGGAAAACGAACTTTACTTGATGTTATTTCGGTCTGCCATTTGCTACAATTTTCAGGAACTTGATTAACAAAAGTGTCACGTTTCTCGTTTGTTTTTTTTTTTTCGCTTATTAGTTTCGTGTAATTATTCCGAAATTTTTTTTATTCGTTATTGATCTTTGATAATCTTGTAAAAAGTTTTCACACAGTATAATGATTTGATTCTGTTATACCTACTTTGAGTAAATAACAAAATATTATAAAAAGCTTAATGAGTATGAAAGCGATTTCCTCATTACAGAGATTATTCCGTCGACTCTCCTTCGTTATTATTTCGTTCAAGGTCGCACCAGGTATACGTTCAATCTTTTCGAAAAATTGGCAAAAAATATTTTTTGCCACGCGCAGACCGGAAATGGGGGAGCGACTCCGGGACTCGGCCGAATGGTGTCATAAAACTTGATGCAGAAGATGCGAAAGACTTTCGCCAAATTTCGGTGTACTTATGAAGGGGACCACGTTTTCGCCCTTGCTTCCCCGAATAATCGTAAAACGACGTAAAACCGTGTGCCCTATATATGTATATATGTATATACACATGCAAGATCGTATTAGCTCGTGTTTGACGACGCGGGAAAGGCTCCTCCACGAAGAGTCCGACTAAACAGCCACAAACTGACCGAGGACCTGTTACGAATTTAATAACACATTAGGTCGCGGCCTAATGAGTTGAGCAAACAGCGTACGAGGGGTTATCCCCACTCCTCTTCATTCGAACTATACTCTCTTGTCCACGAGAGACGCACCACTCTTTCCTCAAGAGTTCTCGAAGAGGCACGAAAAGCGGTCGAAGAAGCCGGACCGTCGGGTAGGACAAAGGAAATACGTTTTTTTTTCGTCGTTTCATCTACGCGAAGGAGACGAAGAAGGACGAATAAAAGGACTCCTCCTACCGCCTTCCAATATTACGACCATTTTTTTTTTCGTTATTTTCTTTTTTTTTTTCATCTTTTGTCGGCAATTCGGAATTTCGGTGTTCCACGCGGATTCCGTTGCTGACTCGAGTGTGCGGGAATTTTTCGTCTTTCTTTTCTTTTTTTCGATCTACGTTCGATGGCGATAAGTATCTCGCCATCTTTTTTGACCTAATTTTCAACGCTTTTCCGTGCAGCGAAAAATCCGCCCCATTTTTCCCCGAGGGTTTTTGGCGTCCAATTAGACGGCTTCGATGACGTTTTGAAGAATCCGTGGTTGCCAGACTTTACGGATTTTGGGGGAGGAAGAAAGAAATTCGTCCGGAAAAATTCCGTGACGAAACAAAAACGTAATATCGTTAGTCGATGCGACGTAATTGTGGATTGTACGATTTGGAACCTGAAATGGTAGCTTGAACACGCCCGACGGTGGCGAAGCGTGTAAAAAAAATAAAAAATGTCCCAGACTTTGTTTTGACGAATCTCGACCGTGATAATCATAAATTTTAAAAGTTACAGCCCCTCAAAATTATCAACTTCGACTCATTATTCAAGTTTAATCGATCAAAGAGAATCCGAGAAATATAAAGAAAATACAAAAAATTATCAACGTCCACTCATTCTTCAATTTTAATCGATCGAAGAAAACCTGGAAAATATAAAAAAATTAAAAAATAATTATTAACAACGTTTACTGATTGTTTAATGTTAATCAATCAAAGAGGACTCTGAAATCATGACCCAACGAAATTACAGGCGAAAAGGACATACGAAGGTCATCCATAGCATTCAAATCCATTCTCTCCTTTATTGCACAAATAAAATTGATAATAATCATCCCCTCACCCGCCCCCCTTTCGCGCCTCTGGATCTCACGTTAACGCGTTTTATTAGCGTCCAGAAACTTCGCTTATCGTCAATGACCCGAGCTATCAACCTCGCACAGCTCGAACGATCGTATATCAAGTCTCTCAAGGACGTAGAGGATTTAATTGCGTACGGTCTCGTTAGCTCCGAGTCGTTCCGGGATACTCTTCGGGCTCGTGCCTCGCGCATGAGGTGTTAATTTAACGCTGACTCGTGCGCCGCCCGATGAGGCACTAAATCTTTTCGAATTTTTACGAAAAGTTCCTCGCGCAACACACGCGCGCTCAAACACATGCGTTTATTCCACGACCATGGACTTGGAAGAATTGTGGAGACTGCGAGATGGCATAAGGCACACCCGTCGTATCACCAGATGTTCAGAAGTATCGTTTGGATACGAGACACGGGCCGACATATTGCCGCCCGAAAATTCTTTCGCACCGATCGAAATTTCTGCTTTGAGGGGCATACACGTAGAACGCAAAAAAGAGGTAAAAATTCTGGAATGAAAATAAAAATTGTGGCAAGATAAATGAAGTTATCATTTCCTTTTATTTTTTTATTGTTTTCTTTATTCATTGACGTTCCTTTGAATTTGCAGGACCTATTGAGACCACATCTCGCTGACGAGAGAACTAGGATACTTTTTCCTGAATTGGGAATTACGATTTTTAGGACATTAATAAGATTTTTGAAAAGTAGAAAAGTCAAAAAAATTTGAAATAAGTCCACCATTTGGTAAATTTTTTTTTTAAATTAGATCCTAGTTCAGAAGATAGAGACGCAACTTCCGAATGTGAATATGCCTGGTTTTTGTTTTTCCAGATCACCAGAATAACCGCAGATCAATTCAAAGCGATAAAACTTTACAGTTCAGTTTTTCATTTTTGCCAAAATCGAAAAACTATCTCAAGGATTCAATATTTCACGACAAAAAAAATCCAGCATCATCTGATAATATCGATGAACACATTCCACTCACTTTCATCGCCAAAAACTTCAAAAATTTCGTTAAAAAAAATGTCTAAAAATGCCAGAATAACAGCGACTCTCTCGTGAAAGTAGAACATTTTTCTTACGCTTGTTTCTGATGGCTTCTCGACCGGACAAATCGACGTCATCTGTTCGTTTCGAATTAAAAAATTCCAAGTCCGTATTGGCTTCTTCTTCAACCACAATTTTCGATGATCCTCGCAGCGCCGCGACGTTGCGATGGTTTCCCCGCGGGAAAAAATGGAAAAGAAAAAGAATAAAAAATGAGTCTCCCTCGTCGTAAGGTTATTTAGTTTTCTTCGCGGCAACAGTGACTTCCGCTCAATTAGCTAAGCCATTCGATCATTCTCCTCCTCCTTCCTTTCCCTCGCTCGCACATCAATCACCCTCCCCCCCGCCCCTCGGATAACCTTTCTGCTCGTTATACACAGCATATTAACTCGAACCCAATTAACAAAATAAAATAAAATAAAGCCGATGGGTTTTTCACAAAGAAACTCCCGCAAACTAACCGATGTACGATGAATTTTTTAAATATGACGCGTGTCGTCGGGGGCCCGAGACTTTGATGGAGCGTCTCATTTGCTGCAAAAGTGTGGAAACCGGTGATTCGAATTTTCTGGACTAACGTGGAAACCATGTTTGTGATAATCAGCTACGCGAGACATCAATAATGCGTTGATAAAGCTCTTTCAACGAAAATATTCTCAAGTCCTCGAATACGATCGTTAAAATCAATTTATAAGAATAATTCGATTATTTTATTCTTCGTCAACAATGTTTTACTGCAATAATTCGAATTTATTTCCATTATCAATTGAATAATCAAATCCAACAATGCAACTATTTTTCATTCTATTTTGACAAAATTCCAATTCACGAAAAACTGTAACGTTTTTGTCACCAAACTATTTTCTTTTTCCATTGTCAATTAAATGATTTATTTCAACAATTAAACAATTTCCCATTCTATTTCAATAAACTTCTAATTAACAAAAAAAATTCCAACGATTTCGTAACCAAACTATTAAGTTTTTCCATCATCAATCGAATAATTAAATCCAACAATCAAATCATTCACCATTCTAACCCAATAAAATTCCAATAAACAAAAAAACTCAATGATTTCGCAAGCAAAACACCGTATTTTTTAATTTTTTATTTTAAGTTGCTTATTTTTTCGATTTTTTTTTTTTCGTTACGCTTTGACATCGTAAAACTACTTTGTCCAACGTTAAACTGTCGAACGTGGGTCGAAGGGTTCCCTGTCGTTGAATGCCTCGCCGGTAAAACGGTCACCCATGGCAATGCCACGTGTGTGTGTGCGTGCGTGTGTGTGTGGGGGCACTGTATAACGTTCAATTCTTTCATATCGTCGGTAATCGGATCCTCTCGCGCTCTCACTGGTATCTCGCCGTTACCAATACCGCCTTCTGACCATTCATACCTCCGGACCCAGCTGTTTCCGGTGGGCGTATCGCCGGTAAAAAACGGGTTCGCGATTCTTTCACGTTTTTCGAGTCGCGTCGCGCGCGCGGCCCTCTCTGCGGCAATACGACGCGCAACGGCCCTCAAGAAACTAACGTAACGACGCGCAACCCATCGACAGACAAAAAAAAACGAACGAGAGCGACGGAGAACGAGCGAATATATTTAATAATAATAATGAAAATGAAGATAAATGAAATAAATAAAAAATACGAGAAAGAGAAAAGAAAGGGAAAAGTTGTTGGTCGCGCGACGGTGGCAAAGGGTGCCCCGCGCGTGTATCTCAAAGGCGTAACCTTTGAGACCCCCTCTCCCCTCTGAGCCCTTCTGCAAAGGGGGCAACCACCCGGGGGGGGTTCCCCGTCGGACCTCTGGGTGCCCCTCCGTCGAATTATCGTCGCGGGAGGTATTGCACCAAATCGTACACATGAATATAGATATATTCAGTGTACGCTTCGAGCCCCCCGGAATATCCGCTGAGAGCAACGAAAGACGAGGACCGAGATGGGGGAAGAAAACAAAAAAAAAAAAAGGAATAAGCACCGAACGCAGTGATTGCAGTGTTCGGGTTTCTGAGCTAGCACGTGCGATGGGTGGGACCCCATTAAAGGATTTGCAAACTATTATTTCGTTGTTTGTCACGTAGAATTCAATCTCGCGACACTTACGCGTTTTTTTTTTTTTTTTTTTTTTTTTTTTTTTTTTTTTTTTTGCGCTAACCGTAACGACACACGAAAATTTGTACGGTCCTTCGTGCGTGCGTGCACGCATGCCTCAGTTTTTTTTTTTTTTAGATTTTGATTTTGTCGCGTCATCGATGACGACGATTTGTATCGAGACTGAGTGAGAGAATGTTATCATTGGGTGTGAATAATGATTGGTGTTATTTTATTTTATTTTATTTTTTTGTTGGTTTTGTAGATTTTTTTCTGAGCATTAGGGGTGGGAAAGGGGGAAGTGATGTGTGCGATTGAAAATTTATGAATATTTTTGAGGATTTGATTTGCAGTCACGATGATTGTTTGGATATTAGAGATAAGGATGCAACGTGGCAATCTATGCTGTAAATAAAATTTTATTATTATATTGAGACATTTTTCGATCTTCAATTTTGTCAATTACGATTATCGAATGAATAGTAATAAATTATCGTTTGTATGCTTTAACATTATATTTTTTTTTCTGTTATCGGTGCGACCATCACTTTCGTATCATCTCTCCGGTACAGATTATTAAACATCAAACGACAAATGAAAATAAAAAATGAAATAACTAAACGAATAATTCGGCCAGTCGGCGTCATTAACACCGACGTGAAAGCACGATTCCTTGGTCATAAACGCGAATTAAAAATTACGAAAATAACATTTTTTTTGAATGAATGAAAAAAATTTAAAACAAATAAAAATTAAACATAATAATCTGAGTCGAGTCTCAGTGGAACGACATCTGTTTGAGCGACCGATCCTTCGCAATTCCAATACAGACTCTCGACTCGTAACTCCAATGCTTGTCACCTCGACTCAATGCATCGTCGGCTCGCCACCATTTTCATCTCGGGAGATTCATCTCTCTAATCCATATCATTAACCGTCTATTCCGACGAAACGAGAAACTTCTGTCAAATTGAATTCACCGAAACCATCGCAATACTCATTAAATAATTTTTCGATTATTTCATTTCATTTCATTTTTTTTTCTTTTTTTTTCTGTGCAAATATTGTCTTTGAGATACATTGGCGATCAGGTTGCGAAGAAACGTTGGCGAGTCGTTGGTAAAAGCTTGTGGAATTTGCTTTCGAAACTGAATAACTTTGCACGAGCGAATGGCATTCGCCGGTTTTGGTTACGCCTCCGCGATGTTATTGGCCGGTTGACTGGTCGACGCCCATTCACCTGCGCCCACCAGGTATGCACACTACCTGGTCCCGGTCTGTCAGGGGGAAGGTCTTACCTCGCCCGCAGCACCGAATTACGTCATCGGAGTCACGACACGATTCACGTAAGCAGCAGGTGAACGAAACATTTTTCACCATCGCCATGCGACTCGCTCTCGTATCTGTGTGACAAATTTTGCAATTACGGTTTTGTTCCAGTTGTTGTTTTTTATTTATTTATTTTTTTTTTTTTTCGTTATTTTCTTTTCGTTCGTCCGGCAATTTTTTTTGCAATCGAAATACTGTTCGATCGACTAATCAATTGAATTTTGGTTCTTCACGTGGAAAATTGAAGAAATATAGTTGTATATGTCACTTCCCATTAGACTCAAATAATTAAATTTCTTTTTTTTTTTTATTAGGAAAGAAAAAATGATGAATTCGGGATTCCATGAGAAATTATTTTACAGTCGTGGGTTGCAATTACTTTTGAGGTTGCTTATATTTATAGTTTATGAAGTTTATATACATAATTTAAGAAATAGTTTATCATATAATTGGAATATTAAGATATGTAAGAGCAATGAAAGATCATACAAAAAATTGACATACGATGTGCATGATAAATAATTTTAAAAAATTGAAAAACAAAACGAAAAACCATAAGGTGCTGATTTTTATATAAGTTTTATCGTGTATGAATCGTGATTTATAGCTTAGAGTTATTGTCCCATTACTTTTCGGTATCGACATGCATAGAGAGTAAAATCTCGAGAGAGTGAGAAAGAGAGAGAGAGAGTAGAAAAGCCGAAGACCTTAAATAAAAGCCCGTTCGTCGAACTATGAAAATTCATGAGTCCCTGAACTCGAACCCCGTTGATATCCATATTCGGAAAAATGGCGTCGTTAACATTAACCGACGTCCATTATGCGGCACACACAAGTACATACGTAACATTGGATATTTACGAGAGTTATACGGACAAGCAAGGTATGCTCGAGAGTGACCGAGCACAGAAACGAGCTAACGAACATACTCTCGGGCATATATCTATGCGAGTATAAGTACACACACACACACAGAAGAGGGTGAACAGGGTTGTGTACGACGCGTGCACCGCATAACTCGGTCTCTGCTTCGGGGTTTCGCGTTGCGGAGCGACATTGCAGTTTGGCATGCGAGTGAGCGTGGCTATCGGCCACGACCGCTATCATTTCGAGTCGTTTCATTCGAACGGGTGTGACCGTGCTCCGGTAATTTGAAAGGTCCGATTAATCAAAGATTGCCGGTAAGCGATATACGCCGCCATCGCCTTGCAACTTTCTCTCCGTCTCTCTCTCTCTCTCTCTTGCTCTTCCCTCTCTCTCTCTCTCTCTCTCTCTCTCTCCCTCTCTCTCTCTCTCTCCCTCTCTCTCTCTCTCGTAATCGTATTCCATCAAATTTTATTCGATATCTTCTTCGTCCTATTATTGAATTTTATTATAATAGTGTTACTCTGGATCTATATACTTACTCGCAATGCATACTTATTTCTCTATATGGATATTTATCATACGCAATGTTATTCTCACTCTCATCGTTATCCTTAGTTTATTCTTAGTCTTATTATTATATTTATTGTTTTTATATAAATATAGTTCATTCTTAATTGTATTGTTATGTTTATTTATATTGTTTATATATCTTCAAACTCTTTATTTTTCAATCAGTTACAACTTGATGTTAGTAATCATTCTTATTTTATTATAATTTTTATTATAGCCTAAATTTATAACTTTATTATGTATAAGCAAATAAATGAATCAATCAGTCTATTTTTTACGTTCTCTTGGGCATCAAAGCTGCTCACAATTCTCGCGCTCACATTTCTCGCTGCATTCGAAGAACTGCATAGATTATTTTTTAAAGTGAATACTTTTCACACATACGACGAAACGTTTTTCGACGTATTCGCGTAACGACTGTTTTTTTCAGAATCGAGCCACACCTTGAATGTAGCGAGTTCTCGAGTGTCACACAGTCACACACACACACACACACACACACACACACACACACACGCGACAAAAGTACGAAAGTACTGGAAAACGTGCGCGTTGCAACCAAGAGCGCAAAACGAGCACTATCGCGAGACGCCTTGTGCGGACCGAGCCGAGAGGGTTGACCGTGCCAATACACTCGGACGCCAGCGGGCAACCCCACGAGCCGGCTCCGAGGCCACGATATAACGATCGGTCGAGTCTTCCTGGAAACATAATCGTGTCCCCGAAGTACTCGATATGTGTAATTCGCGATGTTCGCAACTGCTCATCAACGGTCGAGAGCCAATGAGTTCTCACGCGCTCGTAATACATTCACGGGTTTATTAAATATTTATGAATGCAAAATTAACGAGAATTATACGGTAAGCGATAAATGGTCAACGACGATCTTTCGAATATTTCGGAGATGAAAAATGCTGCGTTTCATTTTTTTATAATTTTTTTCAAAAATTAATTCGAGGCAAAGGGAGTTTATAAAAAATGTGAAAATGCATTATATTGCAAACTTAAATTTTCAGCTGTAATTTGAGTAACTTGTTTGTTGGCAAGTTAACTTTTATTGATTTTGAAACAATCACTCTGTTTATTTCATGCATTATTTCAGATGAAATTGCATTAATGTGATTTTTATGAGTCATGAAAAAAAAAACAATGCTGCCAGAAATCAATTGATTCCATGCCAGTACGAGTTCATGCAGTTATCAAATCCAAGTGCGAATACCTTAACCATAAACATATAATGACTTTGTATCTAACAATAAAATTGAATTCAACTAAATTTCAATTCCATGAAAAATAGAAGAAAAAAAAAATCTGTGTGTCCTCATCAATTCGCACAATACTGTATATGTAGTCTTACAACCATAAACTCCCTTTTCTACGAAACCCTTTACCAAACATCCTCACATCATAAACGTTAGCATCCAAAAAAAAAAAAAAAAAACATTATCTACCAACAAAGATGAGCATCGTATCTCAATAGGTAAATCGAAGCTGCATTGGAAGCTGTCCCTGGAAGCTGCGAAGGGGGTTGGGGGTGGCGGTCGATTCAAATCCGAAGCCCCGTCTGGCAAACGGTTCGACGTCGTTGCACAACGAGAATGTTTAACATAACGTGTGCGAATTCGGCCGAGTCAATATTGACTGCGATGGGCGTGCGATCGAAAGAGATAACGCGCGATATTGGATGTATATAACGTTCTCATCTCACGGGGTGTTACAGTTGGGTAACGTGTGTGTGGACCGATCGAAGGTCTCATCGTCGTCGTCGTCGTCGTCGCAGGGGCCTTCCGCATCCCTTAACCTACACGACGCGACGTCTGTGTCTGCCCGGTCGCCTTTCTGATCCATATACAGTCAGGTCTCCATTGTGGCATGTTCGTTCGAGCAAATGCACATCTCTCTCCTCGTTGATTCTCGTCTCAGTGTGTACACGATCTCCTCTCTCTCTCTCACACACACACACACGCTTACCAACCCCGAAGGGTGCTGATACACGCCGAGCGTAGCTTCTGACAGACGCAACCAACATATATACGTATAACATTTTGGTACCCTGCAGTGCGTGTGTTTTACATATCAAAGTGACGTGATCCCGTGGACCATCGGCTCATCGAGAATCCATCGAGACAACAATGGCCCCGAGACCATCGAGGATTTCGTCTCCAATGAGATTTTCAATGTCCCTCGATCTCGGGACACACGCACACACACAGGAACACCCTAATCCATCGGATGCTCCGTTTTTTTTTCGGATTTATAAGATTATTCGCTGATGGTTAATGGAGCGTTAATGTGAATCTGAATCTGAATCACAGCGTGTTACCGACAATTGTGGTGTTAACTGAGAATTTTTTTAGTTTTTTTATCATACATATTTTTGTCGTATTTTTGTAAGAGGATTGAGTAGGGACGACTTTGAAATTTATTAGTTGTTCATTTTTGTTTAGTTTCGTGAATGGATTTTAGGGTAAGTGTTTTTTTTTTTCGTTGTGGAAGAAAGATTATTATTACGAGTGTGATGATGAGTGTGAAATGATAATTGAATGCAATTTATATATATAATTGTGTACAAATAATTATAATATTTAGATTAACGTAATCATAAATGTAATTGATTGAAAATATTTCGTGGCAAGATAGATAGATCATTCAAAAAATAAATATAATAGTGAAATATATGATTAATTATATAATTTTAATATTCAGATTAACCCTATCATGAATCTAATCTAGTTGAAACATTTAATATAATAATTCCATCGAATATACGAAAAATGTGTATATACAATAATTGACCATGATTTATATGTATTATTATATTCAAGTTAAGTAATTCAATCCTACAATCCAAATGTCTAAATAAACACAATCACGAATATCATCAAAGACCTTCTACCTCTATACCCAAACACAATTCTACAAATTCTTGCCCGATTAAAAAAAGAAACTCCCAACAAAAATGTTTCATTGAAAACAATTTTCCCAAATCTCTCATGTGAATTGTAAGCAACATCAAACAAAATCAAAATTTTGCACACGCGACTCGTATACGTCGTTGCGAGCCAAATAGTCGGTGAATTAGGGATGTTTTGAGACGCGATGAAGAGGGGCGCGGATATCGACGAAAATCTAAAGTGTCAAACGGGTATGGTGAGGGGTTAATTGAAGACCGCCCGTTTCAATGAGAGAGAATATCGCGTCGTTCGATCTTCGGTCGTCTGTTTGAACGGGGGTTATGGACAGTCGTCAATGGGGTATCTATCATCGGGTGGAAAAAAAATTTGTCAACGTTATGGAGAGGCCGATCGACTGATTAGCCATGGGCCCCGTGGCGGTACATGCGAGGGTACGGTTACCCTTGTAAACGTAGCTCTCCCCCCCCTCCCCCCTCGCCCTCCCCAGCGGGAGATTCCCACGTCGAGGCGGCCCAGCATCACAATACCAATGAACAATGGCTCCCTAACTTGACGTATAAACTCCGCACGTTCTTGTCACACTCGAGCGCTACTTATACGCGTAATATAACGTAATACCACGATTTATCCTCTCACCCATTCAGTCCCTTCGAATACCCAATATTTACATCAACCTCCCCCTCCACAACCGAAAATAATAAAGATCAATAAAAGAAAAAAAGGAAACGGAAAATAAATTTAAAAATATTAATAAACACGACTGAAATAATCCACATCGATAATAAAATTAGAAAAAAAAGATAAAAAACCAAATATTTATTTTTCTAATAGGCAGTAGGGTAAAACATAGAGATATATAAATGAAAGATACAATGGAAGTCGAGATGAACAAACACACTCGAGAATTTTCAGTGTCAGCGTGACTTCAATGAAAATCTGAAATAAAAACAGAAAAATTAGCAATGAAGGTAAGGAAGAAATCAAATGGGCACCAGATAAATTCAATCACAGCTTGTGAGCAGACGCAAAAACGTTGATGTAAACGTAAAATCGACAAATGCGTGTTTTTCAAATAGTTTCGAATTACATCGAGCTAATTCGATAAAACTTTCGTGCACAATCGAACCCCTGCTCGATTCCACCCCGAGCAATAGCATTTTTTTTTACATTTTTTTTTCTTCTATTAGCAGGATTTTTCTACGATTCATCGAGACTGCGGCCGGTATTAGCGGATATCTCGCGCACGAACGCTTCGTCTGAATGACGCAGGACTAGAAAAAAAAGAAGATAAAAAAAAGGAAATTGACAGCTCAAAAGGCCGGCCGGGCGTCAGACGGGCCCCGTGTCGGGTCTTTCTTTGACTTTGCATCCCTCTCGGTCGTCGTTCGTGCTTCGCACCCAACGTGCTGTTTGCTCAACGTTATGTTCAATTTTTCGCTGTGTGTGTGTGTGTGTGTGTGTACAATGCAAACTGCACTTGGACCGAAGTAACAGTCGTCGTTTAACGCAGTTGAGATTTTATTTCAGTCGTCGTTGCGCAGTTATTGCACAGTTTCACGTGTGGTCGTATATATAATACATACGAATGTAGAAAACATGAATAACACGGTTTGGCCGTTATTGCAGGTTCTTTCGTAGTCCGTTTGCTCGAGTTACTCGCTCGGGGTTTCATTACAAACGTTGCAAATGGTCAATTTACGAGTGAGAACAGGTGTCGAGAACTCACTAACTTAGCAACAACGATCGTCCACGTATCTGCCAATTTATTATCTCATTTTGTCGACGTTGACTCTTCTTATTTCTTTCTTTGTTTCTTTTCTTCCTTTTTTGCTGATGACGTGAATGCTCGAAGATGCCAGAAGAACTCAAGAACCAGAAGATGATTTTTTTTAAAGACAATCCTTATATCAAAAACCAAAGCTGTTCGAAATATGAATCCAGACACTCAGGTTCTTCATCCAAAATAAAAATTAAAAAAACACGTATTTTATGCTTTTTTAGAAGTCCAGCTTAGGCTAGACCAGAAATGGGGGATGATTGTTCTTTCGCCAGATGATCTATATCTATATAAAAAATCGGAGATGTTAAAAATGCGAAACTGGATACTCGAGGTACCTAAAGTCAGAGTACAAGGTCATCCCAATCATCGTGCACACACACACACACGAGCGACGTGCAACAATGTGAACAAAAGGTAATTCTCCGCGGAGAAGATATCCACGTCGACGAGTTGAAGGCACCGCAAAATAGCAGAACGACTTAATAAGTCACGATTGCGAGACGATTGCTTCACTCGTCCGGCACATCGGGGCCGCGCGCGGCTTGTGACGATTTGCATACACGATTACAGGTTGCGTGTGGTGAGGGCAAGAAATAAACGAAAGAACGAGAGGGAAGAAACGTGAAAAAAAATTTGAAAAAAACAAAAAAAAAAAAACTGCACCGGAGTCCGGTGTTGAATTCAGAAGGTTGTGAGAGGTGGCTGTTGGTTGCAGTGAGCAGTCCCAAAAATTCTTGTTGCACCGGACGACGACTGACAGTCCTGGCCACCCAGGATGAGTGCAAAAAAAGAGGTTTGCTTAGTCTGAATTCATTATAGAATCACAACATCATGATTTTTTCATAAATTTATCAGTCGAGTCGTGGTAAAATTAAATTGCCACCCAATGTCAATGCCAACAAAATTTTATTCAAATATTTGTGACACAAGGACTCGAGAATAGCTACGAAAGAAAAAATAATAATAATGCACATTGGGATAAAATGATTCAATTGACGTTTCCATAACAACGGGATATGGTCGTGCTTGAAAAAAAAATAATGCACGTTGCGATAAAATAATTCAATCTTCGTTTCCATGACGATGAATCATGGACGTGCGATAGGAGCAACAACAGTGGCAACGGAGGGTAGTGGGCGAAATTGCTACGAAATTACGGCAGCATCGCGTGTGTCGTCAGACGTTAGCGATGTGGAACCCGACGCGCATCAGCCAACCAATCGTGGAGCCCCAAATCGTTCTTATATTCGCACGCAATGAACGCGATTGAGCGAAAGTCCTCCGATAGTCAAGCTATCATACGTACTTATATATATATATACATTATGAGGGTGTGTTGGAAAAAGATTACATTTTTCGATTCCTCTTTTTCTTCGACATACAGAAAAATGAATATATATATATATATATCTAAATAAATAAATATATTTTCATGTCGTAAAATGAACTTCCAGGAGCTGTGAATTGTGAATTATTGGATCAAGGCTATTTTTACAAGAGACCTTTTTTGTAGAGAATTCAATTGACTTCAAGATGTATCTTTACATTTTTTTGTAGAACGAAGAGCTTAGCTGTGAAACTCGTTTGAAGACAAACTTTCGTTGAAAATCGGTTTAAAATGCCTGTAAGGCTTGGAGTCTATCCCCGCAATGCCTACATATATTTATCTACACACACACACACACACCCATACACCCATGTGTATACCTATACTATCTCCCGATAAATTACAAGTTCCGCAAGTAGCGAATCTAATAAACGACGACCGGTCCGTCCAACTTGCAATACATGTAATGTAGTCAGGTATCCGGTGGAACGGTCGTCGCCCACACCGATACAGCACACACACAGATCCGCGTCGCATCAAATGCTTGACATTTTCACAAATTTTCCGACAATAAGCACACGAACCACGAGCTTTCATTATTCCCAACCGTTGACCACGCGAGCTGCGCTTCGTTTTCGTGCGACGGATGTGCGGAATTTGCAACGAAACTATCAATCACGATATTCGAAGAGCGGACATCTGGAGGTTTGCCACTGTCGAGCGCTGCATCCGCTGGAATTATAATTCTCACGAAATCGTGTTTGGTCGTCGAGAAAAAAATATTCCAGCATTATTATTATTTTTTTTATAGGCGACGGTTGGGATTTGGGCCTGGGTCAAATCGATCCCCTTTTTCAGCAATCCAAATGAAATTTCGAAGAAGCGCCAAAATAATTCAAAGAACCTAAAGAGCCTCCATAACCCACACAACTTGAAGCGACCTCACCGATTGAAAAAAAGAACCCTGGAAAAGCCTAGGAACCTAAAATCCAGAAGCATATCACAGTTACACATAACCCACACTGTTCAAATCAACTCCACTGTTTCAAAAAACAAAAAACCTGGGAAAAAACTCAAACCCATAACTCTGTAATCTCAAGATCCACATAAGCTGTGATTAAAACCAGGATATTAACTCCACAATCCGTGCAATACGAATTTTTCTGTACCGCGATAATTCGTAATTGAGTGCACACCGCACTAGCATCATATAGTTGCCACATGAACTACCTGCAACGAGAATGGAAGGTTATGGCGAATCGTGCGCTGTCAAATGATAATTGACCCATAGCCGTGGTCACGAGGGCGTCAAGAATCTTCCACCTTCTTGACTCTAGGGGGGTGCTTTATTCCTGCCAAGAATGTTCGATTCACGTGAATCTTCCACGCCGATCGTTGGGATTCCGGGACGGAAACTACCGATTGGTCGACGAGCTAGAGGGCAGGTTCGAACGAATGAAAAAAATATGTTCGATCACGATGATGCCAGGCGGCCCGAGCAAAGAGGATTCAATGAGGCTCGCACGAAGGCAGCAGGATGGATAAGTTCAACGGCAGCGCCGAGGCCGCGCGTTCGATGATGAAAAAACAGTTAAAATCGAATGTGCCGAGATCACGCGATGATATGGTTAAGTCGTCGTTTTACGCAGACGCTGTGTAACTTCGACGTCTCTGTAAAACCTTGCCAGGATGGCTCGCGCTCACAAACTCAGACTCTACTTGCCCACAACGTATATTCGCTTCCGAAGTTGAACCGTAATGATACCGAGACAATAGGAATAACCGAATGATGATAAACATAATTTGTACCTTACATGTGGTCGCGGGAATAACACGAAGCTCTCGTAACGAGGAAGTTTGCCTGGGTGAGGTAGTTGGGGGTGGGGGATGATCGACGAATATGCACAAACGCGTTATCCCGATGCCCCGGTGAATCGTCTGTACCGACGATCAATCATGTAGAAACGGTCGGGGATGGCCCCGTAGCAATTACAGCCGGTGATTGCCAGTGAGCGGATTTCAATTACCCATTCGCTGTGTACGCAAGTTTCGCGTCTATGTGTGCTGGTGTTTCGAGGAAGCTCGATGCAGAGACCATCACCGAACCCAACGTACCGCCATATCAATTCCCCGTACGTCTATATCGCCCAATGCACTGGGGTGGTCCTTGTTTTGGCGTTTCTAATTTTATTATGGGACTCCCGGATTATAATGTGGTCTGAAATAGATTTGAAAAAACTATTCTCAAACTTTGAGGTTCCTGGCTCAATTCGGAACTTCAGTGATGATGAAAGAAAATTTTGAAATATTGAAAATACCAGGTTATTTGAATGGCAAACTTTGGGAGACTGGCGGCAGACCTGGGAATTGAATTGGGAACCTCAGATTTGGAGGATATTTTATTGAAGTCACTTCGAACTATATTATCCTCTAGGAGAGTGAAAATATTTGGGGAATGGTTGAATAAGGACCACCCTAGTGTGCATATAGTTTGGGGAACGTTCAGAGTGGTAGCCAGGATGGGTACATGTGAATGCTCATACTCCGGGGGGCTCGATCGCTTCCTATGCAGACGAGGAATTGACACTGCTCGTTTCAGGCCCACCAACTGCAACGGCGATATCGGGTTACCGGCGAACGAGGAAACGCGATTCCCAACGAGTCTGTTGCTCTGATCTGTTCTCTCCCTCTCTCTCTCTCTGTCTGTCTTTCTCTCTCTATCTCTATTTCTCTTTTGATTTCCGTGGGTCGCTTCGATGCGAACTAATTTCGTGGCCGAGTATCGTATTATCGAGTAATCAACCACACGATTATTCGGATACACGAAGCAATCGTACGTTTGTGTGTGTGTGTGTGCTTGTTTTGATTTTGTGTGAGTCGGACAGTGATTATGTGTGACGATAAATAACGTCGTTGGGGGATTGGTATGGCTCAATGATTTTTTGTTTGTTTTCGTATTCAAACAAAGAAAAATATAATTGTGTTAGGATAAATCAGCATCAGTTCGTTCATTTTGGTTTTCATTCGATATTTCGTATTTTTCATTCTTTATTTTATAAACGTTTTTGATTTTGTAGAAGAAATTAATACATGTACCTTCTATTTTATACGAATAGAATCAATAGTTGCTGGATTATTTTTTTCAGCGATCGATTATCACGAAAAATTTCTAAAACTAATTTCGGAAATTAAAGTAAATACAAATTTCTTTCAAATTACCGATTTTTATTTCTTTTTTTTCAATTGGCTAACAAAAGATGAAATTATCTAGTCTGTTTACGGAATATAAAAATTATTATGGCAAAACTGCCGATGGGCAAATTAAATCGACGGGTTTTTTAATTTTTATTTCCTTTTTTTTTTCATTGATACCGTTGATAACTTTTATTCTGTGGTCACGATGAAAAAATTGCCGCATGAAGCGATCGGCGTGATTGCGAAGACGATGAAAATGATCGTCTACAGCAACGTGGTTTCCTCTAAGACCGCGGATTTATTGTCAACGCGATCGAACAATCGCTCGAGGATTTGGGATGTGGACTTCGGGTGTTTCGTCTGAGTGACGGTATAGATCGGAGGCGGCGAAGATCAAAAGCAAATCGAGATCGAGCTCGGTGTTCGTGCGGGTCGCATCGTGAGCTTTTGACGATCGTGTACGCTCGCTTGACCGTATACGCGCTCTCACTCGCTCGGCCTGTCTTTGCCGTCTCGCGAATCGAGACGTGACGCGGGCGAAGCGATTTATTTGCCATTGCCGCTCCTCATTTCATCGGAACGTGATGCGCCTTCATACACCCGGACGATATATCCACGGTCACCGACAAACATCCACCGATAGCCGTATTTTTTATTTTTTTTAAATATATATTTTTTACGTTTATTCACCCTTTAATATTTATTTCTCTTCGTAACTACAATAAAACAAAAATTCATTATCGATTGATTAGCAGCTTTGTTTTATTTTTTTGTTTTCTAGTTCGTAAAATGGATTTTAACTTGTTGGCTCTAAAGTGTCGAATAATCAAGCATTTCTATCTCCTAAACGAATGTTTCGGAAAAAAATTCAAAAAATAAAGAAAATATTTAAAAAAAAAATAACATAAAATAAAAAACAATCATCGTCATCTCGGTCGGTCACGTTGATCCATCTCTCGTCCTCCGTTCCGTTCCTCCGCCTATCCACGCGACTCTTCGGCACCGCGAACCCGACTACGAGGCCTGTAATTCACGAGATGAGGCCGCTTGCGACACTCCGAAGACAAATGCTGGGTGTATTTTCCCTTTGGGCTGCCGTTGCCGTCGTTTCGAATCGCAAATGAGAAGATTCAACCTCGGCGTTGACTCCCTCGACCCCCGGGTACTTGCCGTAAAGTTGATAGACTTTCTTCTTTTCTCGCTTACCACCCCCTCCCCCCGCTACCCCGCCCAAGCTGAAGATTCATCAAATTTTTTTCGGTAACTTCACTGCCATTCTCAATCTTATTCTATAAAACAAACAGAAACAAAACAAAATTAAAACAACATTTTGTATCAGCAATCGTTACATCAATGTTTGTTGTTTTATTCTTCTCGCAGGCTGTTATTCAGGCTATTGGGCTGCCGAAAAATAATAAAAGATTTCAATAACAAAATGGAACATCGGAATATTATTGAACCGATGGAACGCCTTCGGAAGGGCGGAAAATTTCCAGCCCGAGCCTTAGGTCCCTTCGTACGGACGGTGCTGCCATCTCGCGGATCGTACCGAACGTTTCGCGCGACCGACGGGGACCGACCCGCGAGTCCCAAGGACCGGCGACTCTCTCGCGGTCGTTCCAGAAAAGAAATTACCTTCGAGACCCGATCTCGCCGAAGCTCTTGCTCCTCTCGTTCTCTCCTTCTCGGATGTGGGTGCAATTGCTTTCGGAATGTTAATCGTCGTCGGAACTCTCTACCCATCCACGGTGGTCCGTGCCAAGACCAAATTACGTTTTTTTTTTTTTCATCTTTTTTTCGGTCTTTGTTCATCCGTACAGAAATTTCTTTTTTCTCGTACGTGTTTGTTTGCCGAAATTTGCGTTTATTAATATCGTCAACGTGGCTCACGTCGTTTATGATTTCGTTGTACTTTTTCTTTGCTAATAATTTCGTTTCTTCGATCTTTCGTCAATGCTGTTGTTCGCAATGCGGTTAAATAGGGGAGGAATTAATGAAGATCTCAAATTTTGAAACATTAAACAAATTTATTATATATTTTAGGATGTTTTTTTTTTAAAAAGACAACGATTATAGATTGCTCTGGCTGGTCCTACATTTGAAGTGAATACTATCAGGAGAAATCTGTATCAGGAGTCCTTTGTCGTTTTTCAACACACCCCAATATATATCTATGGATTATAGAAAATTCTAAAAAGATATAAAGTACATAAACAATAATTTAAAGAATATATATGATGAATAAAAAATATAAGCATACATAAAATATCTATATAAATATATATCAGTATATAAATTGTATGAAAAATGAAAAAAATAATAAATTTAATATCGTACAGTCAAAAAAAAATTTTGCGACTCGTTGAAAAAAAAACGGTGTATCGAGTGTGAGTGTGCAATCGCGGGCGACGAATTACATTGTACAGCTTGCTGACTCAGAAAATTGCTTTTTGGCGCGTTAACGAGGATCGTTTTAACGTCGATTAACCCTCCACCCCGAGTGACCCCGTGTGGCCCGGTGTTTGCCGGGGCGCCTTCTCGCTCTTACGCCTCTCGGTCCTTATCTACCTCTCACCGCTACGTAGGAAATTGGTTCGTTGCTCTTGCCAATTTCCGCAAGATTGGCCTTTGTTTTTTTTTTCTTTTTCGTATATATTTTTTTTTGTTTTATCGTTTTCGGACGAAATGAGGTCTGAAAGCGGGGAGAAAGAGTCGTCCGTGACTGTTGTCTCGGTTGTGAAGGCTTTCGTCGCATTTATCCTAAAATTGTGTAAATTTTGCGAACGGGCTAGCTATTTATCTTTATGGTTTCGTGGGTCGCGAACGGCGCGACGAGCGCACGGGAGTTCGTCGGCTCAACCCCATCAACGCATCCTCTCCCCTCCCCCCCGCCCCGCGCGTCTTTAAGAACGGAATCTCCAAAGACGTTGAGAATTTCCACGAATTACTCGTTGCCGGAGCGTGAAGAATCACGAAAATTCACGAAATTCTCGCTCGGTTCTTTTTTTTTTTTTTTAATATTCTCGCTTGGTCGACTGGTCGCCATGGAGTTTTTTTGGCAACAAGACAGCAAAAGCTTGAAACCTTTCGATGAAGTTCCAACCGCAGCGAAAAAAAAATTCAAAAGGACGACAAGATTCTTCGAATCAGTTTGTTCGTGCAAATATAGTTTCAACTTGGACGAAAATCTAAGTTATAGTTACAGAGGCGTGAGTCGTGAAAAAATCGGAGTTTTGTGAAAATGTATCCTTTTCTATCAAATTTTTCTTTAACATTAATTATTGACAATAACAAATTAACAATTGTCGTAATATTATTTCCGACAAAAATTATATAAATAAATAAATATACACATATATATATATATATACATTTTTCCAAATTTAATTTAGTAATGACAAACGAATCCACATTAATTTTCGATTTGTTACTCCAACACTAGTCAGACGCTAGCTAGGCTTCCATGGCTTCTTAAAAATAATTTCGAAGACAACTTAAACGATTTTCACTATCATCTACATGATGTTCGATGTTTCCTGATCGTCCTAAACTCAACCAAGTGAAATAATAAAATCCCGACTAGATCCTGCACAGTTATCCCGAATACCAGCGACCTAAATCTCATCCGAAAATCAGAAAAACCCGTCTTCATCATCCTGATACGCATTGTCACAATTTTCACACGGACTCCAATCATCCCAAATTCGTCGATGGCGCACGAAGAGACCGGTGAAACTTTGATGGGGTCCTTCTGAATCGTTGCGGTTAACTACGATTTTCCGGCACGTGACTAATTTGTCAGAGACCACTCAGTCAGCGACAATGGACCAGTGATCGCGGACCCCACAAAAGACAGTAGTTATTCCACGTGATATTTACGTACTTCCCGTGTGCGACAAATTTCGCTTTTCCGAGGAGAGTCGAAGAGTGTCGGTCACAGAATGCTTGCTATGGTGACCATCGGGAATCTTATGACGACCCCTCGATCGCGTTCGTATCCCCTACGGATGTATTAGCTTTATGGTCAATCCAACATTTGCCACGCTGAAGCACACATATATATGTATATATATATATAGGTGTGCGTATACGCACACCGGACAATCTCTCACTCTCTCTCTCTTTCTCTCGAAAAACCGGAAATAGGTTCGTGCTTTCTGGAGGGTTCGAAATACTCGTCCATTTCATTCTTCGATTCCCTTTTTCCCCGGTCCATCGCGGGTGTCGCCATTATGGTGAAAGCCCGAAAGGACCCGTTCGACCTAAATGTGTTTCTCCGGGTTTCTGCGTTTACGCGCAAAATTTAACCTCACTATGTTCTCCACCCACGTTTGTTCACGAATGAGGGCTAAACCCAAAATAACGAATAAAAAAACGAATCAAACAAACAAAATAGCGACATCTATCGACTTGTCGGTTAATGACGCCATCACCAATGAAAACTTTTTTTTTCACACAACATTTTAGGTGCAAAATAATTACCAAAGACAACCACACAGTCCAGATTCATCGAATAAAAATAAAATCCGGCTTTTCATAAGCGTCTAACGGGTGTCGCTTGGGTTTCGGCTGTTTGTCATAGTTCGAGAGGTGCGGCATTTGGTCAAAGGTCATATACACATATATACACACATATATATATGCATACAGACAGGAAAGAACAAACACATGGTCCGAAGGATCGAGACTAAAGAGAACGCTAAGCAGCCCTTGAGTTTAGTTACAGCGACGAGGATGGTCGTCGTTCGTTGGCTTGGGGAGGGGGTTGGGGGATGCACGAGGTTTTTTTCCCTTCGTGCGGTACACACGGTACACACGGGAAATGAGGGTCCACGTGGTGGGCCTTCGGGGCTCTCACTCCCGTTCGCTTCGAGTATCGGAACGAATGATATTTATCGAGCGAGCAAATCTCTCCAGTCCACTCAAATCCCCATAGGGTGGTCCTTATGTCTCTTCTAGCCGTTCCGCGCTTCGCATCGATAAATAATACTCACCGGTCTACGGTCATAAAGTGAAAATATATAGTACCGGTTAGCTTGGATCACGGCGCAAGAAAAAGAAAAAGAAAAAAGAAAGAAAAAAACGACGAGAGAAAAACAGCAACAGAGGGATGTTCTATAGCATCCGGGGATCGATATAACGAATGGCAAAAGTTGTCGTTTCGTTTATTCGCATCCTTGTCCGACGTTCGGTTTTTCTCATCGTCGTTTTCCATTTGCGTTTACGCCGTTCGAGAACTATTTTCGGAAGACACGGGTGCTCTGCGGTAACTTTTACGTGTATGTGTGTAATTGTGTGTATGTCTGTGTGTGTGTGTGTGTGTGTGTGTGTGTGTATTCACTGTCCATACGACGAGCTATAGCGGTACAACAAATTACGATGATTTTACGCTGCTATATACACGTAATCGCGCAGTTTGTCGTATATCCACAGACGTTAAATTGCTACGTCGTTCAATTCTTCACTTATGGATATTTCTGGAAAATCGACTGAATCCCCGGGGGTTGGAACGTGGGATACCCCTTCGTGTGTTACGGACTGTACGTGTGTGTGTGTGGATAACGTTTTGTTCGCGTCGATGCTTTCGGTGAAACAGACCCCCCCCACGTGAATTGGACGTGTGCTAACGTACACGTCACTACTTGTCAGTTGGGATTAGTTTTCTTTTTTGTTTTTCACCCCTTCGTTGTTCGAAAGACATACATTTGAGTAACTGGAAATTTTGTCGTTGTTCAGTAGTTGGCATTACGAAGAACGAATTATAAATTGGTTGTTCGTTGAGGTGTCATTGATCGAGAATTTAATTTGCTATTTTTGTTTTATTTTTGTTATTAGGCCTTCACTTTGACCTAAAAATAAAAATGTTCGACCTGATCGTCGGAACAGCGATGCCCCAGTCGATTCCTCTTCCATGACACAGTCAGAAAAAAAATCTATTATACAATTTAAAAAAATATAAAAGTCGTATATTTCTTTTTTTTTCTCGTAGAAACTTAGTTCCTCATGTCTGCATAAAAATCCACCAACTGCCACGTCTCAAATGTAAGCCTCCAGTTCATAAAGAACGGCCGGGATGGTTCACGTGTGGCCCCATGTCACGTCTCATTGCCACAGACAGCTCATCATAATCATCATCCACCCCCTCACGTCGTCCCAATAATTTAACTCAGACACATCAGTCCGAGCATACAACCTCATAACAAAAATCATTACATCAATACAATCATTATGCACAACAATATAAAATAATCAAAAAAAAAATTCCTTTTTTTTTCTTTTCTTCCGCACCATTACAGACTTAGGTACACATGTCCGTTCGCCGTTGCAGTTATTTCTCACGAATCGATAGACGAATCCCCGAAGGGTTCATATAAAAAAGTTTTAATGCGATCGGGTGAATGAAAAGCGCGACGATGAAGAAGAAGAAGCTCAACCACGAGCCATTAGCGTGCTGGGCTGGCAGTTCGGATGAATGGATGTTGGTTCGCTCTTTTATTTATTATTTTTCTTTTTTTTTTTTCGGTGCCTCACGAGACGAGCGAGATCTTGGCAGGGTCTTACGCGCAGGTTGCACCCTGCTGGGAGGCACAGCTAGAGAGCAAACGGCGAGAGCCCTCGGGCTATTATACGAAGGTTGCTACACAGAAAGAGAAAGAGAGAGAGAGAGAGAGAGAGAGAGGACCCCGTGGGCTACGATCTATCGACATCCGATACTAATTGCCCCGCTTCGCCCTCTCAGGTGTCCTTTATTGCCTGTCCTTTGGCCATTGCTGCACCTACACACACCCTCCCCCCCCCCTTTCCATATAAATTCTCATTCCCCGATCGAAAAAAAGAAAATAGAAAAAAATAGGGGAAAAAAAAATTCGTGCTGCACATCCTATGCAGTTCTATGGTGCATCAGCAGCAGGAGTACAGCATCCGCGGCAACAGCCAATTAACAGCGGCGGACGCGTTGGTTATCGGATCTCGCTATTCCCGCGGGTTACGTGACACCACTTATTTTTTTCCCCTTTCACTCATGACGATGTGCCACCGATGGATCATTTCCTTCGTTCTCCCTTTTTTCGGTTTTTTTGTTTGGTTTTTGTCGTCTTTTTTCTTTTTTTTTTTAAGCCATCCTACTTCAATCCTTACCCACGTAATTTCGTTGGTTAATTATATATTTTTTGATTATTTTTTTTCGAATTTGCAGCTGCGAGATATTACCGAAAGATCGATTATCGCACGTGCGCCGAGACGATGTGATGCAACGTGCGGGAAGATGATTCGAGACTCGTTATTGGAAAATAATCAGCAGGGTAAATGTTGATTCAAGTTTGCAGGTGATCGATTTATTTACCGTTATGAAGATGGAAGGAGTTATCGAAGAGTGATAACCTCTTTTTTTTATTTCGTGAAATTGTCGTTAAAAATGATGGATGGTGGTTAAATTGTGAGATCGCATTAAGATTATTATAAAATTCGTAATATTTTGTGATATCAAATAATTGTAAGTAAATAGTTATTATAAAAAATAAATATTGAGACATTAATCAGCGACTATTCAATGCTTCAATTTTCCATGACGAATGCTCATTCAAGTTGTAGAAAGAAAATCGAAATTATCGTAATATTCTTGGTCGTTGCATAATTATCAAATCACTGGTTGTTTTTCTGTTTTCGATACAAATTGTTAAATGTCGACGAGAAATCCAAATCGATGGACCTTCAATATTCTTAATATCATTAAATCGATAGTGAAGAATGTGGATATTTTTTTATAATAAGATGAGAAAAAGTGTGGATCAACGACGAGAGAGACATCTACACGAAGATGTCTCGTCTAGTTGGTCGTCTATAAATATCTGAATAACGAGGCGTGAACAGTAGTCGAGGGAACATCCTCCGGAACACGAATCGCAGTACGTGTGTCATACCAGCCTCGTGTATGCATTCGAGAACCCGACGACTAATATCCACCGTAACTAATCCATATATATGCACTCACATACACACACACACATATATATACAACGGGTTGTTTCGAGAGGGCAAGAAACACTTGCGAGCTCGCGAGTTTACACACGGGGGTTGTGCCGGGAGGTCCATTAAGTACCCGCACGGTAATGGATGTGTCACCTCGTGTCATGGCGTAGGTGCACCACACGAACCGAGCAGCCCCGAACACTTTGCCCCGACTCAAATTGTACTCTCCATGCACACGCGCGTCGAACCATCGTTGCAACCATAAAAAATAGGTGGACACTACAAAAAAAAATTGTTTCGAAGTACTGAAGACGAAAAAAAAAAAAAAAGAAAATAAATATTTAACGAAGATTTCTGTCAATGAGAAAAATGGCGAAAAAAGCGAAAGAAAAATTAAGAGGCAATGTACATATATATATATATCTATATATATTTTATAAGATGAATATGAAAAATTATTATATATAGAAAAAATATATGCATACAATTTTTTTTCGGATTACCGAAGACGTAAAAAAAATAAGAAAAATAAAAAAACATTCAAGGAAGATGTCTGCCAACGAGAAAAATGGCGAAAAAAGAGACGAAAAATTAAGATTTAATGCACTATGTTACATCCATGTATATATAAACACATATGTATATATATGTGTGAATGTTTCGAGTTATTAAGAGAGCAATTCACACTTCCAGAAACAATTATTTCGGAGTTGTCGCGAGAGCTCCGAATTCCTGTTGGTAGATTTGCGGTTGCCCCGCGAAGAGCAAAAGTATCCCGGATACGCCGTAAATACTCGAACGAGGCAGTATATCTCTTTCGCGTTCGTAACCGCCCCGCGAGCACATGCCGGCTCCTCGGCCCGGGAGAGAGTTACACGTTCTCACCCCCCTCGACGGCTTCATCGCCGTTGTCGTCTTCTTCCCCTCCCCCTCCTCGCCAACCCGTGACCCGGTCTCTCGTCGCGTTTTACCGAGACGTCGGCACGAGCGACGTCTTCGTAACGTTCGGCAACTCTTCGAGAAGCGCGACGAGAACAGCCCCTCGTTCACCGCGTGCCTACTTCTTCTGACACATAAACACGCGCCCCGTCAGTCTCGTAAATGTCGCACCAAACGCAACGAAAATTGTTTCGTCGTTTTGTCCGAAGAAATAGTTGCTGCTCGGTGTGGGACTTTTGACACCTGACCCACGAATGGCGGGTTCCGTCTGTCCGACGCGAAGACGCCTCTGCAGTTGGCCCAAAGTTGTCTAAATTGATATTACACGCTGCGACGACGCTCGTGTCGCGTTTTTTGATTTTTTTGATTTTTTTATGTAGGTTTTTGATTTTATTTGCTGCAATTGTTTTTTTGGAAACTCGTTGGGTTTTTGTATTTCGCTGTGGGATTGTTTCGTTCGACGAGGATTCATCAAGGGGATGGGCATTCTGTCGTCGTTCGATGATTAAGTGTTTTGAAAATTACTTTTTTGAACAAACAATTATGATTGATCATCGTGCAATTATTAATGTCTTTTTTTAAATTTCTGCAGTGAGTTTTGATGTTTTGGATGAGACATTGTTTTAACAATGGATTTTGATATTTAGTGAACACTATAATCGACGATTATTCAGTCGTAAAAGTATTTTAAATAAATGATCGTTTAATGAACGCTCATGTACAGATTTAATTTTTAAACGAATGCTGTAACAAATTAAGTTTATTCTTATAAATTCTTTCATGATGTAGTATTTGGAAGGGGAATAATATATTTTTTTAATCCACAAAATAAAATGGTGAGAAGTCAAAAGTAAATAATTTCGCAGACAAATCTGCAAAGAATATATTTTGCTGTCGAATTTTCCATTCGTCAATTTCCCGGAAAAATCAATGAGTAAGTAGTAATTATCGTTGATCGACATTAATTTTGTCCATAAATGTTCCAGGCAACTTTCGTCACGTCGACGCAAACGCGTCTGAAACGAATTACGTTCCGAAACCATCCATCAATTGTCCTACTAGCTAAAAATTCTTCGGACCCTCATAAAACACAGATGGACCAGAAATCATTGGACACAAGAACACACACACCAAATTCCCACATTTCCGACTCGCGCGTGTATTCGTCGTTTGCCCGAATCTTCAACGCCATAAAACAAACTCACCGACGACAGAAAACTCGACGCGCACGCTCGTCCGTCCGTCGTACTCGGGGCGTGTTACGAGTTGGGCCTATCTGCGCTTTTCGTTGAACAGACTTTATCGTTACCCGTCAACCACGTTATTCTCATTCATTCTCAAACACCCTCGCGCCTCATATCCTCCCCTCCACCTCCCACCGCAACTCGAGAAAACTCTCGTGCGCATCTTCGACGAAGCTACAGCTATACAGCTTCCATAAAAGTTGGATAAGCGTGAGTAGGACTCTCGCTCTGAGTGTTCTTCACTGTTTAATTGTCGTACATAATAATATAATAGTAATTATATTATCGCTATATTTAAATAGAATAATAATTATATTTTTATAATAATTAAATAGAATAATGATTATATTATTGTTTACTGTATTACTGAACTATTGAAAATTTGACAATTGAAAGATAAACTTAATTATCGATAATAGTTGGTACTCTGATTCTAAGTAATTCTACATAGAATAGAAAATTAATGATTTTCCATTTTTTTTCTTTCCTCGTGTTATGAGACTTAATAAATAAGTAAATATAATTTATATTATTATTATATGAATAAATTTCAAGATTCTAGGTCAACGTGAAGTGCCCTATAAGTTTTGATGATCCATGAGTTGTCGGACGGACAACACAATGATCGTACAAGGGTTTCTCTAATTCAGAGGAACAAAATCCTGAATACACAAAAATAATGATAATTTCCACTTAGAAATCTGTATCGCGGGTTGACTGGTGCGATTAACGAGCGTGAAGAACCATCTCAATCGTGTCAAACATGCGTGTCCCCTCGTTCGCGGTGGCTTTCACAAGAAAAATGTCTCGCCCTCTCACAGTCCCATACACACACGTCCAAAGTACGATGAATTTACAAAAAAGCAGAAGCGAGAGCGAGAAAGAGAAAATAAAAAAGATAAAACGAAAAAAAACGAAAAAAAAAAACATTTCGTTCGAATTCTCAGGTTCTGGATCGTAAATTTTTATACGCATCTTTTACAGCGAGTTTAGCGTCCCGAAGTGTCTGCACCGCCAATGGCCAACGTACTCGAACGATCCTTCGAAGCTCAAAGAAAAAAAAAACTTTTTCCCAAATGTTCTTCCGTCTCTTACATCGTACACGAAATACATATATCTATATTTTTTTGTTCATTCAACGGCACGCGAAGTAGCTATCGAAATACCAAACCCCGTGTATGAAGTTTTCACCCCGCAAAGCCCACAAGTTCGAGGGACACGGAAAAATGTGTAAAAAAAAAAGAGAAAAGAATAAATAGATAGAAAGAAAAGAGAAAAAAAAAGAAGAAGCGAGTGGAGCACACACAGAAGGATCCGAGAGGAGTAACCGAGTCGTTTGTCATCGTGCGGCATTGTGGTCGCGCCTCTATTCTGTGTCCTGGCGAAAATACACCGACGACCGGAGTCACTGAGGAAGAAGAAAAAAAAAAAGAAAAAGAAGAAAAAAAAACCAACCCCAGAAAAATTGTACATTTCTCACTTTATTTTTCATCTTCGTCTTTTAGTGTCGTACAGTGGTCTCGTATGGTTTGGTCGCATTATTACGAGAACTAACACATCCCCCCCCCTTGGGCCGGTTGCACGTCGAATCATTGTTGCCACACCGCGCATGCGCTATGGAGACCGATATTCCCTCACTCGTTGTCGTCGTCGGTGATTTATGCATTTTCTTTTCTCGTCCTGCGCGGGTTATTTGTCGGGACCGAGAGGGAGAGAGAAAGAGAGAGAGAGAGGGGGAGAGTTTTCGATGTCTATCCCCACAGCGATGAAACCACTAAAACGCACTATAAGGCTTTTGGGGTGTCGACTGGGCCGCGGCTTTTAGCCGTGTTTTCTATGTGGCACCCGGTACGAGGGTGCTGGATGAAATGGGAACGATTCATGACCGAGCTTGTAGGCTGAAAACCGTGTTCGGCCTGCAGCTAGACACGACGATGGGACAAACAATCGTGCGCACAGTGTGCCATCGTTGCCGGCTCGGTCGAGCCCGCATCTGCCAATATTTGTCATCAATTATCGGTTTCGAACTCGCAAACAGGTCTCTTCGTATTGATGACCCGATCACGGTCGGATTATGGTCGAGGAAAAATGCAATGCGCGAGTCAATAGCCGAACGAAAATTTTCACGCGACAGGCGGATAACTTGCGGAACCTTCGACGCCCACCGTGAACGAATGAATAAGTTCGTCGTCGAATTATTAGGATTTTATTAGGAAAATAATGTCGATGATTTGTTTTTCTATCGAACGGCTTTTATTTTTTTTTTGTTTGTACAGAATTTGCACCTGGCTTGTGGAAAAACTTTTATATTCATGTTTTTTGTGTTTAATTAATTAGAAATACTTTTTTTTCAATTTTTTTACGAACACATACAATTTTTTTTACCTTAAAAACCATCTTATTTACCTGCAAAATAAATAACTTCTTTTTAAGGTATACCAAATTCTTTTCTCGATATTACCACATTTAGAAAATTTGCACATTAATTTTCATATTAAAAAAAAACAACAATAACACAATTTCTCCATCAAATTACGATTTTTTTCCGAAAAACAATGTTTAAAAAAAAATTATTGTATAGAATCGTATAGAATTGAAAATTAATAAATCTACCCCAACAAACAATGACAAATGATAAATATTTACAGTGCAAGAACTAAATTAAAGAAAAACAAAAACACACCAAAAAAAAATATCGCGATAGTAAAAAAATGATATTCGGTCCATCGCCGGTTGACTGAACTGCGTTTTGCGACGAAGCAGCACGAAAAACTGGCTCTCAGATGGCAAAGTTGTCGTGCGTGTTCCCGCAACAAAAAAAAAACGAACAAAAAAAGAAAAAGAAAGAAAATTGATGCGTCGGCAAAAGGACGGAAGAAGAAGGAAAGAAGATAAGAGAGAAGAAGAACACACGATTGCACAGAAGCATTTGCGTCCTTCCATCGCGTTTTGTTATTATTACCTCGGGGCATATGTGGGCCAACGCATTCACGAATGAAAAACACTTTCGAAGGTATTGACGCCGAGCGGTGCAGCGGCCCTCGGGCGAGTTTCTCCATCTGTTGGTAGCGTTGCAACAAGCCTTCCGTTCTTTCCGCAATAAGAGTGAGTCGCCGATGAAGAAACATCGTCCCAACGAACAAGAGTCTGTGTCCGGACGACAAAAAGAAATAAAAATAAAAATAAAATAATACAGTTACTCGCATTGTTCGATCGGTTGGGGCTTCTTCGTCAAACAAAAAACTTTGCGTGTGAGACTTGAAAAAAAAAAAAAACATGATGAAAGAAAGTTAGCGTGACTGTGAATGTTGTAACGTATATGGCCCACGTGCAAACGTCCGCGAAAGTCATCAATCGACATTGGCAACACGCAACGTTTTCGATAATAAAGTTACAAAACACATGTTCGTTGTGCTCAATATTTTTTTTTTTGGCATTCGCAACTCACACCTGCATCGTGCAAGTTAGATGGGATTCCATATGCAGTCTATAAAAGTGTCAAAAACATATGTTTTCTCAATATCATTGTGAATTTGTATTCGGTTCATATTAAATTGAAAAAAAGAAAATGTTTTGCGGTACACTGTTTAAAGTGCGTCGCCTGCAAATATATGTATATATCACATATCATATTATCATTTTACATATAACTTCATTTATGACAAAATCATGTGTGACAAATAAAAAATAACACATTCACCGTTCGCCAAAAAAAATCATCTCAAACAATTTTTTCCACCCTCAAAACTCGTCTCATCGAACTCAAACGCAAATACCAATTTTTTTTTCCCACAAAAATCATTAACCCATCGCATCGTTCTCTCTCCTTTAATTCGTCAACACACATACACACGACCCCAACCGTATCCACGAAACTACGTCCTCGGATATACGCGCCCATGTGAAAAACTATGGCTCCGAACGAGTGAAATAATTAATACGTTCGAACCGGAAACCTCGAAAGAAGTTGGGGAAATAATTGGGACACTCGAATTGCCAGTTAATACCGCAAGTTAGTTGGGCCGAGGTCACGTTGCAGTATTTATGCACGGGGCGGGCGGAGGGCGGAGGGGGATTCGGGGGTTCGATGTTGGAATGAGGAATGTGGCGGTACCACCCCGACCCACCTGGGGGCGGAATCGCCTACGCCCCAGCCGCCCCCGGGCGTATGGGGGCTGCACGCGCTTCGAGTACTGCACCATCGACGTCAACGTTTACGAACGCGTGTGTGCTTGCACGTGTGCGTACGATAGTCCCTCGCGCGATCTTTCAACTCGTTCTACGCGACTCGAAAGAGTTTAACCAGCCACCTAAATATACATATACATATATATATATCACACATATCTACACATTAATGCACATGTATACACACATATACACATATACACACATGTAAACACATGGATGCACATGTATGCTCATGTATGCTCATGTATGGACATGTATGCACATGTACGCACATATATGCACATAAATACACGCATGACTATATTATCCGGTGAACGTATCTGAGAATTCCGAGCAGGGAGTGTCGTGAAACGCGACTCGGGACCATTTATAGTCGTTCCACAAGATTCGAATGCAGATAAGCCGGTAAATGCAACGAGTCGAATCGGAGATAAAATAGTTAGCTGAAAGAGAGAGAGAGAGAGAGAGAGAGAGAGAGAGAGAGAGAGAGAGAGAGAGAGAGAGAGAGAAGGAGAGGTACACGTATGCCTAACAGAGACAGAGCTGTGGAAGAATAACGAGAATAATAAGGCGAGGAACTGTGCGTTAAATTCTCGCAAACCCGTCACGTTGGATATTAATGCGTGTATGCGTGAATGGCGGATCTATAAAGGATGGGGCGTAGGGGGGGGGGGGGGGGGGCAAGATGATGGAGAGAAGAGGACGAGGAAGACGAGAACGTAAGAACTCGACTCTTCGCCAACCGGTTCGGGGCGCCATTACTTTTCCTCGGGTCTTTTGCCGCTCGCATCCGGCGTGTCCCAACGAACAATGCGTACCCAACAGATACGTAATAACCGCGGGTTGCAAGTATATATGTATATATCTGTCTCTTTCTCTCTCTCTCCGCATATTTTCCTTGCTCTCCATTATGTCTCCGCGAACCCTCGCTTCATGTACATACACGTCGCGACTGGTTCACGCACTCGGAAGTGTAACAACTTGACGTAGTATTCCCGTTTCTGCGTCTGTACGTCACACATGAACATCTTGTGTCCCCACTTTCATAGATATGATTGTAATTTTTAATTTGCAATGAAAATCGGCTGGTTAAATACGAAATCGAGTAAAAGCTACCTCCAAATATTATATTGAATTTCAATTTTTAATAAAAATTATAAAAGAATTTTTTTTTTAAAGTTCACATATGAAAAAAATAGAAACATACGAAATAATTCGTTCCAATAGTAAATCAAACAAATTTTCAACGCCATTTCATTTAAAAAGAAAGCAAATTCATTAAAAACCCAATCTTTGAAACACAAAATAAAAATCAACCTTTTAAATATGAAAAAAAAAAAAATCATTCGTTCCAATATCGAATCAAATGAATCTTCAACGACGATGAATTTTTGTTATTTTTCGGAAATATTTTTCGAAACGCCCGAATCTCGATGTTGCGACGAATATACGTATGACCTATAATGTACAAAGAGCATAAAATGTGCACGATTGTCGTGCGCGATGATCGCTCGCGCTCGCGCGGGGTCCCCTCGGTTGTTATTGCACTGGTAGGGCAAAAAGGGCGCACAGGGTCCTGGGGCTGGATCCGGCCGGGGAACATCGTATCTCGCGAGGCCAGAAGGGGGCCCCCTTCCTTGCATGGGCCCACGGCGGGTCGCGGGGCGTGGTGACGTTCACTCCCAGGTGCGTCTCGGTACCCCCCCGGGGACAATGCATTCGTGCGGGAACGACACTGTCGGACACGCCCAAATCTTTGCAAACCCTGCGTCGCCCTAATATTCAATCTATGTACGCATGCAGCATGCACTCTCTCGTGCGTCGCACACACCCCAACCCCTCGCGCTTTGGATCCTAACATCGCCGGAGTTTCTCTCTCTCTCTCACTTTCTCACTGTTGCTCACTCTCTCTGTCTCTCTTTCTCTCTCGTCTCACTCGTTTCTACTCTCATCCTTGTTTCTCTCGTGTTTCACAACGTCATCGGCGAACAGATGCACGTCAACGTTTGTCTACCCGATATACTTTAAATAACGTCGCGCGAAACGCCTCCCAAAACGCCCTCCGCATTGCCCGACAGACGACTACGACCCACGATGACGACAGAACTATCAAAAATCCCCCCACCTTCGACCCCCGGACAACGCACGAGTCGTCATTCTGCTCGGTTTTGGCGTTCGCTTTATTGTCAACGAAATCATCCCTCTCTCTCTCTCTCTCTCTTTCTCTCACTCTCCTGGTCTCTGGCTCGTGTGACCCGCTACAAATCGGCTTTTGAGAAAATACATGTATACGATTATCTTTATGAGGTTTTTCGGGATTTTCATTGGGGTATTAGTTTTTCGCCCTGTCCATAACACCGAGAATTTATGTTTTCGGATACAATGACCGGGAATGTTTTGAGGGATGTGACGTTTTTCTTGTGGATGGTTTTTCCGATTATTATTTTCGTGGTACCGAGATATTATATGGTGTTGGTCGATGTGAATGGTACGATCATTGTGGCTTGGATCAGGGTTGGGCTTTCGTAATATGAAAATCGTATTTGAAATGCTTTTCTCAACGAATAAATGTGATGAATCATCGTGTGGAAATTAATGATGTCACGTTTCTGTGATAATTATGAATAATTCCCAGGAATTATTATTTTATAGTGAATTCTAATATTTAATGAGTTCTATGATCGATCATGATATTGTCAGAAAAGTATTTCAAATAGAATTTTCATTTTGTAAGTGTCCATTGAGTTAAATTATCGTTGACAAAAAAAAAAAAAACAAGTTGAAACTTGCAATTTGCTTTCTTCAAATCGTAGGTAGGCACTGAACGATCCAAATCCTTCTACGATATTTATTTCTCAGCATACTTACGCTCATGACAATGATTCGTGAGACTAGAGTCGAGTCTTCTGCGACAAAACGTTCACCCGAGAAAACTTGTAGGTAACGCATGGATTATGGTGCACATGGATATACATGGGGGTTATGGTTGATGTATCGGAGCGAGAAATGCGAATGCAAATGTGTGATGCATGCGCACGCTAGAGGTACAATTGAGCGCGGCCGGGCAAGCGGGTTAGAGGGGGGGGAGGAAAGGTGAGCCACACGGCGCCACGTACCGGCGAGATACGAGAACAATGAGATCGTAATACGAACACGGTTCGAGGTCCAGAGATTAACGAGACTATGAATGCGCGTCCCGTGCACGCCCTTTTGTCATGTACGTTTTATTTTCTTATTTCCATTTTTTTCGTCTTTTTCATTTTTCTTGTTTTTTTTGCAAACTTTTTTTTTTTTGCCGAGAAGAAAATAAATTATCGTTGCTGGGACGGGAAGAGAGGAACAGATCGAGTACGATGAAACGTGTGCGTCACAGAGTTTCGAATTTTCAATGTTTCGAAAGGTCATAAGTTCGATATTTTTTTCATTCGAATTGTAATTTTTCGAAAATCGAAACGTGAGAATTTTCTAAATTTCGATTGGTGATTCAACAGAATTTGAGAAAATCCCGAACGTTTAAACGGATAAGACAGATCGATAAATCATATCGAAATGTTCAGAAAATAAATTTTTCGACGAATCCAAAAATTCCAACAACGATAGATATTCTTTGGACGATGTATAAATCGAATAATATGTATTATAATATATTTTTGTTGAGCAGATGTCGTCGTCGTGGATCGAACGAAAGCGCGCATTATGCGGTCGCGAATGCAGATGACTGGCAAACAGCTTGACGTACGTAAAAAAAGTCTGCGTTTCTTGCGGTACGCGGACGATACCTACGTGGACGATGCGGTTGGTGCTGGCGCGATGACCGGTATTTTCGCGAACAATCGATGACACAAACCCTGGATGGATGGGAAAAAGAATCGAAGGAGTAACGGGCGAGAAGCTCGCGACATGTGTGTCGAGACGCACCGTCGATGACCGTTGACGAATGAATTTCCGTGCGAAATGCATGCGCAAGTGGCCGACCGCAAACTCACGAACGATCGGCCTCGTTTTGTCGTCGAACTGACCCCGTTTTCGTTTTTTTTTAACACGCGTTGCGCCTTTCAATCAGTGCATCGGTGGTTGACCAGTCATCACCTAAAGACAGTTGTAAATAAATAAATAAATGAATAAATAAATAAATAAATAAATAAATAAATAAATAAATAAATAAATAAATAAATAAATAAATAAATAAATAAATAAATAAATAAATAAATAAATAAATAAATAAATAAATTAATGACTCGCAATATTTGACGAAGAAAAAAAAATTCCCAATTAAATCACTAATTTTTCTTCGATTCGCGAATCGAACGAATGTCATTCAAATTTTTATTTATTCTCGTTCATCGATTAAAAACGTGCCAAAAGTTTGAACGAACGAGAAAATTCCTCGGTTCGCAGCCGCGGAATATTGAATTGGATCGTGAAACCCACCCGTAGTTCCCCAGGCTGTTAATTCCGCGAGTGCGACCAGAAGCTTGTAATAAACCCCGAACAACTATACGCGGTTGGAAAAGTGCATACGCGCGTTGCTCCGCTTACAATGCACGAAGCCGGAAGTACCTGCGAAGCTTTCGAGTTCCATTCGTGCAACGAAAGCGAGGCGGGGGGGGGAGGGGATAATCGTTGAATTTATTAATACCAAAGTCGTGGACGATTATTTCGTACAATGGAAGAGAGCAACGCGGCCTCGAACTAGGGGAAAGTTTAACCCCTTTTTTTTCCATTTTTTCGTTCTCTCATATACGTTTCTTTCCCCCAACACGATAAATTCCTTCGTGAGAACTTCATAAACCGCGTGCGCGTACGTCTGTCGGGTTAAAATCGCACGACAAACCGTAATTTTCATTTTTTTCTCTTTTCTTTTCTTTTTGTTGATGTATTATTATTATTTTTTTTCATTATTTTTCCGGGAGACTCGTCGCGGAACCGCCGACCGGAATCGACGATCCGTCGGTCTCGTCGAGTCACTCGCCAACGGGTTTTACCATCCGCGAAGGCGGCATCGAGGTACCTTCGGGTTAGTACGTCCCGCAAACCGAGTCCGACAACATCCGTGTGGCCATTGTGGCGCAACGTGTCATTTCTCGGTGAGGTAACCGGTAAGTACCCACGTAACAATAAGTCAGCCCCGTCGTACGAACGTTTAATTATCATAGAGTAATGACTAATGACATGTATTAGGAGACTTGGCTGGGTCACCATATGGGGAACCTTTTGTCCATCGTAATAACAGTCGCGCACGGAAAGAGTTAGGTGCACGCGTATGCGTGGCGAGCAATGTACGTTGTCCTACTGCAACGACCTCCTCCACCTCCTCCTCCTCCTCCTGCCCACCCCCCTCACTCTTCTTCGCCGTTTCGTCCTCCATCGCTAACCCTCTACGCTCTCAACCGCGTTACGATACATCACGTTTTACATTATATGTATTAGGATGATTGGATTTTAATCGACTTTTTTTTTCTTTTCTCACGGCCATATCGTAATTTCGTTGCACACATCTAGTAATTGTGTAAAAATTTCAGATTTTTATATTAATTCTTAGTGGCTTCTCAACGGTTTTGAAATTTTACCATTTAGAATATGTGGGATGATCGTAGTTTTTTGGGAAAAAAATTAGCATTCAGCCATTTTTGAAGATGGAACTTTGAATCCGGGAAAAGATTTCTAGAAAATCATTTTACCTTCAAAAGTGTTCATTGAAAGGTTTCTTTAACTTGAGTTCATTTTGGTGGACAGTTTTCAGAACTTATTGTTATCTGAAAATTCAGCTTTTTTAAAAATAAAATGGGAACTACTTATTTTCCGGCGAAAGTTCAAATAGACATTTTGTAGGAAATTCGATTCTCTGCAAAACAACTCTTGTGTAAATTTTCTGAAAATCGATTAATTCCTGAGATATTTAAAGAAAACCATCATTATTATAAGTTCCATTGCCATACCATCATTAATAAAGGTCTCGACGAGGTCACTTTGAAAATCGTGAATTACTCAAAAAATTAGTATAATGAAACATTTTCTCAAGAATTTTTCTTATGAAAATCCGAAATCATTATAAAAAAGTTCTCTTTAAAAACCAACCCTTATTATTACAATAATGATTTTCCTCAAATATCTCAGGAATCAACTGATTCCCAAAAAAATTTACATTGAATGACACATAATAAAAAAAATTAATCCGCACCCATAATAAATTCAATTATAACATTTATTCTCAAATCATCGACGTTCCAATTACAACGTTGAGTTATCGTAGATTTTCGCTCAACGTCACTACAACATCCATCACCGTTGGAACATCCAGTTGTAGACATACCTAATGGGTATAATATCGTGGTGCTTTTCTTCACGGGTCTCCCCATACTTTTCTGTTTTTTTTTCTACCCCTCGTGCTCACTCCCTGCGTCGCCGAACTTGCACGTATCTATTTCTTTTTCTATACTCTTTTTTTTTTTCTCTTTCTTCATTCACTCGCCCCTCGAGTGAATCATAGCACGGCCGAGTGGCTGCGTGCCGCTGATTACCGTAATCCACTCGTTCCTGTTCCGGTATCGGTCGCTAATTATAATCATCGATATCTATATATACATACATACATATAAATATATACATATACATGTGTGTGTATATATATTTGTGGGACTTCCTTCGCATACGTACGGTTCGAGATACGACTGCGGTGGTTTGGCTGTGGGCCTGGTGCTTCTCCGACTAACCGACAACGACCACCCCCTCCCCTCCCCCTTCCTCCCCCGAGAGCCCACTCCTCCCACATCGTCCGCGAATAACGTTGGTTATCGTTACGCAAAACGAGCTCTTTCAGCCGCAGATCCTCGACACGTTCGGCCCGGCATTTGGCTCGAACGTTTGCGTGTCTCCCGTGCGCTCGAGCTACCGCGAAAACATCTCTCTGCGTATATACTCCCTCCCACCCTCTCCTCTGTCCCTCCGTAACATTTTGCCACGGTCGATCGTTGCGAAATTCCTATAATTTTGCCATATATTGTTTCTCCTTTCTTCGTCGCAAGCTTAACTCGCGTTCTGTCCATACAATTGCCGAAAACGTCTTCGACGAATACGGATTTGTTTTTTATTTCCCTTTTTTTTTATTTATTTATACAGAGTAGTCGTTGCGATATTTTTGCTCGTTACGAAAAATATTTTCTGATTACTTTGTGGAATGATGATCATTGAAATGACTGGAAAGCATTGTAGAAAATTTACCCAAATCTAGCTGACAGTCGTTTAGAAAAAAAATTCAATATTTTTTAATCTACATTTTTTATATTATTTTATTAATTTTTTTTAATCTCCAAACAATCATTGTTGTAATATTATTTGCGTACAAAAATATTTTTGAAGTACTTTGTTAAATGATGTTTATTGAAAGGACTCGCCAGAATCCTCCTAGAAATACTAGAACTGTATGTAAGTAAATTTACTGACACCAATTTTTCTTTCTTTCCATACCCACAAAATAATCTCACAGCCTGATTCTTGTAGCAACGAAAAAAAAGAGAAAAATTGCCAAAGTATATATGTGAATCATTTGTCAAAGTTGGACAAATATTTCGAATTGCTCTTCTTCGATCGTGCAGTATAGCTACAGCATCCGATTCTTCGGGACAATGGGTACGAGAGACCCTTGTGTGTGTGATGGTAGCATACCTCGAAACTGTCCGAACAGTGAGCGACGTGCTGCTGCGGAGTCAACCTGGAGGGTCGGGGGACACGTACACGAAATAAAAGAGTACGATGAACGGTTGGCAAAACAGATCCCATTGAGACGATTTTGGGATCGTACTGTGAAGTACAACCCGTGGTCACCAAACTATTCATACATTCATATATATACATGCACACATGCGACCAGACTTGGTGTACGAAAAAAAAGTATAATGTATAACAGACGCATTGTGAAAACCACTCGGAAGCGTCAATGAGTTCTCGTGAATGTCGTTGTCACTCGAATTCATCGATTTCCAACGAAATATCGTCGATTTAACGGATCTTCCGGAGACAAGGGTCCAGCCAAGTCGAACTCGAAACTATTATCTCGTGGCCAAGGATGACCACTCGCAAAATTTATGGTCCAGCAAAAAAAAACACATGCTATGGCTTTTCCGGACTGCACGTTGCAAGAATCAATGACCACGACAATGGCAAACAATTCTTGAGGTCATTTATTCCGATCCAGTTGCTGTGAAGTATCACGAACGACATTTCGACGGCTCAGGTATGGTTCTCGAGTCCCTGCACCTTTGCTCTTCGATAATGGTGCCACTCGAGTATATCCGTAAATATTTGGAAAAAGCAGAAGTATCCAAACACGAAAATAAACCCACAGAGGCTGTAACATCGTGGCCAACACGCACACAAAACTATTGTTCGGATAATTTTCGAGTTTCAGTCGAGTATTTGATCAAACACTTCTCTCACAAATATTTTCCTTGGATCCCATTTTGAGTGTATACCCCTCACGACCATCTTCGCTTGTATCTGTTTGCTCTTACACGAGTGAGGGCTTTGAGTTTGTTTGCACGTTTACTTAGGCCAAAGTCACGCGCGGGATCGCAAACAACGACGAGGACGTGGAAAGTGATGAAAAACCCCGGCAGCCATGTGAAAATGCAACTTTTTCGGTAGCTTTCGAAATTCAGAACGGTCAATATTCAGAACGTACAGAATTCCGAACGCTTACCGATCGCACGGTTTTCCACATTGCCCGGCTTTCGAGCTTTCCCACACGTTAACTATCAATGCTAGACATAAACCCCTGTATACTTTTTTGTAGGAAATTTAATTCTCTACAACATTGTTAATGTATACTTTTGCCAAATATATCGTTGTTTAGCCAGCGTTTGAACTGGAAGATAAAAATGCATTGAATTTTTTATTGTTTCAATTTTGTTTTGCAACAATTTAAAGGCCTACCGACTCTAGAAATTTGTATGTTGTTAACATGCGATTTGAGAGATTCTCATACTAATAAAAAACTTTCGTGAGTTAATCTGGTTAATTAATTCACAACATTGGATTTCTGGTCGTTCTGAAATTGTTTAAATAATCCACAACATTAAATTTCTTGGTCGTTTGAAAATTTTGGTCGTTTGAAAATTTTGGTCGTTCTGAACATTGATCGTTTTGAATTTCAATCCCCAGCCAGTTTATTGTGCAGTTTTAAATGGAAATAACTTTTTTTCCATAAAATCGCACGGATCACGAGTTATAACGATTAACGTATACACCGTGTATAATATAAAAAGTTTCTATCCCAAAGGATCGTGGAAATGAAAATTGCGAAATCCCACGAGATGGAAAGCTCGTGGGCATATGAAAAAAAAAAGAATTGTATGCGTTACATTCGAAGCGTATAGCGGTAAAGTGACGGGGGTGGGGACAAATGGGGATGCGTGTGCGTCTGTTGAACAAACGCGTCGCCGTGAGAGCCTGGGCCACGAAACGCCCAGTTTCCCCGGTCACAGAGGTCTGCAATTTGCTTCGGTGCATCTCATGATGCACACGCGCGGCTGTCGCGTTTGCTGGGAAAACTGTGCTTCTTTATTCCATCGCGAAGCTTTCGTGAACAACCCGTAACGGGGGTGTGTGACGCACGAAGGAAAGCACGATGGACGACCACACACGCACACGCGCCGCCACATGTGGATGTCGTTGCAGTCATCGGGGACCTATTGGACGTTATTTAATGGCAATAATGGGCGTGCGCGTGACCACGTCAGGGACACCCACGAGAATCACATTCGACTTGCGCCCCCCCCCCCCACCCCACCCCTCGACCACCTCCTCGATACACCTCTTCGGGTCTCATGAAAAGTATATATGTATATATACATTTGGTGAATAACATCGATGGGGGTGTATTACACGATGTTTTGGCAAATCCGACAAAATATTTTCGTCACGAGCACGATTTTCTATTGAATGCTTTTGTGTCTTTGAATTCGCGAATATTCGAGTTTTGGGGGCAATGGAGGATTGTGAAAAAATCGAAACTGTTTCTTACAGATGCCATAACAAGTAAAGAAATATATATATATATATATATATATATATTAACTGTATGCAATCTGAAGAAAATTCAAACGTACAAAGTTTATGTATAAATTATGTGGAAACTATAAATAATTTGTAATAAAATATATAATAATGAATAAACGTATAAAAATTTTATTATAATTTTACATATAATAAGTTTACATACAAATTGTATTTGAACTGTATGTATAAATTTTGTATGTTCGAATCTTCTATCGTTTATATATAATCTGTTTATGTACAGATAAAAAGATTTATATTTAAAAAAATATATAAAATGGCACGATTCGTGACGAATCGATGATAAGTCGAAACCGTGGGCGAAAGAAAATACCGAAGCTCGTGCCGGGGTAATCGTGAGGGGTTTGCAACCTTCCCCGAACCCGGTTGGGGTATAGATTCGTAATCGCGAGGCTGCACGATGCCCCCACGACATTACTGATCCCCACAAAACACGACCGAAGGAAAGGTGCACGCATGGGCGGAAAATTGGATGTGTTCGTGTTTTTTTTTCTTCTCCTACGCAAATGCGCTCGGAGCGAATGAGTCTTTCCATCGGTCTTCGTGTGTGTCTGTGTGTATGTGTATGTGTGTGTGTGGGTGTGTGTGCGGCGGAGACGAAGGTACGAAGTTGGGAATAACTGACATTACTGGAAGCACCGTAAGTGCACCACATTCAATTTGCTGATTTCATCCTTCCGAACGGCCGGGCAATATGCAAACGGTTTACTCGGAAACTCGGCACATTCGGTTTATATATATATATATACCTCGACGTGAACGAGGCTGTATCTACAATTTTTTGTGGGCGCCCGACGGGATGATATTAGCTCGATGTATCGGACAACGTGCGCATGCGTTTATGTATATGTATATCTATATGTGTGTAGAATACGACAGTAACGTAGTTTTCACGTACAACGGAGTCATCGGTGGATTCGTGCCTGAAACACTTTGCCATACGATAAAAAGTCGCGATACAACGACTGTTTTGTGTTGTTTTGTTGTTTGTTTTTTTTTTTATATATTTTTTTTTATTTCTGGCTTTCTTGTTTTCTGCTGCTGCCGTTCGAGGTTGGCTCTCTGCTGGGATTATTAGCTTTTGGTGAAACGCTGAACATACACACACGAGCATGGTTATTTACATATTTACATGACACGGAACCATTTCGTTGTTTTTAGTACGAGCATTTTCGCAAAGCCGGAAAAAGTCGATTTGCGTAATTCGCGGTTTGGATCCGTTTGAGGAAGGTCGCGGGAAGAACGGGGGTTTGGAAAAAATTGGAATGCTCGAATGCAATTGTACAATGCAACGAAAAAAACTAAATAAATGAATGATTGTGAAAAGAAGGTACGATGGAGGTATCGAACAATTGAATTCATTCTATTCAAATCAGCAGTGTCGAACGGAAAATGTTCACAATTCTTTCCTAACGCGTCGTATTCAGACAGCACATAACATTAATCCGTAGGAAAACGAATATTTTCTAGATCCGAACTATCAAATAATAATTAATTACAATTTTCATGATTCTGATATTAACGATTTTATTATTCACGTATTAGAATTTCAATTAAAAAAAAAAGATCTTCAATCAATTTAATCAGAATACAAAATTTCTTTCTGCGTCTTAATTGGCAAATGATTGCCAAACAAAAAAAAATCTTTTTCAGATTCCGTCATTTCACTCGACGCCCTCTACTGCGCAGATGCATCAGCAGCCTCACCGTTACACGTATGATACCTAGAACTGATTGCACACCACCTACACCATACCCATCACACCCGAACGCAGTTACATCGACTTCTCGCGACTGACCTTCGAGCGAGAGAAACAGCGAGGGAGCAAGAGTTCATGACCCCCTCCCGTGAGACCACCTGCAACCGAAGATAGCATCCTCCCGATCCTGCGCGCACCTTGATCCGCGACAACATCACCGTACGCCGCAATCGGTGGGGATCCACTTGGGATCCAATGCCGGTAATTCAATTACCAGAAGCTCGGACTATCGCGGCTCATCAGTTTGTCTAGATGGGGATGCTAACTTCAGAAGATCCATCCATCCGCACATCCGTGCACAACGAACCCACGTTCGCCGCGCATAGGAGCTCGAACAACGTCATCATCTTGTTGCTTTTCCCGCATCTTCCATCTCGCAGACTCTTCCCAGGTTCCACGGTTGTTCAATCAAACGAAACCTCGTTTGGTCCAGGCTGCGAATATTCCATCACGTGCGAGTAGGACTTGGTCCCTGAGGATTCCGTACAGTCGTATTATCGTACGTAATAATGGAATAATAATTTTACTATGTACTGTATTATGAAACTATCCATCCTAAGCTTCTGGTGAAATGTACCCCATTCGCTATCCTTGCGATGAGAGTGATGAAAAATCGTGGTAGTTGATACTCGGAGTAAAAAAACCCATTAGCACTTGTGGCAAACTGGAGTGAATGATGATTCCAAAGCATCATACTCCATTAAAAGTCAGACATAGGAAAAAGGAAAATTTGTGGAATGAAGTAAGTGCTACTAAATAGCTTGAAACGTCGAATTCGTGTTTTCTTCGCCTGTATGAGGTCAACTGTGACTCAAGCTTTCTCGTCTATTCCCAGTGTTGGGTAATGGCGCCCTTTACAACATATTCGAAGAATTTGTACGCCGAATTCAAAATTACATGATTCCTAGGTCCAATGGCGGAACCTACGGCTCCTAGGTCCAATAGTTGAACCTACGACTCCTAGATCCAACTCCAGAAGTTGAAACCTAAGACTCCTAGGCCCAATAGTTGAATCTGTGACTCCTAGGTCCAATAGTTAAACATACGAGTTCTAGGTCCGATAGTTAAACCTACGAGTTCTAGGTCCGATAGTCGCCCCCACGACTCCTAGGTCCAATAGTTTAATCTACGACTCCTATGTCCAATCTTATAGTAAGTACCCCGTGATCGAATCTACCCCAGTTGACGGACAGACAACAAAGTGATCGTGAAAGGGTTCCGTTTATTTCTTTCGAATTCAGAGCTACGAAGTCCTAAAAAAAGGATCACCCAAGAAAGTCTGACTTTGGGTATGCCTATGCACGTGCCCACACTGTTAGACCTCGCTCCAGGATACTCCATACTCGAACGCCCTTCACCAATAGTCCGATTACCGTTCTTCACACTTCTCACATAATAAATTCGATTAATTCAAAAAAAAAAACTTTACAAAGAACAGAATCACGACTCGTAAGAAACCGATGACGAAAAAACTCACGCCTAAGGTGTGAAATGACACTGCGGGACATTGCCCAGCCCAATATTCACACCCTTTTTCGCACGTGCGACAACCCCGACCGATTTTCACACCTAACCGTCGTCCACGATTCATCTACGAGGACTCAAGATCGTTGCGCGCGCACACACGACACTCCGCCACACCTCCCAAAAGCATCTTGGAAACATTTTCAAAGTGTGAACCCGATGCAAGATGCATTCGCACTTTAATCGCAGCACGACCCCTCACGCCCTCTGTCGACGCCGCGGGGTTATCGTCATCCTTGAGGTTCGATGAAATCGAACTGACGTGTTCATCGTCTCGCGCTTGTGCGCGTGCCCCACGCGCTCGCGGAACAAAGTACCGCGGCAGGTGACGAATTACAATGGATCGAAAAATTTTCGCTTTTAATTGCTCGACAATGGGCTGTGATGTCGGGCGCGTAATTTCGGCCACACCTTGCAACGGCATCGCGTCGTTGTTTGCGCGCGCGCGATGCGATCATACGCTCGATGATTCGACGTTGTGATTCCTTTGAATTCGTGCAAAACGAAGTCTGAACCACCCTGTAAACAACGATATGTTCGTACCACATCGAATTATTCGGTGTTATGAAAACATTCAATTATCTGTTGTGAAGGATATTCGATCGAATTTTTATCTGTCGAGAGATTTTTTTTTAGCTTCTCAAAAGAAAACGATGCATCTTGTTTTTTTTTCTTCCTGCGATATTTTATTGGAGTTTCTAAAAAGAAAAAATAATTTCCAGGATGGATTGATTGATTTTTCTTTTTTTTTTTTTCAATCGTCAAATATTCATTTCCAGAATAAATAAATTTCGTTTTTCTTCTTGAATTTCCATAAACGATATCGATGATTAATAATTATTTTTTTTTAGAATAAAAAAATAAACCAACGACGAGAATGCTTTGCGTTCGTTTGAATTCCATCGTAGTCACCACGACAAATCCCAAATAATCGTCGCGGTCCGTATTTCACAGCTCGAACGAAACAATGCGTTCGTGGCCCGCGCGGGCGCGGAGCAAAGTTTTCAATTGTTTCGCGAATTCGCGCGCGAAACCTTTGACCGCGGGTTTCCGAGTTTCTTCACGGTCGAGTGATCTCATTGATTCTTAATTAACGTCTAGATTAAAGAACAATGGTGATATAATTGCTCGTGTACCGACAATGCTCGACAATAAATTTCCCCGGGGTACGCAAACCCGGTGACGTTGGCCGAGACAAGAAAGAGAGACAGAGAGAGAGAGAGAGAGAGAGAGAGAGAGAGGGGTAGAGAGAGCAAAAAAGAAAGAGAGAGCTCACGGAGCTCATCGTGACCCCACAAACGTGACAGGGGGGCGTGTACCGTTGCAGAAATTCGTCTTTGGCTCTCTCGCTCTCTTTCACGTTAAATTGCCAGATGTCTCGCATGTGGTCGACGTGCAATGTGCCGTTGTTTGTTCGTGACGCTTAAGGTTTTTCAACGTCCACTCGGTTTTCGACTGCTCCTGGCAAACCGACGATACCAGGGGTTCTGCGACGTTGATTCATTCATTCTTACACCTATGCTGCACGAAAAAAAAATAGAAAAAAAAAATTAAACATGAAAAAATTCGAATCACCGAGAAGCCGCAAGTAAAACGATTCACACATGAGTTTCACAGGCGGTCGTGTATTCAGGTAAGATAATGATTCCAAAGGAATGAAGAGTAAGCAGAAGGATGGGAAGAAGGAGGGGGCAAAAACTTTGTTGATCATAATTCATGCACGGTGACAAGTCACTGCTGCTAAGTCTTATTACTCTTACGGTATATATAAGTATATACGATGATGATGATAATGTACCAGCAATTTTTTCATGTTTCGAAAAACCTTGCAGACCGAATTCAACAACGTCTTTAATAGGACGCATCGATTTTGCAGGTCTGCATTAACGTTTATTCGTGGAAACACAAAAAATCGTGATATTCGTAAGAAAAAAAAGAAATCTGTATTTTAAATTTATGATTGAAAAACTAAATTTAATAGCCATTAGAGTCCTTAAAACCGTAATTTATAACCTCGACTGATAATTTTTTTATTAAACAGCATTTTACAAATATTTCCAATCGAAACTGCATCATCAATTGATCGTTATAATATTTTGTTTATTAAAAAAAAAAAATAATAGTCAACCACCCAACACTGTTTTTATCTGATCCGTCATTACATATGTAGTAATTGAAACAATTAGAACCATAGTGTATTACGCGAAACATAATTACAAGGTCGTGATAATCGATCAGCACACAAGCTTGTACAGCACGCCTTTGAACGCCAATTACCTCTTTAGACCTCGAATGATTATCCCGATGCTTCGGATCATCGAGTGTTCGTATATTAATTTCTTCAATTGCGTTTTCCCCCTCGCGGTTAGTTCGTCGAACCGATCGAGAAAGCACGAGCCAAGGCATTCTCAAACCGTTCGAGTATGAAATAGTTCGTGGCGTCGAGTTCTCGCAATGAGGGACTGGACTGCGTTTGCTTGATAAATTTTTAAAACCCGCGGTAAAGTCTTTTCCCCTCGTCCTTCTTATGCGGGTTTCGCATGTACGACGCCGAAGGGAAGTAACGAGACAGGCGGGGGTGGCGGGCGCGCGCGCGCGAGAACCGCGAGCGAGAAAATGAGGGTTAAACTTCTGAGAACGGAACGTTTAATCACGACGGCAATTAGCGTGATTCACGGCTGACGTCTCTATCCTTAGGTTATACTTCGTAATGCCCACCACTATACCCAGACGGAAACCAATGGTCCCGTTCAGACTCGAGAAAAGTTTTCAACGTTCGGATGAACTTCTTTATTCAATTCGACTCAACATGTTTTTTTTTTTTCAACGTCTTCGAATTATTTAACCGGCATCGAAGCCACGTGGATTATTTTCCACACGAAGCCAAAGTCAATTATCTTGACTTGTATTATCTACACGCAGCGGTTTTGTACGGGTCTTTGAGAAATTCGATCGATTGAGAAATTGAGAAACGAGAAAAAAAAAAACAGAACGAAACGTAAAACATTTATTTTAAGCGAGCGAATTAAATTGATAGAGAACTTCAGGGACGAAATAATATAAAATTTCTTGAAATAAAAAATTTTAAAGTAAATAAATAAACGTTACTTTGGAAAGCCCGAATAATACGTCAGATTTATGTGTTACATAATGTGCGAATTAAACATGAAATCATGAATTTCATAAGATAGAAAACAAAGTCGATTGTTCGCATTAAAGAAAGAAAAATTATACCACAAAAGTATATAATATTAAAAATTATGAAAAATTATTGCCCGAGTCGTTGGCGTTGAATGAATAAAAATGCAATTGTTTTTTCTGTTCTCTGCACAATAAGCAAAATAAAAACTTCACCATTGAAGACTTATCAAAATCGTGTACGTGCCGAAAAATGAAAATAAAAATATTACCGTGACATTACCGACCGAGAAATATGAGAGGATAAATAAAATAACTAATAAAATAATTTGTTCTTCGACGTTTTCATTTCAAACTTCCGTCTGTCTGAATTGAATACACATGAGAAGTATATTTCGGCTATCATTGTTTCTACATGGCGTTCACCTAACGCTCTCAAAGCCAGAGAAGCATAATGCAACGAGATGTCATCTCCCGTTTGGCACATCCGTTAAAACGATTGTTTTTTCTTTTAATTTTAATTTTTTTTTGCGTTTTGCAGTCAGTGCTGCTGGGGATAAAAATACGGTGCTCGGGAGACGCATTTGCACGTTCGTGAGACACAAGCTAGAGTCAGAGACGGGACACCAAGCAACCGGGGGGGGGGAGGGTTTATTAACTAGATCCTGCCAGGAAGCGCGAACGTTAAATCACGCGTGCAGGCCCATCGCAGAGCGTAAGAGCAATATCCACAGCCAGTCGCCAAGTGAGCCGTGAAAACTGAAAACCAAAAAAAATTAAAAAATACATGAGTGCTACACGCTGTGTACGACATACCGTAGCTTTCATTCATCGTGAATGGGGCGAGGAAGACGGTGAGGTGGGGGGGGGGGACAACGAAGGAGCGAAGGAGGAAAGAGGGCAACATATTGATGATCACCGGCTGCACTTGGCAGACGTGTCAATTATCACAACCAACCAACGACCGAGTAATTTACAACTAATTCACGTACACATTCCCCGCACACAGTCGGTAGCACGAGACTATATGTGGCGTGAAATTATCGAGCAATCGTCGAGCGTTGTCCGGTGATTAATTATTTTAATTTTTCTTTTTTTTCAATTTGAAGATTCTGTTTTTTTTTCTTCCTTTCTTTCTTTCTCGTCCCAAAAGTACATTAACTGGCAGCTCGATCCATCGTCCGGTTCCTCAACCGATTATTCGTCGGGTCTTGTTTGAAACCCGTCGAAGGAGAACGTCCTGTTTCGAAATTTCTCGGTTGTTCCGCGAAACACAAATATTACAAACTAATACGACAGAATGTGATAATCTGTTTCTTTTTTTTCTTTTCAACGTTTTTAACGCGAAACCATTAATCAGCCCGAGCGTCTCACGGTCCACGAGTTGCGAACCGTGTCGCCCGAGACGCTTTCGCTCATGACGAAAACGATTTATGAAAAAAAAAATGAAAAAAAATAGAAAAAAAATAAGGGACATCGCACAGATCTTCCGGAGCACACACGCGGGGTCGTACGAGCACACTTGGTATACCGGAAGTCGTGGGTCCTTCGCTTGTTTCCACTTCTTTTATTTTTATTTCGTATATATATTTTTTTCAAATTTTTTATTCAATTTTCTTTTTCATTTCTTTTTGTAATAGCTCGCCGCTCGAAGGGCTCGACCAACTGTGTCCCGAGCTCATTTATCACATCAACAATTCTCGGAGGTTCGTGTATTTTCAGGCACTTGGTCGTTGCCTCCCAGATTATCGAATTAGATATACAACGAATTGAATTTCGATTTTCGCTCAGTCATCGCGAGTTGGCTTGTCGACGATCGTTGCTCCCCACCCCCACCTTTCTCTTTCTCTCTCTCACTCGCTTTCTCACTATCTTTGGCACTCTCTCGGTCTATGGCGTGTAGTATCGACGGTGGCTGCGCGCGAGGAAAATAGCTACGAGAGCCGAAGAAGGCGTCGAGACCCCGCAACGTTGATGCATGACGTGTGGCGTTCACCCCTCCCCCACCCATTGTTGTTAACGCTCGTTTGTTACTCGTCCTGTATATATTTTCGTCCTTCTTCAATCGTTCCCTCGAGATATTAATTTACAGCTAGAAGTACCATTTAATATGCGCTATGATGAACTAAGCAATTTTTCTTTTTTACTATCGTCACGACTACGCCATGTACTGGCATTAATAAGTCTCGTACTGCATTAAACAGGTGAATAATAATTGAGAAATTATTTATCCTGCACGTTTGTGTTTTTTTTTCTTTCTTTTTTTAAATTTATTTTCTATTTTTTTTTTTTTTGTTATTTTTGTCCCGACGTGTTCTTTCGAATCCGATGGAATATTTAAAAAATGAGATAACGAAGTGAGTGAAGTATGAATTCACGGTAATTGACTTTGGCGCCGATGCGTATACCCCGTTATATATTTATCATACAGATATAGCTATATATTTATACATAGTTAGATGTACGACGAAGGCGCGATACGCGAGATTTCCTTTCTCGCTAACACAAGGCGCGTCACTCAATTTTCCACGTACTTATGTGTGTCCCTTTGGGACAGAGAGAAACTCGTTGCAAGTGTAATAGGCGCGAAACCTAAGATCGTTTGATGTTTTAGAGTCTCCGAGGTTTTGCTGACGTACGACGATAAATCGACGTCGGTTAAACGCGGGGATGGGGGTTCGCTCGCGACTCTCGAGAGTCACACGAATATGACGTAGCGACGTTTTAACACGTCGTACAACGTTGGACCACGTGCGACGTTCGACTACTCGGTTTCACGAGAGAGTGTCAAAATGTATCTAATATTAGTACGAGAGACACGTGAAGTATCGGAAAATAACGTCTCGTTGTATATATATATATATTTATTCAATAATGTGAACATAAAAAACAAAGTTATAGGACTTGCTCCTTCAGGATTTCGTAGTGTTATATATTATCGTGCATAATAATATAATAATAATTATATTATTGACTATACTATTAAATTATCAAACTATCGACAATTTACTTGCATATAGATTGCATTTGACTCGAATCCATTGATAAGTTTGAATTTTATGACTTCAAAATTTTTTGAAAACTCACCTATGTCGCTCTAACTAACTTACGATCAGCTTCAACCAATCGAACTCCAATTCTCCACAAGTATGGAATATCATTGACTCATAATATATATAATTCGTTGAAGATCGGCCGAGCAGATTGAATTTTAGATCAATTCAAGTTTTTCAATTTTGAACCTCTGCTGGAGGAAGCAAATTGCAAGTTTTTTATTGTTGATTTTTTATGATGATTATTGTATATCTATATTTTTTTAGTAGCGTGATTATTGTATAATTAATCTTATGATGGAAAATTGTTGTCTCGTCGTTGCGAGTAAGATGAGATTATTTTAACGAGATTAATCGACGTTGACTCGTGTGTCAGGGGAGGAATGATGAAGTTGGCGCAGAGCTTGGCAAAGGGCTGACGCGACCCTCGATACAACAACCCCTCCCCCCCGCCCCTCGTACCCGCCGCGCCACCTACGCCAACCAGATACTTTAATGACCTTTAACGATCGTCAATTAACTCGAATTGGCGCGGTATAACGATATCGGACTTGCGTTACACGGAGTGGACGTTGTATTTTTTTTTTTTTTCGTACCGACGGACCGTTCACGGCCAACTAATCACGAATATGGTGCCCGAACGATTCTCGAGAAAGTTGGGAGACGGATATGGGTAACGCGGTGTTGTTTGGCCATTAGGCCATCGTCTAATTTTCTTGTTTGCCACATGACAATTTATACGTCTGCTATACATGAATTATTTCGTCGTGTCAGACTCTAATGAGAATTCGGACCAATCGTTCGTGTTGTTTCAACATGTGTCACGTTCATTGCGATGGCCATACAACGAGGTAACAATTGTTTTGGTATGCATTATCTATTTTGAGATATTTATTATATATAATTGTACATGAAAATAAGAGTTTCCTGACTGATTGAGTGACATACAACAAACAGCCTCAATCAATGAACATAAAATTTGTTATGTTCATATATTATTTAAATATAATAAAATCATACAATATTTATAGCATGAATAAAAATAAAAATGATCAACATCTCTACGATTACTTCTGAATTTATTTAAAGATTCCCCTCCCATCCAGAATCACCCAAAACTCGACTAACGATTAAAAAAAAAAATCAAAATAAATCAGCACATCGATATTTCCAACTCACAATAAATTCATCTTAATTGACCAACATCATCATCTCCCCCCCAATACAAATTCAATAAATCACGAAAATCTAGAATTTCCATTACACTCGATTTCCATCGTTTCATCATACATAATCTCGAATAAAATTGATACACAATGCAAAAAACGCTGTTGAAAAAAAAATACAAAAAATTAGCTCTCAGAAAAATAATCCTCCATGGCTAATCCGTGAGATGGTTTACGATATTTCGCCATTGACTTTACTCAGCGGGCACGACCGAACGACGGAGATGGCGAAGAGAGTCGGGACCTGCTGCGCAAGCACTTGGGACGAGGGTTTCGAAGTCGATGAGTGTGTGGGGGGGTATGGTGTGCGCGCTGCGTGTGCCTGGTGAGAGATCAGTGGAGTCCTAATCTTTTGGAGAGCCCTCTCGTACGCTCGGCAGGGTCTCTGAGACGGAGAGCCGCCACCGGTGTGTTCACCGGGTCTTGGTTGTTGTCGGTCGTCGGTGCTCTTGACGGGATGGAGGTCGGCGCTTTTGGTAAGGGGACGCGCGTGCCATGTCTCGTCTCGTATATATATATATATATATATATTTATATGCTTAGATGTGTGTATGTATATGTATATATATGTATAACGCGTGTCCGGACATGTGAGACTTTCCGTAGCACGCTGGTCTTTCGCCACACATACGAGAACAACTCATATATACATACCACATCGTTCCCCGAGCGAACGAAACTCGTGCAAAGGCATTTCACGTGGGTGCTGCCGACCATATGGCCGCCGTCTTGTTAGTCACTTTTGTTGGGCCGGCAATCTCGATGGCCCGAACGGAGAGCATGGACCGAACGGAGATGAAGAGCACAAAGTCGGCCTCGTTGACTCTTCGACCAAAGCTTTGTCCTTCGCCGATAGATTTTGAAAAAAAAGTTAAGAAAAAAAAAAGAAAAAAGAACTATGCTGCTTGTAGGTGCAGTATATGTGTACGATTAACCTCCGTCGAGCCTCTTGAGTCGAGACTCACCTAATCTCTTCGCTTGTTACCGACTGGGTTGGAAAATGGAGTTTCAGAAATTTGCTGGGAGAAAATTTTGGACTTTTTTTGGAATTCTGATTCGAAGCAGTACGTGGAACCCTATGTGCACATGATTTCGTGTGCTAGGTATGTGATACGTTGATAATGCGCCAATTGAGAGGTTAAAAAGTTTTTTTCTTGTTTTTTTTTTGTTTTGATTCAGTGAGTTAATGTATTTTGGATTATTTTTCTACGTTTTCGAAGAAGATGATGATTACGCGAAGGGATGGAGTTTCAGTTGGGACACAAGGTGGAAATTATGATGAAACAGAGATCCGGAATGGAATGCAAGTGAAAAAAAAAAATAATAGATAATGAAAAGGTTTCATCGGTGAGGACTTTCCAAGAACCAACGTCTCTCATCGTTTTTGTTTCCCTCAATTTTAAATCGAAATTCACCGGACCACATGCTCAACCCTACGAAATTACCTAATTCTCTCGCTTTTTTATTCCCACAGCAGTTGAGCTTTCTTCCCTACAATTCATTATCCACTCTCTCCGACGTTTTTTTAGATTTCTTTTTTCTTTTTATCGCTTACAGAGCTAATGCCACTCGAGCCATTTTTTTAAAACTATTTTCAAGAAAAAGAAAAAATTTTCGTGCAGGACATTTTTTTTTTAAATTTTATTTTCGAACGAAATGTAAAACGAAAATACATCGAAATAGAGTACCAAAGGATGACTGAGGGAGGGGAGATGGAAAATTTTCTTGGGACAGAGGTAGAAGCTTTTTTTTTATTTTTTGTTTTTCGGCACGTCTTTGGTAAAACGAGAACGAGGTGTTTTTTCGTTGCTGGCCGAACGGAAAGAGAGATCATGTTGAGGTTTGTCCGAGGGTCGAATTTTCTCCCGAGCATCCTGCGACGCAGAAAAAAAGGACCGTGAATTTTCCTTGTTGCGCTTGTTGTCACTTTGAAGTCTCGATGTCAAGGGTGTGGGCTGGGGATGCGCTGCGCAGCTCGACGAACGTCGCCCACCCACGTTTCCATCTCGTTTCACAGTGCATTCAACGCCAATGGTGGTCTCGCTCTCGCGTACTTAGTGTCCCTGCCGTCAACGATAATCACGCACTTACGTTCCAGATGAGAAAAAAAATGCTGCGAGAAGAATACCAGGCTGACAGATCAACGTCGTTAGCATTAATTTTGACACGCGAGCTAATTGAAAACACATTTTTTTTTATTTGTCAACCAAGTGACACGTTTATTTATTTTTCTAAACGTGGGCACGGACAAATAGAATCATTGAAAAAAATCTAGTACACATCTTTATGTAATCGTCGATGCATTGGATTTTCAGCAGAATTCAATCACGAAACCGAATAAAAATTATGTACTTGATCCAAATTCTTTTGGCACGAAAAAGAAAAAATAGATTTTCGTAATGCCAACAAAATATTGTTTAGTTTGTTACATTTTCTAGATTGTAAATTGAATATTTTATTCTATTGTGGGGAAGATTCAAATAATTTGTTATAGACACGATTGATTTGATCTATTAATTGTCATAAGCTTTTATTTTCAATTAATTAACCAGTAAAATTAACATACTAATGCTGCAAGAACTACAAAGATTTTTCCAACGATAATAGAAATATTATTAAACTTTAGTCTGTAACGTTATTTTTAACACTTCTACTCTGTAACCTCGGTCACTTGGTTTTTGGTAACTTAAAAACCATTCTAAAGTGCTATAAAAAAACTTAAAAATGCATAAAATCTTATCAGCTATCTTTACATGAAAATCAACCATTATATGCCTGAAGGAATTATTTATTCGGTCAATATAATCATATAAACAAATAAAAACCCGAAGAACAGACCATTTTGACAAGGCACGAGTGACCCATCAATTTTAATTTTTCAAATTTAATTTTACGTTAATTTTAGTTCAATTTTCTTTTTGCAAATCAGATGATAAACAATAAAATTTCGATAAATCGAACGACTTCTCACGTACGAATGATCTTGCGTCAATGTGCCAAAGGTTTCTCGAAGCATCTGTGGGACAAAACGGTTGTCCCGTGTAGTGCGGTTGATATACGGAGGACAGAATCAGCGGGGGAACACAGCAGTGGCTGGTGGTACCGCTGTGTAACTCGCATGCTGCCATTCTCGTGAACCTCGGATGGGTTGCAAATTGAATAACAAACGTTCACCCTCGTCGGTTAAATCACCGAAAGGGCACCCCCCGCCTAGTTCGCTCCTCGACATTAACCGCACCCCCCGCGAATTGTTGTGGTGCACGAGAATCCCCCCCTCCTGCCCCCTCCCCCCACCCTCTCTCAGCGATATTAAAACCTCAGACTGCTTGTGCTCTGCCGCTTCTGGTACTGCTCGTTCAACATATTTGCATAACGATCTTATTTCGTAATCTTCCCCATATTGATCCGGTTTTGTAACCTCGTTCCATCCCCCTTCCCCGGGATTCGGGAAATTGTGAAAAAAAAAAAAAAACAAACATGTAGAATACAAATGTATCAATTCGGTTTTGGGATTAAATAAATTTTATTGAGACTGAATAAATAATGCGATAAATAGGTATGAAATATGATTTTATTAGAGTCGTTGCTTTCGAAGAATAGTCGTTCGTCGTTGTGTCGAATGAGATCCATGGATGGTGAGCAGATTGTTCTCGGCTGTTGTTGGGTCCGTTGGACAGCGAAGTATATGGAAGACCGAGCGATAGACGGTCCAAGTCATTCCCGCTAATAATGCCAGCAGTTTGTGGACCGGTGCTCGATTATGGCGCCCCTCACCCTAATCCCGATGTGGCCCCACGATGACGATGCGCCATCGACGATCGAGAACTTCGTATTTGTCCGGGTCGGTTCGGTCGAATTAAACTAATCGATGCGGTTGAAAAAAATGAAAAAAAAGAAGAAGACAGAAAAAAGAACAACGAACGGTCACCCGTAGAGCATTCGATAGAACGTTCGATCGAGTCAAAACTTCGAAACGTCGCTGAAGAGTCTAAAAGAAAAATCTTCGATTACGAAATTTTTAGACCTGAAACGTCTGTGAATATTATTAAAAAAAATGGTTTTTGGTAAAAATCATGTTGTTAACGTGAGAATTATTATTTCACATATACATTATACATTATTGTGCCTGTAGAAAATATATATATATATATATTTATGTATGTTTATTTTTTTTAGTTGAATAAATATTAAATTGTTTTTATACTCAGCGTAGACCATCGCCGCAGCTCTGTCGTACAAACCTTTTTTTTTATTTTCAATTTTTTTCTCTTTTTTTTGCGTCATCGCAAGAAGCTGTGTCGGAGTGCAGACGTTGTTTAGGGGTAATTTGCGTTTGGGGTCGCGTTAGTCGCGTTGCTGAGGGGTTCCCCCAAATCCAGTATGCAGCATCATCCCTCGAGCGTCACGTCGTTGACGGCAATGTGGTCTGGGGGAGTTGGAGGAACGGGAAAGAGAGAGAGAGAGAAAATGAAAAAGATAGAGAAACTGAGAGAGAGAGAGAAAGAGAGACAGAGAGCCAGACAGATAAAGCGAGTGAAAAAGGGGGACGACGTGCATCGTGGAAAAGTGGAAGGAGGACTGATGTTATGACGGAACATTTCATGGCTCGGAGAATCCGGGACCTAACGGCCCGTACGATATTATTTATATGTATATAGATATATTATATATGTATATAGATAAACCGGTCGCAGAAAGCCCCCTGAGAGTTCTTCGTTTCGCGATCTCTTAATTTTTTTTTATCAACTTTAATTTTTTTTTATTGCCAATCTATTTTGCGTACCCCAAAAAAATCGCGTCGTACAAACGACAAATTTTTGTGTGAGAGAGAAAACGACCCAGCTGTGATTTAATTTTTTTTGCAGTGTTTTTTTTTGCAAGTTTTTTTCACCTATGCGCAAGAATTTCAGCGAATCTGTGCGCAATTGCAAATTTTTCCGGTGGCATTTTCATCGTTGAAATTTATTATATTGAGTCCGTTAAATCAAGGAGATCGCAAAGCGAACTTTTGTTAAGAATTATTTTGGAGATGAGCGTATTGTTCTCGAGGCGACGATAAAGCTAGCGCGTTGAGCAAGAGACCGTTCGAGCGAGCTGAGGTTTGGAATTGCGACGCGAGACGAATTCATGATTTTTTTCATTTTCATACATTTTTTTTTTTTTTTTTTTTTCATTTTTGTGTCGTCGAACAAAATTTGAGACACAGACAGGAATAGGGTGAGATAGAAAGTGAGAGAGACAGAGCGTGGGACATAGACTCGCGGAACAAAAGAAAAAAATCGAACGTGCTTCAAGATCGTCGTCTCGAGATAGTGATAAAGTTGATCGGGGGGGAAATTGTGAAGGAGACAGTGAGTCTAAGTGAGATGAATTGAATTGAAGAGTAGTCACGTGTTTATACTCACAAAAGCATCGTTTATTTTTCTTTTTTTACTCTTTAAAATGAATTCTCATATGTTGTTGTTGTTGTTGTTGTTTCTTTTTTTTTTATAATAATAATTATTTAATTAATTAATTAATAATAATAATTAATAGTAGGTAAGATTACTAATTTTAGACGGGTGGGGCGTGATATGGAGCTCCATCCGAGTCCAAGTTCCACACGTCTCGCTCGCTCGATTAAATTTTTTCATTTTTCTTCATTTTATTATTATTATTATTACTTTATTTTTTTTCTTTTCGGTTTTTTACTCTAATCTCCATTATAACTTATTAATCCCAGATAAAATTTTGCTCGAGGCTTGCTCGACATTTTCGCTTCAAGCGTATTTTTTTTCTCTCGACAAATGTGATAACGCGCTAGCTCGCTAATTCGAGTATTTTTTTTTTTTTCATTTTTGTTTTTTCGTTCTTTTTCGTTCGGGTAGTGTCGTATATTATATTATATAAGATAAACTGACGTATGGAACCTGACCGAGAGTAGTGGTATACACATCCGGGCATAAAATTCGTGTACCGTATCTATTCAGGACGACGCGTCTTGTTTGTGTAAGTGATTCTGCGTGCGTGTCCGTCTGCGTGAATATGTGTGTGTGTGTGTGTGTATGTGCTTGTGTTCGTGTTTTTTGTTGTCGTTTATGTGTGTGTGTGTGTTAATTTTTTTTTCCTCGTGTGTCGATAATTCCGTGTGTGTCACTTTATACAATATTATATCGCTCTAATATAATATCATCTCTCACGCACTATGTATAGTATTTACACGTTTAATAAATTGGACGATAGAGTGTGCATGTGGTACGGGCGAGGGGGGTGGGCTGGGGGCTGGGGCGGGCGGGGGGCAAAGTGGACAGTCTGTGTGCAACTAGTATACGCGCGATAATGACGCGCCGGTGACGGTGATTGGACCACGACTCGGGCCAGTCGTGATCGGTGCACGGGAAAGTGCTCTGGTACAGCGGTAGAAAAAGCAGAAGAAGAAAATAAGGAAATCGTGTCGGACAAGGATTTCGAGGATTAACGATGAATAAACATCTAGAGGTTATGTACAGGTGTGGGGGAAGAGGGCGATGGTGTCTGTGGATTGCCAGGAGTGCCAGGATTCTGTGTGTATGAATTGTTCTGTCGGGACTGTTGTTGTTGGTGATGTTGGTGTTGTTGTTGTTGTTGTTGTTGTTGATGCTGTTGTTGTTGTTGCTGTTGTTGTTGTTGTTGTTGTTGTAGGTGATGGTGTTGTTGTTGTTGTTGCTGATGATGATTGAGATGATGGGAATGGGATTGTTGTGACTGGTGATGTTGATGATGAAGATGGGGATTCATGTTGTGATTCTGGTGCTGTTGCTGGATGAGGTTCAGGTTGATGGGGTAGGATAGTGGGGAGCCCAGGGCCGTTGGGGCACCGTTATTGCACCCGCCGGTGGCTCCGGGCCCCACCGGGCTCAGTGCATGCTCATCCCCGCGTGTGGGTGGTGGGCCGCCACGGATGTTGCGTGATGATGCGGATGGTGCATTAGAGGCGGGAGATGCGGGTGGTGGGGATGGTGTGGGGTCAGAGGCGGTGGGGTCATCTGCATTGGGGTCATGGGGGTGGTCGGCTGGTGAGCGGTGACCTGGGAGTTGTTGCCGTCCTGCGGTACCGCTCCCGGCACCCCCGCCAGGCCCTGCTGCTGCTGTTGAGCCTGGGCCGACGGTTGTACCGGTACCTGTCCCGGTACCACCGAGTTGCTGGAAGTGGGACTCTGCTGACTCCCGTTGTCCTCGCTGTCTGAGCAGGACTCGGCCGAGGAGCTCCCCGCTCCCCCCTTGCCCTTGCTGCCGCTGCTGCTGCTGCTGCTGCTGTGGGTCTTGACGTGCTTCGCGAGATGGTCGCTGCGCATGAACCGCTTGTTGCAGACCGGGCAGGCGAATCTCTTTTCGCCGGTGTGGGTTCGAAGGTGCCGCTGCAACTCATCCGAACGTGTGAACCGCTTGCCACAGAAAAGCCAGTTGCAAACAAACGGTCGCTCACCAGTGTGCCACCGTAAGTGGGCCTTCAGATGCGACGTCTTCCCGTACACCTTTCCACATCCCGGTATGTGACAGCTATGGATGTTCTTCTTCCGCAGATGGACCCCCGCTGGACCGAGTCTCTCGGCCTCTTGGCAATTCGGACAGTCGCATGTAGCTCTGCCCGTGTAACGTCTCTGGGAACGTGGCGAGGGCGCTTGGCTCACCCCCGTGCCGGTACCGCCTTGTGGACTCCCGGCTCCACCACCCCCGCCCGAAGTCGCGGGATGATGAGCGTGAAGTCCGAAAGTCGGTGGACCACCGGGTAACATGGATTTGTACGTGTCTTGAAGAAGATTGTGACCGGCTGTGGTGGCGGACGATAGCAAATGATTTCCCGCTAGGGCCAGGCTCGTTGAGTAATCGGCCGAGTAGTTGGCCATTTGGGCATGAACTCCAACGCCTACCGTACCACTCACGTCCAACCAACCGCCTGTGGTAGCTCCGTGAACGTCCCACCAACCGTCACCCGCCTTGATGCCGCCGTGCGTGGCACCGGGCATCGTGTTGAAGGGCCACGATTCGTACGGGTGTCTTCCGTATACCGAACCCAAAGTCGCTCCTTCGACTTTGCCGAGCAGACTGCTCTGGTGATGATGTGGATCGCCCGCTGGTTGAGCCGACGCCGTACCCGGAAAGTAAAGATCACTGCCGTATTGGGGTGCTGTGGAGGCGCAGGACGTCACCGGAGCTCGTGCATAACCACCGGTACTTCCAGCGCTACTGGTAGCCACCGGACGTTGTGTCACACCCGTGGTTGTACATCCACCACCGCCACCACCTCCACCTCCGCCTGCTGCGGAATGTTGGGGTGAACTGCCGCTGCTTTGGGGACTCTTTTTCCAAGGATGAAAACCCTTTCCAACTGCCGCGTCGGCCAGAGGTGGCGGGCTCTTGCTGCTCAATTTGTTGCATTGAGCAGCGAGCATCGCTAACGGTGTTCCTCTCAATCCCGGATGTTCCTGTAACAATGAGCAAACGAGAATTTGGGTTAGATGTATTCGTCGTATTCCATATGGGGGAAGACAGATTATTGTTGTGTTCGAAAAAAATTAGATTGGTGGACGTTGAAATGGAAACCAAGGCGGACGATTGACCGTATATACGCGTAACATATATTGTATAACTCTCGAGGCCTGCGGGTACCTATAATCACGCGTGGCCTGAATCGTTCTAAAAATAAGCCGACGCTTCCGCCGTTCCCCGACTGCCGCGTGGCTGGCCCTGAAAACCCTAAAACTTCCGTGCATCAATGTGTGTATATAAGTCGGGCTCCCGAGACCGGTAGGCTGCATAATGACACTAAATTGGCGCATACACATAACGTGTCTGTGTGTGTGTGTGTGCTTCGTTCGAGTCTCTCGCCTAGGTAGCCTAGAGGAGCGCTGAGATCGCAAGATTGGCTACCCGAAGTAATGAGGCCCGAGGGCGTCGGGCGCACAGCACCGGCGCGCACCAGCGACCGTAGCCCGAGGGTTAAATCCTCCTCTAGGTAGTTTTATGCAAATTATGTAGACCGGAGAGCGCCGAGCGAGGTCGTCGAACAGAGGATGTAACCCCCCCTCGAGTTCCCGTCGTCCGAGTGAACAACGTCGCTTCGTACATCTTGCGCGCGTTCAGCGTGACTGTTCTGTACGGAAATTTCGATGGATTTCGGTAAAACGATCCCTCCCACGCGATATAGACGATCTTCGGACGAGGAACCGGGTAAACGGAACCGGCAGTTACCGGGGTGATTGCGATTCTGGCCGAAGCCGTCAATCGAATTCATACGAGACTTTGAGGGGAATGAAAATTCGATGGGAATGAATAATTTTGCGATACGCGAGAAGAACGGATGGTCTTCTTTCGTTCTCGGTATAGATCGAACGGTTAACGCACAAGGGACAGAGTTAAAATAGGGATGAGATGGAATACTACCGTGAGCGCGGGTTGGTTCGCTCGTGGAGGTAATGAGGCCGGAGGCTGAAGAGAATCGGGCGGTCTCATCAAGGGCAGTTTCATGCAAATCATCTTGGCATAGGGCTAGCACGGTATATGTGTATGTATGGGCATCCTCGTCGGGAAAGACGGATCAGGGTCGCTGGACCGTCAGCGCGGCTACCGTAAAGGGACGCCGGTGTTATATCGGGTCGGGTTGGAAGAACCGGCACATTCTGCGTCACAGTGATGCTGCGGCTCGGGGTTCTCGCGTGGCTGCTGGGTACTGGGTTGTGCTGCTGTCCGTGGTCCGGGAGAAAGGTACCAAGATAGAGTAGGAAGAGAGCGCCGACCGAATGAGAAGGGGAAAATGGAGAGAGTGTATATTCGGACGGAAAGGCAAAGGGTCCGCGGAAGCAGCAGGAAATTAAAGTCTGGCGGCCCGCGGCCATTAGTAGCCGGCGCCATCGAGGCGACACGCCCCCACACCGTGGTCCAACGTCCTTCCATACTATATCTATATGTGTATACATATATGTGTGTGTATAATATGCTTTGAGCTCGGCCACAGCAACACCAAGACGGAAGACATTGCGAGCTGCTTTCACTCGTTTCACGTTTTCTCACTCCATCCACTCTCACGACTGACAATTCGAATCGTTGCGGATTACTATTTTTTGTACCGTCTAAACTTGAAACAAAAATTTAAAACAAAATGAAATGTCGCGAAGTAGCCCGAATGGTAATTAATTTTTTTTTTTTCATCAACTTTGAAAAAAAATGTTCAATGAAGAATAAAAAAAGGAAGTTTAATTCTTCGAACCAGAAAAATTGTTTCATATTGTGATTACTGAAATTGAGACGAAGAAAAAATTGAAAGATTGCATCTTGTGAATATAATGTGAAAGTAAATTGCTCGAAGATTATATTTTCAATTAAAATGTTACCGAAATGAAGCTAAAAATCATTTTATTCGTGAACACAATAAAAATTCATCGATTCGATGGTAGATCAGACAACCGAAGAATGACAAGACGAATGTTGTGGTTCGTACGAGAAAGGTGGTGGCCGTGTAGTAATGGCCGTGGGTGCGAAGTTGAATCGTCGTGTTCATCTATTCGACGAGCGGTGAGGGTCGCGGTTGAGAGAGTCCGAAGCTCCGATTCGGTGGCGCCCGCTTGTTGGGGACGTAACCTTGCGCGTAACCCCGCACACCAACCGGCAGCCCGAATACGGAAACGTTAAATTCAACCCTCGTGATATCCCCATCGAGCTCGGGGGGTTGGACTGGCAAGGACCTGAAGAGGACGAGGGGTGAATCGTCGTTACTTTTGGAAAATGAGTGAGAGGGATGGATGGAAGATAGTAGCCGAAGGGAGTAAGTGCGTCGTGGAGAACTAGAGTGAGAGAGAGAGGCAAAGAGAAAGACGAAAAGGTCGGGAGAGAGCGAGAGAGAAAGCGATATAGCACGAGGGGAGATAGCAGCGTATCTCTGCCGGGGTACGAGAGCCACGCCCTCTCCAAGCTCGACGGTCGTAGGTTATAGGTGAGGAGTGAGAGGGTGAGTGGTGAGAGCGAGATAGAGACAGAAGCAGACACGGGGGTTGGTATTGATCCGGTCGAACAATACGACGTGCCCTCCGGAGACAACGACATCTCTCAATTAGCCATCGAGAATCCCAGCTAGTACACTCTCTCTCCCATCAACCCTTCGGTCCATACAACCCACGAATTTTTCACGCTCTTCAACCTACCCACGCTCCTCCGCCAGCTACTCCCATCAACTCGATGAAAAAAATAATTTTATCGGCAAATAATTTTCCACACGATTGACGATCAAATGAATGATAAATGTCGTCGATAAGTTCAGTCATATAATTCACTCATGAATGTTAAGTTATCTTGTAATGCCGGAATACTCAGCCGAACGACTTAGTAGAATTTTTTTTTTTTCCAACCTGTCGGAGTTACGTTGGGGCAACGATGTATTTCGCAGGTCGATAATTGCGAGCAAGCCGACGAAGAGCTTTGCGGAACGGAGTGAATATAAAACGTGAAAGAGAAACGCGCGAATGGTAGTTGACGGGAGGTGAGGGGTAGGGGGCGGGGGGCATAGATAGCGGAGTGAACAAGTGGGTAAAAGGTTGGTGGGTATAATGCGAAAACGCTGACGGGGTCGCGCGATTAATCTACAGTGGCAGAACGGACTTTGGTATTACTAGGATTATCCGTAAATGGAACGTGTCGGGTGCGTTAATAGGGTTATTGATTAGTCGAATGCCAGAGGAGATAGAGTCGAGCTATAGGGAAGCGAGTGACCGTATGAGAGAGCGAGAGTTAGAAAGAGAGAGAGAACGAGCGAGGTAGAGTCGAAGTGAGTCGGGCGCCCCGAGGCGACGTGCTCTGTAATTATTCGCTCGCAGAACGAAAAGGAGTCGTTACTGCGGTAGCGCGCGGGCAGGCGCCTCGGAGTCGCCATCTCTACCGGCCGGGGACTCCTTCCCGGTCGCTCTTCGTACACCGACCAACACTGCCACCCTCGTCTAACCGTCAATTATCGTGATACTTCGCGGGCTCGCGTACGCGCGTGCACTCGCGTGCACGCAACGATATATATATATAGATGTGGACACGATGTACAACCCCAACCCACACATCTACGGCTGAATGACTGCGATGTGTGCTTTTCCCATTTTACTTTTCCTCGTTAGATGGCATTTTTCTTATCGACACCCCACGCTTCTTGCGCGTTGATTCTCGTTTCAAATCCAATTTTCAGGCTTGCCGCAGTTGACGAGTATTATGTTCTTATATATATATAGCTTTTGTCTGGGCATGCATATTCGTTCGATGGAACCGTGTTTGAAATAATTTTTTAAGCCGATATTTTATCAGTTATCATGGGACAATTCAAAGTGGGCTGGTTATGCAATACTTTGGAATAATTTTGACAAATTCGTATAACCAAGAGAGAGAGAGAGAGAGAAGGCGAGGCAGTTTGGAGAACAATTAAAAATCGAAAACGCCGATTGTGTTTCCGTCGGCACGTTTAAAAGGGAACCCCCTCGCGGGTATCGGATTATGAGTGCGGTTTTGATCCTTTGTTTTAGCCGCGTGACGTCACACCCCTCCCCATCATGGTACACCGGAGAAAACTAAGAGATGAAGATGGAGCGAGTGCGACAGAGACAACCAGCAACCAGTCCGAGCTAAGACTAATAACGCCTGGGGCGTGCGGCGACGCCGCGCGCATAAATTAAAAAAAAAATCGTTACACACTCGCCTCTAGAGACGGTCGAAGAGAGGCTAGCGAAAGAGTTGATAGTCTCGCGAGAAGCGCGGTCAGCACCTTCCGAGAACTCGTATTGCTCTGGGTTTCTCGCCGTAGTTCTGGCACAACTATCGTCGGGTCTACCGTGGTCCGCCGCCGCGTTGTCGTGTGCGCAAAATAGACCCCCCCACACCCGAGACCTCGTTTCGACCATCTTTCATCGGCCAAAACGATTATCCGGAACTCATATTATATATTCGTAAACCTTTACACTGTTGTGAAACTTTGACGATCCTCAAAAGTTGCTAGTTTTCTGCACGAAACATAACGTTGCGGACAAAAAAAAAGTTGGAGGTTGAATGAGAATCAGAAGTTTCGTCACGATAATTACGTTGAACGACTATTTCGAAGCAATCAACGAGCGTTCGTTGTCAAAATGAATTGGTCACGTTTCCCATCAACTCGTGTGTTACATCTACGAAGATCGTTGTGAGAATATGAAAGAGCTTGTGTTGAAAAAATAAAATAATCAAGTGCCCAACAATTTTATGTTTCAACAATAATGAATTATTCAATACGAAAATGACCTTTAAAAACCCATAGTCATGTCTCATTAAAAGCTCGGTCGTTCAAAGACCGAATCGGTGGGGAAGAAAAAACAAACATTAAGGCACCAACAATTTCTTACAGCGACAATAGAAACAATTATCCGATAGTTCGAATACCAAAATGGTTTCCGAGAACCCACGAGTTTTCGACGAGGTGTTTCCCAATGAGGAACGAGCGGCGGCAACCCTTCGGAAATTGGATTATTCATCGAGGAAAACGAGCGAGACTACGGACGTGGGCCGACGCGGGGGGTGGGTGGGTGAGTGCGAGAGGGCGAAGTGCCGGATGACACGTGAAACGAAACGGAACGAGAACCCGCACGACGACCAATGTGAACTGCCACGATGTTCGGGGTCATGGGCACGTGACAGCTGCGACGATAAGTCGCGTATGTATATATATATATATGCGAATGTGCGTGTGTTTGTGTTTGTATTCCGCATCGAAACCAACCAACGTGGAGAGTTCGTCCTCGTGTTTGTCGCAGCTCGAGGGAAAGAGAGAGAGAGATAGAGAGAGGCGGCCATCAAGGCAGGGGCGTAAGGCTTTCGTGACAGCCGACTGACAGACAGACCGACGCACGACCGGACCCGGGTTCCAACCGAGAGAGGGTGCGAACGAGGTAAACGCGCGAGGGTGCTACGTGCAAAGTAACACCACACTCCAACGCTTTCACCACCAGCACCGCGTCGTCGTCGACCCGGTGGGCCCGATGATTGCTGATGGCTGGTGGCGGCCGTGGGCTTGTGGCAAACCGCAGCTGACGTCTTTGTCGAGAGCGACTAAGTTGCCCGATGGACTTTCCGAGGGCGAACTTTTGCACGTCGCGGGAGACCCAGCCAACCGAGAACCACGGACTCGCTTCGTGCGCCCGTAGATTTCGCTAATGCGAACATCGCGGGACTCGTCGAGATTGATCGTACGATGCGGAAATTAAAAGAAATGTCGCTGGACGTTTGGGCTCCTTGAAAAAATTATACGTATATATATATATATATATATATATATATATATATATATATATATATACGTATATAAATATACATCACGTAATGGATCTAAAGAAGAAATTAACAACGTTCAGTAAAAAAAGGGGAATTTGGGAGCTAACTGGATTTTTAGCAGGAGCTAAAAGAAGTTGTCAATCCTTGCCTGTTGTCATTGCAAAAACGTGTCCAGCTTATATGCAACGCAGGACATCTTGAAGAACGTAACCCTCACGTATATATACACACGGATATGCACTGCCAAGTATTTCTGACCATCGGCGAAGGAGTCGACGACCGAAGAACAACCGGGACCGAATGAGAAGCGGCAGCATCTGCTCATAGTGGCACGCAGTGCCGGTACAAGATTCTGATTGGATTCAGCTGTGTAAAAAAAAAAATTAATTCGCAGCGTCATTCGATCTCACGTTCCATGATCGACCGAAAATTGGAACGTAATGAAACGAACAAATTGCCGAGCAATGCAGACACGGTGCACTGTCACTCGTTTTTTTTTATTATTCAATATTTTTCACTTTGCATCATACTTTGCACGCAAAAACAATTCACTCGGTGAATTAAAAATGACAGCGATCGCACGATAGTGATAGCCACCGACGCGGGTGTCACTTCTAATGTTAATTACACGTTTATCAGAGCTCCCGGTCGTCGTTCGGGCACGCGCGCGTTTTCCGTATCTGTATGTCGCCCTGTGTCATCCGTTTTCATGCGATTTTTATGGATGTAAAAGAGTGCGATAGCTCGATCGCGTTATAACATGGAAAAAATAACTTTGATAGCAGCTGGGTGTGTTATCAAGTTGTTCTAGACGGATAATCACGTGTGTCTTGTCACTAATGGCTTCGACGAGTGTGTAAGTGTCGCTGGATAACGACGAAATTTGGGGAATCTGGAAATTTTGCGGGGTCTTGTGGAATTGAGTTCGATATTAGGCAGACGGGATTAATAACGTTATTCATGAGTGAGGAGAGAAAGAGAGACGGAGACTCCGGAGAGCCTCGGGGACGAGCTGCATCAACACATCGTGCCCTGAAACAGCAGCATCAGCATCGGCATCACGAGATGAGAACATCCCAACCCTATACAGCGTGGTCAGTTCCCACCGGATCTCCCGCTACCTGTTACCCCACCTTTCTAAATTATGTTTTTTAATTAAATCCATCGTGAGAGATAGAGAGCCCGCGGTCCGCCGAAAATCACGCCCGACCTGGACCCGAGTCTATCCCTCTCCTCGCCATCTCACGGCCGTGAACGACGCCTCGACTTAGGCCCCCGACGAGGGCCATGCAAACCCAAACTCTACACACGATCGAGCCCACAAGGTTCTACCGCGTTGCCCCCGGGCCAACAGGGAGCTGCAGAGATTTATTCGGCATTCGCCGCCGCGTCGTCCTGGCTCATCATCCGAGGGCGCCGAAAACATTTCCCCCTTCCGCACTTCGCCCCCTTGCCACGTCGCGCTTTTAACCTTTTTCTCATCAGTCCCCTTCCCTTCGACCGATCCCTCATCCAATGGCCCCGGCCAACGTCTTCGACGACCAAAGGAAGTTAACGATTTCCGTGTAACGGCTCCAGAAAATCATCATCTCGTGTGACGGCCTTGAATCACGAATGGCTAACGACAAAAGGGAAAGCTGCAAGTTTAATATTACCATTTGCTTATTATGAATTCTAAGTGTTGCACGAAGCTCTTCTATGAGGAAGCATTGACAATTCGATTTTTAATGTTTGGAATTGAAGATAAGCTCTTCCTCTGGCCCTCTCTCTCTCTTTCTGGATTCTACTACCTAGGATTCAGAAAGAACCAATTGCTTTGAAAGTTTGAACTCGTAGCTTTTTTTGATATTTCAATATTGATCAGTGAACGACTGAACGCGGTGACACGAAAATCTCGAAGAAAAAGTCCCACCATAACATGGCTTCCTCTATGACGAACCAAAACCCAAAAAAAAAACAACCCCCGTACAACGCAGGAGTCATTTTCAATGCGAGGTTCTTGCGAATTGTCTCGGGTGACTTTTTTACGTTCTGATTTTTCGGTCTCGCGTTGAATTGTCCTCGTCAACGTCAGCTTTAGGTACGGACAAATTCGTAACAAAGAGTGTTATGTGACTTGTCTCAGGAATTCGGAATTTCGGGACTATATCTCGTGGGGCGAGATGGGAAACGCGAGCGGGATGGTCGCGCGAACCGACGGAGATAGCGCGAGGCGCGGTATCGCGGAGGAGCGACAAGGCAGCTAATTCATTAGCACTCGTAAATCTGTCGCGCTCCCGGCGTTGAATATTAAGCGGGCATTACCCGCTAGCTGCCCCGGCCATAACTCGTGGGCCAGTTAACGCGGTTACACCCCTACATCCTACCAACGCTTCGACCTTACGTACACCACTCGAAACAAAAAATGTCGAAAAACGAAAAAAAAAATAAAAATAAAATAAAATAACGTCGTACGATTCCGTTACCGCATTCTTTTTTGTCATCGGATTATTTGATTTGTCGATTATTTATTTTTTTCCATTCGAGTCCGTGAAAAATGATTGAACGTTGAGAAATGGCCGATGAAGCGAAGATCAATGTTATTTGCTTTGAAAATAAATATAAAAATAAGAAAATAAAAATTAAGCGAGGGCTTCATCATGTGTATCGGTTGTTAGGCACACTCGTGATTGTTCGCGTGTTTGTCGAATGGGTTTTTCGGGAAAAATTAGGGTTTTTTTCGCGAATCGGGTTGGCTTCTGGGTTAATTGGACCTAACGTCGGCGTGGCTAAGAGCCATTGCCAGTGTAACACAGGTCGTCGCCGTGGTGCCGGAGTGGGGGGGGGGGGGTTGCTTCTTCGAAACGTGATGAGCAACGAAGAGCACGATGGCATAACGCACGTAGTCGGGGCATCGGGTAACGAGGCGTTTTCCACCGAGCAATCGTTTATTAGCAAAAATTCTACTCTTGTTTAATATTTTTTTTTTAATTTTTTTTTCAATCATGTTACGTCTTCATTAGTATAATGAGACTGTTGTAAATCTCGTGCCCGGGTGGCGTGGCGAACAAACGAGATCGCGGTTGCCGGTCTCCTCGCTCGAGGAATATATATATTTATATATATGTATATATGTATATAATATACATGTACGAACGGCCTCGAGGCTCGCCCAGCAACGCCACGACCGCGAGACTCGAACAAGACACGAAAGAAAAACGTGCGTCGAGTGTCTATTTGCATCTCGCGACGATACACATTCGAAAAAAAAAAAACAAAAACATAAAAAAAACAACAAAAAAAAAGGAAATTAACAAACTGGGTGATCGAGGTTGCGATAAACGATAAAAACAATCATTATTTTTATCCCTCATCATTATCGTCACCGTCAGCTTGTAACGATTATTGACGTATTATCATACGCTACATGCGTCACGCTATCGGTAAACACAAAAAATAAGATTACAAATATAACTCGGGGAAAAAAATAATGTAACGAAAAGAATTGGGAATAGAGGCAACGAGAAACAGAAAAAAAAATCTGAGGACGCCCGCGCGCTCGGCGCGCTGACCAGAAGCCGAGGCGTAAAGAGAGCAACGGTAGCGGCGTGCATTAGCATATAGAAGGAATCGCCCTCCGGGCGCTTCGTAATAAACCGCCCTACGCCCTGCAGCCAACCCGAGCGCGGGCCTCTTATATTTATTAACGATGTACTTTTCGGCATACCCGTCATCCATTCGTCAAGCACTCGATATTGTTCGGATAACACGACGATAACGTCGATACAACCGCAAGGCCGAATCTTTATGTATATATATATATACATCGGTCAACTTGGATGAACAACCAATTTTTTTTTCTTCGTTTCATCTACCATTTTTTTTAGGCCGTAGAACGAAATGAAAAATTTGAGGGTTCGGGGATAATCGTGCACGAAGCTTGTGGTAAAGTTTTACATCGTCAAGAGCTGTTGTGTGCCCTAATGTGATGTGTTTGTGTGTGTGTATGTGTGAAGAGGGACCGAGATTTTTATATCGACGGTGGAGCTAGCGCACTCTCGTATATTCGACGCTTTATAGCGCAGAGCTATGGACCGACGAGGTGGTCCGGATGACGGTCGTCCAGGCGCGGCGGTTCTCTTTCAATATTTCAGTATATCAGTGCTCACAAAATTTTTTACGGATCTCCGCTTGACAATACAGAGGGTCACTCGTGATCTCGTCATCGCTCGTCACGACCATTTTTCTGAATTCTTGAATCTTTTAGTGCAGCGAAAAAAAAAGGTAAAAACAATAAGTTGAAACATGAAATTTGCTTTCTTCGAATCGAGCGAAGATTCCTCTATAGGTAAACATTTTTATATTTTTTTAGATATTTAAACACGCTGATATCACGATCTCGATAAAACATTTTCGGACCATCACCTAGCTTCCTCTATGAGAAAGCAAAAATTGGATAAATAACGTAAATGTGTGTTACATCGATTCCCGAAGGGTCAGGGGTCACGTCAGGGTCATTTATCTGGTTTCGAGTCTCGGGTTCTCTTTCACGGTAAATAAAATAAATAAATTATTTGTTTCCAAATATTTTTCGAAGAAATTATCACGAGCGATGTGAATAATCGCGTTTCGCACGAACCCGAACCCGAACGTGTAACGTGTGCGTCCAAAGCGTTGTGGATACACGGATGGGAGATCAAAGTGGATTTTGATCGACAATCGCGCGAGCCGCGCGTTCGCGCCCGCGATCCACACGCGATGCAGCTATTTTCCCGTTACCGGACGATTACCGAGTGAGAGAGAGTGAGAGAGAGAGAGAGAGAGAGAAAAAAAGAGAGGGACCGTCGGTCGACCGGGGTTTTATCTGATCCCCGGCGTTAAAACTCGTATCTCGAACATTGCCGACTATCGCGAAAACAGCTTCGTACATTACAACTCATCACTCACGCCCTGCAACTCACGACTCATTTTTCTACCTTCATATCCACGACTGGGGTCCGAATGTACCCCACGCTTTTCTCGATCGTACAACCGGTCCTATGGTGATAAACAAACTTTCTTGTACGTCGTTTCCTTCAAACAAACTTTATTGGACCTTGTTTCTTTTAAAACAAATTTTCTTATACTTTTTTTTTGCCACAAAGAAGACAATGGTGTACGAGCAATATGATTTTATTAACATTGAGTTGATTTTAAGACCCATTTGAAGACTGAAGAACGAAACGGAATCATGAAAAAGCTCATTTTTCAATAATAAGCGTGGGGTCCGTTTGGACCCCACGATCGATCTCGTTGCAGGTACCGCGCCCGGAATTTCGTGGTGCGTTTGTACGTGGAGAACGTCGTCTTTCCGAGCTTCACGAAAATAATTCATCAAGACATCCCCGCGCCATCAGCCACACCCCCTTTCAAATTAATAAACTCGTTGGCGTACAGATTTTTCATCCTCGTCATTGTGGAAAATGTTTCTTTTTTTTATTTTTTTTTTTCGGGGTGAAAAATGTACGCACTATGCGTCGGGGTGTGTTGCGATAGCCCGAACGTTTTTCACGTACAATCTCACGTAATAAAGTCGCCCACGCGGTGCGATCTGTCTTTTCAATCTTCACCTTAATTAATACTTTATAACGAGTGGGCAAACCTCCGTGTGGTTGACTCTGTTAGCAGCTGTCACGCTCCCTCGTGAATTAATAATCTTTCGAGTTACTGGGCCGAACGTTCTATAGATCTATGGAGATAACGGTTCTTTTTTTCTTTCTATTTTTAATTCTCTTGTCGAGTTTATTATATACTTATATATGTATAGGGAGGTTTGTTCTTTCAATTTGCATTAATGTGAATGAGAGTTTGAGAAAATTTCGATGAATATTAGACGGGTTATTGGATTGTAGCGTCGGCGCGGCAACCGACAATCAAAGTGCGTGATATTGATGATGATTACTAATTATTATCATTATTATTTCTATTTCCGATGGCCTGGGGTATTCTGAAATGGTGATGAACGAAACGTTATTATTTATTTGTCGTGGCTTTGTGAAATAGGCAGCGTCCTTTCGGCATGCGTGTATATCAGTAAATATATATATAGTATATATGAGCAGTGAGAAAGGCGGCGTTAGAAGGACGCCGCGGACATAATTCAGTCACGAGGAAAGTTTATGTGACGCAAAGGAGAGCCAGGTGACCTCAGCCATAGCCGGTAAAACTACACAAATTCACCGAAATCTCGCGTTTCTTGAATTTTCAACACCATCGTGGAATCCTCAGTCCGGCAATGATGATTTATAAAAAAAAAATATGATGTAAAAAAAATATGAAAAAATTTTTGGAAAATAATATTGTAATATTATTCGGCAAAGATCGAATGGAACTGGTCGAACCCTTACATTGCCACACATTGAATTGAATTCTAATATTAAATTGAATGTCGGTTACGAATATTTTTCAGTTGAATTTATGCAATTCTAATCTATAAATTATTCATCTATCATTATAATTTTAATTTGCAAAAAAAAAAAAAATAATCGAATAGAGATGAATATGCATATTTGTGTCAAAAAAATTATAGATCCAGGTTGCAACAAGTCAATGATGATTCTATACCCAAAGAAATTCAATTTCAATCGTCTGAAACCATAACGTCACGTACAAATTGGCAACATAATCAAATTACAATTTTCACGTCGAAATTTCACAATTCAACGGAGTCATTGTGAATCATTTTGGTTTATACTCAAAATTGTGAATCATTTCATATCATACTCAAATTGTGAATTATTTTATATTATACTCAAATTTTCGTGTTACGCGCTGTCGTGATAAATAACGAAACGAGAAACAGAGCTGCGCAAATAGCAGTGTGTTACGAATAATATAGCGAGTTTGCGAACCACATAGTACCGGTGTTAGTGGCTAGAGAGTGCTGGCAGTAAATCAGCTTCTCCGGTTAGCGGTCTCTCGTGTTTCTCGCATCCCTGTACAAACAGGTGCACATTCACAACCAAACACACACACACACACACAAACCCACACACATATATACATACATATATTATATATAACCAAGTGAATGGACCGAAAAAACGTGTCTGCATCATCATCACTTGTGTCTCCATCGCTCAAAAAATCAAAAATGCATCCAACCAATTGTCTTCCACCATTTCATCTTCCATCTTCCATCAAATCTATGCTAATTGCACTCGACCACAAAATTCTCCACTCCTCCCCCCTCCACCGACCCCAACCTAAAGCTAGACATGTGCGACGACATTCTCATTACAATCAGCAACCAATCAAAGACGTGAAAAAAAAAAATAAAATAAAATGAAATGAAAAAAAAAAGTTAAGAACAAGTCAAACAACAATCAGTGAGTAGTGATCAGAAGCGAAATGGGTGTCGGTCTCGTTGCGCCCATTGACTCGCGCATAAGCTCTGTTCGGTGGCGTGCCCCCGGTTTCCCCGAACAATCAAGACCCCGCCAAACACGTAACGAGACGAAAAGTATATGCTTAAACCGCGACTATGAATTACACTCCCCCGGTGATTATAGGCATTACGAGCATGTAGTCGCGAGGTAAACGGCTTCGAAGAGCGTCTCTCTGCCCCGTAACCGGGAATACCCGACTCTCGCGGGGTTTCGAACTCGCGGGCGTGTGCGCAAACGCGAATGCGCAACGTCCATCGCGATACGTGCGAAAATCGTACAAAAGGTGCATGTCCATCTGCCGTCCCATAAATTTCGACAATTTTTTTCGTTCGCGAATTTTCGGGTTGAGAAAGTTTTTTCGAGTTTGGGCTCATCGAATGACTTTCTGGATTTTTCAGATTCTTCAAATTTTTCGGATTTCACGAGTTCTTCATACTTCAATGTCGAAAAAGATGCATAACACAACAATAATGAACGAAAAAACAAACTATTCATATTATAAATACATGAATGTTAAATAATGAGATCGTACAATTTTTCATTTACTTCAAATTTTTCAGGTTTCACGAGTTCTTCGTGTTCCAACATCCAAAATAAATACACGTTGCGATGAGACAATTACCCGCGGAAAATGGACGAGAAAACAATACACACGATCGTGTGTAAAATGACGGTTAAATAATTTGGCCTTAATGTTACGCTCGTGGAAAAATAATTAACCGTTTTATCGTGAGACGACGGCGGAACATAATACACCAACAAAAAAAAATGCATAGTCGTCGTTTTTTTTTCTTTTTTTTTGTTATTTAACGAATTAATTTCGTAAAGATTGAACTGTGATTATTATTACGAGTCGCTGTTTTTTTCTTATTTCAGTCGTGGCTGAACGGCAAATGGCCGATAATAATTATTGCCTCGCGCGACTGAAATCATTTGCAAAGTCGAACGGGGTGAGTGTGTGTGGTGTATCGTTTGTGAGCCACAGACATCAGCAGTATGCGTATCATCGTGTGTATATGTATGTGTGTGTGCGTGTGTGTGTTGTACTATGTTCAGGATTCGGTTGCTCAACTCTCTAGCAAATTGGTTAGCGTGTCTTCGTCGAGTCCGATGAATTTATAGCTTCATTGCACTCGGTGTGTTGTGCACAATCGTGGTTACATACGCACATGCTGCAACCACGGATTTGTAATTCACGCGTGTACGTTTATGTGTTTGTGTGTGTGCGTGTGTGTGTAATGACACGATCCTCGTGCGCGACACCACACACTCACATGTACAAGACCAGCGACGATCTACTACCACGTGTGTACACGCGTTACCCCAACGCGTACATCGACGCATTCATTATTATTATTTTTATCATTGTATTTTTCTTTTTTTTTCTACGATACATTTTTTATTTATTTTTTTTTATTTCTCATGTTCGTTTGCACATTTTCCTGCATTACGTAAATGCACGAATGCACGGTGCAACGTCGTTATATATCGTTCGATCTTATAATGCACATTCCGATCGAATCTGGATCCGCGTGATAACGGTACAAACGCGTGTGTGTGTGTGTATCGTCGGTGAGTCGTTCGACCGCAATTATTCAACCGCAGGTGCGGCGACAAGCGTTTTGAAAGTAAAAACGAAATGACAAAATTTATCGCCAGATCTCGAATTCAGATCGCGAAGAATTCGCGCGAGGTCCAGAACCCGGAGATACTCCGGGAATAAATCTCGCGAGAGGTGAGATTGATAAGGGAAAAAATAAATAATCAATGGAAAAAAATTACATTTCAATCGTATTAAAATTACGTTCAAACATTAATCACACCTAATTCCAATCAATCACGTTCAATACCTTTCAAACTCTTTCCACAGTTCCACAAACCCCCAAAAAATTGAGTCCAACTTATTGATTTAAAAAAAATTGTTTTTTTATTTTCAATTTTGTTTGGAGAAATAATTCGTTCGTCCTGATTATTTTTTTGTATTCAGGATTCCCGGATTTCGAAGAGCTTGGTGCACAGACAGTGTAAAGGTTCACGTACGTGAGTTTCGTATGGTCGTGTGTGCGAAATTGACTCAAGTGAAGAGCCGAACGTCGTGGGGTTCCGGTTTATCGGATCATCGCTATTGAATCACTCCATTAGGTGAGGACATATCCCCATACAAACCACCCTCAATCGTGCCCGTGCCCGGTTGTCAATACATCGCACAACAGTGGATGAGCGAACGAGGAAGGGATGTCCCCAACCGGAGAGACCCGGAGAGACCCCATCCGCACCCCCACCCCCCACCCCCTCCTGGACCGCCGCCCGCGCGCAGGATGCAAGCTTCGCTCGAAATCGCTGCAACAGACTGTGACATATTAGGCCACCCCAACGAGAACATCATCCCCGTATAAGAGCCCCCATAAGAGGGTGACTCCGCGTTACTCTGGCCTCGTTCTGTTCTCCGTTGCTCTCCCTCTCTCTCTCTCTCTATCTACACTCGTCGTGAATTTATTGTTTCGCGATTTAGTGGCCAACCGACCCGTGGGATACTTCAGCCCCTCTCGTATGCCACACGGGATTGAGAAAACGATTCTCCAGCATCTCTGCGACTGGTATACGAACCCACGACCACCGTGAAGCACGATATTGCCACACGCAGACGTCCACACACTTACATATATATTTATGTACATATGTGTACGTGATGCTTGTGAGCATACAGACACATACATGTTGGTCGCAGTGTTAACGGTCAAACGACACACTAAATAAATTATCGTCAGCGTTCGATGAAACGTTCGACACGAGAGACGGTTGCGGAAAAGGTCACAAACGAGATGGCAAACGACTCTGTGAGAGTGATTAATTTATACGGGGTGACTGATGCGTTATGGAAAATTGAAAAAAAATATACAATTTATGGGTGGGAGAGATTAGATACTTTTTCAGGTATCTAATGTGGTATCTTTATGGTTGTTGATAATTTGTGTGATTCGAACGATTTTTGAATGCTAATGTGAATTAATGAGATACACTTTTAGATTTTCGAAATTTGCTTTGTCGACGCCAATTGTCGGAGGAAAATGCAATTGATTATGTTTTGAGAAGAATACGATTGACAAATTGAAAAAAAAAAAAATACTTAGTATTCGTATTCTTGAGAGTTATCAAAAATATTAGTATTTAAAATGTTAGAATGAAATATTCAATATTAGAATATATTTATATATTTGTTTGAAATATTTGGTCTCAGTTTTCTTGAACAATTGCATCGACAAAACAAATTTTAAACAATTGACAAGAGCATCGGCAATTCTTCAATATTTATATATAAATATATTATTTTTTTATTTCATATATTTTATAATAAAATATCGAATATTATTATATTATATTACTATCGACGTGAGGATTTTTTTTCGGGGTTTCAACGACCATTGAGAAACGGTTCGAGAATGATGGTGGGACGTGAAAAATTCATGACCTGAGGGTGTGACTCGATATATATCGAGGGGTTACGAGGTTGTCCGGCTTCGTGAACGCGCCGAATGTGGTGCAATAATATCGTGAAACGAACTTTTGTAACACGCGTTTATATAAATATGAGAAGAATGATGTATGGGCGATAGCGACTGGTTAATACGTGTAACGGGATAACCGAGATCGTTGGAGTACCCCTCCCCCCTCCCTCTCCTCCCGCCCCAACCAACGTTTCATAATCACGTGCTCACGTGTGGGTTATATGCACTGATTTCGTAATGATAATTGACGTGCCCCGGGGACACGAGCGTGCTTGTGATAGTCGTGGCCAATAGGGGCATCCGAAATGCAAATCAGTAGCAATCTCGCAAGGACGCCCATGAGTTAAACGGTTGCTGCGCGACCAGACGCTCAACTCTCCTTCGAGACTGTTCGCGACATTTTATTTATTTTTTTTTTTTCGACTATTATTATCATTTTTTGTTGTTCGATAATGCGAGTGGAAAGTTTATTTTTTTTTTTTTTTCGTGTGTCAGGACAACGAGAAAATGTGGATTAGAATTGAAGCTTGTGGCATAAAAGTTTGTCACGTTTGTCAATGGAAAGAAAATTAGTAGCTGAAAATATTTTTCACATGCTGTGTGAGCGATAGATTTTCAAGAGTAAAGGTTAAAAGTACTTTCTGTGATTTCATCAATGACAGAATAAAGAGGAATTATATTATTAATTAATTATCGATCAACATCGAACGATGCTGAGACGTAATTGCCAATTAATTAATTCAGTCAATTCATTAAATTCACTAACTCTTGGAATGAGAGTTCGCTGTCTCACGGTCGGTCGCTCGAACTACAGGCAGGAAATCGGAGTTCTCTCTCGAGTGTTGAAAAAAAAAAACAAGAAACAACGAAATAAAATCTGACTCCTTTTCCCGGTCGTTTCCGATCGCACCTTGTGATGCATCTCGGCAACGATTCAGGTTCCTCAATCGTCATTTCGTTTTATCATTCGACGTACGTAGACAACGATGTGAATATCGATGTACGTGTATAGGTGTTAATACTGGATGGGTATATATGTATATATATATATTTTTGCATGCGGATACAGCAGCCACCCGAGAGAACGGTAGATAATGATACTTTCCACAAGTTTCCACCGTGCGTCCGCTGGTTATCGTTCGCATATATATATATATATATATATATATATATATATATATATATATATGTATATGTGTATTTGTGTATAAAGTCGTGCAATTACCGCGAAACCGGTTTAAAGTCAAATGTACGTACGTGAGCTTCGCGGCGGTGTTGTCCGTCCGCGTATGTGGTATATACGAGACCGTGCTGCAACCAGCAACCCGTCCGTTCCTGCAACTCGCGCGCATACACGAATATTTAATTCTATTCCAATCGATGATAAATAATTTCGAAAGATAAAAAAAAATAATCACAAACCAAAAAAAAAAAGGAAAAAGAAAAAAGATAATAATGGAAACACAAAAACGAGCAGATAAACGGACTGAGCCATTGAACAAGAGAAGAAAAAAAAAACAAAAGAATGAAAAAAATGAAAAAAAATATATATGAAAAAACAGAAAAGGCGATGAAGCACATAACTCAGTAATATCAGAATCCTATCAAACACACGATAAATTATAAATGAAACTCGTAATCGTTAATTCGCGTTACTGCAGATATATAGGACCCTGTTTCTCGCATTAATTCAATTTCTCATCTCGATATCTGATGATTTACCGCGGTAAGTCGAAGCAGTGGGAAACGATGCCGCGGGAGATAAAATCGCGGATTAAAGTCGTTGATCAGAACGCAATCGCGGAAGCAAGACGATTCGATGGGAATGAGTTTTATGATGTGCGATCGATTTCGAACCGGTGAATCTCTCGACGCCCGCGCGATTCTCAGTCGACTGGTTTCAACGTCGTATTTTCTTATGTGTGGGTGTGTGTGTGTGGGTGGGTGGATGTGTGTGTGGGAACCGATCTATTTAACAATTGTAAATGTTAACATTCGATCAACTCAACATTATCTTTTTTTAACTTTTCCAATTTCCCCATAATCTTTTTCAACCATATCAACATCAACATTTTCTATTTCAACAGATAATTCAACATATTTTCGATTCCTTGAGTTCTTTTGGGTTCTTCTGAGTTTTTTTTTCGGGTTACGTTCTTCCGCATGAGACTAATATTCACATGACTGCGAATCGATATCTCAATTCGTTTTCAAATTTATTCGAAAAACATGTCCTTGTATCAGTGTATTTCAAATTTGAAGAGGATTTGGAATTTCGTTCTATAATTTTACTCTTTGAAGTAGACATTTTTCTATTCATTCTCATCCATTGCCTTATTTTCGAATGGACTGTTGATAGTCAATGTTGAATTTGCTTGTGTTGTATTTGTGTGTCTATGTATTGAATTTGTTTGTGTTGAGTTGTATGTGTGTGTGTGTGTGTATGAGTGAGCGAAATGGAGTAGGTACACGAATGTGTGTGAAAGTGGGTTTGCAGAGCGATACCGTAACGAAATCACGACGTCAAGCCTGGTCTATCAATTTCTCGGACGAGCACCTCTCCAGGGGCCCGGAGTCTCTATCCACAAAATCCACCGATTCGCCTATCTCGTTCATCAATGTGTTAAACTGACACATCCGTCACGCATGAATCACGCGTGACAGAGGTGCAATCTTCCATCCACACACACACACACACACTCATCTATATATATATATAAGTATATAGGTTCTCACGTGTGGTCACGTGTGTGTTTGGGTGAAATGCGCACATTCGCACCCTCTCCCAGCACAATAATGCCCGAACGGAGATTTCGTCTCAGCGTACGGGATATCCTCTCGAGTGGCGCTGCTGTACGCAACGGGGCACGTTGTTCGGGCACGAATCGAGAAGCGCGCACGCGCGCACCGGTCTCCCGGCGTCACACCCGATCGGACCCATCATCGAATCGATCAATCACACGAGAACGATGCCCAACGCGTAAAGTCCCCCGACTACGACGAAAACTGCCGACAGTGGCTTTACACAACGAGTGTCCGGTGTTTTGGCTCACGCCACGGGGGGTTGGCCTTTCCCCTTCCCATAACCTTCACTCGACACAATTCGTTTTTTTTTTGTTTCTTTACTGATTCTTCTTTGTTCCTATTCTAATTTTTTATTTTCTTATTATTTATTATTTCTATTTCAATTTTTTTTTTCGTAGTCCTTTTTATCTTTTTTTATCGTAGTTGTAATTTTTCTTTTGTTCTGACATTCGAATTTCTTCTGCTTCTCTTGTCGTCCTCATCCTAGTTGTTTTTCAGATTAATTATGAGTTGACTGAATTAATCATTTGGTAATATTACATTTTTTACGTGAATTGTTAATCCTGATTTTTATGAAGATTAATTGTTATTCGAATGATTTTCGCGGTTTTAAAAGGATCTAGTTGCTCGCTAAAGTTATTTCACAATTGGTAAACTATCGTTACAACGCCGTTAGCCGGACTATTCAAATATTTCATTTGAAAAACGACTCTGTGTCGTAAAGTCAGGGAAAATCGATAAACAACGACATTTACTTGAAAAACACGTCGAGTCGAGCAATAAGACTAAATCCCAGTGATTACACACGGTTTAACAACGTTATAAAGATCTCCTCGCGGTTGTACATTGAGAAAAAAAAATACACCGTGAAATATAATAACAGTTATTTACACGTAACTTCGAGATAGACGTAAGTGATTAAAAGTGTGCGAGATCGTGGAGATAAACCTGTGATAATTGTGGGTTTTAGGAAAATTCTTCATGCACGGTTATTAGCTATTATTTGTTAACGATATACCGGTCACACCCGCGGTCATGACGATTTATCCGATTAATTTGTCAATGTCCCGATTGAACGATGGTAATTAAAGATTCTTCGATCGTGATTTAACGATGCATTTCTGTCGTGATAATTAAATTTAGCACGAGGCGATTGGCATAAAATTTTGTCGTTATAATTAATTTAGCACGAGGCAATTGCAATAAAATTCTGTCGAGTTTCACGATGACGATGAAAAATGAAATATATATATATATATATATAAATATAAATCAGATGTGCGTAACGATTATGTGACAAATTGTGTGAGATGTTAATACTTGGCGTTATGTAATAATTCAGTATATGGTGATCGTGGTACATAATCTTTTTCTTTATTTGGTGCCCCACGGTGATAGTGAGTGGTGGGGGGGGGGGGCAAAACGCCGAGAATGCTATTATCGTGCTTGGATATACCCAATAAATTCGTTCACCAAACTTTACCACACAACTCAGAGAAATGCATTTCCGGTGCATCATTCGGTGCATATCCCCCCCCCCCCCCCGCCTCCGATTGATGGATAACACGCGACGACCGCCATGATGGATTGTCCACGAGTCTCCGATCCGAACGTGTCATCATTTCTCCGACCCGTAATCAAAACTTTTGCGACATAATATATATGATATGTTTTATCGAATATCGTGATATGCGTGATGTGGAAGACGGAAAAATCTCCGGAAACGAAAGATTTGTGTCGTATGGTCGCGATGATGTGACATTTGCGATGGCAAATGTTACGAGAAAGAGATTGAGGGGCGGGAGGAGGGGAGGGGGGGGGGGTGAAGACTCTGCCATCGTTATTTCGATGTAACGGAGCCGCTTGGGTTTTGCTCACTCGCGGAAGGTATCATTTCCGGTACATCGATCAATCATACTTTCACAGGCCCGCGGCGCACAACCGACGCGCTCGTGAATCCCGGGCAACAGCAGCCATGTTGTCCCCTCCCCCCCACCCCCCGCGCCACCCGAAAACATCTGCCACCACGAAATCTACCGTTCACCGGTAGCAAAAGGCCTCGACGATACGAAACTGGATGTGGCACGAAATTTGTGTGTGTGTGTGTGTTTGTGTGTGTGGACACGTAGCCATTGTGTCAAGGGTGTGAATATGAATGTCAGAAAAGTATTTACACACGTCACACATCATTTCTTTCTGTTAACCGTTTTTTTTTTCTTTTTTTTTCTCGGGAAGTGAAAGCTCGGGTGTCGGGTTCGATGGGATCGACGACGAAAAAGACGCGGACGTGTCAAAAGATGTCGTGATCCATTCCAGTCTTCGATCTCATTTAATTATCGCTTGACAGTCGCGAAAGTTTGTTTTTGTGAAATGTATATGTGCATCTGTGTTATTTTTTCTTTCGTTAAAATTTTATGGGATGTAAAGCCTATAACAGAAAAATATGGAGCGTGTGAACTTGTCCACATCATCCGAATTGCGTGTTATTTATTTATTCATTTTTTTTTCAACAGTGAATCAGGATCGGTGATCCTGCGAACGTAAATTTTCGAGATTCCGACCGAACGAATTTCGCTACTACATCGTTGCGGTCCCGACACAGTCGTGTCGTTCCGTGCGGAACAGGTAAATGCACTGGGCGACCGTTTGGGCGCATGAAAAAAAAAAAGACTGCGAACGGTGCTCGCGCGCAGTCCTTTCATTTCCCGTGGCGAATGACGGACCACTGGATGTCCGTGGACCCATGGCGAGGGCACAGTGAGAGCAAAATGTACCGCAGCCCTTCGCAGTCCATTGTTGCACTTGAAAATGTCAAACGGCTGAAGAGGAAGAGAGCGAGAGAGAGAGAGAGGACTGGATTCTCGACCGAATCGGATTATGGGATTAAAGGACCGGTACATGGCCCTTCACGACGTATTACCACCATCCGCAGTATGAAGTGGACCGAAAATTTGACAATCCAGTGACAATATGCATGCCATTCTCCGTTCAAAGAGCCGCCTTTTTTTTCTTCTTCTTCTTCCTCTTCGTTTTTTTTTTTTGCTTTTTTGTTTGTTTGCGCAACGTTTATGTATCCTCGACGATGCGTGGAAATAACGTGCTCGAATTTCCGCAATCAAATTAGTTTTAATCCTGTCAGCATTGCCGGACAATCGTTAGCTATAAGCTTCGTGTAAAGAAAGAACGACCAAGAGAGAGAGAGAGAGAAAGAGACATATTTTTTTATCTGTCTCTTTTCTGCCCTGCAAGCCAGTCTTGTCTTGTGTAATGACAAATTCATGGATGAGTCAAGCAGGGAGGTTGAATTAAAAGAAGAAAAAAAAACAAATAAATAAATAAATAAATAAATAAATAATAATGCATTTTTGTTTCCGTGAACTCCGCACATCGTTGCGGGCTATAGAATTCGAACGATGAGAGCTTGTGCACGTCATCGTGCATGCACATTGATGTTTCATATACGTATATATACATATACATATATGTGTTTAATAAACGGGGTCTCGGTACTCGTAAGTACCGAGGAAGCGAATTGTCGTTGTTGCAGAACGCTCCGTGACGCATATTGACTCGTGTGCGATCGATGTCGAAAGCAACGATAGAAAAAAAACATGAAAACGAAAGAGAGAAAGAAGACAAAAAAAAAAAAAAAACAAGAATTGTCTTTTTCTTATGGACTCGATGAAAAACCACGGGCCAACGACGATGTACTAGACGAACGAGACTATTTACGTACAAGCTGCCTAGTTTCAATTAATGTCACGAGTATTGTATTCATCGATTAGAGTACGTGATTCGAAGCTCGCCTGTGCGACACACATTTTGTGCGTGGAAAAAACGTCATCCCTCGTTTGTTGGAAATCAGGCCGTTCGAAGTTTTACCGAAGCTCACCGACGCCACGAATTACGCAATTTCGCGAAGGCCGACGACTCGATCGTCGATTCAACAATTTTAATGAGAATTGTGGGATAAATATCGTTACAAGAATTTTCTGGAAATTATGTTTACTTTCGTAAAAATGATTTGTATCGATTTACTTATCAATAATATAATCATTGAATATTGTATTTATTTTTTAATTAATAACGATGTCAACTAGAAAAATGTTTTAACGGTTTAGAAATTAGAAGTAAAAAACCTTTTGAATATTTAGACATTAAAAAAAAACCTTCCAACGATTTTGAAATTTAGAAATTAAAAAAAAAAAAACAGAAACCCAATTGTCTGAGTTAAATAGAATTTTAACATATCTAGCTAAACTAAAATTCTTCACATGTCGGCAGTGAAAACGACAAAGTCGCAATTTCGATCATCCGAAGAGTGCATTAAAATTTTCGTGACTGTGCGTACACCAACCCACACACAAGTACACACTGGGACAGAAAAAAATTCGTTACAAGAGTTTCTCTCGTGTTCCAGAAAAATGTAAAACAAGTTTCTCACCGGAACTCAACGATCGATTTATCACAGATTGCAATTCAAACATACACTCATATATGTGTGTGCTATTATTATTATTATTATTATTCACTCTACGCCATGAAGAGGAGCATGAAAGAATTCGATCACAATTGAGAGATTTTCAGTATCAGATGTAGAATTGGACGAGATATACATACATATATGTATATATGAATGGGTAGTATTGCAATGGAGCGTCGAATGACGCGACGTACATTCGAGGGAGGAAGTGAATATCGTGTTACGTGTCCTACGCATCCTGTCAAGTGAATCCCACCCCTCCGTCTCGCCACCCTTGATCCCAGCTCCCGCGTTACGCCACTATTTGTCAGGGGCGCATCTTGGCGCACAAAGAAGATCAGATAAATAATTGGCTGGGTGTGCGGGTGAACAGGTAGGCGAGTTTCTTTATTTTTTTTTTATCGGTACAGAACCTTGCGCAAGGAACGAACCAACGAACGACGACGGGTCTTTTTACGTTCGCAAGGACACTCGATACATTCGGGTCGGATGCCTCATCTCCCAGGGTGACGACGTGACAACGTATACACACAAACACACACACACACAGTCCCATTAAACCGCACTACACAGTTCCACCCCCGGACCTTTGACAAATTTCAATAATTCAGGATAAAGATAATAAATAAACAAATATATTTTTTCTTTCAAATCCCCGCAAGCCATGAGACTGCATTTATAGTCAACGAGAGTAGAAGTGTGAGAAAAAAAATAGACGTTCATTAAATTAATGACAAACATATGTAAATGACGAATAATATATTGACGACTCATATGTTTGTGTGTCTGTGTGTTTCTGTGTATTTGTGTGAAGAAGTTGCGATAGTCGGCTACAAATTACCGTGCAAAGTACTACGATGACTCGTTGGAATATCACCCAGCAATCGTAACAACCAAAAAAAAAATAATAAATAAAAAATAAAAAGTATACCGAGAGACGAGAATCACACGCACGCACACGTACGCAGCTTCGTACCTATGCGTCGTCAGGTTACGACGGCTCGCGAGGGGGCGGAGGGGGGGCACCTTAATACATTTTCAATGTTCTTACGCAGCCTGGGCGATTTGGCTTTTCATCGAGATTAATTTTGCCAACAACAAAGACAAAATTTTCTTCGCACTTAATTACATAATATTCACCATGCTTCATTACTTTTTTTTTGTTTCCTTATTTTTATTTTTATTTTATTTATATATACCGGGGCTCGACGATGTATACACGAGAGTGGAAGAGGGGTTGTGAGAGTTAATTACTTTTTACGTCGACTGTCGTAAATCATTCGCGACGGAACGAAGATGAAAAGAAAAAAAAATTTTAAAAAACCCGAAACCGGACATCAAGAGATGACCAAAGGAAATCCCGAGTTGGCACTGTGAAAAAAGCTATGTGAAACCATTTTATCGTGGTGGGATGGATCGAATGAATTTCAACAATCTTTGTACGTGAAATTTGTGAAATAACGACGAAATTGGACGAATGAGAGAAAGAGAGAGAGAAAAAACGATCATGTTCGCACAATTTCGAGCGATCGGTATTGTGCGAACGTTGAGTAGAACATTTTTGTCAGCATCATCGTTCTCTTTTGCCGTGCACGATGGTTCGTGGACAGCTGGACAATGTTTCACGTCAAAACAGAATCGGATTATCCCAGGATGATCCGATGAGCTAATCCTCGATTCGATAAAAGCTTTTTTCTTTTCTTTCTCCTCCAAATATTATAAAGTGGCACGAGGTAGGTCCGGTAGGACAACCGGAAACGCGACCGTACGACAAAAAAAAAAACCCCAATGGCTCATGAACTGGTTCAATAGTGAACGACTTTCAGAACATAGAATAAAGAAAAAAGAAGAAGCAGAAGAAGACAACAACGAAAAAAAAGAAGTCGTCCAGGCTAATCGAAGCAAAGTTGAGAGGCGTGAATATTTCGTGAGCTTGGAACAATGCAGGTCCCTGCTGACCGACCGCAAGATGTCCCAACCGCTAATTCGTTCATTTGGGATCCAGAGACAAGATCTGAGAACGCAAGAGAGATCTTTATCCGAAGATTGGACCGATGGGGATCGACAGAGAGAGAGATGCTAGTACCTACCGAAGTTAACAGCGATAGAGATAAGTCTCCAGACCGAGTCTGAATGGAAGGTGGATGCGTGTAGGACCAAGACGGGTAGCACAACTCTGATCTTGCGAAAGCGATTGTGAATAGTTTTGGGTCTGTCGGTCGGTCTGTGTCTGTGTGTGTGCGGGACCAGCAGAGGTTTCAGGTCCCGTCGCTTACTGCGGAACACACAGTTCGAACATCGAACACCAGACTGTACCTGTACGGCCATTGCAATCCGGGGATTAAGATCTATATCGGATTTCGTTAAAGTCGAGTGTATAATTGACATCATCCAATTGACGGCACTCGGGACCTATCGTCGGGTGTCTTCGAGTTCGAAGTCACCTTCGAACCCCAGATCTGAAGTTCCCAGATGAAGATAAGTAATTGTAACCACATAGTTCGGAGGTCGTGACTCTGTTGATCCGTCGGATGTTAATTCTCCATTTTCACTGACTCTCATTGTCAAGAATCGCTCCATATCTCAACGTTGAGGAGAGGGAGGATGATAAAAATTGAAAAAAAATTGTTGACAGTCACACACAAACACCCGTGCACCCCCGTTTTAATCCGCAAATCGTATATTCGTGCTCGCGTTAAACGTTGAAATGGTCTCACTCACCACATGCCCATGAGCGGGTGACTTGCTGATGGATTGCAGTTGGGGATATAGCTGACCAGCCGCCGCCGGCGTCATGTCAGTCAGCATCTCGAAGGCCTCCGTGCTTTCTTCGAGGCTATTCCAGATTCACGATGAATACAATTTAATAAAAAAAAAAAAACGAAACCGTTTGTGTATTCTCAATCGATTCTCTATCTCGATAAGATTGTTTTTCTGTTTCTTTTTTTTTTCGTTCCGTTTATTCCGCGTGGATAATTACGAACACAACCGATAATCAACACGTATTACGATCGACACATCAAAAATTTGTTCAATGAAGCCCAAAAAAACAATGTTTAGATAAAACAAATAAATGAACGATAACGATGAAAAATAATCAAAGTCCTTTTGAAAAAGGACCGAGTCCTGTCGCAGGATTTCCGGTGCTGACCGGGGGACCGTCCACCGATCCTGCCACGGACAAACAAGACCAATCTCGCGTTATCGTCAAATATACGACTCGAGTCTTCCGTCAAAAGACCAAAAAACTAGAAAAAAAAAATGAAAAACCAACAAAAAAAACAATTCCCAAAAAAAAAAAAACAACAACCGGCCACGCTAGCCCGCGTTTTATTCTCGCATGTGAGATGAGAATGATGGGGAACCGGTTAACGTGGTTCCCGTTCTTCGCACCGTGACAGACTGCCGGGAAAACGGATCGGGTGGGTTTGGCCCGACATGGAAGCCCAGCAGCAGCAGCAGCAGCGGGCACCGAAGCGACAGCAGGGGAAATATGGTGTAGTGGCGGTGGAGTCGCCGTGGTAGGGAAGTCGGTTGGGCCGTCGGTTTTACCCTCATGGTCCACGGAGCGAGACGAAACGAGAGAGAGAGAGAGCGAACGAGCGACCAACGTGCGGTGGAGTTACGACGTTTTCAAGGGGGAGACTTTCACGGATGGATAAAAAAAAGGGGGCCGAGCGCGAGAGGCGGTAACCCCTGCGAAATGGTCGACGCCTCCGACCGCCTACCACCGGCTGTACCTACTTCGACCTCCGTGTCCCCTCCACCAGTCGCGGATAACCGTGAACACGTCGCGTTATCAGGGGAAACCCGTTCGACCGGGTTCTGGTGGGGGGAACGACGACGCGTTCGTCGGGCTCTGTCGTGCTTCGTGGGCAATCGACGAATTGCGCGCGCAACGCGCGGTGAGGAGCCACCGGCGCGGCCGTCGGTGGCGCTCGCAGCGCCCCACGCTACAAACCCGCGACGCCAACGAGACCGCACGGCGAAAATTCTCAATGTTCCTCTTTCGTTCTTGTGTTATGCCCCGTCGACGAATCTCTATCTCTCTCTCTCGCTCTGTCATGCACTCTTTAACTCACACGACCCTCAACCACGGTTTTCTCGTTTCCACCCACTTTTCCTACGTCTCACTCTTCCTTCCGTTTCCACGACTTTACAACCCTCGCTTTTCGTTTGTTTCTTTTGTTTTCGTCCTGTTTTTTTTTTTTTTTTTTTTTTTTTTTATTCTCTTGTTTTGTGGCTCTCGTTCTCTTTCTTTCAGCCGGACTTTATGCACTTTTTTTTTACTTTCTACTCTTCTATTCCGCGGCTTGTTTCGCCGAGGAATTTATCACTCCGAGTTCTGGACGCTTTTAAAGTTCTTTGGCACAACTCGACGTGCGTTCAGAGAGAGAAAGAGAGAGAAGAAACGTCGCCCATGGCACTCTGAACTTTCAACGTACGAATAGTTACGTCTCGAATTATTTTCGTTCTCCACTCGATTCCTCACAACCGTCAATTCCTTCACTGTTGTTTTATTTGTTTGCTCTTGATCGTCGTGACATTGATGATCAAGAGCAAAAACAAATTTCACATCCGTGATATACATTTTTCATCGTCACCACTTGTATTAGGACATAGTTAGTTTCATTGTTTTTTTTATGTTCTTCAATATTACTGAAATAAAAATCGTCAAGAGTTCCTAATGTCATTTTAATCGTCGATTTTCCATTTCAAATGGCCTTATACGAATCATGGGCACCATAATGCTCGGCTATTATGTGAGACTTGGTTGGGAGACTTTGTGGACGATTTTTGTAACACGCATGACGATAGAAACAACAAACGTGGGGCTTCCATCGTTCGGATTATCGCGCCATTGTCGTATAACAATAATAATAATTTCGATCAACGTCAAATTGGACCCCATTGGATAAAATTGAGATTCGACGGCGACGTTACGCAACTGCCTCGAAAACTTACGTGACTCGTGAAGGAGGAGGAGGGGGAGGGGGAAGCTGTGGAAGAGGCTGCGACGTTATTACGACAGGTTCGCATTAGAAACTAATTTCTCCATAATGAAGGAAGACGACGGGCGCCACGAGAGAACGAACCACCCAAAATACTGGGCGTTTAATCGTGGTCCATTCATAACTCGCCGACATTCGACCCAACCGTCTCTTTTTCCCCCCCGCGCGACTCTCACGAGAGCCACCATCTCCCGAGAGACAAATCCCACACGGTCGGCACGTGTGTGATACTCTTTGATCCCAAAACCAAAAAAAAAAAAAAAAAATATTCCGTATTGCCTACGGAACCCACGTGTATACCTGAAATTCATTCATAATTTTTCCGAACTCCCGAGAACCCACCAAGCCTCTGGCTACATTACCGACGGAGCCGTTAGTCGACCAACGACGCGACATAATTATCATTTCATTCAAACGTGAACAGTCAGTTGCAGGCTGATGTAATTTGATGGCCCGGAAATGTTACACCCGGGAATTGAAAAAAAAAAAAAACAAAAGGAAGAAGACAACAATAATAAGAACAAAACGAGAAATGATGTAGATAAATGGCGACGATAAGACCAAAGTGCCAGTTCGGTGAATTGATACGAAACGAGATGGACTCGAATGGGGAGTTTTTGGAAGGAGTTGATCCGGAGTGATTGTTGGGTGAGAAAGGGCTGGTATTAATCGTATTACGGTTTTACGAAATGGACAAGCCCATGGCCTTCGAACCCGCGAATCGTGGTAGGTGTGGATGACGATGATGCGGATATCGCGTGTCATAGATCCACAAAAGGTGCGATCGGCCGGTGTACAGGGGCGTTGCGCGTATCCTCCTGTGCGTGTGTATAAGTGTAAGTGTGTAAGTAAGTGTGTGTGTGTGTGTGTGCTACCGTGCGCCGTCGGACTGCGAAGAAAAGGGGGCCCCCGGTAGAAGGCGTTGTGCGCGAGAAAAGGGATGTTTTTTTTTTTTTACAATGAGAATTCACGGGTGATGATGAAAAAAAAAAGATGGATATTAAACGCGACCACGAGAGGTGTAAGGATGGTCGATGGGCGGGTTGCGTTTCGTACACGTGCCACGTGGAGTGATGTACCGGGCACGTCAAACGTGCCATTGTTACCATTCGGTTTGCCCTCCGGAGGGAACAATCTTCGTGATACACCGAAAAAAAAAAAAAAAAACGTGATGTACAATCTGCCGAAGAGGATTCACACCCGCGCATCCATCATTGAATACATTTGGTTTTTTTTTTTTTTTGGGTTTCCATTGGGGAAAATTCCATTTTCATTCGGTGGTTATGAATGCTAACGGATTCAGAACATCCGAAGAACTCATTCATCGCAATGGAGTTGCGTGATTCGATTATTGGGGATGAATTATTACGGTTTGATATTTTTTGTGGAAAAATAAGTAATAAAAAAAAAACAGGAAAATAGATGTTGGATGGGAAAATCAACGGAGGGTTGATGACGAACAATGTGACTGGGTGAGATAGTGAGTTGAGCATCGATGATGGTAAGCTTCATGGGTGTAACAAGTGAAGTGTAGAATCTTTGCGCTTTTAACGCAAAAACATAATACGGAATGTTTTAGGGTCGAATGACTCGTTGGTGAGGTTCTGGATCTGGTTCTCGAAGTGGATCTATACTTATCGGCTTCCGTGGATGTGTGTTCGATCGATGACCGTGCGCGATCGACTTTCAATGATGGATCGGTTGATTGGCAGACGCGGAACTTCGGGGTTGAAAGGGAAATGGGCCACGGGGGCGGATAATAACAGGGCGGCTGGTGGTGATGCCGAGGAAAGATGTGGGGCCCGGGAACCGGGCGCCTAACGTCGCCCTTTTGCCTTTTTGCTTTCTTCGTCTTCTTCTTAGGCTCGTTCTTCTTCTTTCATGGTTATACGTATATATGTATACATATTTTCGGTCTTGTTCTATCCCGTCTTTGCCATGTGGCCATCGGCCGAACGGGAGATGCTGCTGATGGTCTAATAATTACCCGAGGCCGAGAATCGGGTACCCGACGCTCCTGGGAAGGCCGAAAATGAAGATTCACCTGGTAACTTTGTAAGTAGGCGAACGAAAAGAGAGAGGGAGAGAGAGAGAGAGAAAGCGAAAAATCGAGAGAGACTCTTTATAAGACAAGCTGGTCGAGTAGTCACCCCGAAGCGAATATCTCAGCTGCTTCGTAAATTTATTTAACTTCTTCTTCTCCTTCGTGTTTTTTCTCTTTTTCTTTAGACTCAAAAAGAAAAAAAACTTTACAATAATTTGCCTAATGCGAACTAACATTTTTTTTTCGGAGCGCGTGGCAACGACTATCACTCATTATAACCCTACGGCCACTGTTACTTATCGCCATATTATTATTGATAATAGCGAGGTGAGAGTTGAGAGAACGAAAAAAAAAATGATTTTTTATTGTCGATGTGATTGTTTGTGATAAATTTAACAGGGACGACTTTTTTGTAAGAAAAGTAATATTTTTATGTCTGTATCTTTATTCTGATGGGTTCATAGATTGTGTGGGTGTGTGTGTGTGTGTGTTATCGAATGTAGTTTTTCGTTGTTCAATTTCGAAGATGCACACGTACGTACGATGGCAAAACCGACAGGGACGCTCGGACGTTCGAAATAAGACGATGAAAACTCGCGTTTCCGACTGATTTACGAACTCGAGAGCCGAGATGGTCTCTGATTTTCGTACGCGGAGTGTAAGTGCTGTATTGCGCATCCCTTCACCCCGTCTCGAGGTTACCAAGGATTCGCCGCACCGAGACCTGACAACAGATTTATGGGGTGTTCTTTGCGAGACTCTATAACTCTTCGAGTGCAGTACATATCTGTATATATACATACATACACTTCAATGCAATACATTTCTTGAGTGTATATTTTTTCAAAAAAATAAAATTCAAGAAACTCTCGAGTCTTCTACCAGGGATAGTTCGTTTTGTTCGATATTTTGGGAAGTGAAATTTTGTGAAATTTTTGAAAATACGAAGAATCAGTTGAATCTTATAAAAATGCATGGTCCCAATAGTTCTGAGTGACTTTTTCGATAGTTCTTGCCATTGCTTGAAATGTGTTATATTTTTATGGCAAGTTTCCATCGTTTAATATTTTTTCTCTATTTTTTAAGTTGCAAAATACGAAGATGAAAAAAAAAATCAGTCGAGTCAAATATGTAGCAATAAAAAAAATGTATAGTCCCAACAGATCTCAGTGAGTTTTCCGATAGTTCTTATTGCCGTGGCCTAAAGTTCATGATACTTTATATTATGTGACACATTTCCAACAGATTTCGAATCGGACGATGCCGATATTGATCGACATTCCCATTTTTTAAATCGAATTAAAAAGAAAAAACGAATCAGTGAAAAAAAAAAAATGCGTTCGTCGACCGTTAAACCGAAAACCATACCGACAAATTCACGCGCATGTACCTAGGCTGGTAGTTGAGATTGCAAAATGACGTGCAAACTGAGGGACGCCCTCGTCCGCCCCCTGGCAATACGGTAATCACTATAATTACGTATCGAGAGAGAGCCCTTATATTAATACCCCCCACCCTTCGACCTCTCGGTAGCTCAGTTTTCGTCTCTCTCCGTTACCGACGATTCTTTCGCGTTTCGTCTTTCTTCGCTCTCCGCGTCTTCGCCAACTTCAACGCGATAACCAATCACCCCGGATTTAGTGACGCCCGTCATCGTGATGATCCAATCTGCGTTGTGGCTTCACGGGTTGTCGATGGTAAATCTCGTTCGACGTGTTTTTTTCACGTGACTTTTCGCACGGGAAAAATACATCGCCACCGTCATATCACATCGATTACGAAAATAATTGCTTTTAAGTCGAAAAAAAAAACAAAATACAAATTTAAAATACCAATCGTCCGATATCGAGATACAACGTTCGTCATTAAAATATTAATTACGAAATTTAAAAAGAAAAGCTTCTATCTTCAATCATCATCGAAACTCGTCACACTCGAATTTTTAATTAAGAAAAAAATCGACGACCTGGAAAAAATTTAATTATTTTTCGAAGACGACAAAGTTTTTGAAAAAAAAAAAAAATTCAATCGATATAACGTTAAACAACGTTCATTCAAATTTCTAATAAAAAAAAATATGGAATACGTGAAAAAAAACATATAATTATTTTTCGAGAACGAGAAAAAAAATTCGAAAAAAAATTTCACAATTTAAAAAAAAAAATGTTTGCGATCGAATTTCCGAAGCATCCACGGAAACGTCGACTATTCGATTCGTTAGTCGATTCGCCGAGGGTTCGGGCTTCGGTCGCGTCGTCAAAACGTCGGGATCCAATTGGCAATCGTATAAATTGAATCTCCGAAGTTTCGAATTGGCGTAGTGCGTGAAGCGTGAGCGGGACCAAAGTGCCAAGTCGTATTGGCCGGTTATGGATGCCCGTTAAGGGGGGGAGAGAACGATGGGGGAGATGAACAATTAACGAAGGGTTGGGACCCCAAAATCCGCGCCCAATTGCCGACGAGCTGCGAAACTCGTTCGTTCGATAGTTCGATCTTGTCAAAATAACGTTAGGGACTCGTGTGCCGTCGCGACTTTAAATTGCGGAAGGACATTTTCGTCGAAACTCCCTCCCCCCCTCCACAAACGACGTCTTCTCGTCCTCCGCGGAGTTTCGTCACCGTGGAATTGCCCCGAGGGTAGAATCGAGACGATTCGAGCTCGAAATAAACGTCTCAGGATTGATCTCTGCGTTTCTTCCATCGAAGTCGACGAAAGAGACGAAGAAAAAAAAATTGCCTTGCGGCGGCAGATTCCCATTTTCGGTCGTTCTCACGATAAATATTCGCGTTTTGCATTATCGACGCATGGGATGGGGAATTCGTTTTATTTATGGCTATTCGTCGATTGCCAAACAACATTTCTTAATTATCATTATAATATCTTACTCGCCCGGTGTTTGTATTTTGATGGAAAAAGAAAAAAAAAACAGAAATTCAACGAAACAAGTCGAGCTAACCGGGTGGCTCGGCCGTATGACAGATATACGTGTGCCATATGTACTATACATATGGCACACACAGTCACCGAGCCGCCGCCCCGTACGATAAAAATCATTTGCATGCCTTCACCCGACGCTCATTCGTCGTGCCGTTAATCAACGGCTTGTATCGGAGAAAAATATGTTTTTTTTTCTCCGACACGCGCGTTTTAAATACGATATACAATACAAGAATGTATGTAGTACGACATTGAAAAATTACAAGAAAAAACAATGACACTTGTTTGTTTGTTTTTTTTTTTTTTTTCAACTGAAAATAGACTCGTCATAATTCGCGAATCACGATGAAACCAAGACTAATAAAAATGTTTTATGGTTTCATTGTGATCCACTGAGACTCGTGTTTTATCATGTAGACATGTATATACATTAGGGTCGTTATTTTGGCTTGTTTTTAATTTTGGCGCTCCCAGAAGATAATATGGTTCGCAATAAGCTGGAAGGAATATATATCTTCAAAATTTGAGGTCCCCATCTTAATTTTCAACCCTGCTGCTAAATAAATGAATAAAAATACATCCGTATACGTTTATTTATTTATTTATTTATTTATTCGTACGTCGGTCATTGACGTATTAAATTGATTGAATGAAAATATTATTTTTTTTTTTTTTTTTTTTTTATTTATTCATCTATACTTCGCTTATCGAATAAATTTACCTCGAGATATTCCGTGTCCATTACCGAATGATGATGATTCGTCTGATTTCCATTCTGCATCGACATGGAATTTTGCGGATGCGCCGGTTGGGGGTACTGATACGCACAATTCATCGTCGATTCACAATCTTCTATATCAACGTCAGAAAAAAACCCCCCCCCCGCAAAAAAAAAAATCTCAAAAACTATTCGTCGATGTGTTCACTGAATAATCGTCGATCTTTCCCAAGCAAAAAAAATCAACAATCTTCTCAATTATTCCCGTTCCTCCGAACCTTTTCTTCGTCGACCGAAAATTCAATTGTCCGTTCGAAAGACCGCAACACAAGTTATCGTCCACGCGCGATCACCGGGTTTGCCGCGAGTTCACGGTAAACATTGCAAATACGTCTAACAATTTCGTACAATTCGACGTCGTTGAGACCATCTCAGTCGTAACAAAAAAAAATAATAAAAAAATAATTTTAAAGCGTTGAACAGCAGGTGATGGTATTTCCGTTACCGTGAGAATACGCGCGAAAAAAATAACCCCAATCGTACAATCGTGTGTGTGTGTGTGTATGTGTTCGTAGAAGGCCAAAAGGGTGTGCGTATAATTTCCAAGTGCGTATATAATTTTCAAACAGCGCCGGCTGCTGCTCCCGCCGCTGCTAGTCCAATTTCGATTCCTTCCGGGGCCTCGCTGCCTTCTTCTTCTTCGCTCGACGTGTCTTCAATGCCCCACCGTCGATATATCGTATATACGTATATATATATCGTATATACACGTGTGTACGTATGAAAATGTACATATATATATATATATATATATATATAGTTATAACGCCACGATGCACGATCTCACATCAGATAAGTAACCCGATAAAAAGAATCGTCCGCACGACGTTAACCCACCAACCGATTGATCTCGCAAATTGCAATCGACTCCGATGGTACCCCTCTCTCGTGTAATCACTGTAATTCACGCTCGCGCACACGGCGTGACCAAGAATCACCCGCGAACGTTGCCTCATCCACAAGGGTTGGTAATACGTTCGTCCAAAATTAAAAAAAAAAAAAAAAAAAAAAAAAAAAACAATTTCTTTTTTTTTAATACAAACGAAAAAAAAAGTAAAAAAAAAGGGAATCCTTTTAAAAACAAGATTATACAATATTGTATTTAAAAAATCCGTCCGGCACACTCGCGCAAACAGTTTTTTCACGATAATTCAGCCGTATTACAAAAAAATAATAATAATATCGAATTTAATCCCCCCAAACTCTTTATTTCAAGAATTTTTTTTTTCGCGAATAATGAAAAAAAAAATATCCGTAAAAATTAAAAACGACGAGGATCGAACACAAACTATCGTCGAACGTGTCAAACGAAGAGCTCGTCGATTATCACGTCGTTCACGATTCAAACGCAATGAGAATATTTTTCCAACGATTATGAAACGTCGGGCTGGGGGGGGGGCGGGGGGTGGGCCAACAAAATCGTGCGGTGTAGAACACGACGGAGTGGGTAATGGTGCTTCTCGTAGCGGGCAACAATTATAACTGAGGTTTTTCGAAGCGTGGCCCGAACGGCGCTCGCGCGGAGGCGGATCTTTCCCGCGGCTAACCCGGCTATCCCGCGCGCTTTATATACATATATACATACATACAACGTTGAGTAGATACATGTGTGTGTCTTTTTACATATATATATATATAATATATATGTGCGTTGAAGCGAGAGCTATCGTAAAAGCGCGCGCACACAAACACAAACCCACAGACACTCGAAAACAGGGTTTCTCTCCTTCTCCGTCATCTCCGCTATATCCGTCTCTCTCTTTTTCTCGGACCGCGGTTCTTGTCTGTGTGTGTGTGTGTGCGTTTGCTACATGAGCCTTCCCCTTCGCCGTCCAAGTCCTTCTCGCGAAAGGGAAGATCGAGTGCCCGACCGTGTATCCACTTTATACGTCATGTATATACGTATATATATATATAAATGTGTGTGCGTGGGTCCCCGCGTCTTTCCACCGTCGTTGGCGAGGGGAAGCCCCTCGGTCGTGGCGCGTTCGAGCGGAAGGAAAGACGATGAAGCAGGACGGAGAGTCGCAATGCGGGTTTTCAGCTACGTTGCTGAAGAAGGTGTTGTGGCCCCGGCTGGTGGGGTTCTGGAAGCCCGCCCTCGCGACCGCTTCCACGCGCCCGACGACTCCGGAGAAATGTTCTCTCGCTACCTCTCTCTCTCTCTCTTGGAGAGTGAGCTATGTGTGTGTCTTTGTCTTTGTATCAGTCTGTCCTTCTTTCTCTCTTATCTGCCGTGTGTCTTGATCCCGTTCCCGCGAGAGCCTCGTTCCCCGCCGCCAACCCGACGGACCTTCTTCCTCGCGTGGCTTCATCCCCTCGGCTCACCCTCCAATCCCACCCGCTCTGTGCCCCTCCTCCCCCTCCCCACACAAAACCTCCGACTATACGCAAACTCGAGTTCCGCGTCGTTCCCGCTCCGCCAATTAAAACTCTCTGATGATCACGTGGGGCCTTTTCATACCGTCTCTTTTCTCCATCTTTCTGTCTGTCTCTCTCTCTCTCTCGACTTCTCTGTTTCGGTCGTGCTCCAGCTTTGTCTTTCGCTTGGGCGAAATCGTTCGAGATTGTGGCTTTTTATTTTTCGTCGGGTTCGTGGTTTTTTTTCTACGTTGTGTTTCGATTGTTTTTTTTTTTTTTTTGGGGGTTTGTATTCTGGTTGAGGATTGGGGGAAGCAATGAGAGTGCGCGATGGAGAGAGAGAGAGATGTGAAAGAGAAGGGAGCGAAAGGGAGGATGCAATAAAAAATAAAAATAATAATAATGAAGTATTTAAAATAAAAAAATTACGACGCAATAATGTAGATTGGGGCGTAAAGTGACTGTTCGCAATATGGACTACGTAACGCGTAACAATGAAGTACACGTCGCTGGGGTGTAATTAAAAAGACGTTTTACTCGAGAGAGACAAATGTGCACTATCACAGTTGACTCAATTTTCAAAGCCCATTTCGTCGTAAAAGAATTATTTAAAAAACGAAAAAAAGAAAAAAAAACGAACAAAAAGAACACTAATACCTGTATTGGTTTATTACAGAATTATGTGATTGAAAAAAAAAATTTTAAAAATTATAAAATTAGACTCCTAAGTCGATCGTCTTCATTGATTAGTCAGAAAGAAGAGCCTGATTCCAATGATATTCCACCGACAGCGTCGTCGAGCAACGGCGACGAGTAACAAGTATTCGTCATTCGAAACTCCAACTGCAATAACTCGGCTCGTTGAAGTGCTCTTCGACATCCGTGTAATTAAACGTTTCACGCGCTTCAAAATGTCACAGTCCTAGGTGCAAAAGTCTGTCCCAACTAATATCTGTTCGATTCAATACGAATACCGTGCATGGGTAATGCGACATTTGAAACCAGCCCCAGAAAATTAAAAAAAAAACAAAATAGCGAATAAGTTAAATGCATAACGACAGCTCGACTCTGAGGGGCGTCGAGAAACACGTTTTTAACGCGCGCGCGTGCCTTTCGATTTTCATAGGTCAACGGATTGCACCTACTTTCACGATAGTTCGAAACAAGTTGATTCGTTTAAAATGACGATGCAATTTTTTTTGTTTTTCCAGTCGACATTTATCTTTAATCCTTCGCAGTCACACTGATAATAATCGTACCAGTCGATTCTAGACACTCGGCGTAAGCATTCAATACTTCTTGGCTCCCAAAGGGATTTTTTTTCAACATGTTGCCATTTTATTTTTCATAAATACATCATTGTTAAATCATCTAGAAGGTTCGGAGCATGTTCGATAATTTTTTTAAACATTTTGAACGGATAGTTTGGTCACAATCGTTTTTCGAAAACTCGCTGGGTCGAATCGACCCAGTGTGGCCGTCGTTTTATATATATATATATATTTTTTGTATTTCCTTTTTGTCTTTCATTTTTTTATGAGTTACAAAGCAGTCGGTTGTAAGCTGAGTAAGTTGTTTGAGTGACAATCGTGCGTCTCTCTCTTTCGTCGTGACTTCATTGTATTATTGTTATTATTATTATTATTATTGTGATTATTATTATTTTATAACCGAATGTAAGTCGGTATCGCGGTATTTAATTCGTTGACCGTGAAAATGAACGTTCATTATACAGTCGACTATCTGATGGCGGTTGCCGCGGTGTGACGAGGTGCTTCTCGCGTTACGCGTTAGTGTTTGTCGGGGCGCGCCGTTCTACAGTCCGGATGCGTACTGCTCAGGTATCCACGTGGAAAATCTAACGACCTGTGGGTACACGATATACGCGTGCGGGCGCGAGCCACGCGCGTTACGCGCCGGATAACGTAATCGAGTAAAAACTTCGAAACAATAGAACAATATCGATGAATGTACAACTCGATTTTGATTGAAAACAAATTTGTTCGAGTCCAAATATTTGTATAATATTTCATATATTATCGCAATTGGCTTACAACTAGACATAACTCGATCGTTCATAATTTTTCCATTGTTGATTCAAATTTAATTGATTCGATATGACCTGATTGTCCCACCGGTGATTTCATGTGTAACACATGAAAATAAATATAAAAATATTTTTTAACAAAATTAATGAAAATAAACAATAAAAAAAAAAGAAATTTATGGTGATAAAAAATTCAAGAAAAATAATAATAATTATAATAATAAAAATCAAAATCTCGAAAAATAAAAACTACTAATTTTAAAAACAACGTTGATATATCGAGAGAATTGAATAATTCGAGACAGGAAGTCGATGTGCGGCGGCACGGTTGATCTAAAATTGGTCCCCCGAATATATCATCGCCGGCATAAAGTAAATGCCGCTCTATGATCCTTTCCGCCATGTGGACCGGTGTGTGGCATCGGTACCGCCGCCGACACGTGAATGAACTTGGGTGAAAAAAAAAGAAAGAACGTAAAAGAAACGAAGCAGTGTTGGGTGAACGGGTGAATCGCGATCCGTGAATGGGGTAACGTTCGTACTCTTTTTCTCGGGGCCCCCGTGTAAGATGACACACGATGCTCGACGGGGCGTACGAGATAGACGAGTCCTTTTAACAAGATTGTAATTCGATGCAGTGGGAACCTCGTGGGTGATACGGCCATTGATTTTCGTACATCAACGAGAGCGACCGATCGACCACCGGTTTCTGTGTGTCTCAATGTCGAACGAACAATATGTGTCGCTGCAAGCAAAAAAAAAAAAGAAAAAAAAATCAACGCTACATCGAACGACTTTTTTTTTCGTCCATTTTTTTTTCCATTTTTCTATTTTTTTTTCTTCAAAATCATCATTGGGGCGTTTTCGACTCGTTTGCAGTGCCAGCTGTCGAACCAGCATCGTTTTTTTTCTACCCCCTCCCCCCTCTTCCTAACCCTAACGAGAGGAAGAAACAAACGATCGAAAAATTCATCACAATTGCATTGGAAAAGATTAACGAGGGCATCCTGAACTCGTTTGTCAATTAGTCGACGAAACGGTTCGGTGAAAAATACGATAGACCGTGTCAACTGGATTTTCGAGGGGCTTGCGACGAGCTGAAGGATGCAGTTTGCGATGAAAAATCGACGAACGTTTGCCTGGTCGGATCGGTATATATATATATATATTTGTGTGTGTATGCTGAAAATTGCCGGAGCGAAGAAAGCGGCGAAGGTTCTAGTTGCAGAACGGACAGACGTTTCAAGATGTAGGAAAGATGTGCCGACCGGCGTTTTCCATCGTCCGAACGGCCAGACGGACGGGCTCTGTTATTACATATATATATATATCTGTCTCTCTCTTTCTCTTTTCTGGTTTGTACTGCGTTTCTGCAGCAGCTCTCTCGCTCCAACGCCGAAGAAGACTCAAATAAAGTGGCCGAGTTCGTTGAGAAGTTGCATGTGGACGTGAACGTCTTTCGAAGCTGGTCGAAGAGCGAGAAAGAGAAAAAGAAACGTAAAGCGAGGGAGAAAAAAGACAAGACAATAGCCAGATGCATCCTACTGACGCAAGGGGTCTGCAATTAAAAGTTTGAACAATTGTTTGGATCGCTCGAGACGCGGGATCAACGAAAACCACGCGCCCCCGGGCCAATAGACTCAAAATAAATCCCACAGAGGTCGCCATTTTTATTTTTTTTTTTGGCAAATAATAAAGTTTGGAAAAAAAAATCGAATAAACTAATAATGTAAAGTGAAGTCGATGTTATTCGAACGAGAGATTTATTTGTGAGCCCCGGTTGAATTTTTCGATATTCTTCGTGAGAGTTTGGGCGGACGGGAGCCGGACTCACCCTTTAACTGCACCCCGTCCCGGTCTCGTGAAAGGGGGGAAATGTTGCAAAATCGGGGAAAAGCGATTCCGGAACGGCAGAATCCAACCAGAGTTCCCCCTTCTTTCCGGCCGGAACGGGAAACATTCGTTTCTTTCTGATGTCGAGACAAAAAAAAAAAAAAACAGAAAAAAAAACAGAAAAAAAGTATCCATCGGATGGTCGATAACAGACGCGCCAGTGTCGAGGAGAGGAGGGGGGGGGGGAAGTCAAAAGGTATATTGTACGGATGCATCGCACATTAAACAGCCAGTCCATGTAAATTCGGAAAATTATCATTGGGTAACGTATATCGCACGCAATTTGGTTGATTTTTTGTCATTTTGATGCAATAGCATTTTGCAAGTTTGATGCACAAGCAAATTGCAAGTTCCAGCTTGCAGGTTTTTTTTAACTTCATTTATTTTGTTTTTTTTTTTCGTCAGGTGTTCCATTTTGCCCCGCGATAGTCCGGACTGTGTACGAAAGACGTTGAATCGAAGCAAAAGAGAAGCTGCTGCGTCGAAGAAACGATCCTGTCCGTTGATATGCAACTTCTTTGGTTGAGCCCGAAGGCCACGGTTGCATCTCTTGGCGTGCGTGGGGTCCTTCTTCGCTCAAACCTCTCCCACATCATATTCCCGTCTTTCTCTCTGGACTCAATGCAACAGCACGTATCTGTATACACACACGTACACATAAATATGCTTGCATGTCGATATATATATAGATGTATATAGCTATGTATATCATATATATATAATATATAAACGTTAATGGCCAACAGAAATGGTTGGGTCGCCGAGACACAGACTCCATTGCCGAGTCAGAGTGATCTATCGGAAACTCGCAATCGAACATTTTACAACATCCGTAAGTTTATAATCGCCACAATCGACATACAGTCGAAGCAATGAAAATTAACCGACCGTACGATCGCCAATGCCAGGCTTCCACCGAGATGCAACGAGTACGTGTAGAGCGATGCGAACATTCGCGCAACGACTTATTTATTATACTCAACGCGAATTTTCCCATTGCCGCTCACGGGCGCAGATCGTCGTGTTATTACACATTCGAAATTATTGATACAACCATCGAACCGGACCCGCGAGCTTCTCGCCCCAACTGTGCAATAATTATTCGAACTGTCGAACGAAACGAAGCATGTATATACAAGGTCTTAATTCACCGTTTCAATCGAACGGGGCAATCGAACGTCGGGACAAATTAAAAATAAAACGAAAAAAATAAAAATAAATCGTTGACGCGACGAAATAATTTCAGCAACGACTTTCCAAACCTGCATTTAACGTACCGACGCACGAATGGTTGCCGGGATGGGCATGGATCGAGTTAAAATCGTATTTGAAATACCTGCGAACGAAAATTCAAAATTTTCAAAAAGTCAAAATTGGGGGTATGAAATTTTTTCAAAGTCTCATAACTTTTTTTTCGGTTTCACCACAAACGAAAATTCTTTCACTACAAACGTTTACACACCCAAATCTTGAAGAATGACGTCGAAAAAAAATTTTTTAGGGTAACACCATAAAAAAATGTTTTTTTCCATTTTTTTTTTCAAGTAGGTACTTTTTCACACGATTATAATCTGATCAATTGTCACGTGACAATTAACCCTTGGAAACCAGGGTCGTTTCCGTCCCATATAGTTATATTTTCCTCCATTATATTTTGCATAGAAAAATATATATATTCAAAAAACGCCATTTTAACAATTTTATAATCGAGACTTCATATTCAGGGCTCGAAAGAAACTTCGTAAATTTTTCACCATTTTTTGCAGCACTGCAAACAGTTCAAAAAATGATCATGAACCTCGTTTCCAGGCTAAAGGTTACAAAAAAAAGTATGCAGACAAAGGGTAAATATTGTCACGTTTCTTCAACAATTATCAATAACCCATTAATTGTTTCACAGTGCATCATAATATCCATCAATTTCCATAAATCCATAATCACTATGTCCAAAATGAATTCCAAGGACAATTTTTATTTAACATAAAGCCCATTCCTGATTGTTGCAAAATTATTTTGCAATATTAACGAACGGCGATTGGTTGAAATTTTTCAGACATTTTTTTTTTTTTTTTTTTCAGAAGAGTAGCTTCCTATGGATATTGGGGTGGGTTGCTTCGCGTTTCGGCGGACGGGGGAGGGGGTGGAGGAGGGGGAGGGAGGAAAGAACCGTGAAGCTGGGAGAGAGCATGGTACGCCCGGGACAAAGTGCCAGTTGCTCGTAACCGACGATTAAACGGGAAGCAAAGGATCATCAGGGTGGATTGGCGAGGGGCTCCCCGTCCCTCCGAAGCCTGTTTTCGGGGCTGTCGAATGTCAGGAAGACCGTATAAACCATGGGAGAAACTAACCGCGGTGGCAAAGAGAGTACACTTGAGTTTTCGTACGTCTGTGTGTGCGTGTGTGTGCTTCCTCGTTGGGCACGCGGCATTACGGGTTACGCGGGCGGTGGGGTAATCACGATGATTCCGACTGTTCGTTCGGGTATCATCATCTCGTCACTGCGTCACCCCGGGCCAAAAAAGCCCCCGCTGCTGCCACGACTCCGTGATTCCAGCAGCCTCAAAAAAAAAAAACAAAACAAACAAACAAACGAACGAAAAAAAAAAGATAAAGAAAGAGATGAACTCTTGTCGAGAGTTTGGTATCGGATTGTAGGCATCGAAGAGAAGCGAGAACGAGACAGAAGTCCGTTTCACATTCGGCTTCGGGCGCAAAGAGCGTTTCGTTTTCGTTCTCTTCGGGGTTGGGGGGTTGGGGGTTTCTCTCTTCGTGTCCATCTTCATCCTCGGTGTCCATCTCTCCCACTCGCGCTCCCATCGCCGTGCCGAAAAAAAAAGTAACCCATGGTTTATGGACTTATCAATCATTTGGTAGCCGCTTTTGGTAACGTTACGTACTTTCTTACCCGGTGCAACGTGTTATTAGCGACGATTAAAAGATTCCAGAGACGTGTACGAAAAAACGAATGACTGACCGTGAAAACGACTGTTGGGGTCGTTCGAGTGTGGAATTGCGGTTGTCGTGGTGCGCGGATTATGAGCGTTGCTCTGCTCGATGGCAGCGGACGATGATCGTTCGGGCGATTCGTTTTATTGGAGTTTTATTGGGGTTTTGGTTTATCGACGAGATTTTGGTATCTCGTTGATGAATGATAGCCACTTGGAAAATTTTATTTAAGAGGTTATCATTGCGCGACATCAACTTGATTGGGATAATCGATTACGATTTGATCCAGAGTCGTGAGATTTTTGAGAAAAGTTGAAGTGTTATAATTGTTTTACGTTTAATTACAAATAAATTACCAATACGACAGAGTACTGTATTGATGGAGTGCAGCATGGATTTAAAAAGAATTGCAGCACGCAGCAAAGACTCAATTGTATAATTTTTGTTAGTTAAATTTTTTTTTTTTTTAAACAATGATTTTAATTCTTTTTATTGTAATGCTCTTCTGAAACGTATGATAATTTTATTTAAAGAATTAGGGATGAATCAGAGACGAGGTACCAATATGGCGTCGTGGCGAGAACATCTCATATGCTCACGTGAGGATAGGTGGGCCAGCACGACGGCACACACACACACACACACACACACACACGCACAGAACACACAAACGGAGTTGGAGGTGATATATGTTTCCATCGTGTGGCTCTCTCGTGGTAGGCGCAGACGAGTCCGAGCGTGACTCGGACCCGCGCCGAGAGACCCCAGAGTGGGGGGGGGACGGAACACGAAATATCGCGTGGGTGTAAAATAAAATGGTGGATCTCCGGTGTGTGTGTGTGTTTTTTTTTTTCAAATCTTTTCATCCGCCCGACCAGACCGAATCACCTTGAATAAAAATTGATCAACAGCGCTTCGAGCTGATAACAAAATGTCATTCTGCGACGCTGAATAAAAAAAAACATGTGGAACCGATAATTCCACGATCGTTATAAATATATATATATTTCAGTTAATTTCTTCATAGAAACGAGAAAAAAATCGATTCAAGCCAAAGATGGGTAAGCTTCTATCGACCTTTGATCATTTTCGTGGAAGCTTTGATACCCCAATCAAATTTTTATCGCAAAACCGTAATTGAATTTATCAAACATTTTTTTTCCCTAAAATTCATTAAAATTCATCTTCGTCTCCATAAATAAAATTAAAATTTCCATCCAAGAAAACAACGTACAAAGTGCCCGTTTGTAAACTGAATAATTTAACATCGACGAACAATGGTGAATGAAAAAATTCAAGTATCGGCAACTTGTTGCCAAAAATTGTTGACCTATGCAAATTATCATGCACGTACGGATTTGCAAAATTTTTTAATTATCCAGTTTATTCGCTTGGATGCATCAGATTCGACGATAACGATGTTTTTGTTGTTTTTCTGTTTTGTTATCTTTCTTCTTTTCTCTCTCATTTTTTTTTTCTCCTCGTGCTTTGTGGGTGAACTGCGGCGGTCTATGGTGTGTTATATTATACCGAAGCATAAACACACTCTGTGGTATGCAACGTGGAGCATGAATGTACTCGCATTCGGCAGACGTGTAGAGAGAGAGAGAGAGAGAGAGAGAGAGAGAAAAGCGAGGTGGATCGACGTGAGTCGGCGAGGGAGGAGGGGGGAGAAGGGGGGACGCGGAGGGCCCCGACAAACCCGGTAATTAAATAGCCGAACCCTGCAATTAGGGCCACTAAATCGTGACGGGGCCCTGGACCCATCCGCGCACCGAAGGGCCCGCCAGACACAAAAAACAACGTCGAAACGTTGGCTTATCCCAGTGTCAGAATACTCGTATACGAGCTCCCACACAGACACACATACATACACATTCGTGAAATATCCCCGGCGACTATGTCGGGACTAACTCATAGACATATGTGTGGTATATAACGTGAACGTCGCGAGATCGAATGCGGGGGTGGCCGCGTGGGAATATTTTGGAACCTTTCTGAACGGGTTGTATCCACGACTCCCCCCCCCCCCCCAAAAAAAAAATAATCTTATTTCGTCTCAACGTTTTACAACTCAAATATGATAATAAACAACGGCAACAAATAGAAAACGAGAAGAAAAAAAAACAAAAAAGAATTGCAATCGTAACATTGAATAAAATTATACGTTGATTCGAAAATGAATTGATTGACCTTCTGACTTCGTCACGATATATGTTGGAGATTCGTGATTATCTTTGTGTTATTTGTATAATTCTTGATTATTTTATTATTTACATTTATATTTTATTTAATGTTGTTTGTAAAGGTTTCTGTATGTATTGTGAGTTGATTGATAATAATTGATATGCAATATACGATACACAAAGATGATGTGAAGCTGCAAACGATTAAAATATGAATGTGAATTTTGGAATATAAAATTACATGAACAACGTAAAATTAATTTTCAATTTTTTTTTTCAACTTCTCGCTTCGAAAATTGCAGTAAAGCAAAATAATTCTCAACATCAAAAAATCTTCAACAATTTTTATCGATATATGCACTAAAATGTACTATGTCAAGTTGTCTGTTCCATCTAAAATATCGTTTACTCCAAATAATTGAATTCTTATAAGATTAAAAATGTTGTGAAAAAAAATTCACTCGTGACGAAAAATCCCCTGAATATCAAAAATTCTACCATAAAAGCTTCGAACTTCGTTAAACAATTTTCCCAAACGATATGTGTTAACAGAAAAATCTATTTATCGGATAGCGTGAACGTGTCGGTAACATTTGTTATAACGAGCGTCGAACAAACTTTCTCAATCGTTCACGAGACCCATCAATCGGTCGGTTCTCCCTCTCTCTCTCTCTCTCTCTCTCTCTCCTGCTCTCACGACGTCCGAGGATCGAGTATTTGCGATGGTAGCGGCCTCGCGGTACGCCGTCCGTCGTGGCCGTGCAACGGATTGCGAGATAATGGTAACAAACCGTCTTCCTTCCTGAACAGAACGTCGGGGAAGAGCTTCCTCGTGCATGATTTTCGCGTACTCGCGGACTATCGCGTACGGGCCCGGCAACCACCAGCAACAAGCCGAGCCGAGCGACCCGGCTACCGCGCTTCTTGACGTTGTGCGCCGTTGTTGCAACCGATGCATCGTGATTTCCCGTATGCAAAATTGACCGTGCACACGCACAAAGCGGGGGCGAGATGGATGGTCGAGCATCACGCTCTCTCGCTTCCCGCGGCCGTATTAAAATATCAGCCCCCCCTTACATATATATATATATATACTTATACAGGTATGCATAGTATAATAGTATATACATGCTGTATATGAGGGTACAATGTGCTCGGGGGACGACTTGCGCGCAGCTTGCATTAAATCACCCACCCACGGGGTCCTCGGGCTATTTTAGAGCCGCGCTATCGATGGACCCTGCCAGATACTGTACACTGTACATATAACATGAAGCGTGTATGTGCTGATCATGTATATATGAATTAAATGTGTATGTGTGTGTAAACGACACGTCGCAGTTGCATTTTAGCGCACAAGAGAGTCTCGACCCGAGTCCCCGTCGTTTGAACAAACAGGCAGGGCAGTATATAACTTTTCACTCTTTCTTATGGCAACTCGGTACCTCGGTACCGAGTGGACGAGCCTATTTATTTTTTTTCTACTTCTCCTCTCTCTCTCTCTCTCTCTCTCTCTCTCTCTCTCTCTCTCTCTCTCTCTCTCTCTCTCTCGCTCGTGTTGTTTCTCTTGGGTTTTTTTGATATATAAATTTCACTCGACGACGTTCTGCCAAGTATTACCGACAACAGTCACGCACCGTCGCTCGAGTTAAAATCTTGTTTGTTTGAATTTTGATTATCTTGAATGTTTTGTTTTTTATGACCTCTCATGTCATTCGAAAATTGCAATATAGTCCGTAAAAATGTGAGATTCGGTGGATTGACCTAGATCAATGTCAGAAGTAACCTTAACGATCGTGATCCGTCGATAAAAATGTTATTAAATATTTTATAAAAATTGTATAAAAATGTTATTAAATGTATCCGTCGTTAAAAATTTCATAAAAATCGTTGGAGAGGAGTTGGTCAGTTATTGACATTGATGAGAATCAATCGTTTCGTCTCGATCGAACCGATAATGAGGTCGCGAGACGTCGTGACAATTTTACATGAGAAATTAAAAATAAATAAAAAAAATTCTAGATGCATTAGCTTGTTTTGTATCATATATATGAATATATATACATATATGTGTATAGAAATGTGGGCATTATAAAGTTCGAGGGCCTCTCACGGACAATTTAATTTTCTAATTATCGCAACGCGGTTCTCGCGGGTTCCACGTTCAATCCGGGAGGCAGAGAGGGGGCGCGTTCGCGTTTGCGCACACGCGGTTTTATCTTCGAGTGGCATCTGACTCGAGAAGCAACATCTCAGACGGACCCCTGTTCGCATGTATATATAAAGACTAATGGAAGCCACTTCTCCTCTTTTCCATCCTCTCTCCTCTCCGCTCTTCTTCTCCCCCCCCCCACCCCCACCCCTCGGACTCAATCTCAACTCTAATATCCAATGTTTCATGTTTTATGGCATTACTTCGTACCGAAGCCCAGCATCCGTATAAGATCGCTCTTTACGTGTTACACGACCGTGAAACGTTGGCAATACTCGTGAAGAACCGTCTCAACGGTCTCCGGGGTCCTGGGCGACGTGTATAGCTCGCGAATTAATTGATTCTCGGTGCAAGGAGGGTGGAAGCGATGGGCGATGAGAGAACGAACCGAGATACCACAACCTGATGTACATTATATCGCATTTAATATACAACCACGAGGTATATATACCTATACATACCTAAATATATATATGTATAGGTTTGCATTGGCGTGGATCGAGATGGAGCCTCAATTCTCCATCTTCGATGCATTAATGAACGCGTCGATGTGATAAAAGTCACGGATGATCGGCGATCCGGATGCTCATCGTTGAGCGTTGGCCGTTTTCGATAACGGGTTACCCACAACGTTTTATCACGTGGGCAGCTTATCTCGGTCGCTTATCTCGAAGATTATCAATTTATCACACGATGAGCTTTCGCGCGTACCCGCATGACCATCGAGACACATTTATTTTCAACGTTATTGTGGAAATTGTGAAGTTTGATCGAAAATTAACGATTTTTTTGTTTTGGGGTTTTTTGGTTCTGGGAATTTTTTGTGGTCGATGATCCGAACGGTACGGTCGATCGTTCGAAATTCGAAGGAAGTTTGAGCCATTAATGTTGCCAGAATATCGGGAACGTATATTGGATACAATATCGATGATAACGAAAGTATTGAAAAAAAAATCGCATGTATTTTAAATTCCACCATCACACCTCACGAAATGACATGTGGTTCGGTGGTTCGGCATTCGCATTCGACCAGTTACCACCGTAATGGCTTAACTGCATATTTTTCACCTCCAATAACATCCATATGGACACGTATATATACATATATATATAATGTAAATCGAAAACTGTAATATGTACAACCGCAAACGATCTAAAACAGTTTCTCGCATGATCTCAATTTCGCGATAACTCTCACGGTGAAAAAAAAAAATAATACGATCGTGATTGGAACCTTTAAAAGTTTCGTCGATACGACTTTCAGTATCCAGACCGAAGTGAAGTCGTTAACAGTAATAAGTAACAAGAAAGTAACAAGGTGGAACGTACCACGACCATAATACCAGCCTCTCTCTCTCTCTCTCTCTCTCTCTCTCTCTCTCTCTCTCTCTCTCCCTCCCGCCAATTTCGACGCTAAATTCGAAAGGGTTCAATGGGAATTGCGCGATAAAAGAATCGACGAGTGTGAAGTGTCGAACCATCGTCGACCACCGTCATGCGTGACTGTATTTACGTGCGCTCGGGGCGTGTGTGGCCACAATGGAAAAATTACCCCCCACCCCTCCGCGCCCCTTCGTGGTTTTCACATCAGTAGCGTACAAAACCATAAGAAATTCGCGAAGAACAATAACCATGGAGACTTGTGCGGTTTCGCGGTTCCGTATGGCGTACTTTTTGCGTGTGGAAGTTTCGCCACTATGGTGCATCGAGAATTCTCATCGTATAACGGGTGGCGTCTCGAGGTTTCGAATTTTTCAATGTTTCGACGGTCGGAAAATTTTGAAAATAGATTTTCCGACCGTGCACGATTTTTAAAGTCCATACATCCAAACGGGCAGACTCTTGAACCGTCATAGTTGATCTGTATAGCGTTTTTTATTCAGCGTTTGGACGGAAAGGTAAAAATCCATCGATTTTGATATCGTTACAATCAAACGCTGGATAAACAAAGCTAGATAACCTAAAAGTTCAAATGAACAATGTTGTAGAGAATTGAATTTCCTATAAAAACGTCATGGACGGCATTAATACAACTTTGATAATTTGAGCGTGGGGAAGCTATAAAGTCGGGAAATGTTGAAAACCGCGCCTTCTGGTAGGCGTTCAGAATTTTGACACTTCTGAATTTTACTCGTTTGGAATTTCGAGCCCCACCCACAGTCGAAATAAAAAAAATTCGCTAATTTGGATTTTCAGCAAAATTAAAATTCGAATGAAAAAAAAAATCGTCCAACTTATAATTCGTTGAAACATCGAAGATTCGAAGTTTCCAGACCCACCCGGTATAACAGCGAGACCGGAGAAAAGGAAGCGAAAGGAAAGGGCTTCAGCCCTTTCGTAAGGGCGGACAGAGCCGGCGATTGCAAACGTCGGACATCGAAGGAAAGTCTCGCGGAGCGGATTCACGGCAGCTCGGCACGCGGCTCCAGGCGGAGAGGGGCTGGGTGCGAGGGGCCCAAGGAGGGGCGAGAGCTCACGCGGTGCCGAAAAAAAATTTCGGCTCGTGACTCGGCGACCCGTAAGAAAATCGCCGGGTGATCTCTCTCGCCCGTTGCGAGAACTCACGCTGCGAGATAACCAACGGGGAACACCTCCGTGGCATTGTCGAACCACGGGACGTCACACCGATAGTTACTTTTTTTTCTTCTTTTCTTTCTTTCTTTTCCTTCTTTCTTTTTTTAACAAATAGGCTGCTAATGCCCCGACACGCTCAACGGCGTTGGTGTGAATCGGTGTGACGAATGGATATCATCTCGCACGTATCGACGGTTAATGTTGGCTTGTACTGCGGTTACCCATTTCGAGATGTATAGATTTTATCAATCCTCCGTCTGTGTGACCTTTTTTAGGAAAAAACTAAATGGTAAAACAAAATATCGCGATAATATTCAAATAGTTATAGTAAAATAATATTTTTTTATAATCTACTCAAAAATATATGACGGAACATAAAATAGAATTAGATCAATCTAATTTTTCACGATTTTCTAATTAATTTATTTATTTTTTATTTTTTTATTTTTTTATCGAAAAAATAGAATCCACTGATTGTTCATTGTTCCATCAAATTCTAAGGAGTCGACTGAATAAGGTGTAATCGAGTCGATTCTCAAATGTGAATCGATCAACACAAATACAAAGAAGACGAAAAAGAAGTTTGAAAAAAAAAAAAAAAAAAAAAAAAAAAAAACGTTTTATCTCCGTTGTAATATAAATATTCGAAAAGAGGTGTTAAGTTTTTCATCATGAAGAATGAAAACGAGCGCGTTGTAATATAATCGCGTATTTTAAGTACGGTCGTTGAGGGCGGCTCGAAAAGAGGGCGGAGGGGGGGGGGGGGTACGAGTTAGTTGGAAGAGAGAGAGTAGCAAGAACACCAGCAAACGTATTATGCTCGACTGCTCTCTGTACATACAATAATAATCTCGGTGCACATTGCCACACAATATGTATATATAATATATATATATATACATATATACAATCATATAGTATATATATATGTATATTATATTGCATACACGTGTTATACAAGTGAAATAGTGTAAGCCGTGAGTTTCTGCTCGTGCCCTCGTACCTCTTCGAGGTATATATTCTCCGGTCGGTTAGACCCCGCGGTTACCGCGTGGTTATCAAGTTAACCCCTTCGCTCTCTCGCGTACCCAAGCGCGCAGAACGAGAAGGAGAGACGAGCGGCCGTTGCTGCCGTGGTCCCGAGAGAGTCTTCGTCTTTCCTCGGCACCTTCACGTCGTAAGGTGTGAAACCACTCGAAAGCAAAGAGCCCAGAAATTGCGTCCCATTATCCGGTAATGCCCCGAGTGCAATTCAGCTGTACAACGTGTACTACATACACACACGTCGTATTTGTGTACATGTATATAAATATATATATATATATATATATATATACATGTCGATTGGGTTGTGTCGGTCGTGATGCTGCGGACTGCAACGTCGAATGAAGATTCGAAGAAAGTTCATCATCGATCTTATTTGTATTTTTTTTTTTTGGTTGCATTATTTTTTTTTTTTTGTTTTTTTAATTTGTTTCTCGGAACATTGGAGCCGAGCCGGGGTGAGATCGATTTCGTGGATCGGGCCAATCTTCGATATCGATCGTTCCACGGTTATATACGACGACGTAATCGTCAATGCATTACTTTTAAGAAAAATTGCACTTATAGCGATCGAAGAATTTTTGGAATTTCTTATTTATTTATTTTTTTATTTTTCTGAGTTTTGTTTTCTCGATAATTATAAATAATAATTTTTTTTGAGAGTTTTGTTTTGTTTTCTCGATAATTATCAATAATAATTATTCCACGATCATCGAAAATCGGTATCCAAGCTAGAAACATCAGCTAAAAATACTTTTTTAAATTTTTATCTTCTAGATTTTCTTCTTAGAAATTCTGTAAAATAAAAAAAATAAAATATCTGTCGATGCCTGATCCGAATCGATTCAACTAACCCCATATTAGTTATTTCACAACGTCTGAAAATTATTATTATTATTATTATTATTGTTATTATCATTATTATTATCATTGTTCAAACCATCGATAATCAAACGTGAGGATCGTGATGAATAATTCTTGTTCGTGAACGTGCGGCACACGAGAGAGATGTAAATCAAACAATAATCGTGAACGTCGTGCGAACCTCGTTAAATATCGAGTGTCCGTGACGTTAATTGTCGCGATGTTTGATAGTCGGTCAACGTTGTGAGGATCAAAGGACACTGAGGGAGAGCTGACGGAGGGTACATCGTCGAAGATGTTTAACCCGGCGGGTACTATATACGAGAGCACCGTCCGGGAGGGGGAAAGGGGGGGGGGGTGTTGGTGATAGTCGGTGCGAGTTCGTGTACACGCGCGTACACGAACCGTGTACACGATTTTAGCGGTCGGTATACGGTCAAGAGGTACGCAAGAAGTTATGGGACGCATTCGTCTCCATTACGCGGTGAATCATTGACCGAGCGAACGGGTCTCGCTAGTCTCGCGAGTGAAACAGCTTCAATCCTCGTGCCCGGGAATATAGCCTTTTACAACCCCCCCCCCGCCCCCCGCTCCGGTGGAGATGCGGAAAGGGCGAATAAAGTGAGTGGAGAGCCTCGGCCTTCTAACTAGTAACCAGCAAGCTCGATTTTCAAGGCGCTTGTATGTCTTCCACACCCCCTCCCTTACTTTCAAACGCCCGCGCTTATAACTCTCGCGCGAGCGCGAGACCGTTATTGTTTGCATAAACGCGATCCGTAAATCTTGTCTCGTTCGCTCCTTTTCGCCCTTATCGAACATTTGCATATCTGAGATTTTGCCTGTTGCGAGGGAAAATTCGCAGAAAGTGAGAAACCATTCTAGTCGGTAAATTGCAGTTGCTGTTACGTAATAATAATAATCATCATAGTTATTTTTATTATTTCTATTATCAATAAAAATTATAGTAATAATAAATAGCAATAATTATAAATATAATTGTTATTATTAGTATTGTTGGTAAACGGATGGTAAGGAAATATTTAAGAAAAGGCAAATACGGTTTTTTCGTGACAGGATATCCGGTGTCGGACAAAAGCAGGTAGAAGTTGTCCTTTTGTTTTTTCTTTTAATTTCAAGTTGCAGAAATGAAATTTTATTTTGCTGTAACTAATGCTGCAGGAAAGACAGATAATTGTGCATAATGGTTACTACGTGGCTGTGGTCGTCGTCCAGTCATACTCGTAACAATTCTCATTATGCCTGAAGTACAGCAGGTGCATGCACCTCATACTCATGTAGATAAAAAAAAATAAAACGAAAATTCAACCAAAAAATGGAAACGAGGTAAGTTCCAATACAAATAATAATAAGAATTACGATAAAATTGAGGGTTGAACTGACAAAAAAATAGAATTTTCAATAACACTACGAGTCCAACATGATCTTTCTATTTTCACAAACTCTAAAATTTCAACAAAACAAAACGAACGAGTACTCACAACCTTGAAATTTCACTTGACAATTTTATTTCATCCAGTCGATGAGTGGTCACGTCGATGAGTGGCATATTGGATGTTCTTCCGGATTGTCAGCGCGAGGATCACATTTTCCGTCACGATTTACGACGACGAGTTTCGAATTTGACGTCAAAGTGAAAGAGAGAGAGAGATAGAGACAGAGGCTGGTAAACACCCCATTGAATCGAGCAGCGTATATCACAGTTTACACATATATATAGATGATAGTATTACGATGCAGCGATTCGATGGATCGGCGGGCTATCAATGTTCGCTGCAGTTGCACGGTTGCAGCGATGCATATGGTATAAGCACGGATAGAGGGAGAGAGAGAGAGAGAGAGATAGAGAGGCTGGTCGAAGCGCTGGCACGATGCATCAGCGTGCGCGCTCAAACCGCGGAATCGACATTGTTATTGCATGGGCGTCATTTTGTATCATTTTCCCGCCAGCACACGCGCCTCGCGCTGATAAATCATCGCCGCGCCTGCTGGCAAAAGCTGTGCTCCAACCCCTTGATCCCCCGCCGCCCCCGCCCCGCTCCACCTCCCGACGACCCGATAGCCCCCAACAACAAGTATGTGCATCAGTGTTGCCGGTGGCGCGCGAATTGTCCATATTTATTGGCCCGAGTCTGTTACGTCGAACGTACAACGTGCCAGAGTGCATACATACCGGCTCGCGCTCTTGCACGTGCACCGCCCAACACCGTGCACCCGGTATGGGGGTCAATGCATTTTCACCCCGCCATAATTCGAGTATAAATTTTCCTCATTTCGATGGACCCCGGGCGCGAATTATTGCTTCGCAAACGCATTCAGGATTTTCACTTTTATATTTTATTCTTATTACTTGAATAATGGAAATTGCGTTAAAACCGTATAAAGATAATGACATTTTATAGGTCTATTTCGTTAGACAGAGTTTCGGAATCAGTCGAAAGAATTTTGTGACATATTTTTTTAATCCCTTTTTTTATATATTTTTTTTTTAAATTAATCATTCATCGATATTTTTATCGTCTACATTTGTCCTGCGATGATTTTGTCGTCTTCCTGATCATTGTTCGATCATCTCTCACGAACGCGAGCGAAAATTCCGACTCTGGGAAACACCCGCGAACAAATGACGAAAGAAAATGTCGTAAAATAGAGAAAACAATCGGTCTTTGAAAGTCGTGGACGAGCCATTACGTTACTTTCATTGACCAATTAATTCCTCCCTCTCTACCTCATAAGAGCAACTTCGACGATTGGCAATCATCACAAAGCCTTCGTAATGGCACCTACTGTCTTACTCAAAGACTCTTCTTGGTCGTTCGTCGCACATTCTTTCGTTCCGTTTCACGTTTTGAAGACCGATCGTAAACCGATACTTCTTCTCGATCTCACAAAATGTTTTTTCAACGTGTGTACCACATATTTCTAAAGACTATTTCAATGTACGCACTTATTGCCGATGTACCAATTAGGGAGATTCTTCTCGGTTATGTAGCAAAAAAAGAAAGACATATGCACATGTATGTATGTATATATGAACATATTATGTATGTATCCGAATAGTGAGCGACTGTAATCATAAGGGCGCAGTGAAGAACGAGACTCTCAAACCTAATTACAAACGAGTCTGCGACCAGCCAAATGGAAGTGTGTAATGTGTTTTTTTTCGTCAATGTTACATTCACGTGTATACCGTGTGTGTACTCACTCTCGACTCGAAATGTCCGTTTGGTTGAACGCCAGTCGTCTCGCTTGTGTTTTCCACGAGCTCAAAGACTCTTAAACTCAGCAATTGAACGACCATCGAAGAGCTCAATAACTACGGCAACATACGCTCACACAAACACACACTCATAAGTCGAGGTTTTCAACATCTCGCCACATGACTCGCAATTACTTTTCAACTCTTTGTTATGCGCTGTTATTTCTCTCGTTCGACGAAAAACCGTCTACCCGCCAACGACGTCGTGCGTGAGCGCGCGCATGCGCAAACGTTGAAATAAAAATCATAAAATTACAGACAACCGGGGGGACCAATCGTTAAAGCGAAAGAGTGAACATTAGCGGGCGAGTTGAGTGATTTTAAATTCCCGCACGATTTTTTTTTTGTTTTTCCACGATGCGAGAGATAAAAAAAAGTGAGAATGAGGAATATTGTGGATTCTCAAACTGTGTGTCCCACGGGCATTCGGGACAAAAAGATGAAGACGTGCGTGCCATTATTTCGCGTCGTTAGAGTGTGAGTCGAACATTTTTTTTTATCGAAATCGGGTGCCAGCATTTTTTTTTACATTAAAAAACCATATTTTTTCGAACTTTAAAGGTTCCACTTTTTCGTCGCAATTCAATGTACGAATTGTGAGACACCCGGTATATATATATCTGTCTAACCGACCCTCGGCTATCGTAGCGAGTTCTCCACGATCTGTTCGTGATCGAAAACCCATTTCGTTTGAGCACCGTACCGCGGTCGTATTGGGGAAACCAAAATATCCAACAGCTCAGCTCGATAGTCAGATAGAAAGAGAGAAACAGAGAAAGAGAGAGAAACAGAGAAAGAGTAAGTTAATCTCAATAATGTTCGAGTCGACCGGAAGTCGATAGTCGTAAATCGGTGTGTGCCAGAGGCGTTGTCCCGACTCCCATTCCCCCATTTCCCAAACCATCTCACTGTATATGGGGTGGCAACACACATGACCGAACTCACACATCCCCACCCCCCACCCCCGTCCTTCCCCCGATCTATTGCTATACATCACCCACGATATACTTTTGAGCTACGTTTTTTTTCTTCTTCACTCTGGATTCTTCATTTATTTTTTTTTCCTTCTTCCACGTCGGCCATGTACACCCCGATTCTCGAAGAATGGTGAATGTTGGGGGCTGCAGATGAATTCGAAAGTAACTGGGAAAAAATCGTTCGATCCCGTGTGCATTATTGTCGAAGCTCACACGTGTGACCATGATAATGATGACGATGATGAAAAAAAAAGGGTAAATTAATAATTCATGCAATTAGGGAGGTTATGTTGTACGCTGGCTGGTGGGATGGGCAATGTGTTTCGCAGAGGGTTGTTTTGCACAGACGAATCGTGATCGATCGAACGCGACAAAGTGCCTGCGGCGTACAGCCGGCCACAATGCAACCACCCCCTGCCCACCCCCATCGCACATCGAGATTTCTACTTGACTCGCTTTTCGAGCCGAACTTCATTAATGACCCATGCTTGTGTCACTTTTTTTACGACATTGACGTACTATGCAATTATGCAGACCGCAAAATCACATAAGACAATGAATGCATGTGTGACCATTTTTTTTATATCTGTGGATGAAGGCCACAGAGCTGAGTGTCAACTTTTATTAACAATTTCAAGGAATTATTCCACACACACACACACAAATCACAATTTTTTTCCCATTAATTACGAGAACCTATCGTATCATAATTATACCGATTTCGATTGATCGAATAAAGGGGGGAAAATAAAAAAACAAAATATATATATATGGGAAATTTTAAAAAATACGAAACGTAAAATCTCAAGACCGACGCGTCGACTGCGAGTTATTTCCGGGTGATGTTCTGATCAGGAACCCGTGGGTAACGAGTATTTTGAAAATTATAGGCTCCGGATGAAAACGCTACGTCCGAGCCAGGATGGGATATGCAGTGTCGGTGTCGAGCGTTGGCAAATGAGGGTATAGAATACGCATCGCTCTCTATCTCTATCTCTTTCTCTCTATCTCGTCTCGTCGCATGAAATACGTATATAGTTTCTGTATTTGGCCGTGCTATATACGTATTACACGGGGTTTCGCCATACCTATGTTCATGTATGTATATACATAGCTATTTTAGGGTGTGTCGAAAGTAGAGAAGTCTTTCGATTCTTCTGGCAGTACCTGCGTTCGAAGCAGATACTATCAGGAGAAATCTGTCGAAATTTGACCTGAATCCAACAATATTTAAAGGTTCCGCTTTCAAGAATTCTATTTCGCCTTTGATTAACACGTGAACATTTATTTCTTTTCAGCTGCAATTGATTTTTCAGGTAAACGAGGAATTCCAAGGATAGAAAGTAAGTGCAGTACATAGCATTAAGGTGACTTTAAACGGAGATATTTTTTGTTTTAGAATTTAAACAGAAAATTAACGACTACCATTTCTATCAAAAAATAATTCACAAATGACGAAGACAATTGTTAACTTTCAAAAAATTCTAAAACAAAAAATCTTCCCACTTCAAAGCACCTCAATACCATGTATTGCGCTTACTTTCCATCCCCGAAATTTTTCGTTTACCCGAAAAATTAATTGCATCTGAAAAAAAATGTTTTGCCACATGTTAATCAAAGGCAAAATCGAAATCGTGAAAGCGGAACCTCTAAAAATTGTCCGACGGTGCTCAAATTTCAACAGAAGTCTCCTGATAGTATCAACTTCAAATGTCGGAACTGCCAGAAGATTCGAAAAACTTTGCCTTTTTTCAACACACCCTGATATATATATTATATATATTTATCATACATATATATACTCGATGCACACCCTTCCGACATCCCCGTGTCTATACGTGAAACTGGGGAGGGCAGCCACTCGTGCCACACGACCGACGACCAACTTTATCCCCGTCGCGACGCCCCCCCCCCAACCCCCCAACCCCCGCAGAGTACGACTCCGCATCGGTTGCCCTGTAATTCGAAATCGCGCGCTGTAATAATTATTACCTTTGGCCCTCTGTCATCAGCGGCGACATCCACCGTCGTATGCCCCGTGCTCGTACCGGTGACGACAGGTCGACGAGCTATGCGCGCGGATAATTCTCTCGCACAGGTATTGGTAACCCCCCCCCCCCTCCCCCCTCGATACGAGTACGCTCTCGACACGTATGTGTGTGTGTGTGTAGAAGCAGGAAGAAGCAGCAAGCAGATAGTAGTGTGACCGCAAAAAAAAACTGGGGACCCCGCGGACCTGTGGAAAAGTGCCCTCGTCAAGTTATATTGTAGACCGGTTCCAACGCAAAGCCTTTTTATGTAATCAGCGATGCCCCAAACGGGCTGGTTAACATCTAGTTATATATTTCACCGTTCAAACACGTCGATGTAGGAGTGGGTGGCATTTTTTTTTATGATCATGAAAAATGTTCGCATTGACTCCCATTTTAAGTGTATATTATTATAACTATTATTATTATTAATTTATATTACTACATTATTATTATCATATCACGAGAAAAAATTAATTTGCGAATCTTCAACGAACCACGATAATGCAGATATAAAATATTGAATAATCCAAAAAATGATGACATTTCTTTGATAACATTTTTTCTTTTTACGTTTCCCACAGATTTCCATAATCCAGCTAATAATGAGACGATAACCCCCGAGCGGTCACGACCGACTGCGATTGAACAATTTCATCGTTCAATAGCATTACTTCCAGCGTCACGCGGTCGTAGAATGAGTCTCGAAATGTGTTCACGAGTCCGTGAATTCGATTGGGCGACCGTGGCTATCATGCACTTTTCGGCGCAGGGGGGCAGGGGAAGGGGATCGAGATTAAATGTAACAGAAACGCATGCTCGTGTCATTAATTCCTCCCCCCCCCCAGCCCCCTGACTGTGGTAAGCCACAGCTGTTGATTCAGCAATGCTACATGCAAACGTCTTTAAGCGACTCGTACGCGAGCAAGAGTTGCTTCGAAGAAGAGCGATGATGGGAAGAAGGAGAACATGGAAAAAGGAAAGACTTGGTGCGAATAAGTTGGTCTTGTCAGACAGGCACTCGTGCCTCTGGCGGTATACTCAGTTAACTGATGCTAAGTCTCGAGAGAGTGCGAAAGTCGCGAGATACGGAGACAGCCAGGTCGAAACATATATGTATATACATATATCTATACGTATGCATGTATATAAATGTATATATGAATATACATTTGTATATATAGTTATACAGAACATCGTAGACACCAAGTTTGCACACACCTTCGAGCATAGAAATGTGTGCCATCAATCGAATGAGATGAGCCACGTCAAGAAGATGACACATCGGCCGGATAACACGCCTCCCCCTCCCCCCTCCACCCCCCAACCACCTCGCCGCCGTACATGCCCGACAATCCGTTGTGCCGGGAGCGCGCGCGCTGTGCATAAAAAAAAAAAAAAAACATTCGAGAGTAGAAACGATAACTCAGCAATAATAGCATAGAGAGAAAGCCCCCCGACGACCGCGCGTCTGTCCGGCTGAGATTTAATTGTTGGGTTGCGCGGCCCGAACCAAGCTTCACCGGTACATACATAAAAACCCGCGGATACGTCATGGAGAATCATCCTTTTGCGAGATATGTGTGTGCTTCGCGAGAGATCTCGAACAGTCGAAAAAAAAATTTAAAAATATAAAAAATAAAAATGAAAATAGGAGCAACGTTGTGTGCTGCGCAGGTTACATCGAAAACTTTTCAGGGCGGGCGAGAATTAAGGGAACGAGATATATATGTATGCATATTGATGTGTGTGTTTGTGAGGGGGGGGGGGTGCATCTCAGGTCGGAGATATATATATATACGTATATAAATTCGCCAACTCCGAACAAAAACGCCCATCCGGACGAAAAATGATGATTTTGTTGTATGAGGTTCTCGTGCATGAAATAGCGTGGGAGAATTATATTTCGTACTGACAACGATTGATTTTTCATGAACATGTCATTTGCGAAATTTTACGGAAATTGGCGAAACATTGAAAATTGAAAACTTCGAGACGCGTCCGAACTGACGAATCAATTATTTCTGAAAACACATATTTATTGTATATCGATAGATATGACTCGAGTCGTCGACACCGCGCTAGCGCGAATGTTATACGTTCGTTCGGGTCGGCCGAGTTCCTCGCACACTGAACCTCGTTAATTTCGCGTTCTCTCAATATTCCGCGAAATAATGTGTATCTCTCTCGTGTGTGTGAGTGTGTGTTTGTGTGTTTGTGTGTGTGTGTAACACGTCGGTGGCACGTATATCTCCGAAGCGTGGCGACCGCCCGAGACCGTAGATGGACCGTTCGAGATAACACCTCGACGGCCCCCGGTAACTGCAGTAATTGTCGGTGATTAGAGGATTCATAATAACCGGCCCCGGGTGTATAACGTTACAGCGCACGGCAAATTTTTCGTCCATTCATTTTCTTTCACAATTCTTCGTTTCGCGTTTCACGGATGTTTCTTCGGGCGGTCCTTATTGCGACCCGAGGACTCATCAAGGGTAAACTGTCGTGAATAATTTTTTTTTTTTCGTACGTTATCTCTCTCTTTCCCACACACACACGACTTTGCAATCGTTGACGATTCGAAAGATTACGAGAAATAAAATAAAAGAGAATAAGGTAAAATAAAATAAAATAAAATAAAATAAAATAAAATAAAATAAAATAAAATAAAATAAAATAAAATAAAATAAAATAAAATAAAATAAAATAAAATAAAATAAAATAAAATAAAATAAAATAAAATAAAATAAAATAAAAGTGGGATAGTGCCAGAAGAGAATAATCGTTCGTATAGTCGTTGCTGCATTTATACACTCGCGAAGCCTTTGGCACACACAGCTATACAGAGAGTTAACAAAAAAAATTTGAAAAATTAAAAAATTAAAAAAAAAACCATTCCCGAAGAGAAATCCTATCATTCCCACGTGACTGCGGAAGACATCGCACGGCGAGTCGGAGCTGAGCGCCGCGTCGCCGTGTAGATATCGCGAGGAACGATTAAAAGCCGCGGTTTAATAACAGCCCTTTGCGTTATAGGTGGCTATTATGTGATGGCGGCGGGCGCGCGGGTGCATCGCCGCATAGACTCGGACGACCTCTTCGCGTTCGCCGTCGGTTGTCGGGCTCCGCGCAAACCCTTCGGCCCGTGACCCGGTCCCGTCCGGGCTCTGCTCTTTCCTCTCTCGTCTTATTCTCTCGCTCTCTCTTCGTCGTCCCTCTTCCGTCTCGTTCTCCAGTCTTTCGCCAACTTCTATGCGTTCTATACTTCGTTTTTCTCTCGCCGGGGTTCGCGATGACGAGGGTGCGCGCACCTCTATCGGTTATTCTTACGAGACGATAAAATGACCGAACGGACGAGGAACCGAGATCGAATGAAATATACGCGGCGTTGAGAACTATTCCGTGTCGTACATCTGCGAACGATCTTCTCTTCGAGAAAGTATATATTTCTTTTTTTGACGTTCGGACGATCCACAAGATTATATCTTACAGTAACAGCGTGCGCGAGATCTTTCACCGATCTATATATATATTAGGGTGGTCCTTACTTGGCCTGAGAAGAAAAGTCTCGCTATCCACCTTCCGAATGATTCTGGACCATGAAAAAGGAATTTTCAGATTTTTTTACGATTTTTCAATTCACCCTCTGCATTATGTCGAGATTTATTTGACAGTTTTTTCAACTGTGAATTGTGATAAACGATTACAAGTTCCATCCATTTTGGTTGTACGATATCAAAAGTCAGCTGTTCCATCGAACTGGAAAATTGTGGCAATGCTCACTTATAAACTAATAAACTCAATCGAACCATTGATTTTGTTATTAGATTTTCGTTACTTTAAATATTTAAAAATAACAGAACCCTTATGCGATCAACTTGACAATAAGGTCAATAAATAGTCGATAATAAAATACATAATAACAAAATTATTGTTCCATTACTTTGTTTTTTACTATTTTTTTTTTTTTTTGTTTCTCAACCATGTTTCATAACTTCGATCGTTCGCGAATCGATAGACGATCTCGATTCGACAATCCAATCGATCATGAAATTGCGTTGGCTCTTGTGTCGATTAATCCATGTGATCCACTGGCACAGGAGCACATAGTCGACCAGCGTGGAACTCTGTCGCAAAAGAGACGACGTTAAATTATTATTGTCGAGATAATGGCGCGTCCGAACGCGAACGAAAAGCAACGACGCGACCCACGTGGGCCAAGTGTTTCGATCGACGCGCCCGAGACCGCGTGAAAGTTTAATGGTTCGGCGAATAATCGATTTCGGGAGTAAGGGGAAGGGGGTGGGGTGCTCCGCAATATCGATTATCTCCGGCAAAGATCATCAACCGTTCGTTCGTTCCCGACGACGAGTTTCCGAGAACCTTGCGTCGAGAACCCGTTACGAGCGTAGGAGTTTGATATATGTACATATATGTATATATACACAACCTCGTCGATGAGAACGATCTACACGTTGATCCATGTAAATTGGATCATCGCATATTCATTCTATTCTCGTGATTGAGATTTTTTTTTAATCAACATATTTTAATTTGAAATTACGATTTTTCGGTTTTCTTCGTTTTTTTTTCACGCGTTTGCGATTATCAGTTGGATAATTCACCGGTGGGCGAGGTCGATTTTCTCCGACCTCGACTGATTTTTATTTTGGATCTCTTTTGCTCCTTTTTTTTAAGTAATTTTTTTCTTCGATTTATTATTCATGTTATTTTAGAAAATATTCATTATTATCTTAAATAAATATTTTATAATATTAAAATATGTAATAATAATTATAATAATAATAGAGAGAGAGAGAGAGAAAGAGAGAGAAAGGAGAAAAAAGAGATGAGAACAAGTATGAAAAAAGAGACGAGTCTGAGGTGCTCACGCAGGACGCTCGAACGAGGGATGGAAAGGAACATATCCTCCCACGCGCCTTTTTTTTCAAGACAACACACTCGCCGGCGTGCCGAAAAAATGTTGCTGATAAAATCGGCCCTTCTCGCGCACAGTTCCCGTACCACGGCTCGCTAGCGCGCGCGGCCGGACCGAGCTAATATATTTATGATGGCCGTTCTGCCAACGAACGTTGCGTGCCAACGTACTTATATATCTGTGTATATATATATGAGTATATGTATATAGTATGATGCCCTTAGCTTGGGACCCCGTCTCTTCCATTTTGCCGCGTGCTTTACGCATATTTCAAGCTTCAACCGTCGCTTACCTTTGATCAATTTCGCATTTTAAAAATTCCAAGGAATAACCCATCTTCTTCGTTTTACTCATTTTTTTTTATTTGGAACGTCTTTTCTTTTTGGATTTAATTTTTTTTTCCCTGTTGCGTTTCGGCAAGACTATCGAGATCCCCGACGAAATTACAAGAAAAAAAATTGCAACAAGTGAAAAAAAAATTGCTTCGGGAGCCAGGAAATATTAGATAATAGAATCGACTGGGTCCATTTTACCCAGTGTGACTGTCGACGGTTAAAACCGAAAATGGCCACAATGGTAATCCGAATTTCGCTTTTCATTCGACTTTTCGCACGTGCGAAGCGAGAGAGAGAAAGCGAGAAAGAGAGAGAGAGAGAGTTCCAAGTTATAACTTCGTGTAGGTTGGAAAAACACGCGTGTAAATCGCGGGAGAGGAAAAAGTGAACGATCAAGATAGTAACGTTCGGTGGATATCGGGTTGTGGGTTCTGTTGGCGCGTTGGCTCGTTTGCCATGCAGCGATGCATTCATATCAATCGCGAACGTGCGAGAGAGTACGGGTTGCATGCATATATGCAACAAAACCCGTGTATCACACACGCTCGGTACGTGCGTTCGATACGCGCGAAGACGCTAAAGAGTGTGAAAATCGACGCGGGTCGACGGGGCCACGTTGGGATGGAGGGTGGGGGTTATGCGTGCCTATCGGACACACGCGACGACTGCCCGTTCGGTTTTTTCGCATAAATTTATTTACGCGTGTGTGTGTGTGTTGCGCATACATATGTTGCCACGTGCAATGGTTAATTGCTACTTTTGGCATGAAAAGCCTTTTCAGAGATCGATCCGGATCTTGTGCTCTCGCCGATTGTGTTAGGGGAAACCTTACGTGTGTGTCGTACGATTAAATTCGAAGTAAATTATGAACGCGCTATACGTATTGTGGCTTTTAACTCCCGAAGGGCGATGGGGGACAACTGGAACGGCGCTTTGACGAAGGAACCATTTTTTTGGATTCAGTTTATTCGTTTTTAATCGCAATGCATTTTTTTTCAATCTGTCACTTCAGATGGATTCCGAGGAAAGAGACAAACGCATTTTTTTATTTCGAATTTTTTTTTTTTGCCCCCGCTTGTCATGCACGAATAATAATAATCCAGAAGAAAAACCGTCACGAAGATCTTGAGTTTTGCGTGAGATGTATTTATATCGGCGCGACGCTCGAAGCGATAATTTCATGTGTGACACGCGATAACTAAAACGTTCACATCCTGTGAAATCAAATGGGCTTTGTACTTACGCCTAGGACATATATAGATCGAATTTTCAACGTTGAGGATGCGTATGTCAGAATTCAGACTTACCGGCTGTAACAAAAAATAAATAATATTTAATCATTCGTATATAAATAAAATCAACATGAATAAAATTAAACAAATTATAATACGATCACAAATCAAATAAAATAAATCATAATATGCACGTATATATAAAATTATAATATTTATCTTTCATTGATTTATTAATCATTTATATCATCTGTGTCCCAAAAACTTATGATCAAACCTAATCAAACTGTGAAACGTCGATACAACAAATTATAAATTATCATTTATTCTCAAACCACAACAATTGTCTATATATAGTCGTTTGAAAAAAACAAAAGTTTCATCGACTGGTCGATCGTCCCCTTCCGAAAAAAAAGATCGTAAAAAAGAATCAAATGGAAAATAAATAAGGTTAACATGTTTCGTTCACCCTCTGAAATCGGAGAATTCGGACCGTTCTAGATAAAAAAGAATGTCGCTCGGCTCGAGATGCCGGGCCGCGTGGAGAGAGTATATTTATAATGGAAACCAACGTCGCGTCTCTATGTGGTGAATGCGAAACGAGTGAGTGTGTACACGTGTGTCTGTGTGTGTGTGTGTGTGTGTGTGTGTATTATATAGTCGCGTACATGCGCGTACGTGATACGGGAATACGCGTTTGTAGCAACGCGCAGCATCCGTGGACGGGCTCAGAGACAAGTCGGTCCTCGGTTGCGGTAAGAGAGCAAGACGTGATCGATGCCCGTGGGATGCGAGGGCGTTCCTGGTGCAGGAGGCGCTCGAGACAAATGGACGTCGCGCGTCTCTCGACCACGCCTTTGAAACGCGCGCCGCGAGTGAGAGAGAGAGACAGATAAAAAAAACAGAGAAAGAGATAGCATGGACCCGGGGAGATGAGACGACCAGCGAGTCAACATTGCAGTGATATCGCGAATGTATGCGAATGTTTGTGTGTATATCTATATATTAGGGTGGTCTTTGTTTTGGTTTTTTTTTTTTTAACTTTGGCACTCCCGGAGAATAATACGGTTCGAAGTAAATCTAAAAAAGTATTCTCAAAATTTGAGGTACCTATCTCAATTCTTAACCCCGCCGCCATTACTTCAGATATAATAAAAAAAATCATGTAATGGAAAAAATATGAAAAATTATGCTTATGAGTGAAGAAATGCACCAAAAAATGTCAAACTTCGCAAGCTCTCTGCTAACTGCAGTAGGAATACCGAAAATTCGTTGTAGGTACTGAACAATTATTTTTTTTAGGTTAGTCAAAACAGAAATTAAAAAAAAACCTATTTTTCGATTTTGACTTATTATCAATTTAATGTAGAATTACTAGAAAGAGTGATGAATTCTACATGGTTTATAATCTACAGTCTTATCTACAGTGCAGAACTTCAGTGATAATGAAAGAGCGATTCTGAGATATAAAGAAATTAGGTTATTTAATAGTCAAACTTCGGGAGGCTGGCGGCAGCATCAAGAATTGAGATAGGGACCTTAAATTTTCAGGATATTAAAAAAAATTCATTTCAAACCATATTATCGTCTGAAAGCACTAAAATTAAAAAAAAATTCAAGATAAGGACCACCCTGTATATATATGTGTGTATATGCGTGTGTATGTGTAAGTAAGGACGTGCGGACCGATGCCCGAGAACGTCGAGGATGTCCACCGAGTCCAAGGATGTTATAGCTACACGGGGGATGTTTGAGAAACCTCGAGAATAGAGAAAGAGGTCTCGCGTACCAAACCGAAATTCACGAAGAAAAGCTATAAGTGCGTAGCGTAAAACTCGTGGCAGGGGTGGGGGCGACCCTTTCAGGAATAAGTGCTCTCTCTCGCGTCGACTCGCCCCTCACGGTCGTCTCACGGAAAATCTCTGGGGCACTTATCGGCCGACCGTAATTTCGTCTTGCCGGAAATATACGTGTTTCATTTCCGATGCCTCACTCTCGCAGATAACACACTCGGCCATAGCCCCTCATCCAACCCCGACGAATCAAACTCCGACGAACCAACGATCAGTCAAAGGATCCTCTCTCTGTTTGGTCAATCAAAGATTATCAACGATAAAAAATATAATGATAAATATTAGTGCGACACAATAATTCATTTTTTCGATAACTTTTTTCATTGAATTTTTTTGGTGATGTCAAATTTTTGTTTCGCATGATTTTTGAAGAAAGGTTGTCATCGATTTAAAAAACAATTTTTCTACTTACATTGGTACTATGCTGATGTACTTATAGCTATAGTTTTTAATTTATGTATTAAATTGATGCAATTAAAAAATATCGTGCACAATTTTTTGTTCACTTATTATTTCAATCGTACATGAAAAAAGCTGAGAATTAGTAAAATTGTACTTCAAACGAAAGTAGATCCTCGTTCCTTCCAAGTCAAATTCAAATTAAATATACTCGAAATCATATTAAATCAAATAAAAATCAAATTAAATAAAAATAAAATCGAAATAAAATCAAATTAAATCAAAATTTAATCGAATAAACGATACTTTTTCAAGTCAAGTGTGTCAAATATTTCTTTTCGTCGTCGAAAATGAAATAAAAAAATCAACATCAAACGACGATGTGAAATAAACGTCCTAACGACGCAAAACCGAAATCCATCGCGCACGTCCCAAAAAATATACGTTTATAAAAATAAAAAATAATGATCGAGATGAAAGAAAAAAAAATTGTCTTGCGATGAGTCGAAGAATCTCGTGGAATCACGTGCGTGTACGAAGCGTGAATTCGGTATACGGGCGCGTTCGATAGTTATGAGATCGGTGCTCAAGATTCGATGCTTGTAATATAACAATGGTTGCACATCGGGTTTAGTCGAACTCACATACACACATATACACGGTGACGAAGAAACGTGGAGACGTCCCGCGTGGAGAGGGTGCGAGAATCACGTGAGAGAGACCACCCAAAGAGCGAAAGATCGGTGTGATCGACCGGTATCGGTTAAACACCCGCGACTGTGGTGAATAATATAAAAGAGGGCGCGAGAAGACAGAGACAGAGAGAAAGAGAAAGAGAAAGCGTATGTCTTGTGAAGACGAGAACGACGAGGCCCGCACGATCTTCGACGTTACAATCGACGTCTTCTCGGGGTTGAGATCAAAAGAAAGAGCAATAAAATGACGATGGGGGATGTTTAAAAGCGAAAAAACCTGTCCCAACAGCGGGATCGGCGCGATAATGTGGTCGGGGGTCAGGTGTTTAACGTCGAGCCGAGTCATCGGTTTGTCATTACTCTTTTGGAGACTCTGCTACGGACATGATCTTCGAAACCGAAAACGTACTGAACACGTGGCCACAACCGTATGCGGCTAATGTTGACGTGGGAGGAGGAGGAGAAGGTAGGAGAAGATGAGGAGGAGGGGGAGGGGGGGGATCACGACGGGTCACGTCACCACGGAGGTCCCCGCGGGGGGTGACACCCTTTTGAAGCTGATCCTTTTCGATCTTGTCCGCTTAGTATTCGAATTCATATACATATATGTATATATATATGTATATATATATATATATATATATATATGTATTGTGCTTTTTTTTTCTACATCTGTTTGAGAAGTCGGAGTCACGCGCGAGATGGTCCTGCGTCGAGTGTGGTTTTGATAGGTACGAACGAGACGCGCGTGACCGGTTGAGAAAAAATATTGAATAATGACCTGGTAAGAATTTCTCGTCGGCTAATTCGTTTATGGAGATATGTATATATATTCGGCGATGGAAATTGTTTTTTTTTTTTAATCTTCTTGCGAGGGTGCGATCGACACGTCGTTCGATTCGCTCGAAAGTTTCAACGCATATGACGATTTTGTGAACGTTTTTAGATATATTTGTGTGGAAATTTATGAAAATTTGGAAAATTTTAACCACGGAAACAAAAAAAAAGAATATTATCGTTTTTGTATGATTTTTTTAAGCATAATGCAATTGTGACAAATTGCGATGTACAATAATTGTTAACGTTAAATGTTGTGTTTCGATTTTGAAGAAAAAACAATTTTTATACACAATATAAATTGGAAGTCGAAAATTTAAGAAATAGAAAATTGTTCCTTATTGAATTATTTCGGTGCTGTTGAATTTGAGTTTTGAGGATGAATTAATAGTCTTGACGATTCAACGCGAATAATTTATGATGATACGTGGCAATCGTTGACCAAGTGTGAACTTGGCAGCTCGTTATATATATGTAGGCAGATTATTATAAATTCGTACAAGTGGAAATTAGGTTCTGGAAGTAACGTAACGCCCGGGTCGGGCCAGAGGGGTTCGTCGACCCTCCCGTGAGCGTGCGGCAAATTCGGTCGTCCGTCGCAGCGAGTCTGCATAAATCGACGACCGTTAAATATGTAACAGGTCCGGTGGGGAGAAGAGGAGGGGGGGTCCGGAGACGAGAGGCCATCACGTACGGGCGCGACGCAAAAACTTTTGACAGGGTAATGATGTACGATAGAGGAAGCGAGAGTGACGTAAAATCCCCGTGGACGCGTTGCACGCCAAGTAAGATAAAAAAAAAGATGAATTGAAAAAAAAAACAGAATAATTAATGAAAATTTGAATTTCATAATATTATCGAGAGCGACCAAAGAATTAAGCCGCGAACGGTTCAATGCGCTCTTTGTTATTTTTTCTTTGTCATTGTTTAACCTGCCGAATGAGGGTAAACTTTTTTTCTTTCGTTGTTTCACCTTCGTTTCACCTTCCAGACTTTAAAAATGGAAAATAACTGCAGATTTTTTATTTTTTTCATTTTGCAGAGTGAAATAAAATTAAAAACGCAAATAAAAATTGCTTATAACTTATAACTTGATCCTACTTCCAACCTTCTTCACCCTAAATGTGACGTTGAAATAAGTTGAAATAAAGGTGAAATTTTCGACTCGGAACGTTACTTTCGGATTCCAAGATACACGTTTGCGTGCATTGAAGAAACACGTAGCAAATGTGCGTGCAACGATAATTCGAAAATGGAAATAAAAAACGCAAAGGCACTTCGGGGTTATGGGTTATCGTTTTTCGCAACAAAGTCTCCGACTTTAATCCCGCTGCTGCGTGAAAGGTGCGCCCACGATTCTGCATTGCGTCTCGCTGAGAAATAGCTACAACGCACACGCACACAAATTTATGCACATGCGCATGGAACGCCAACAGGTCGTACGATACAATGCGAGTAGGCTGTGCTCTTTGTGACTCTTTCTCTCGAGAATCGATAGCGATCGCGATTATATCGATGTACTCCCGAGTCGCAAGCGTGGGTTCACATATTTTCGTTGTTTTTTTTTTCATTTTTTTCAACTTCGAAACAATTATTATGCGCAGTCGCTGCGTTGCCATCATGCGATATCACAATTGACCGAGGCATCTGGGATGCCACGAACGTACGATTGTCTTACGAGATTTTTCAATGTAGGAAAACTATGCGAAACGTTCGTCTCGATGTACGCTTTCTCTCCGACGATTTATCTTATTTTTGTTGTTGTTGTTGCGTAAGTGAATGAGGCGAGAAAAATTGGGGAACAATATACAAATATATTCGAATGAAGAAGTTATTCAATAAAGTGCGATATAAATATTTTAATAAAAATTATGGGAAAAAAAATTATGACCATATTAAAAAGTTAAAATTGATTATTGAAATTATTGGAAAAAAATCTGTCTTCACCATAAGTTCTTCTTTTTATCGCTATTTCATTTGAATCATTTCTATTAATAATCTTTATTTAATATTTTTCTTTTCATTTTTTTATTTTTTTTTTACAGATAAATATTTTTATTGCAAACTTTCTCGAGACATCGCATATCATATGTTTGAAAAAAATGTACAAAAAATCGTTAATGAATGATCATTTAAAAATTTTCAAAATTCTCTTTCAAACGTTTCAACACGCTGATTGAAAATTTCGGAAACTTCGAATAATCGAAATCGACGACGAACATTGCCACTCGAATAGTCAAAATATAAAAAAAATATCATCTTCTCAGATTGACCTTAATCAAGATTCTAACAATGGCGATCGACGAATAACAAGTGTCAAAAAGCTCAACGACCGTAACCTCGACTTTCAACGAGGGTGTCGAGGCTGAAGAGTCGAGCTGGGTGCAATTCGCTAAAGCGCGCATGCGCGTATTCCGAACTTGCGCCGTGCTTGCAATGCGTTGGTTTCGTTTCGCGAGTGAGTATTTAGCCGAAATTCTCGAGCATCGCCCCGACTCCGGAATTTTCCAACGGACACACACACGAGCGAGGGTCCGCCGAATCACGGGCCACGCGTGTGTGTGTGTGCGCACGCGTGACGGTTCACCACGAGTAGGTAACACTGAGACATCCGACCGTCACGCCCATCGCGACCACGCTCGTTCATCCGTGACGAGAGCAAAGACATTGCCGCGCCAGTTCGTCGCGGTTTACATGTGCGACAGACATACGAGGACCATGGGGACTCGAAAGAAAATCGAAGCTGCGACGCTCGATCGTCGACCAAAAGTCTTGCGATGAGCAACAAGATCGTTCCGACGACGAAAATACGCGTAAAAGGAAAAATACGTTTAAGGAGGCTGACAAAGGGTCACCTAAAATTTTTTTTTTTTTTTTTTTTGACATGATCAATGGAAATTTTTTCATTCATTTTCACCCCTGTAAAATACCTAAACTCAGCTATCATTTGAAAAATTTTCATAGTCATATAAAGCATCTGAGAGCTGTAAGATTTATGACGAAATATGTTTCACTTGTCTTGGCTTTTGGATCATACGACTCGGATTTTCAATTCTGATCACCCTTCAGTCAGCCTCCCATCTCGATCAACATGATATCTCATGATAAAAAATTCGAAACAATAGTTGAAAAAAAAAAAAAAATTGTGGACCAAGCGGCTGGTCGGGCCGAAGATAAGTTACAGCGGGGCAAGGAAACGCGATGAGGAATCAGAGATCGCGTCGGATGGCGAGTAGGATGCGAGGAAATAATTGCGCGTTTGCGCTCGTTGCGGGAGGAGGATTACGAGAGCCGCCCTCCGTGACTCCTGGTAGTAATTATCGAATCCCTTGGCCTACCGCACGTCCCCGCCTCGGCGGTCTCAGCCGTCCGTCGTTATATACATACACAGTCTGGGGTGTGTTGAGAAAAATCAAAGTCTTTCGATACTTCCGGCAGTTACCACACACAAAGTAGATACCATCGGCATACATCCGACGAAATTTGGGCCTAATCGGATAATATTTAGAGGTTCCGCTTTCACGAATTCGATTTTGCATTTGATTAACACGCAAACAATTTTGATTTTTTCAGTTGCAATTTATTTTTTCGGTATGCGAAAAATTCCGGGGGAGGAAAGTAAGTGCGATACGTAGTATTAAGGTCGCTTGCAGTGGGCGTATTTTTTGTTTTACAATTTCGAAAAAATTTAACAACTTTTTTTTTCAACAAAAATAATTGAAAACTGACGACAAAAAATTATTAACTTTTTTTTATATTGTTAAATAAAAAATATCTCCATTTTGAGTGACCTTGATACTGTGTATTGCACTTACTTTCCATCCTCGAAATTTCTCGTTCACCCGAAAAATTAATTGCGGATTAAAAAATCAAAATCGTTTACGTGTTAATCAAAGGCAAAATGGAATTCATGAAAGCGGAACCTCTGAATATCGTCTGATCAGGCTCAAATTTTGACAGGTATTTCCTAATAGTATCCGGTTCAAATGTAGAAACTGCCAGGAGAATATAAAAACTTTGCCTTCTTTCGACACCCCCTAATACACTTTTCTCCTTTATCACCTCGAATAAATACTTTTTCCACGACAACGATCGTCGAACACATTTCACGTGCGATGCACTCGACCAGGTGACCCGACTGATATCACGGATTAACGCGTGACCGTTGAATTCTTCCACGCGTCCAGGATGGCAGATTTTTACAATTGATGTGCCACAACCGCTCGCTCCTCTCTCTTGCTCCGCAGCAGGCGCCGATGGCGCTGTCTCTCTCGCGCTCGTGGCGTTAATGAGAACGAGCGAGATGTGTAGCTAGCACATCGCCTGAAGAACGATGAGGAAAGAGATGGCTGCCGGAACGGGCACAACACACGACCAACGTAGCACACGGGCATTCAGGCTTCTCGCAGCAGCGTTCACCGATCGGAAGCCCCACTGACGCGATGATTACGGGAATTAACCAACCCTCACGCCGGTTGATCCGTAAACGACGTTTTTCTAAGTCCCGGACTGAGCTCCGAGACGCAACCTCGTTGTACGAACGATCCGGATCCGTGGGTTTAGCTTCTCAACCGAGAACGGACAGGACGCGACTTCGATGCAACACGAGAATTTTTTTTTTTTTTTTGCATTTTATTTCGCGTTTGAACTTTGTACATCGGCGCATACTTTTATGACGTTTTTGAAGTTGCGCGAGATTATTGATACCGAGAATTTTGTTTGGGTGGAAAAAAAAATCAGTTTTTCATGAAAAATGCATGAAAATCAAATTTGAAGCTTAAAAATTGTTTTCTGGCTTGATCATTTTTAATGGAAAATCTCGTAAACATGAATGGTGACCTCAGGGGACGGACAAACAAATTAGTCTTTCTTAATGAGAACTAATGAAACATTTTTATGGACACCAGGTACCTAACATGAATATAAAAAATATGTATTTCCCAAAAATGAGAATACAAAAAAAAATCACAAATTATATGACAATTTTCCATCAGAATACAGAAATTATATATTATATGAATGATAATATAATAATAATAATTTTATGTACATATGTAAATTAACTCGCTAATACAATAATAATAATAATAATAATTTTTGTTTCATCATTTACAATTTATTGCATCAACGGAAAATCTCCTTATATTTACATTCCAGTTCTACAGGTGAATTCTTTCCCTCCCCTCCCCCCTTCCCCCATCGTCGTAGCTCATCCCAGATGACTATCGTCGTCATAAGTCGATTTTCGGTGGCCAGGACGGAGATTTTCAGTCGGGAAGAATTACGAAGAAGCAGGTTGCGGGGATCCGGTCGCACCGGGGTCGGTGCACGTGCCAAAAATGTTCTCGTTGGCTTTGGTTTTAATTTCGTCGAAACGAGCGAAGTTAGGGCGAAGTTAGGGGCCCCTTTACATTACCCCGACGTCACTCCGATTTTGTGTAATTACCCACGACCGCCGGGATTGCGGCACGGACGAGTGACCGCAGATACCGATCGGATCCCCGAACCCGTCGTATTTTGCCATCTACGGTGTCGACAGAACGGTGATTTTCGACCGGCAAGCAGCGGGCGGGAGCGCGCGCGCGCCAGAGAGGGTCGCAGGTCGAATTTTCCCGGCTGATCTCCACCCCATTCGCTCTCGCAGTCCGGTTCGGTGATTATCGAAGCCTCGTTGCCCAAAAGATCAATGTAAGATTTTCGACTTTGCCGCACCGGCGGCGAGATTACAAAAGTCTTGATCTTGCCGAACGTGTTGCGACGGCAACACGAAGGGATGTATTAAAAAAAAAAAAAAAGAAAGTAAAAAGAAAAAGACGCGAACAAACACGAGGAGGAAGTGGTTCTCGGTAACTCGTCTTTTCTCGACACGCACCTGTCACCCTAACAAAGAATATACATATATATATATATGTACCTACATATATATACATAATATGAAGAGTATACATATGTATATACAACAGAAAAATTCACAAGAAGGAATAAGTTTATAATTTTGTTTATAAAAGATTAAAAAATATTATCAACTTATGTATGAAAAAAAAAAAAAAATGAAAATGATACATAAATACAGATGTAGTATATGATACATATATAGCATGAAGGATACGTATTATGGAATACGAAAATATTCATGAAATGGAAATTTATAATATTATTTATAAAAAAGAAAAACATGATCAACTTTTTTTTCATTAGGAAACATATGTCCCTAAAAAAACCATATACGTATGATTTTCTACTTTAGGTCAGGGTAATATGATGTATATGATGTATTTAACTCACTTTCGATCTCTGAAATGTTATATTTACCTGAAAAATCGATTTCAAGCGGTCCAGACATTTTTCTTACGTGTCAATTAAGTGATCGTATTAATGATTTCGGAGAATCTTTGAATAATTCGACCAGGATTAATTTTTCCTGAATACGATTGAAGAACTTTGCTTTTTCGTCACACCATAATTCACGTATGTATATTTTTTTTTATACGCCTCAACGTGCGTGCATTTTTTCGCGCATGCGCGACGTCCAAACAACCGGTTGTTTCATACTTCGCAAAACTTTTCGACGGAGATCAAAAACCATCCGTGTGCTTCGCCCAGTCATCTCGTCAAAAAAAAAAAATGTCACCCCCGACTTTTCGCGACTCGTTTCGCACCGGTGATGTTGGGGTGTTTTTTCGCGACGAAAGATGCATCGTGAAATATTAATGCGAGTGTCAACTCTGTTATCAACCGTCGACACGGCTACGGCAAACATTTCTGGAAATAAAAATAGTGTTCCGATCTTGCGATATAGGCGGTACTTAAGCGTAACGTCTATCGCACCGCACAAGCACACCCCCCCACACACACACACATATACACTTCCTGCCAAAGCTACGAGATCGGCCCACCTATCCGAGTCGATGTTAGGTACATAGTACGGTTTGTAAAGTACGGCAAAAAAAAAAAAGAAAAAAAAATGAAGAAAAAAGGAAAACGAAAATGTAAAAGAACGAGAAAGACAAATGGAAGCAGATAGTTCGCAACGTGTCATCACTGGTGACAGTCCGCGAGGTTCCGCGGGCTCGAGCGCGCGCGTGCGCACGTGCTGCGGAAATCCTCGCGACAGTTTTGATGGGCAGGGTGGGACCGCGACAGTTGTGTCCTCCCTTCGCGAAAATCATAGGGTAAAAAATGCTTTCCGCGACTCCGCGGAAACGTTTTCTGTGCTTCGTCGTTCGTTCGCCAGGGTAGGACGAGAGAAAGAGAGAGAGAGAGTGAGTGTGAGTGAGAAAGAAAAAAAGAGGGGAATGGCACTCGGGTAGGCGGACACCCATATACGTCGTTCAGCAACGGCACGCCAATTGCGCTCTGTACACTGTTCGATGGATATTAAGGTCGCAAAGTTTTGTAGGTCGCGATAGCGACACCCGTAGGATATGTGAAATACAAAAAAAAACCGAATATGTGTGGTGAGACCGAGAGACAAAGAGAAAGAGAGAGACAGAGACAGAGAGAGAGAGAGAGAGAGAGAGAGAGAGGAGGAAAGGGAGACCAATGGAACTGGCAGTTACTTTCGACTGCTTTTTTTTCGTGTTTTTTTTTTCAGAAAAGTTTCGCAGAACTTTGTGGTGAGTTGTGGGAAGGAAAAAAAATAATATTGGTTGTAAAGATAAGGGCGTTATCAGGGTTTGAATCGACGAAACTGCCGCGAGCGGTTGTGGTTTTCTTTGTTGCGCGAGTGTGAGCGTATTGGTTGGTGCTGCACATACGTGAACGTTTTTTTTTTTTTTTACTTTTTTTTGCACCCTGACACTGCGGAGGGTTCGTGAAAAGTGCTGGTTACTCTAAATGCAGAATGGACTTTCTTGTTTATATGTATGTATATGTGTGTGTGTGTGTGGAGAATTAGTGTGTGAAAGCTCGTCGAGGGTTGTACCACGAGTAAAGTGACAAAGTGGTGAGCAGTGGGTTTTTCTTTGTTTCTCGTTACAAACTTTGGTCAAGCTCGTTTCAGAAAATCCCGTCGGTAATTGAATAAGCGGCTCGACAATGAGCGCCTAAGTGACTTTACACCCGATCGAGCGAACGTTCCTTTGAAGATCCTACAATTCAAACTGGGGGCCCCATACATATTTTACAAACGATATGTGAGTCATGTTGTTGAAAGTTGCGAAGGTGTACGATAATCTATTCGACCGAATGTTTTCAAATAAAATACAAAATGTGAAGACGTGAATTTTTATGACCAAGGATTGGGGCTGGATTTTTTTTATTCATTCGTCGAAACTTGATTAATCATGTACCATTAATTTTCAATGTTTATTTCGATAGAATGATATTTGTAAATATACCGACGACTCGTAGTCCGTGGAATGTGATTTCTATTCGAAATTTGACAATGAGAATCCATTGCAAGACAATGATAATAATTTATCGAAATTCTTCCTAATTATTTCGGAAGTGTCAAGATCTCAAAAGTGTTTTTGATTATCATTAATCACCCCATTATTCATTTATATTTGAAAATTTATTTTAGATATATGATTCGGACTTACGGAACATTAGGAAATTTCGTTGAGAATATCGTTGAACAGTACACGCAATATGTGTACGTGTCAATTACCAATGATGATGATTCAAGGTCATCGATAATAATCAGGGTTAGCCGCATGGTTTATAGACCCGGAGAGTCAATATTTCGCTTCACGGTGATGAAATCGACGAGAACGAAATTGCCGCATCACCGGGGCAAATAGAGTGCCTATAAATAAAAGGGGGGCCCGCAACCCCCTGGTGTTGTGATTATATTACGTACTCGACTGAGAGAGAGGCAGAGAGAGAGAGACGAAAATTTCGCAGTCGCGTCAGGGTGGCCCTGGAACGAAGAGTATCCCGCTGAAACACCTCCCCCCCCCTGTCCCCGTCCCATCGCCCCCGAGGGAAGGACCCAGGAACACACGGAACAACGGCGAGTTACAACGGGGGTGGCCGGAACGCGTACTCTGCGGCAGATTAAATCTCCGACGGTTAGCGTTTGATTAAACTTGGAATTGAGACCGATGTTAATGCTCGGTTTTTCGTGCTTTATCCCGAGTGCACAATCTCTCCCCGCGTTTTCCGCTCTCCACCCAAACCCCTCAAAATTGACGGTGGAACATCACCCAGTCTTGGTACGAACGACCTACCGTAAAATCCGACGACGAGAAGAAATGAAAAACAAAAACATATAGTCGAAGAAAATTGTCTCTCGGATTTTTACGATGTGAATTTATTGTTAAATATAATAATTGGTTTTCGCAAGACCGAAGTCTCTTTTAATATTTAACATGTAAATCGTGTCATTCGAATTTGAAACATTTTGGAATCATTTTCATGTCGGTCTACATTAAAATAAATCATCTGGTATTACTCGTGATTTTTTTTAAAATTTGTTCAATCTTAATTGATAAATGCTTAATTCAATGTTTCATATGATAAAATGTATTATCGACCGGAAATTATTTAACTCAATATTTTTTAACTTTACAGCGACCTTTACACATCTCAAAGTATAGACATGACCATACATATATATATATATATTTTTTTTATTTCAACGTAATTGAATTTCATTATGAAAATGCTAGTTTTCGACTGACATACGACTCATTAACGTGATTTCCACCACAACGTTTACACTTGCTCGCTTCTACGTTCTCGTATCAACGCTCTTGTGTATGTATGTGTGTGTGTGTGTGTGTGTGTGTGTGTGTGTGTTTGTGTTCGCAGTGCGCAGCACGAACCCATATATGAGTAAGACGCACGTATTTTTGGCCCCGAGTATAATAACAGGTTAACAGCGCGAGGGATGTGTGCACCGCCCAGTAAACCTACGTTCATAAACAGTGATGTATGCGGCAATTCCGAACGCCATCTACACCCGCCCCCTCCCCTCCCATCCTCCCCCCGACCCGCTCAAACTCGTCGTTTTTCTTCCTGCGGCATTTGCAGAACGTTCCTGCGACGTTCGCGCAAATTTTTCACTCCAACATTAATTAACGCCGTAAGATTTTCATACATGTTTGCACTGAAATAGATTTAAAAGGCTATATATAAATATAATGTATATATAGGTACACTCGCTAACAGCATGAGTTGGCAATTGCTGATTAGCATCGTCGATCTTGCCATCGACTAATACTCTGCCTTCGACAAATATCGACGACCAACCCATCAAGATTTTTTATCACGATAATATCGTTGAACTCGGTTATCAATGACGTTCCATGGCGAACTATCAATCGTTCCGCTCTGCACCTACTGACGACAAGCTTCTCAATTTGGCGATGGGAAAAAATCTTTGACAAATGATGGATCATGCGATGATGATGATACCATCATCCATAAATTTGTTGTGAATTTTCATTGATTGAAACTTTGAATCGGATAAAGAGAAAAAAAAGAATTCAAAAATACAGAGAAGAAATTAATAAATTAATAAATTAATAAATTAATAAATTAATAAATTAATAAATTAATAAATTAATAAATTAATAAATTAATAAATTAATAAATTAATAAATTAATAAATTAATAAATTAATAAATTAATAAATTAATAAATCAATAAATTAATAAATTAATAAATTAATAAATTAATAAAAAATGCTTGCACATCGAGAATTATCATTAGACTTGAATCCATCAAAGCTTCGAATTTTCAACAAAGAAAAAGTTAAAAATTTCGAAATAAGAGAGTGTGAACAATTTCCAGTGAAACTCTCCTCTCCTCAAAAAAAAAATTCTCCAATTTTTCACAATCCTCAGATTCTCTTCTACAATCTGTTGAACATTACGAACGAGGGTTACATAAAACTTGTTGATAATTGATTTCGGTTATTAATAATAAATCTGTGAAACACGCGTGTGGAGATAGGGAGTGCGGAGATAGGTTGACCAAGGGACACGGTGTGAAGGACCACCCGTGGCGAAGCTTCCCCATTTTGGTCTCCTTCGCGTGCCCCGACCACTCGGTACACTCTTGACTCGGTTCATATCCCGGATCTCCCCTGCAAACTATTTCGTACCCTCTCGCACTTGGTTGCTTTCTGTGCGGGACACACGACACGATCGAGGGTGAAGAGGGGGGGGGGAGGGGTCGCGATCGCAAGCTCTCGTCCCAGCGTTAAACACAGACACGCATCTCCCTAATAAATTATTAAAGGGCTGCCTGCCACACTGGGAATGACGTTGGGTCGGGTACACTATACCATCGAGTTATTGCGGTGAGAACGCCATTCGTTGATATAAACGCGTGCTGAGAATCAAAGCGTACAAACCAAAACGATCGAAATCTCCCGTCGAGTCTCGAGACCCGACACTTTATCCCAACTTTGACTCTGGCTGCGTTAGTCAATTGTTAATCAACGACTTTTGCTCGTTATTACAATCGCCGTAAATATAATTGACGATTTATTACATTTTATTTTCTTTTTAGATTTAAATTTAGATTAAATTAATGATAAATTTAATAATTTCTATTGACAGTTAATGAAATGTCCTTCAAACTGTTGCTTGAATTTCGAGTGAACAAATGTTGTCAGTTGTTCGGGGGCAGCTGTCTGACGGGAGTCCGACAGGTTGAGGGAGGGGAAGGGGACTGGTCAGAGAAGCAGCAAAAAAAATTAATCATTTCGAAAAGTAGGTGAAACTAAGATGCGTTAGACGTGGTGAATTAGGCACGGTGTGTCTCGGTCCAAAATCATCGGACATACCCAATTTGGTCGACCAAACCCAAACGAGGTAAATCCGAAAAGCTTGGAAACGTTGGACCGTTCGTCCGGTACGAGAATTTCGCCCGGTCAACGTGACCCTGATCTTGAGGATCAGATAGCTTTGTTTCGTTTCATTAGCAACGTAAAGTCTTCGGCAAACAATTTAACGATGTTCGGAGGCGCCGGTGTGCACTTGTCGTGTCAAAAGCTCGTGCGAGACACCTACGAGGAGGCGCACTATCGTGACGAACAGATCAACATCGGAACACTCTCGTGCTCACGGAGATCGACAATCTCAGTCGTCCAATTATTCGAAAATGTAATAATAATAATAATAATAATAATAATCACTCGCTGTTAATTTTAATTACTTTAATATTTTTAAGTGACCATAAGACATTTAATTTTGCGTCAGTCCAAGATCAGAACTATTCGTTATTTCTTTGATAGCTAATTACAATCTGCTATCAAATTTTTCGACACACCGTTGTCCAATAATTTGTCAATTAGTTTTGCTATTGAAAAATAATTGACATTGGGAATAATAGAAATTTGAATAATAAATAATAAGTAATAAATAATAATGAAAGAATAATAAATCATAAATTGAACAATAAATAATAAATCTTGTGAAATAATTGATATTGCAAATAATGAATTATTTGCAATAAAAAATTCGATTGGTCAGTAAGTTTAATATTAATTAATTTTTTCTTCGTTTTGATGACCAAGCCCAAGCGCCACGTTAAAATCCTTTGTTTCTCATTGCAACGGACCATCCGAACGAACAAACGTCGACCATCACGTTTCACCCTTCCCCGACCCCGCATCGTTCCCGAGAGTTATCCCGGGTTCGCGATTCGTTCCACAACCGTCCGAGAGTCAAGGGTCTGGCGTCTCGAGAACCCCCGAATTGCAAATCCCCCGAAAGCAACTTGAGAAAATTTTACCGAAGAAACATCTCGTCGATCGTAGGCTTTGCTCTCGATTCCGACCGTCCTCCTTCGCTAATTCGGGGAAAATAATTTTTTTTTCTCCCTTTCCCCCGGATGTCGGACGGGTTGTCGAGAGACGGATTCGAGACTAAAGCGGCAAAGATTTTGCGCTAAGACAAAAAGAAGGAAAAAAAAACACTTGTCACGCTTCGATACTCAACGTTGTCGTTGAAAATTTGGCTGAAGCTCTCGAGGCATTTTCGTAAGGCTGTTACAAATGAACTGTTTCGACATGGGGGCCCCATGGTTTCGATAATTCGAGTGGACGTTTTTCCTCAACGAGTTGCGTTTATAATTGAAAAAGGTTTTTGCGCATTTGACGACGGAGGGACGACGATTTTCACGGTTTGAAGTACGTTTATTTGGAATCTTGCGATTTCACGTTCGTGAAGGGAAGCGGCTTTGTTTCATTAATCTTGGAAATTAAAACATAAAATAAATAAATAAAATCCTCAAATTTTTACATCAGAATACAAAATTATAATTAAAATAAATTCAGCATCATATGAATAATAATAAAAATAATAATAATAATAATAATAATAATAATAACAACAAAAGTTTGTCACAATGTTTATTTTATCCCCAAATTTTTGAAATCAGAATACGAAATTATAATTATAATAAATCCACCATGAAAGAAATAAAAAAAAATAATAATAATATTTACAATAAAATTGCCATTTCCGCTGACCTCAAAAAACAAAAGTCTCTCTGTTACCAATCACGTCGAACATGAAAATCGCAATCTACCCGATCGCACATATTGTCATTCGTTCAAACCGACGAATAGAACAATGAAACAACACCCCTGACGTTGAAAATCGAACGGAAATTGTTCGATCGGTGACGAACAACATCGACGATCATTATCGCAATGTAGACATTGCAATGGCAAAGATCCTGTATCGTTGGCACAGTGTTATAACGCGACGCGCGATGCCCGAGCTCTGCCAAAGTACACGTAATTTTCGAGGCTCTAATTTGTCAAAGCTTCATTACGACGTAGCCCGAGTTCGAGACCCATACTTAGCTCACGGCCCGGCTGGGTAATCATAGTTTAAATTCGGGTCCCATCCATTGAAAATCAGCGGCTCCGAGCGGCTTCGCAATCAGGATCGGGCGGGTGGCGGCGAGGGTGGTCGGGGGATGGGGAAAGGGGGTGCGGAGGGGGTCGTGAAGCGGGAGGGCGGAGGTGGAGGCTATCATGGGGCATTTGATCCGCGGCGAGTCATCAATATTGCATGAGGGGGATTTGCTCCCGCTATACGTACTCTGATCTCGTATATATATTATATATATATATGTATATACATTAGGGCGTGTTTAAGAGAGTCAAATTTTTTCGATTCTCCCGGCAGTTCCCACATTTGCAGTAAATGCTATCAGAAGACAACCGTTAAAATTTGAGCCCAATCGGACAGTATTTAGACGTTCCGCTTTCACGATTTCGATTTCGCCTTTGATTAACACGTAAATATATTTTTTGTTTCAGCTGACATTAATTTTTCAGTCGAACCAATAATTCCGGGAATGGAAAATGAGTGTAATACGTCGTATTAAGGTCACCTGAAGTCGTGATATTTTTTTCTTTTAACAATTGGAAACAAAAGTTAACAACTTTATTTCAAACTAAAATCATTGAAAACTGACGGAAAAAAAAATGGTCAACTTTTTTTTATTGCCAGACAAAAAATATCCGCATTTTGAGTGACCTTAATACTATGTAATGCACTTACTTTCCATCGCCGGAATCATTTTGTTTACCTAAAAAAATTAATTGGAATTAATGAAAAAAAATGTACGTGTTAATCAAATGCAAAATTGAATTTGCGAAAGCGGGACCTTTAATTGACGTCCGATTGGGCTCAAATTTCGACAGATGTGTCCTGATAGTATCTACTTCGAATGTGGGAACTGCCGAAAGAATCGAAAAATGTTGCCTTTTTTCAACACACCCCATACATATACATAGGTGTTCTCGCGCGTGCACGGTCACACGGCTAATGTCAAGAATGAAAATAGAATCGCACACCCTTGTCCATGCCGTCCGGTTGTGTCGCGTGATTGTGCGCGTCCGTGTAAGTTTATACTTTAGAGAGATCACGTCGAATGAGTTTTCCGAGTTACGCGCTCGATGGGGGTTGCGAATCGGTATATATATATACATTATACTGGCAATGGATATGACATTAAACAGCTGCGAAGCATCGATCTCACCGACGACGAGCGAATACGTTCGTTTGTCGCATTTATCGAAATTATCGTCGAGAATAAAAAAATAAAGAAAGTAATGCAAAAGCGTGACTCATTATGCGAGTACAAACGTAAATTACAGTTGGAAAAAGAAGAAGGAAAAAGTTGGCTTCATTGCGGGGACGTCGCGAGAATGGAACGGAAAAACTGCTCACCGGGGTAAAATGAAACAGTTTGCCCCAGCGCATTTAATTCCTCGATGGCATCGAGATAAATAATAATAAACTCTCGGTATCGCGTCACGGATTGATTATTCAACCTCGAGCCGTGGATAAATGTTTCACGAAAGAAAATAATAAAAATGCGTGACATATGGGCGCGAATGCGAAAAAGTTGTAGAGCTTCAGTGAGAATTGTCGATGCTCGGACGAAACGACGAACGCTTCGTCATCGCACGGTTTTTTTTTTCTTTTTTTTTTCACTTCGCGGAGTCTGCGACGTCTCGGGATGTCGCTGTTCGTTCGTGTATCGCGAAATCAAGAAGAGGCGGAGTCGCAGGCGCGTTTCGCCAAGAGCGTAGAGTCTCTCTCGGCTGCTGGCCCTCCGTGGCTCGCCATTTCTCCACGTTTGTGCTGCACATACGTGTATATGTATATATATATATATATATATATAATAGCGCGGCGGTGGTGCGAGGGGGAGGGGGTGGGGAGCAAGTTATACGGCCTTACCGTTCCGACGTTGGTTTACGAGTGCACATAACGTCGGGCGTGTGTACGCCACGCGCAAAGTTCGATAAAAGATAATGAAAAAAAAAAAAAACAAAAAAAAATCAACAACGAGAAAACCGAGCGAAGATGATAATGAAATTGAAATAATTTATTTCAATTATAGAAGAAATTGATATTAAAATTTATATTTAGATTGATATAAAGAAATATTAGAAATTAATATTATTAATTAATTTCTATTTGCTGTAATATTATGATTGGACTTATGTTTCGATGAAAGATGAGGATAATTATATTTTCGATCGAAATGTCGTGAATGACAAGAAGACGGCATTTTGGATGAGGCTCGACGGACCCATGAAAGTCAAAAATAAAAAGTCAGACAACTTTTGAGGCCAATTTTTTAAATTAAAAGTCGAATTAATTTATAATTTATAATTTTTTTCGACATCTTCATTTTTTCTTCGCTTTTTCGGTCAAAATTGTATTTAAAAAATTTGTATTGATAAATTTATAAATTCGATTTGATTTCTACGTTCATTATTTATTTATTTATCAATTTTTATTTCAATTATTTTTCATTGCTTTGCCAATAATTTATGAAGAACGATAGGATCAACCGGAAATCGACGATATTGCGCATTAAGTGTTTGAAAAAAAAAAGTATTTTCTTTCTTACGTTTGTTCAACGTCGATGATAAAATGGAATAATGATTGGCGCACGTATGTTCGGTTCGTGATCACGAGATGTCCCTCGTGAGTGGGTCATGATCTCTCTCCCCCTCTCTCTCTCTCTCGCTCTTGAGATCATGCAGAGGCAATCGGAGGTTCGACCACCAAAGGAGAAGAGATTGGAGGGCTTCCCGGCAGTCGCGTACATCGCCGATGCGTGCTCGTGGTGCTCGCGAGAGAGGAGCTCGAAGAGCGTATCTTGACGAGCGAAGGAAACGAGCAAAGAGGAGAAGACGATTGAAGCCGAAGGAGCTGATGAGGCTCGAGGGAGGGCAATCATGGGCGGAAAGCAAGGTGAGGGTGAGGGAGGGGGGGAGAGTCAAGTCGAGTCGAGTGAGCGAGGGAAAAGGACTTCTATAAAAGAGAGGCTTGGTCGAACGGACGAATAAGCCGGTGGAAGGCTAAATCAGAAGCTGCACGCAATGAGACTGAGATTGTGCAAAATGGAGCAAATCCTTTTCTTGACTGCTTGATTTTTCTTTTTTTTTCCTCATTGTACGATTGTGACACGCTCGCTATCGCGCCCACACGAACTTCAAATTAATTCCAACGTTTCGTCGGACAAGTTGTTGGAAATTAAATATGCAACCGTGTAAAAATATGGATCATGATTGTAATCGTGTTTCAGGGTCTTTACGCGACAAATTGGCGAATTTTTCGACACCCAGGATCGACGAGAAGAAGGAACTTTATTGTAATAAGGATTTTTTTTTCTAATCAATATTTATATGAAAAAAAAAGAGTGAAGAATTTTTGACAGTCGATAAACAATTTCAGTATTAAACAAATTTTTTGCTTGGGGTTGTACCATTAACCATATATTGCCATTTTGACACTGCTTATGACGATGATAATAATTATCACAACTATTTATAATTATCTCGTAATAATTTCCACAATAAGTTTTTTCTCGATTTTTTTTTCCATTTTTTTTGTTTCTTCATTTCATCGTCGAAGGTTTATACGTCGAGCCATCGGCGTGTGTGTCGAAGGAATCCTGGGACAAAAAGTGCTGACGTTGAAAAACGTTCACGGAACATCGTTTCGACGACAACGACGCGGCCCACGTTTTCATCGAACCGGCGGATCTGGCGCTCTCTCGCAGCTTTTGCACCCCCGGCAAAACGACGTGGCCTCTCCAACGAACCAACCCGAGACCGGGCTCGGGTAACGGAAGAAGGGTGAACGCTTTTTTTGTTTCCCAATCGTTGGAAAAAAAAACGCTCCACGAGCTTCCACGTCATCGCGACGTGCCGAAGAAATCGATGCCATCGCCTCACGATTTCCAATGTGTTGTGAGAATTCGAACCTTTTTTTATTTTTTTTTCTTTTTTATTTTATTTCTTCCATTTTAGTTCTTCTGTTTTTCGCCCTTCGTCGTGTGCACAATCTCGCGTTGCTGACTCTGTGATTTTTTAATTCTAAACGTATTTTTTTTCCCACATTGTTTTTTTTTTTTGTGTGGTGTTTTTTTGGTTCGTCGAATCTCGATGCACTCGAAACGTTTGTTCATTCGGCGATGACGATGAATAAATAAAGCAACAAATCGCGGAAATCATTGGGTATGGTGAATAAATTGAGGGGTGGAATAAAAAAAAACAAGAAGTACAGTGTGGTCGATGAACGACGCGGACGGCGACAAGGGTCGCGATAAAACGCCAATACGGCCGGATGTGATCGCCCGCTGGGGCGACAGATAAAAAAAAAAAGATGAAAAAGAAAAAAAACGCACGCACACACGGACACGGATGCGTGAAGCGAAGGAGAAGTGCGCGAAAATATGGAAGGAAAGAGAGAAAGAAAGAGAGAGGCCCACTCGATTTGAGAGGGCAAACAGCGCCATAAAGGTTCGCCTCCTTTCCGCAAGTTCGCCCGCGCGGGCGCGCCATTCTGTGCCGAATGGGTTCCATCGTTGCTCGTGGGTTCCTGGCACGGGGGCGACAAGCGGACCCACCGCCGCGTGGGGAACAGACACCGCGGTCGTTCGGACCGAGAGGGCGCAAAAAAAAAAGAAAAAAAAATTCAGCGAACGAAAAAAAAAAGGAAAAAGAAGAAAATAGATATAAAAGTCCACTCGATTCGTGAAGCGAGTTGTCCGATGTGTCTCTCCCTCGGATATTTTCCGGTTTAACCGCTCTTCGTACCCTCGTCGGCTCCTGCATCCCCCATGAATACCATTACTCCCTGCATGTCCAACCAAACTACCCTCGAAATCCAACCACGTTTCCCATAGTGGTTTTTTTTTGCGAGTACTCGCCGATTGCACGCTTGTCCACTTTTTTCGCGACAACTTGCCGGTACTTTTATGTATTTGCGAGTAAATAAATAAATAAATAAATAAATAAATCAAAGCTTATTGGTATAGGGGCGGATATTCGTCCCTCATCCGATACGGTGTGTATAACTGTGTCAAATTAATCCACAGTGTAACACACTGGGTCAATTTAAACCATATCTGTGTCTTTTTAACTGCAACAATTATTCGAAGACAATAATTTTTTTTGCAGTATTTTAGTTTCGAGTCTATGGTAATATTTGGACTTCTAGAATACATCGTCATAATGTAAGATAGTTGAAGTATGTTCTTAAATTTTGTGTCGATTGGGGTTTCGATGTTTTGGCCCAGATTGTACTGGATGATCGGGAAAGTAAGTGAGTGATTGACTAACCCCAAAAAGTTTCGTAGATTGTGTTTTTTTTTTTTTCAATGTATAACGCATCGGAAAAATTTGAAAAAATTCTCGGAAACTTCTTAAACATTTTATCTCATCTTTCAAATCCGACTTTTCATAATTCCATCCAAAATATATTTTGCTACGACAACTTGGTTCTTTTACCGAAAATGTTTGTTCCTTCACCGGAAAGAGACATTTTACCGGAAATTTTTGTTTTTTCCCAAAAGGGTCAGTGTAGAGAAGGAGGATGATAATCGTATGGATCAAAATTGTTTCGCTCATTGTGTTTATGTTCCTGAACGACGATCTAATGGCAACGACTGATGATTGTCCACGGTAATCGTGAAACGTGCAACACAAGTAATTACGATGACCGACGATGTAAAAAAGGTAACCTTCGACGTAATGTTAAAATGTTAAAATGTCATACCCTCGACGTAAATGATCGAAGCTCTTAGACCAATCGCGAAAACATCGTTATCGCATTTTGTTCACGTTTAGAGTCCTGCCGATCGACGACGATAATGGTAGAATTATCATTCTATTATCATGTAAGATAATCCAACGTTATGGAACCCTCAGGGCGCGAGTCCCAGTTGAACCTGTCCGACTTTTTTATTTCCGGTCTAACGAAAGAAAATTCGATAACGATAAAAAAAAAGTTTTACGACACTTTGACGACGGAATTATGTAGCTCCGACATAAATTTCTCGAAGGTCTTTGCTTCGTACATTTCCAGAAGGGAAGAAATCTCTTTTTATTTATTTATGTATTTTTTCGTTTTTTTTTCAGAAGGGAATTATGAATTACTTCTAGCACAACGTTGGATTGAATGTTGTTCAGAAAAACGGAAAAGAGAAAATAATTTCCGTTACCGAGCGGTTTGAGTGTTCGAAGCTGTTAGAGGTATCGAAGAAAGCAAGAAGAAGAGAAAATTCGCAAGTGAGGTTGCAACGCGAGGATGAAGTACAGTCTTGCTTGGGGTGGTGATATCCGGGAGCCCTGCTCGTCAATCCGTCGGCCAATAACGATGGCGAGAAACCGTCGAAGATCGCGTGTCGCCTTGTGATTCCACTCGTCGAAACCCACAGAGACTCGATGACCATAATGGCGATATGGTTTTCTCTCCGTCGGCTCAACACAAAGAGTCACGAGCAATTATTTTTAACCGTTTCGTGTTCATCTCTTTTCAATTCACAAACGACATGACGAATTTCAGCGACAATTACATTTGCACATACACACACACACACACACACACACACACACAAAAATAAGCGAAAAAAAGCTCGAAGGACAAATTTCAAACGTGAGACCGAATAAAAATCATGCTAATTAATAATTATGCAGTATCACGATTTTAACTAATTTTATGATTTCTTGGGATTCCTTTTTTTAAAATAACTATTCTCGATTATTCAGCAATGTGCATAGAAAATATAATAATTTTTATTTTCAATGGTAACGACTTTCATCTAATTATCATCCGCTTAAAGATTGCGATTTTAATGTCAGGTGTGTTCAATGTTCGAAAAGTGTGAAAAAAAATGAAGGAATCGATAAAAATTCTACTCAGAATTAAAATAACATATTATTTCAAATCGTCCTTCAATGCCACTTGACCTTCGATTTTTCGAAACTTTCGACCGTCGGATAAATTATGTAGGTAAACATATTTTTATAAAGATCAAACTCACTCGTTCGTGGAGAAAAATTTCTCGCCTTTCGACGTCGTCCACGATTCGAATCTTAACGCATTGTAAGATCGGAAACACTGCACAATGCATCACGCGTAATTATCGATCGGTTTTTCGCGAACAAAAATATTATTCAAAATAATTCGCAATTGACTTTACGCACGAGAGCGTTGCGAACTCGCGTTGTTCGGTTCATTTCGCGACTAAACGCGAGCAGGCACATCGTGAAAGTCGATGATGATGACATTAACGACTAGATGTTTCTTTTTTTGTTTCAATTTTTTTCTTCGCACATTGCGTCGAACACTAAATTGCATTGAAAATACTGTAATTGCAGCTGCGTCACTATCACCCGACAATTATGAACTAATTGCGGGTATACGCGTTTTCCGTTTTCTTTTATCACGTCGTTAAAAATAAAATTGTACGAACGCGCGCGCGGTTAACCGCGTTTATCACGTTAAAAATAATGCGAACAAGTTCGAAGACCCACTGGTCATTATTGTAATCGTGAATTATTTGAAACGCCCGACTGTGCCGCAAGCTTAATGCTGAAAATGTGTCCTAGTGACACATGAGACCCACAACGGTCGTTCCATTCACGACGACCATTGAAAAAATTTTTTTTTAAAATAAATAAAACTTGAATAAAAAACAAAATTAAATTTGTTTCAAAAATTAAATAAAATTAAATAAAAAACTAGTCACTTAAAAAATGTTATTATTTCTCAACGCATTTTCGATTCGAGAAAAAGAATTAAACAATTTCCAATTTTTGAGGTGACTCGGCCCTCTTGAGAAATTAATTAATTGAATAATTTGTTAAGAAAAAATTAAAATGATAAGCGCGATGTTCTGGTCAAAATTCGTCCAAATTCCATATGAGGATCACCCTAATACACACACACACACACATAATTCCGTACCGTTGGCAAGTCGTTTTGAAACAAAAATTTAAAAACATTTTTATTTAAAAAAAAGGCCGAAAAAAATATTTAAAAAAAACAAAAAAAAAAGTGGAACGAAAAAACAAGTGGAACGTCGTGGGGTTACAGGTAGCAACGAGTCATCTCGAAGTTTTAAACGTCGATTGTGTCTAAATGCAGATATTCGAAATTCAAAAGACCCGAACGCCCGAAATCTCATTGCCCGAGGCCTGCGGAAGCCCTCTCGTGGGCAATCTTCTCGGAATGAGCGTGTGAATAAAAGTAGTTCATCGAACATCGCTCGATGATTCATGGGCCGCGAGACGAGCCCATAGAGACCAAAGTTATACACCGTGGCAACACACGGCGATCTCCCGGATCGATTATCGAACCATTATGGCGACCGCACGCGAACCACACAGTCGGGTTTTGCATTGAGAGATATGAAAAAAAAAAATTGATGAATAAAAAATAAATTAAAAATGAAAAAAAGAACATTATTTTTAACCAACGATCGCGAGTGATTAGTGGTGAGATTAAAAGCGTATTGCGGAGGCAGTTGATCGCTCACACACACACACACACACACACACACGCACACACACATACACTGATCGTTGAATTCCGCCGGACGTTCTAGAAATGAGAAGAAAAAAAAAACAAGAAGAAGGAGAAGAAAAAGAGAGCGAGAAACGTTGAGGCTTCAAAGTTTCATCGATCACGTCAATGATGATAATCATACCGGTCAACGATCTATCACGCTGCTCTTCAACTTTTTCACATTTGCATGGCCCATGGCAAAGTTGCTACCGAACCGTTTTTGTGGCATTTTTGTTTGTACGACCAAGAATTAAACATTTTTTATAATTCTGCAAAATTAAAACTATTTATTTAAAATTTATATGATTAAATCTTTATATATCAATTTATAAAATGATACGTATAATTTAAATTTATATTTATATACAAATAAAATATCATTTGTATTACCGAGGGACCGTTCCGAAAGTGCTCTACGCATAATAATAATAATCATAATAATTGCCACGACACGATTATTAAATAACGTTATTTTTATTTATTTATTTATTCTTTATTCATGCCCTTCTTCTTTTGTTATTACGAAACGAGAAGCGTCAATTGTCATCCACGGAATTCGCATTCGGTGCATCAACCTTCTTCGCATGTCGACGAAGATACGTTTGCGCGATTTCGGCGAATCAATTATTGGATTATGCAATTGACGAGCATCGCGTTTATCACACACACACACACATACATGACAGCTCAAAGAATTTCTGAAAACCTCATCGTGGGTTGCATCTTGCGTATTATGAGAATTCTGGGAATGCATTTCGTACTTCGCTCGCTGTATATCGTTCAATTTCGTACTGGTGTAACGGGAGATCGAGCCTGTTGATAAATCGGTTCAACGGAACATTTTTATCAAACGTGATGCTGCACGTTGAGATGAAGGACAAACATTTCCTCCAAAGTATTTAATTTAATATTATTCATCGGATTGTTAACTCTGTTTGCTCCGTTGATAATCGATAAAGAGATTAAAAAAATCAATGATAAATGAATACACAAATAAAATGTGATATTCAATATTATCGGTAAGGTAGGATTCTCTCGTTCAGATTTTTTTCCAGATCAAAGAAAAAAATCTCAATTGCGCTGCAATATTATTATTATTATTATTGTTATTATTATTACTATCATAATTATTATAAATATCATATACAACAATAGTATTATTGTTAATAATATTAATATCGCTATTTTTTTACCAAACTTTCCAACAACGTCATTTATAATTCCATTAATCACAAATATCTAATTATTGGACTTCAAACATTTTTCTTTTCGTCTTTAACACAATTCCACGTAAACAAATCGCGTCACATTGAAAAAATCCCATCCCAATAATTCGCAATCGCGTATTTCGCGTTGGAAAAAAATTTCGAAACGAATTGTGAAATGGTTATTTAGAAAATGGCGTGCGATGGCCCACGCGCGACCGCGTTCGCTCTTGGTTGGGTCTGGTGCCTTCGGGCCCCTTTCGTCGTCGATTACTCAGGAATGAGGAGATACCGGTATCGCGCCTTCGCCATATACACGCAGCGTCGAACGTTGAGCGCGCGGCGTCGTGCCTCGCGCGCCGGGCTGCGCGGCTGCAAGCTGACCGTGGGTTTCGCAGCTGTGGGTCGAACGATCTAACCGGCGCCCGGTTGCCCTCGCATGCGCCCCTCTCGTACACCCACGTTTCGCCTCTTTTCTCGCACCGAACAATCCCACGATGTACGTAAAACAGATTTTTGTCGATCGGTGGGTTGTCGCTCGCTGAGTTTTGATTCGCGAAATTAATCCAAGTTCGATGGCCTAATGTGCGATGAAAATTCCTCCGATAACTGATAAACGATTATGCAAAATCGTTGCCTCGATTATCGGAATTTTTTGACACTTAAATCGTGTTTAAGGAATATTCGAAGATGCGTGCAATGCATTTTGTGTCTTTGGCTCTGAGACCGAGTGATTTTTTATGAATATAGATTCTTATTGGGTTCCGATGTAGATTGATGGTGATACAGGGTGATGGATAATAATAATTATATTATTAGGATTATTATTATTATTATTATTATTATTATTATTATTATTATTATTATTCCTTTATTACTACGTTATTTCTTATTCAATGGTAATATTTATAGAATCTCACACACCTTGAGGCTAAATGAAATAACAATATAATGATATTTAATAATAATCATTGAACAGTTGATTCCTTCAAATTGAAGGCTTCGACACTACCAACTAGTTTTATTATTATTATTATTATTATTATTATTATTATTATTATTATTATTATTATTATTATTATTATTATTATAACTCTTAAACTTCTCATTCAGTAATCCTATTCAATAAAATGTTGTATATCTTAAGTCTAAATAAAATTATACCATTGAAATAATAATCATTGTCTATCCCAAAAATATTCTAATAACATAAAATGTGTCTATTATCACAGCTTTTCGTATACTCTGTATATGTAATAGTTGACCTTTGAAATTCGAAGTTCTAACATTACCAGCCAGGTTCTCATCAACATCATTATTTATCGTATCATCATTAATATTATCATTGGCCTTCGATGAGGCTGCATGACGAACGTCTGTTGGACTGCATTCCAGATGGATGCACCGAGCGGGGCGAGAATCGGGTGTTACGAGGAACGCATGATACGATGAGTGTATCAGCGGTGACGATGGGACAGTGAAAGAGCGTGGATAAGAGTCGCGTAGAATCGCGAGGATCTCGTGCGTGGCGTACACGAGCAAGTTTCCGAGATTTCCAAGAATCCGACCGGAAAGAACAATAAAAATAATCACTTCGGCAAACTTAATCGAGAGTGTGCGCGCGGGGCTTCGCGATGCACCGCAGCGTATGCACACACACACACACAAACACACACACACACACACGAAAGATTGTTCCATACTCGCGCCTTAATGACATCTAATTGCTTTCCAGCGTTCTGCACAGAAAGGCGCCGCCCTCGATCGTACAAAGTGTAACTTCAACACAACGAACAACTGTTATTCGAGTGTGTGTATGTGTGTGATGTGCGCGCGCGCACTCAACACCGCGCAACGAACTTCACGTCCAATTTGTAAAATAAGTTTCGTTGCGTTAATTGCAAACGACAAAATTCACGGACTTTTACGAGCGCGCACCTCATCTTCGCGTCTCTCGAAAGTCTTGACCCGCGGCCTCGTGTGAATATCCTCATCGTCGGCGAAACCCTTTTTTTTATTACAATGTCAAGCGAAAAAATAATAATAATAATAATAATAATAATAATAATATCCGCAACGTGGCATTTATTTCAATTACCGAATGTGTCGTTGGATGAGCAGGGTGTGTGCGTGTGTAATGTTTGGAGAGTTTTGGCGACGATTCAGTCGCGAAGTCGGATGCATTGTTCGTTTGCAATTGCGTGTCTCACACAACACACACCCCACACGGAAGATTGTTGTTTGAGCTAGTGACTGCCCGGGGACTCTGCGAAACCGTGTCACGTGAGTGTACATGCCGATGTATATGTGCCCCGCGGGATTTCCGGGATCTGTTGTCATCGACGAAAGATGAGAAATCTTCAGCCAATCCGAAGTAAAAAAATGGTATATGCTCTGTATATATAAATTGCATGTGCAACTGGGCTTATATAGTATTAACTGGGCCTACATATATGTATAAACTATATATAGACTATGGGATATATGGGCCTATATGTATAAACTATATATAGACTATAAAATATGCCCAGTCCCATATATAGCTTATACATCTTTTTTTTACTTTAGGACGTGTCGTACTTGAATATCGGCTACGTCATCCCGTCACATGTTACAATGAAATTTATATCTATAGCTACACGTATAGATTTTAGTGTAATATGTGCATATCTACATAGATATTGTCACCTCACACGCTAGCCCATTAAGCACGTTTTTGCTAATCTCTCTCTCTCTCTTTCTCCCTCTCTCTTTGTCTCTCTCTCCTGCTCTCTCTTTCTCTAATTTTTTACACACAACGTTGCACGAGCTCGTCATCAGCAAACAACGTTAGTGGTCACGTCGGGCGAAGAGACCGTAACCGTGTACGTCATGCTCAACGACACTAAAACTCATCCCTGCGTGGCCCGCGAGAACTCGGGGGACAAGGCCCATTACGCTTGCAACAACCAATGCACCCTTCAATCTCCCCCCCCCTCCCCCACCCACTCAACAATTTTTCACACACACACACAAGCCGTTCACGGTTTAGTCTACTAATTTTTATCAATTTATAGACCGTTAAGGTAACTAATTTGTCATGAAAAAAAAAAATGTATGAATATATGTATGTATATTATATATATATATATATATACATATAGAAGATCTACAAATCACTGGAATTGTGGTAAGTGTAAATTTTTCATGTCGTGCCGTGTACGTTCGTGGCAAGTAGTTGGAACCACGATTGTTTTCATTGTGTGACACATACGTGTTGTGCGGAGGCCCCCCGCTGGGAGCTATCGTGCAACGCGACAATCTCGCACAGTTCAAGCAACGCGCTGCACAGCTGTGTGGCCAACACACCAGTGGAGCACGTACATACATGTATATGTACTCCGTGACCCTTCGTGTCGCCCATTGGAATCGCTATCTCCGTCGTTGTAATTACTCGGTGACTTATTTTCTTTCTTTTCTTTTTTTTTTGGTTTGTTGTTTTTTTTTTTTTTTTGCTTTTCCGTGGCCACGCCGCTAACGCGCGAGATAAGCAACGCGGATAGACACGTATCACGCACGATGGAAAAAACAAAAAAAATAAAATGATAATGATAATAATGGAAAAACAAATAAAAAAAATTAACCATTTACGGGGTATCTGTGCGCAGGAGTCATCGCCTGCGTGGGACCCAACCCTTTTTTTCTTTAGATGCCGGGTGATATACTTGTTACACCGGTAACCGACGACAAATTAATTAACATTCGATTTTTTCATGGATAATTATCGACGCTTTGATTTTATATATTTATTTACAATGCGCGGTTATTTTTTCTTGCATTTCGATTGTATTTTATTTTTTATGACAAATTAATTAACATTCACATTATCGATGAATATATTTGAGAAATTGTTTGAATTGAATTTGAGAAATTGCTGAGAATTGAATTATCGAATGAAATTAATAATTAAATGAATAATTGAAATGCAATCGAGATATTTGTGGTATTCAAGTGAGTGATTGGGGGGCGTGGTTCGTAGCTTGTCGAACACTCGTCTCGAACTTTTTTTAGGTTTGACTTTTTTTTTTTAGAAGCTTCTACTTTGTAATTTTTCCTTTTTTTTTTGTTTTTTTGCAAACTACAGTTTTTCGCAGCTCTCGGGCGTATCTAATGCTCGCGAATTATCGTGTTCCGAACGAAATCTCACCTCCGTACAAGCCTAATTACTCGATTCTTGCAGCGTCCGTGCATACAGCATATACCTGTATGTAAACGCATATACATGTATACCACGTGTACGCAGTTCGCCACTTACTTCCTGCAACGTTGGACCATTTCTTTTTTTGCACGAGCCGGGACGCATGCCGATCGTAATTGCAAGGCGCACCTCCAATTGTACGACGTTCAATCGCACACACGTTTGTTATAACAGGATTGCGCCGTAAGGAGCGAAGAAGAAAAAAATCATTACAGCAAGTGTTTGCAATACCGTTCACGACTTCGAACACGTTCATGACGCGAGGAAGCAAGAAAAAACTGCAGTTATTTCAGATTTTTCAAATTTTGAAGGTAAAACGAAGGTGAAATAATGAAAGACAAACGAAGGTGACATAATGAAAAAAAATGTTCACCCTCACGCGGAAGGTCAAACGAAGGTCAAATAGCGAAAGAAAACAATGTCACCCTCACTCGGAAAGTAAAACGAAGGTTAAAAAAATGTCGACGTCACATTGAGCCTGCAACGGAGGTTAAAAAATAATTCAACCTCACTTCACCTTCCAATTCTTGAAATTTGAGGTGAAAATTTCGACTCGGGTAGTCTCGAAGCGAGCCTGACGTCAGTATGATGAGGTGCGAATAATTGCAGCTTCACCAGACAAAACAAAAATTGCTGAAACTTGTTTTTTTTCCAATTTTTTTTTCATCGCAAATTTTTCATCCAAAGCGTTTGCTGATGGGCAATGAGATTTACGAAGAGCCAAGCGCGCCTCGCGCCACGATTCATCTTGCGGGAATTTTTTATACGTCTGTTTATATTCGCGTAAAGTGAACTCCATGCAGCCAGCAATTATTGCATACTTGTGGCACGTTCAGTAATTATCGTCGATGGGCACGCCCGTTCGCTCTTCAAGAGAGAAGCGAGCAGCCCATGAGCATTGGAGCCTGTGGAATGCCATATCCACGGCTACTTCCAACCCCATATCGGTTGGAAAAACCAAAGAAGAGTTATAACGCACAAACGCATTTTTGTGATCCAATCTTAATGATTTTCGCATCAGCACGTGAAGAATGCACCAAGAAGAGCTCACGAGACTCGGCCATTGGGTAGACCTCGAAATTCCAAACCAAAAGTTACTCACCGAACAGCATCAACTTCAATCTACTCCAAAACAGACATTGAACAGTTTTACTATTTTAGTTGTCACAATTTGTCTGTCACAGGGAGTCTGACATCGTGGATCGGCATTCACTCAATGATAATATATTTCAAATACTTTTCGGACCAAATAATAATGAATTTCAATGGATTTATTAAATACTTGAATTCATTCGAAAATAATAATTAACGTAAATTGGTGATAATTATTACGGAAATATGAAAAATATTGATTTATACATGATAATTAATCACAGTTATTTGTTTTTAAAAATATTTAAAAGACATTTTGATTGAATGGATGCCCATCCCTGACTGACATTCAAAGAATCGAAAAGCCAATCACAAAATGAAGCAGAGCAAATGGCGTTACCGGTCTTTCATTCGTGTTCCGCGCATGCGCACAAGCTCCAAGACTTCTCGGGTCCGGCAACGTGATGTGAGAACACGCGGATATGTACGAACACACACACGGAAACACTCGATCGGGGTAACCCAAAGACGTTTTGGGGTCCCGCAGGATCAGGGCAAACGAGGGGTGAAAGCGTCCGAGGATATAAGTCGGTACGTATATTCGCCGTGGTCGCGGCCAGGGATTCTCTTGGGTCTCGACGGATCGGGGGAATCGTCAATGGCGGATGGGCCATATAGACCGATGGCAGAAGCGGCAGCACCGGCGCACCACTGGGCCACTAGCGGGAGCACCGCCGTGTGGCTATGGTGGCTCGGTGGCACACACACACACACACACACACACACACACACACACACACACACACACGTGCGCGCGCGCGCGGGGAGAGAGAGCCGAGGCTTCGCAGGTAATTGCTAGGCCGACGGGTCGATAATGAGGCCTGGGCTTCGGGGAACCGATTACACCGGGACCCGAGCGAGAGCCAAAAGCAAAGCCAAACCCGTGTTCCCGATGTGCGCGCGTGAGCTCGCTGACCGGCAATGAAAGACGAAGATGGAAATAGAAAAAGATTGTGTGTACGGAGCACGGCGGAGTGTGTAAGGAGGGTTGGTTTGGTGAACGCGATGAAATTTTGTACGATGGAGATAAAGAGAGAGAGAGAAACGTAGAGAGAGAGAGAGAGAGGGGGGGAGGGAGGGAGAGAGAGAGAGAAAGAGAGAGAGAGAGAGCGACGATAGCTATCGGAGTCCTCGAAAAATTCTTCCTCGACTCCTTTTGGGCCATATCCTCGCGAAAGAGGACTAGCACGCCTATGAGATGCTGTTACGAGATCGGTGTATACATATAAAATGGCTAATGGACGAATCTTCGCCGGGAGGTTCCCACAAGAATATCCCGAAATTGGTCAAGTTGTTTTTTTTCTGATTTTTTTTTTTTTTTTTTTAGCTTTCCCTACATTATATATAAATACAAAGTCGAAGTTTGTATGCGTGTTACTTGACGATGGTGCTAAGTATAAGAGTTACAAAATAAAACATTTCGTGCAAATTTTTCAGATACAAGGACGATGGGGATTCGATGAAATTTCGAACGACGTCAATACCGATGTTGAATCGGTTTGAAATATATTTTTGGGGATTCACGAGAATGTGAAACAGAAAAAATATATTTTGCAATAGCAAACAGAAAGAGTAAAAATTGAAAATAAAAAATGAAATATAAAAAATAAAAAATAAAACAAACTCGCAGCTCATCATCGTGATATCCAGTCGACGTGAGGACTCCGCGTAATATCGTAAAATTTTGACCCACGTTCTCGATGAGTTTCCTCCAAAGATATCGAAGCAATTATCGTCAGGGAGGAAATCGGATGAATTTTTTTTTTTTTCGCTTGTACAAGATTCTCTATCTATCGGTGCATCTCCGTCGCAAGATTCGAGTGCATCGCAGCTGTGAAATTGCGATAATGCCAGCGGAATCGCGATTCAATCGCGTTCAATCGCATACTGAAAAAAAAAAAATCAACACGTTGAAAGTCTGACCGGCGCCTCGGACTGATAACGCTGGAGATCCCTCAGGTTCTCGCAATCTTTGACCAAACGATTTGCGTTTATCTAACGGTGAAAACGAGGACTCGGTCGATTGATCTTTTTCCAAGCGGATGTTGTCACACACACACACACACACACACACACACACACACACACATATATGTATATTTATAATTGTATGCATATATTTCTAGTCCAGGTGAAAACGACGTCTTTACACCGATCTCTCGAGTTCGAGTTCGCCAGGGCAGCACGCGAAGCCACCATTTGCCACACGAGTGCCACAATCACGATCGGAAGAAGCTATGCGAACGATAACATCACCGAGAGCATTTGCAAATACATATATTCGGGTCGGTGTGTGTGTGTGTGTGTTGCCGAGCAAAGTCGTAGGGGAAGTAAAAAATAAATAAATACGAAACTAAACTAATTGCTAAATTATCTAGACTGAAAACGGTGGCGGGACTGTTATATATATATATATATATATATATATATATATATATATGTGTGTGTGTGTGCGTCGAGGTTTGTGTGGAAGCGAAGAGAACACGTCAGACGTAAAAAACCAAAAAAAAAATAAAAATAAAAACAAGAAAAAACGAAATAAATGTTACTGTCGACCCGACTGGACTCGAGTCTATATACACACACACATATCTCCATGTATACATATGGCAACACGCTTGCGGGGAAAAAGTCGCGAGGTTTCTTCGTGCATGCGATGCACATGCTGCTGACCAACATGACCATAAATGCTTCGATGCACCGCGTTACATGCATCGAGCGAGTTCCTCCGAACCATATTATACATACACACACACATATATATATATATATATATATGTACATACGTGTCTACATTCACATCACTGACTGTGCACGTTGCATCTGTGAAGCAGATCAAACAGACACACACACACACACACACACACAAACGTGGACATTACGAGCTCGGTTAATTTTCTAGCTACCGGGATGAGAAAGAGAGACTGTGCGGCGGGGTTGCCGCAGCCGCGGGTAGGCCATCTTATTTTTCGCGCAGTCGTGCGGAAAATGATCGTCAGTGAATGGTATACATATATATATATATGTGTATAGGTACGGGCAATGAGCGACGGGGGGATAACACACACGTCGATGGAGTTCCGCGAGATGAGTACACGGCGAGGGATAAGTACAGCGAGCTACTTACCTCGTGTCTATGTACCGGGAGCACTCGCGATTACGAAACGCACGCGGGACCGGGCGTGTGCTTCCAGTCTTGGCTCGAAGCCGGTCAGGGATGTGTATGTGTGTGTGTGTGTGTGTGTGTGTGTGTGCGATCGGAGCCAGCGGACTCGCGTCGTTAACACTTTGTTATTTTATTTGCAGCTCCGACTTTTTTTTTTTTTTTTTTTTTCGTTGAACCGTTCCGTCGTTATAATCAAGCTGTCGACTTCCCGGCAGTGTGTGACGGTTAGCGCGCGAGCGCGAATTATTATCACCGCTATACGCAAACGTCCGAAATCTCTCTCCTCTTTCTCTCTGTCACTCTCTCGTCGTATTTCTATCATCTCTCTCTCATTACTTACGTTCGATTATTTTTATTCTTGTTGTAATGACATTAATAATAAGTATTGTTATTAATATGAATATAATTGTTTCATAATAATAATATTGAGTATAAATATATAACATTTTATTATTATAGTATAATGATTTTATTATTATGTCATTATGAAGTTTGAAAATTATAATAATAGTTTTTATTATTATTGACTGTTTTTGTTTCTTGGCCCCATGGAACATCCAAAGCCTTGATATCAGAATCAATCTTTCGCTCTTTCTTTCTCTCTCTCTATCTCTCAATCTTAGGACCTCAAAAGTGAGTGTCTTATAGAATGAAATAATTTTTCTCATCAATCTAGCATTGATTCATTGAAATTTGATAATAATTTTCATGTTCCTAGAATCCACATACATTATACCATATTATGCATACTTTATTACATTCAATTTCATCAACAATAATTCGTTCCCATGGCAACCGTATTATTTTTTACGCATCAACTTGACACGTTTTCGCTACCGACCGACAGTCTCCGTTAAAAATTCTTCGTCGTCCTGGTAACTCGTCCTTCTGGATCTTGGTAATTGTCAATCTTTCACACACACGAATCGTTAATACCGCGTGTTGAGAATATTTTTAATTTATTTTCAAACCTTTCTCTTTTTTTTTCCTTTTTTTTTTTCTTTTTGCGAACCACATTTTTCCCACAGTTCGTAATTTTGCCGGACGAAGACGGTTTATAACCACGACAAAACGGTGCGGTACAGGAGACGACCGTGGGCCGAATCGACGAGAAGAAGAAGCCTCTCCGCGCTGAGATGTTCGTGAATGATTTTTCCGTGACGAGCAACCCGAGCTGTCAGGCCGAGAATTCTCGAGTCACGTCACGATCGGACTTGGCAAAAATCACGCGCCAAAGGACTCGGACCGATCACGCATCGGCCATATCCCGCGCACGAACTATGTATTCGCAAAATAATAATAATAAAAAAAAACACGAAAAAATTTTAAAGAAAAAATATTTAAAAAATTAAAAAAAAAAAAACAATCATCATACACCGATACTCTAAAATGTTATGTATATATGTACATATTTATATGTATATACGACTATGACGAAGGTGCTCTCGCTCGCGCCTCAAGGCATGAACCTCATAGTAATAACCCACGAGTTTGATATAATTACAGACTTTGTACTTTGTACAGCAAGTGATGGTACACACAGACCGTGCGTGAAACTTTGCATCGGTCACGCGAGCCAGCCGCAATATTATTATTCCGTGATCGACGTGCTGGAACTTCTTTACACGACTATACGAAACAACTTTTGCACGTACGAAAAAAAATAATAAAATTGTATTTCCGAACATATATTTCTCCGAAGAGTCGGTGAACGATACGCGGATCGTGGTCCACACACACGGTCGAAGTAGAAAACCCGGATAGTTACGGATTTTTTTTTTTTTAGTCAACGAGTTTTCGTGTTACGTTGGGAAAACGACTGATTTTCGTACTTTGAGTTTTTTTTTTTGTTTCATGCACACACTTACGAAAGGGGTTCAGATGTATTTAACGTTTGAAGATAAAGCGAGACATGCGCCAGTCGATCGAACGTTTAATGACGGCTTTGCAAACATTTTTTATTTTTTTTATTTTTTTTATAGATACTTTGTAACTATAATAATGTTGCTGGCAAATCGCACGTACTTTGCAATTATTACATTGCGAACGCGAAAAGTTATGCGGGTTTAATAATCGTGTCGGATGTATAAACGGTCGCACGAAATTTTAACCAACGAGATATTAATCGCACAATGTCCGACGGATTCTGTGATTGCAGAGTGTGGACGACAAATCGTTGGTATCGATATAATCAGGTTTTTTCTGCCTCAATCGTCTTCGACCGAGTTGACTTTCCGTTTCGTCCTTGCGACATCATGATCATTGCACGTTTATCACGATTACATTGCACCCACATTGGCAACGAATCGGAACTCGACAATTTATAGGAATAAATTTTTTAATAATCACGTGTGGATAAAGTGGGATAATAATGTGATTATCATCTCATTTTGTTACGTCGACTCGAATAATAACGTTCGGGATTTTTATTAATCACCGACACTCATTACTTATCATTATAACTGTATAAAGTCGTATAATTTACGCTTACGACTCAATCATTATTTTTTTTTTTTACGATCTTTGACAATTATCAATCGTGTGAAAAAAAATGATGATATATATTTTTTTAATTATGTAACAGAGTGCAAGATGGGTGCCAATGGGACAGTTTCGGTTGCAACGAAGTGATTTTACCAAAGTGCATCAGCATTCAAAATTTCAGATTGAAGTTCCCTTTTTTTTTTTTTAAACGCTCAACTTTCGACTTTCGAGCTTTCCCACGCGTACACCATCAATGTCAGACATATGACCCCTGAAACTTTTTTGTAGAGAATTTCATTCTCCACAATATTGTTCATGTGAACTTTTCGTCTATATAGCGTTGTCTAGCCAACATTCGCGCTGGAAGATAAAGATACATCGATTTTTTTATTGCTTCAATTTATTTTTGCTACAATTCAAAGGATTACACAATTTTGAAGCTCGTACGAATTTTAGTCGTTCTGAACACTGATCGTTCTGAATTTCCACCCCTACCCTCCGCTTTTCCTTGCAAATTCCGAGATTGTGGGATATATTCCGCGATAAGAAATTTTTGTTGTCTATTTTACCATTTCAGATTTTTCAAGATGAAGCAGCGCGAATTATCGCTAGTTGTGTATCGGTGGCACATACACAACAAAATGCCGTTTACCCAGAGACGCGAGTATACCAACGAGATGTATCTCGCGAGACACGCATGGGTCCGCGTTGGGACTGGTTACGCGGAGGCCGTGCGGGATCCGCGTACACACGGTGCGGGCTGTCCTCCGCTTGCGGTTCCGTAGGCGCCCGCGATACCGCAATTAGCATAATGAGGCAGAAAACGTCGATATTAACGCGAGAGGTTAGTTAATATACAGCGCACGCATACCGTGAATGCAAATAAATCGTGTTTCATATACTCGCGTAGAGAAGGCCGTGTAATCGCGAGATCATCGACTACTCCATACGTTCGTGTGTGTGGGGGACGCATGCGATAGTTTTGATAACGCGATGAGCGAGTGGGGCGCGACGATACAGCAAAAATCGATCTTGAGACGCGATCTTGCCTCAGTCATAAGCGATTCGAACTAAAGTTTCGGGGCAATTATTAATTGTTAGACATTTTTTTTTAACGTTCGAAGTACGGCGAGGGTTTGATTATAAAAATAATAATGGTGAGAATAATAATAATAAGTATAACAATAATAATAATTATAAGAATAATAATTACGATAGGAATAATATTAATTATAAGAATAATAATCACAATAATAATAATAATTTATTTTTTCAATCTATTTTGCAATTTTCGTGATCTCGGAATGTTGACGCATCTATTGAAGCATCCAAACCATTCGTAATTATTGCAGAAATGTGAAAAAAAAATCCAACACATGATAATCGATGTTACTTATTTTTTTCAACGAGTTAATATTAACCAATAACTCATAACGTATAACTTTATAATGTATTAATCGATTAAACAACTATAATTGTAACAATTTGTCAATTTATAATTCCATTTGTATCAAATGAATGTTCTGATATTTAAATTTAAATGATTCTCACGCTTGGAAAAATCTTAGTCGAAAAGATTTTTTTCGGCCATTGTTTCCTCGAGATTTCGAACATCTCGTCGACGTCTCAATTTCACATTGAAATTGCATAATTGCTCGAGCAACAACAGCCGGGGACGATCGCCCTACGAACGGAAATTTCGTTGAAACATTGTGGCATCTGTCGTGTCGTGTGTATGTGTTTGTGTGTGTGTGTGTGTGCGGTGTGCGTGCGTCGTCGATCGAACGAAAACCGACACACAACCGGGGCATACCGATATCCCGTGCGTGTCTCGAGGTGAAGTGTTTTCGAGCGCACGTCGCGTTATTCACGACGGGGGGAAACGTCATGGACTGGATTGATCCTCCGGTCGACTCGACGAACGGGGCCACCGCCAATTTGCAGGTGCAAAGTTCATGCAACGGGCGCGGTCGGCCAAACCGCTAATGACGGAATACCAAATCAAAGTGGTCCCGTATCTATTACCGAGCGACGAGTTAATTGCACGAATGTCACCTCCACGTTTTCACTGAGGGGTCTTTAATGGTCGGCGAAGATTCGAGACCAGGTTTTATTTCATTTTTTATTTATTCATTCATTTTGTTTAATTTTAATGTCGACAAATGTTTTTTTCGTTTTCCTTCTAATTTTGATCGGAATTAGTGGAAATGTCCGAACGGCCAAATGTCTGAACGGCCAAATGTCTGAACGGCCAAATGTCTGAACGGTCAAATGTCTGAACAGTCAAAAGTCCGAACGGCCAAATGTCTGAACGGCCAAATGTCCGGACGGCCAATTGTCCGAACAGCCATACGTCCGAACGGCCATACGTCCGAACGGCCAAACGTCTGAACGGCCACGAGACGAAAGATGGAAAATAAAAACCCATAGCCAGAGAAAACACTGGCGCGTACATTTGTCTTCGAGGTTGCCGATCCAAACCGACGTTGTTCCAGCGTTTTCGAAGCCAATCAACTCACTCCCGGGTTCTTTTTTTCATCTTTCCGTTCGACCGTTCAGGGGTCTGACTTAACAGAGAGTTCCTCGGTGGCGCCTCTCTCAGGATATAAATTAATTAGATTTGTGTGGGGGTGTGTCCGTGGGGCGCGCGCTGGCCCAGCTTACCCTCTGTGTGCCGGGCACAAGCGCGCCGCGTTCTTTCACGTTCTTCATCCACCCCCGCCCCCTCAACCCTCCTCGAACTTTCGCTCTTTGGTTTTGCAGTCGTACGTTTTATTTTTTTTCCATATTTTTTTTCCCCATTCGTCTTTTTTCGTGGCACAGTTGAGGCCCGAAAGCGGTCGAAACGAAGGATTGCCAGGCTAGCTTCGTGGGAGTGACAGTGTGAGGGAACGTCCGGCAAGCTGTCGAAGAAAGCATGTGCTCGGGCCTCGTGTGCATATAATATATGTTCATATATATATTGGGGTGTGTTGAAAAACGGAAAAAAAATTTCGATTCTTCTGGCAGTTTCTACATTCGAAGTAAATACTGTCAGGAGTCATCGGTCAAAATTTGAACCCAACCGGACTGTATTCAAAGGTCCCGCTTTCACGAATTCGATTTTGCCTTTGATTAACAGGTGAATTTTTTTTTTGTTGCAATTATTTTTTTCGGTAAACGAAAAATTGCGGTGATGGAAAGTAAGCGCAATACACATAGTATCAAGTTCACTCAAAATGCGCATATTTTTTGTTTTACAATAACAAAAGAAGTGAACAATTTTTCTTTCGCCAGTTTTCAATGATTTTTGTTTAGAAAAAAAAAGTTCTTAATTCTCTTTCAAATTGTAAAACAAAAAATATCACCATTTTAAGTGACTTTAATACAGTTTATTCCACTTACTTTTCATTACAGGAATTTTCTGTGTACCGGAAAAATTAATTGCAACTGAAAAATAAAAAATTACGTGTTAAAATCAAACGCGAAATCGAATTCTTGAAATCAGAAATCTGCCGATTTTCAACACACCCTAATATCTATGTACATATATAAATATACAGATATATATGTGAAACGTTTCAGTATGGGCCAGCAAAATAAGGAGCAGGTATACAGAGACCCGGGAAGAAGGATGTGTGGCTTGATGTATGGGGTAGAGGGCGTTAACGGGCGGTTGTAACATAGTAACGTTTATTATATTGCTCGCCACAGAGAGTTGTGAGCGCGAGCGAGCGGGAAATCGGCCAAGAGGTCGCGTGTGACGAAGCAAGGGTCCCTTTGCGGCTTCGCGTTTGCATTATTCTGCCCATGAGGCACACACCTAATACATTCATACATACACACACACATATATATGAATATATATATACACATGCACGTTTGACCCAAGAACCGGCGCTTCTTAGCTCGACGAACTCTGAGCGAACTTTCGTGCGTCCGTACCGACGGCGAGTGTCCGACACTTCGGACGGAAAAGGTGGGTATCTCGTCTTCTTCCCTGACTCACTCGCGTAAATTTGTTATGCAATTTATCATTCAACAAATTGAAATAAAATAATAATAATTCATGATTTTTTATTATTAGGGCGGTGGAATAATAAATTGTATTATTATTCGAATCGATTCGAATCTTCAATGATCGGTTATCTATCATAATGGTTTTGCAATTCACACGCCTTTGTTTAATTGAGAATCAGCTCAATTAAAATGTGCTTGATTTTAATTGATGAATGAAAAAAATACGAAGAAAAAAAATTATTGTTGTTGTTTTTTAATGTTAAACATGAAAATTATTAATTTTTGGAAGATGTCATGGACTCACGTTTATGGTGTTGAGGGGTGACGAGGGGCTTGCACCCCTGCGGCCCCCGCCGCCTCCTATCTCAGCCTCCAGCTTGACGGTTTTGCGACAAAGCGATTCCGTTTTCCACCGTAACGATCGCAACCACCTCGATCCTCCCGGCCACGGATTCTTCTTCCTCTTTTCAATCAACTATCAAAAAAACTGTATCACCCTTCAGCAACTTTCGCCCATCCCGAAGTCACCAAATTTATTCTCTCCGAAAGCCCAATCAACGTTCATTTCCCGATCCTCGATGACTCTTACCAAAAAGAAAAACGTCGCAATTATTTATGGAAAAAAATATCGAAACGCCGCACACAAAAACTTTACCGATCTTTTTGACAAAACTTTAATCGTCACGTTTTTCTTGTTTTTTTTTCGTAATACCGTTGAACAAAAAAAAACAACGACAACAACGAAATAAAAAATCACTGGTTATTAAAAATTGATGTGAGATGAGATAACTCGCGAATAAAAAAATTTGTCAGAGTGCGGTGAGACGTCGTGGGGCTTCGGAAACGTTCGACGATTCGTGGTATGAACCGCGAGCACGTGGCCAGCAAGACGAATCGAGTGTCCGATAGGTGCGACAGGAGCCGAGGAATTCTCAGCTCCCACCAACGGGTTCAGGTTCTTCGCCGTTGATGCTGCTGCTGATGCTGCTGCTGTTGCTGCTCTCGATTCTCGAGAGCGATGGGGAGACCGACCTGACCGATCCTCACTCCTCACGATCTTTCTCTCTTCAACCTCCGCTCGTCCCGATCGACTTCCTCCTTTCCCTTCTTTAAACGTTACCAATTTTTTTCCACTCCTCTATTTTCGGTTTCTCGTTTTTTCTTTGTTTCTTCTTTTTTATTTTGTTTTTTTTTTCAGATTATTATCTTTTTTTATTTTCGAAACTCCTTCCACTGTCGTGACGTGGAGGTTGGATGGTCGATGGGGTGACTCGAGCGAAGAGGATAGTCAGGCCGCGTGCGCCGTACGTGTCGGGGGCGCGCAGGTGCGCGAGGTCCTGATGTTTGTGCGCCCGATGTGTTTGGCAATCGGGCTTATATTCCGTCACGTGTATCACGAGAAACAAAGACGTGCAAAAATCGTCTCGACGAAATCCGGGACTTGATTTCTTGACAATGTACTCACCGGGACACCTTTTCTTCCGGTTTATTCATCAATTTACACATATTATATATATGTGTAAGTGTGTGTGAGTGTGTTTATAGACTCCGGTACCTGACACGGGGGTCCCTCGTGGCGAACCTCAGCAACTACTTCCGGTTTTAAAATTCGGCTAAATGTCTCTCTCTGTCTCTGTTTTATCTTCCTCCATCAGACAATTCACAATAGAAAAATTCAAACTTCATCGATTGGTCGTGAATTTTTGTTTTCATCTATTATTTATTTATTTTATTTTATTTATTCTTCTATTATTTAGTATTTTTTTAAATCTACTTATTTCATTTTTTTTATTATTCTATTATCATTATTATTTTTTTCTTCAATTTACTTTTTTTTTATTCGTCTACTGTTTATTTATTTATTTATTTTTCAACTGACTTATTTTATTTTTATACTTTATTTTCAATTTTATTTTGAATTTTGACAACGACGATGTGTCGAGATATCGAACGTGAATCGTGAGCGAAAAAAAAACAAGGTAACTAATCGAATTGATTGAATTAAAAATTTAAACGATCACAATCACCACCGCGGTCACGAGGATAAGGAGTCAGAGGGAGTGAGGGAGAGACAGAGAGAGAAAGAGAGATAGAGAGAGAGAGAGAGAGAGAGAGAGAGAGAGAGAGAGAGGGAGAGAGAGAGAACGGGAACACACAGCGTCGTAAATTCTCGGTCTTGCAATAACTTTGCACGAAAACTTGAAGTTTTTAACGTTAACGCGAGGCGACGGCCGAGCCCCAGTGCCAGTAGCGTGGCGCGGCGGTGTTTCTTTCGCGGGTACTTGGATTGAACGCGAGTCTGGAATTGCCGTGGCGCCCACCCCACCCCGATAATCCGGGTCCGGTGGAGCGGCCTCCTCCACCTCCACCTCTTTCTCCTCCTCGCGTCGCTCGCCGCGGCAGCCGACGGCCCACACGGACACACCACACACGCACACATCGTGCCGCGTTCCTCCTCTCGCTCTTTCCGCAGCTCGTGGGGGCCCCCGCGAGCCTCCGGTTCTCTCGCCTCGCGACTTGCGCCTCCGTTTCGTCCCGACTCGCTTCCACGTTTTTTCGCCACATTCATTTTTTATTCATCCCTGTGTTTGTCATACTTGAGCATAACATTTTTTTGGAAATTCGAAGTAAGTTCATTGATAAATAAAAAATACGAGGGAATTTTTTTTTTTTTTTTTTTTTGTTAACATGAAAATTTATCATTTTTCAATTACATCTATTACTCGTCTCGTTTTAAACGTTTTAGACACATATTAATTTATTCATCGTATTTTTCGCTCATGAACTTATTTATTTATTTTTTTTTTAACATGGAAATTATTAATTATATAATTGTGTGATTGGAAATTATTAACATTTGGCTACAAATATTACTCGTCTCGTTGTTAAAGTTTCATACAAATATTTATTTATTTATCGTATTTATGGCTCCTGTGTTTGTCTATATTTATTTTTTTTGTGTTTTTTTTTTTTTTTTTTTTTAAACATGGAGAGACATGTTTACCAAAAAACAGAGACACATTTATTTATTTATCTATTTTATCTTTGTTTTTTTTTTTCTGGTATTTTGTTTTGTTGCAATTTTTTTCGTTGTGTTTTCTCCCTTCCTCGAGGCTTGGTGAAGGCTTCGCGCGGTTCGCTGGTGCTTCGCGCGACCGTAGCGAGCCCCACAAGCGGCCCGCCGCGCCAGCCATGGCCATGAATCTTTGCCGGGGCACGGCCGGCCCGCACCGCCCATTTAATGGGGCCCCATGGGCTTTTTCCATTCACCGTGCTGCCATCTGTTGGTCGCCACGACGACCGAACGAGACGATGATTGAGCCTCGGGTTTATACGCGTTCGACTTTTCACGGGGAGCACGACAAACTTGTTTTGTAACGACGATACCAAACGGATTGAACATTTTAACGTCACCGGAACTACGTCACTCGTGAAGTAAAAAAATGGTGTATGAAATAGATAAAGGATTGGACATGTATACATAGAACATAGACTGTATATACATAGTTTATATACGGCCAATCACATATGTAGTTTATGTATAAACTATATACAATTTTTTTACTTGGGTCGTGTTCTCTTGCGTGGAACGTAAAAATTCGAACTTTGTGCTTTACGGTTCAGGGACTGAAGTATCATACACACACGTTTGGGTAGGAGGGTTGGGGCAAAAGTAATTAGCAATAAATTTCCATGTCATATTCACCGCGTACGAGATTTCTTCGTTTTTTTTTGGTTTCGCTTTTCCTTTTTTTTATTTATTTTAATCTTCGAGGGTAAATTGAGAATTTGATCGTAGCTATTTTTTTTGCTTGCAATACGATTTTTATCCGTCGTGATTTATCGATTTTCGATCGGCCGCGATGTAAATTACGACGATGAATATAGAAAAACAAAAACGGAGGGAAAAGAAATGACCGTCGATGAAATTGCAGCGTGGATGAAATTCGATGAAAATGAATTTGTAAATACTTTTTTTCAATGATCAACCATAGATCATTCCTATTTTTAAATATAAAAATGTAATGTAGATAAATAATTCATCCGAATCATTTATAATTATTGAAGAAACGCGACAATATTAATTATTGCGAAATAATTTATAATAGTTATTGGTTTGAAAAAGTATTGGAAATGAATTTATACCGAATAGATGACCTCGAAGATTCGTTGTACGCGTTCGAATGGAAAAAAAAAAAAAAAAAAAAAAAACTGGCAGAGGTTATGAAAAGCGCATTTTTTCTGGGTCGGAAATTTCGAGCAGAAAGAACCTATGCTCGATGAAACGAAGGTGCATTGTGCGTGTCGGGGAATGGTATCGTGTGACGGAAATATTCTCCGGACGATCGAGGGGATGATTCTTCGTCATACTTCGTCATTCGTGTGCATGGTTTTGAGTAAAAAAATTAAACAACTCGTTCACAAATTTTCATCGAATAAATAACAATAAATTGTCGTTTATTTTTCTAATTTTTCGCATTTTTCTCATTCCCATCAAATACATATTTAACTTAATTGCATAAAATCAACGTTATAAAGAAGAATAAAAAAAAACATTTCGATTTACAAAAATATATATACAAATATCTATGTACAATTATCATACATAATTCACGTCATATAGGAACTTTCTTCAGGGACGCGGTGGGGGGGGGGGGGAGAGGTCAGGACTGAAGGCAAGCGAAGGCTCATTGAATTTTTACAGATGCGAGTGTGCTCGTGAGCCTTCGTCAAGCAGCACTCCATATAATACTATATATCAACATCTTGGCACATTGAATTCGTTCGAAGACACCTCACGATCTTAACATCAATTTTGCCGACCGAAATATCGACTTTCGGTCCCATCGACGATTATCAAAAAAAATTCATGATTACACATTTTCCTTCGAATTACAAAAATTCTAAAATCTCGATTTTTTTCCAAATGTTTTCTCGTTGCTCGCATCGTTGGCATTTCAATCATTATAATTTCATGTTTTTTCGTCGCTTTTTAAACCAATCAGTTCAATCGTTTCATTTGCAAGATCAAAAATTTTGTGACGCATTTTCTTTTTTTTTTCTTTTTTTTTTTCTCAAACCATGGGATAAGCCATGCCAACGGGATATTGATTATGAACAGCCGACACAACATGAGCATCCTGATGCTGCAAATTCGGCACATTTTCCTTGTTCCCCGCTTTCTTCGTTGTCTTGCACTTTTGATTCTCATGAGTCTTCACGTGTTTCGTGAGATGATCGCTCCTCATGAATCTTTTGCCGCACGACGGACAAGCGAAACGTTTTTCACCCGTATGAATGCGAAAGTGTCGTTGCAACTCGTCGCTGCGAGTAAAACGTTTTCCGCAAATGATCCAATTGCATACAAACGGACGTTCACCGGTGTGCCATCGAAGATGCGCTTTGAGATGGGAAGTTTTGCCGTAAACTTTGCCACAACCGGGAACGTGACATATGTGTTGACGTTTGCCGTCGGCACCGACTTGATTGCCACCGTCGATCTGACAATTGGGACATCGGCATTTCATGCATTTCCGTCCGTGTTTCGTGTCCTCAGCGGCTGCTGCTGCGGCGGCTGCTGCGGCTGCGATAAGATGATCCGACGGTGGGGTCAGAGGCCACTGATAGGGACTCGTGTGACCTTGAGGACTGGGCGAAAGCTCGGGCGGACTTGGCGGCAGATTGTAATGTTGCATCGATGACAATCCGGATCCCAGTTGAGATTGTTGATGCGTTGATTGGGTGGTCCAGGAAGATGCTGTGCTCGGTGGCATCGTGTAAGCCGGTGGGGTCAAAGGTTCGGCGATTTGATTCGTGTGACTCGTGGGTGTGGTGGTCGAAGTTGGAAACCAATAAGAAGGTCCGGACAATCCGCTCGTTTGCATGTGCGTGTGATGCGAATGATGGGGATGATGGGGATGATGGGGATATTGGGAATGATGCGTCGGGGGGTTGTAAGCGTGATGAAAGTGATGAACCGCCGCGGCAACCGAACCGCTGCTGTATTCCATCGCGTGATGCTGATGATGATGCATCGGTGGCATCGTTGGCATCGTCAGACCGGACATTGGCGTCATACCCGTCATCGGTGACATTCCTGGCACGCACATCTGTAACAATTACAAAAAAATAGAAAAACGTTAGTTATTTATATATTTTTTTTAATATTTATTTATATATTTTTTTTATTTTTTTGGTTTATATTATTTTTCGCAATAGTCGTGATGAGGACTCGTCAGATGGCAACACTCGATGATGTAGTTTAAGAAAACCACGAAAATTATCGTTTCAAAAAGAATAATTGAGGAAAAATAAAATTCTTGAAAATTCATCAACAATTATATTTTACAAAATAATTTCGACAGAATTAGTTTTGAGATATTTCTGTTATTAGAAATTACAATTTAATCGACGTTGGAAAATTTTACAATTGATCGAATGAAATGGTAAAATCGATTAGCTGTTTCAATTTTTTTTCTCCCCATTTTGAAAAATTGTAATTTTTCGAAACGTCGAAGAACGTGAAATTTGTTTTCGTGACGAAAATGAAAAGAAAAAAAACAACATTCTATCGGGTGTTGAAAAGAGTCACGTTGATGTTTCAATTTGCGAAGAAATTTGTGAAAACGACGAGAAAGAAAAGAAACAAAAATGAAAAAAAAAAAAAGGTAATGAACGTCGCCTCATACGTCGGCACGGGGGGTCATTGGCGGTATAATAACAGCGGGCTTGAAAATTACTATAATTCACACTCGAAACACCACGTTCATCCTAAAGTAAATTATCGTGCTTATACGTGTGTGCACAGACCCACACACACACGCACAAACACACAAAAATATACATACACACACAAACACATATGCGTTAAAGTTAAAAAAAATCTTTGCGAACCTGCTGATACTGCATAACTTGCGCCATAACTCCACACTCCTGGTACGTCGTCGTGGGGGAGATCGATCGATCCCCAAACGAAAAAAAAAATAATCAACGAAATTCCTCCCGCAATTTGCAGTCGAAACAAAACAAATGTCCAACTATCCTCGATTTCACGAACCACCAAAACGTTTTTTCAAAATTTGTATAACTTTTCTTTTTTTTTTTCACACTCAAACTTCGCGATCGATCGATAACCAATCGAAAGAAAAAATTTAGAAAACAACGAAAATTTAATTTTTTCGTTAAATCGGTAAGGGCGAAAAAAAAAAATAATAATAATTTTCACACTGACGAAAGCACTGTTCGATGTGTCGACAAATAATTTATTGTCTTTTTTTTTTTTTTGCAAGATCGTGTCCGTGGACGTCGTCGTCGTCGTGTATGCGCGGCCACGGGCGTTCGCCAGATAATTGCTGGTTGGGAAGCGTGTCGCCTCGGTTTTAATAACCGAGTGGACAACCGAGCCCGGCGCAGAGGGAGGGAGGCTGGGCTCCCTCGCCGCAGACTTTGGGCCTAGGGTGGGGGTAACGTAGGCACACGAAACACATTCCCCGTAGGTTCGGTTCAACCGACTCCGTTAGATGAGAGACCCGGTGGAGGAGAGCGCCCCCAAAAGTTTTAACGGCGCGCGCATGCCCGGTCGCCCCCCCACCCCACCGCTCGGATGGAAAAACGTTACCGGCTCGTAAATCAACCCCAGGCGTCGAGGATCGAGAATCGGGGATCGAGGAGCTCTAGCTATAGAGGTATATATATATATATATATATATATATATATATATATATATATGGCAAGAGCGAGTGAGGACCTTTTGTGGCCTGGTTCGCTTGCTCCTTCTCTCCCCCCACCCCTTCTTCTTCTTCTTCTTGGGGTACTCCACCAACAGCCTTCGTCTTTGGTTCGCATCTCGGGGCTCATGCCTCTGTCAAATGTCCTGCGGCAACCTACCCCCATGAAAATCCTTACCCAGAGCTAGTATATACGCGCGACTTGCGACACTTAACGTTTAACCCCCCCCCCCTTCCCACTCCTGGTCAGTCTTCTCAATCTTCCTTTCTTACATTTTCTTCCGACTCACGAGTCCCACGAGAATTCAACCAATTTCCGGTAGCTCCGTCTTGTGATTTATCAACGACATTGCCATGGATTTTTTCTTAAGTGATGAATATATTATAATATTATTCATCGATCTGATGTGACGACTGTCAAGGCGAGTATTGTTGGGTTTTGGAAGAGAGAAAAAAAATATGTGGTCGTGGTTGAAATTCGAATGGGTTACTTGGATGTCACGTGCATTTCGAGACTGTCTACTGTTTTGCGTTGCGAAAAAAAAATTATCTGTTTGAAAATAATTTGCTGAAAATGTGAAATGGAATAATATGTCTTTGATTCGATGTGATTTATATTTTATGTTATAAATTGATACAAATTAAAAACAAAAAATGTCTTATTTGTTTTGGTATAATACATCAAAATAATACGTTGTATTATTTGAATGTGTGACTGAGGTATATATATATTCATATACATATAGTTAATTGTCGCGTCTCGGAGTTTATTGAAATTTCTACGTATGCGGCATGCAAAGCCGCGCTCGGCTTTTAATTAGTCAGCCAGTTTCAAGCATAATTATCGTACGCTGTGTAAGTCTTACTTCCTGACACCGATGCACCTATGCATACGGCATTTGCCAGTTGCATCCCCTCGTGTGCGGATAGCACGCGTGCCTTCACGCATCGTCATCCCCTACTCGCGTATATATATATCGGCTATAATTATGAGAGACGTGGGAGAGAGGGTGCATAGGGTTGTAGAACGAGCAGAGTGCATCGGGTCGAATCTTACAATTATACCTGCCATCATACACATATACGTACAATTGTGCATATATATATATGTTTCCCTTGTAATTACACAAGCGGTAACGGCGTTCGTATATATACTTTGCCGGGACAATTGGCACCTACGCGACTTCTTGTTTTTTTTCCACGCTGGAACGCCAGAGAAAAATAGGGTTTTTTAACGGATCATCGTACGTGAATATTTAACGAAATTGACTTTGTCGCGAATGGGGCAGGGGCAATGATAAATTAACCATTTCTCGTTAACGTGCGGTGGAGGGTCGTTTTTTTTCAATTGCATCCCTCTCGTTGCACGGAAATCAGGGCCTGGATTGTGTTTGGATTATCGGCAACCTAGAAATCTTTCGCAAGCCACTTCAATTTTTTTTTTTCAATTTTTCATCTCGACCTGTGTTACAAATACGTCCGTGTGTTAATTGAACTTTTACTGTCCTCGTTCAGGAAAAAAAAAATGAGTCCGACGATTCGAGTAATCCAAAGACGAGACCAACAATCTCGTACGAGAATTATTTTCAATCATGACCAATTAATTCACAGCCTGTCATTAAAAAAAATTATATAAAAGATCAAAAAGAATCAAAATACTTTATCATATAAAAATCTTCGTTAACTATGTTGGATTTGAAGGAATCAAATTGGAAGTTTCACCTTGCAACTTGTTGGAATATTTTTTTTTTTTCATCGAAAGTTTAACTCCAACAATGTGTACAGTTGAACGTCACTTGAAAGAAAAAAAAAGGTGACTTACCCGAATGCGATATTTTCGACAATGAAACTTTTACACGGTAAATCGTGAGGTCAAAGGGCTCAATCATCGATAGTCCGCCTTTGCCATTTTTCCGAAAATTTCCGAAAAACCTTCATCGAGTTTTGTGGAAAAACGGCCCCTACCCCAAAGTTACACTTATAAAAATTAACAAAGCCACGAAACTCCCCGATTTCACGGGGGCCGGAGTCAGGTTTGAGAAATAGGTGTGAGTGTACAGAGGTCGAATCCAAGCGTGTCGAGCCGATTGACTCGAGAAAATCGGCCACGGATCCGGAAGCGTGTGATAACGAACCGGTTTGCCCAGGTCAGGAAAAGACACAGACACACACTAACACACCAGTTCGTCCATGGTTTTGCACACCAGCCTCGTGGCTGGTCGTAAATCCACGTGGAAGATTTCTGGACCAGTCGATGACAAACGCGTATGACAACCAGAACCAAACGTTCGTAACGAAGTGCGTGTGTTTTGCGTGTGAGAAAGAGAGACGGAGAGAGAGAGAAAGAATATAGAAATCGTAACAATGGTCGAAAAACGATGAAAGACCGACTGCTGTTCGGACTGCTGTACTACGGTCTTTGCCGGACAAAGTGTACAGGTTTATGGCTGCTGTAAAATGATCATGGACGCGTTTAGGTGACGACACTTTTGCGCTACCGATATATACAAGACCGCGAATGGTGTCGCCCCATTATACGACGGCCATTGCGACCTGCTGAGCTTTCACGGTGCAAGTGTCACAATGCGCACATTCGGTCGGTGTGCCCCGTTAAAGAGTGTGCGACGCGCAAGGTTGGAACCCCGTCAACCCCGTACGACACAAACCTTATATACACGACAATGAGCAACCTTGCTAACCGTGAAAAAAAAAGAAAAAAAGACGACTCACGTCTTTTTATACGTTCTTCGATACGCATCACTCCCCAAATTAGTCGACTAAATACTATCGATGAACGATCATTCGTCGACATCCAGTCAATAGCCACAACTTTCACAAGTCAATGATTAACGTTTTTTTCTTCTTCTTCTTCTTCTTCTTTTTTTTCGTTCCCACCGATGGTTTGACGATGCATTTTTATTTTCGGTGATTCCTCGAATTTGGAAAGTTGATTTCGAACGACCTCAATGAAACTTACCTGGTACCTGGTTTTTCAGTTAATCCTCACTTGTCCTAATCCTGTTACAATTCGGTTGGCAATGAATCGAGAAAAATTATTCAGACGGTTTGCGAGTCAATTTGTTTATTGCGAGTGTAATGAGACGAGGAACAGAATTTTTATATTTTTTTTTTGTTTGAGGGACAATTGTTCGTGGGCCTTGGGGATGGAGAGGGTGAGACCGTGGCCGCGAGCCAACAACGCTGAGACGGGAAAACCCGTTTTTAAGCCTGTGTCATTGATTCTCGAGGGTAGCTAACTTTTTATTTTCGAAACAACGTCTCTTCATTCTTGGAATGAGATTATTTTTGTCCAGAATATTCATTTTTCATATGTTCTCATTTTTCTGGATTATTCCAGCAATTTTTATTCGACTTGAACAACATTTTTATGAATTATTAAAATATTCGTTCTTGATTTAAATGAATCACTGTCTTTAACTACGATAATTGTCCTTGACTTGGTAAAATTATTATAACTCATTACAATATTGGTTCTCGAATTAAAAAAATTAATATTACTTATTACAATATTCGTTCTCGACATGAAGAAATTATTATTATTCATAACAATATTCATTCCTGACTAAAAAAAAATATTTTAAGATTCTACGACCATTTTTTTTCGTAGAAATTTTTCTTATCCATCTCGTGAGTAACAGTCGAGATGTCACTGCCTATCGGTTATCAGCCCTAAGGGCTTTCGGGGGCGGTAACGAGCAGTTCCGGATGCTTATACCGAACTATATTATCTACGGCCAACCCACGAAATGTTCGTCTTCGCACGTGGCAACCACACACACACACGTCGTTTATTTTTATCGTATCTCCGTCGAATCTCTCCTCATCATCATCGACACTATTTATTTTCCCCTTTTGTCACCGCACCAACCGACTTCCGGTTAGCGTCACATTGCAACCAAAAAGTTGACGTCGTATCGCTGGTCTCGTCCGGCGATGTTCGTGACAACGAACACGAACTTCCATCCCCTGCTTGCATTTTTCGACGTTCACCAAAAATGTTATTTCAATTTTTCTTCGATCATCGATCATTCGAACGTCTCCGGAGAGTATGCATTCCGAAACCACTTAAAGCAACATCGTGAAACCATGCGAACCACAGCAACAAGTCTTTCATTGGCCCGAAAACCGTGCCTCACCTTGTTTGTTCAATTCATTGAACAAACACTACATTGACCGGTTCGTAGTATCCTTCGTCGGGAATAATGCGCGAACGCTCCTCCCTTTATTTTTCTTATTTCATTTTATTTTTTTTTTATTTTGCACGTTTGTGCGAAAAGCCACAAACCGAGCAATGAGAGAAAAAGTTTGTGAGTGCGGGTTGGAGTTGCCGAGGGACACATGCGTTCGTGGTTTCATCGCCCACAACCCCTTCTCCCTTCGCGACCCTTTCCTCGATGAGAGAAAGAGAGAGAGAGAGAGAGGGTAAACGCACATCCCAAGTGTCTCGCAACTACTCCACGCAGTGCTGTAAATCTTGCGACACAGTTTTCGCCCCGCTGGATGCTACTGTGCCCGAGCTGCCACGTTTCTCCTTTGCGTTTCGTGGTTTCCAGACGCGCGGGGAAGGGTTGAAACGACGTGGCGGGTAACGCCCCGCCCGAGCAACCCTTGCCCGTCCCTCGTGGCTTTGACCCGCCATTGTCCGCTAATAAGCCGCTTAGCGACTCCGCGAGGGGCAAATTGCTCAACCGGTAAACACTACTCCCCCACGCTTTGCCCCCACCCCACCCACCCCCTCCCCGTAGAACCAAAACTTCTTTCACAAACCGTTTGCCAGTGACAATCGGAACCGAAGACTATGGAAAAACGTTTTTGCCACGGTGTGACATCCGTTTGTTGAAAAATTTGTCATTAATCATTCGCGCGAAAATTTTCTTCGACGTTTTGTGCACGTCGAGTGTCGGATTTTCTCATCGACTGCAAGGGGATTGTTTTTCTTTTTTCTTTGAATGCGAGTATTTGAAATGTAAACGTTTTTGGAGGTAATATTTTTTTTCATCGTTTTCTTGGCCACTGCAACGAAATGAAATGTTTATTTATTCTTTTTTTTATTGAGAAAAAAGCATGGTTCGATTGAAAAAAAAAAAATATGTCAGCCACCTTAAAGCTATACGTAGACTTTGAAGCTTATACATAGTCTATATATAATCCACATGTATATAAAGTATATATGTTAAAAGAAAAAAAACTACAAACTAGTGAAAAAAATTACAAACTATATTTGTAATTTTTTTGTTCACTCGGGCAGTTTCATAAATTTATTTTCCAGACGAGAGACATTTTTTTCGTGTGTTTCACCATTTTCCTCCAACGAAAATTTCTCTGCCCCCCTCCGCCCCCGAAGATCGTTACAATTTTCGTGAAATTTTTCTTCGTGATGCACGAAGGGCAGATCGCGGGTCTTTAAAAATTCGATTTGCCAAAAATGCTTACGTTAGTTCCGCTACAACGTTTGTGAAAAGTGTAAGAACACGGGTTCGGTTTCCGAAAGAACGACATGGGGCCAAAAAAATGGGGGGGGGGGGCTTATCCCGCGCGAAATCTCCGAACGGCAAGAGCACACTGAGGAGCACCCCCGAACCGGCAGCCCTTTGCGGTATGTCCTCACCTCGTTGCGAACCGGAAAAAACAAAGAGGTTTCAAGAAACAAATGATCTCACGGGGTGTGTTCTTACGAGATGGGGAAAGAAGAAGAGAGCGTCGGGTTCTCTCGTCGCGCGGGGCCCCAGCAATAACAGCAGCATTGCGGATGGAAATGGGCTTTGGCAACCGGGTGCATTCGGGCGGGGTGTGACTAATCGGCGAGCAAGGGCCGCACGAGGGTGCAAAAGCCTCGTTCTCTTCTTTTCCCTCTCCCTCTCTCTCTCTCTCTCTTAGGTTCTCGTTTACCGGCTGCGATTGGAAAAGCCCTTCGTTCGGATCGCTCCTTGCCTCACTCACTCTTCTTGACTTCTCTTACGCGCTCGCCCCTTCCACCTTACCATTACTCTCTCTCTCTCTCTTACCTTGACTCTTCGACTCTCTCTCTCTCGCCGTCTTCCTCTTGGCCAGCAAAACCGTACCTTTTTTTTCTTTTTTTTTCGTGTGTACGAGCCACGCGTTTTTCCAAAAGCATTCAAGCTCGCTGAACCGATGTAAATCGGCAGAGGGCAGGTCAGTTTCCAATAACCGTATCCTTCTACTCACGAAATTTTTTTTTTTTTTTTTTTTTTCATTGTAACAAAGTGTTTTACCACGAATTCAGATCGTGAAAATTTTCGAGGTTGATCACGTGTCCTCCGTGACGGCTATATGGCTGTACTCTCGAGAGCGGATTTACGGGGGATGCGCTTCGTTACGAACTGTCGTGGATCCTTTTATTTGATTTTCAAACGAATTTTTCATGAATTTTAATTTACTTTAAAAAAAAAAACAATGTCGTTTATTTTGTTGGTGAAATGAATTTTGTGTGTGATCTTAGATTTTGTTAATTCGGGTAAATAGTTTGAGTATCCATTGTCTAAATATCTTGTGTTTTCAGGTAAAAGTCGTATGGACATATTTGACTATTTTATGGTAAACCAAAATATCATTCGCACACTCCTGTCGAATTGAATTTTCGAAACAAAAATTAACATTAAAATCCTCTTAATCGTTCTCTTCGCACATCGGACGAGAATTCTTTAAGATAAAAAAAAAATGCGAATCGTTGAAAAAAAAAAACAACAAAATTTCATCACACCGATCGCATCCGATAAATAATTCGAAAAAACAATATCTCAAAGATTTTATTGCCATGTGTTTATTACGAAAAACGTTTATAAAGCTAGCATAAATATCGAAACTCGAATCCATTTCTGTCACAGGCGAATTATTCTGGGATGAGGGAGGGGGGGGGAGGAGAAAAAACCTCAAGCTCTCCACAGTGGACATCGAAGGATCTCTGAGGAATATACGAAGAGCTGGTGGTGATCGTTCGGTACGTCAACAATCATAACTCAGAGAGGTTTATAGTTTTTTGGAAACGAACGTGGCGGCCAAACATTTGAGGACACCGCAAGCGAGACCAGCCATGCGGCTTGTCGTACACATATATTTTATATTTATATATATATGTGTGTGTCAGGATCGAAGACCCTCTCCAGCTTCTTTACGAGTTTCACGGTTGACCCGAGCGAGAGAGCCACAACGAAGAGAGTGAGAAAGAGAGAGAGAGAAAGAGTCGTGGGCATCGAAAAGATTCCGTAGCAAGTTGAAAATTCGCCACCTGCGTGTCTGACACAACTCGCGTTCAATGTTCCGTGGTGAATGACGTTTCAATGGAAACCCGATGCAGGATCAGGTGCAGGATGATCGTCCTCACACGAGTATCCTATATACCTTTCTTCATTTTTTTCTTATTCTTTCTATTTTTTTTTTTTCTCCAAAATACATAAACCTACAGACATGCGCAATTTTCCATGAGCTAATGTGTATTACGGGTAAAAGTTATGTTTTTTTTTTTTTTTTTCATTTTCGAGTTGCCCATTTATTTGGGATTAGCCGGGCACTTGATTCAGGGATAAGTGAACACGAGAATGAAAAAGCAGAAGAAGATGAAGAAGAAGAAGAAAAAACGGCAACTCGTCGATGAAAAGACGGCGAGGGAGACGGAGAGATGAGAAGAAGGAACGTTGAAGAAGAGAAGAAGAAAAAAGACCCCAGAAGACGAGATGAAAAGCTGTTCGACAATGGCGGAGGACAATGCGACCAGTTTTCGTGGCTAATGGACCGAAATCTCACAGTTTTCACACGCTATACCATCTACGCATGGTTTTCATTGGGTACTCGAGGTACACGGTGTGTACAGACGTACAAAAAATGCGTAACCTGGCACGGCTATTTGGGTCTGTTTGTGCGATTCGAACGAGAAAGGAAGAATCGAACAGATTAGTCGGATCCGGGAGTTTTTCGGTTTTAGTGGGAAGTGCGTGTGGACACGAGTTTGTTGGTGCAACTCGCTGAAATTCCTTCTCAGAGCGGGGGGAGAGGGTGTCAAGAACAACGAACAACTTGGAACAACAAATGCCTGGGCCTCACGAGTGTTGGGCCTAATCGGGTTAAGGATTACTCAAAAATGTATGTGGTGGGTTATATGTGAAACTGATACGAACTGACCTACACAAACGACGAAAACTACAGGTATGCTGTGTGTATTCCGTGTCTCAGCAAACATACGGATGATCGGTCGATGTTTATTTCGGACTCGGCGCATGGTCGGACGAAAAGTTGAAATCCAACGATTTGTTATTATTGTTTTTGTTGGAGAATCGGAGTGGCAACAGAGATGGGCATCCATTCGATGAAAATGTATTTGAAATACTTTTTCGAACAAATAACTATCATCAATTATCATGAAGGAATCAATATTTTCACAGTTCTGTAATGATTATGATCAATATACGTAAATTATTATTATACGATGAATTTAAATATTTAATCAATCCGATGAAATTCATTATCATTTCGTCCAAAAAGTATTTGACGAATTGTAATGGAAATTGTTAGTGTTTGAATTAATTGGTATCGTTGCTCGAATGTCAGCCGTATTTGGAATTTGATTTGGAGAATAATTAGTGTGATCATTGATTGAATCAGATGTTGCAGATTTTTTTGTACATGCTTAGAGTATCAGGTTTTGACGAAATGTCTTATTATCAGTGCGTCTCGAATTATCGAAGTTATCTTCTAGGTTTTATACTCTATTTGCACTATCCAAGTCACCCATTTTATTTGTTTGTCATCAAACGAATGTCGAAAACTATATTTTTTAAAATTAATTCATCGATCGATGCAAAAATTAAAAATGAAATTTTCTTGTCACATTAATTTTTTTTTTACTCGAGTTATTTGAACCACGTCTTCGATATTACGTATGCTCATTAACATGTCAATACCATATACATATACTCCCCGGAAAAGCTTCCAATTAACGATTATTCACAGTTACACCCCTCGAAACCACGAAATTGATTTTTTTCCCAATTTTTTTTCCGTTCTCCCCGCTTCGACGCAAAATTAACGAACGATGTTAAAATGTTTACCGTTTCGATTGAAAAATCGATTTCATCGTTTAAATTGTTGTGCAAGATTTTTCGAAACGCGTCTCATCACGATTAAGAGTGACAACCATCGATCATTCTCGGCAGAATACATTCTTTGCTCTGGCACCGTTTGTACATTAAGTGGGCCCAGTGTTCCGATGTCGGTCTTAAACAAACGAAAAGTTAGAGCCGGACGAACGAACGTGGCGGATTCATTAATCATGGTTCGTGGGGAATAAGACAGAGGACAAGAGAAAGAGTGAGAGAGAGAGAGAGGGAGAGCCAATGAAAAGAACCATCGGACAGGGTGCCCTCTGGCTCGTGGGTCTAACGGATACCGGAAAGCATCGAACGCGCATGTCATAAATGCACAACAACTGCGCCAACACAAATTCATTTATTACACCCATCGTTTGGATTACGTAGCGCAGTAATTGCGAACAATGGTGAAGAAAATTAGAACGTTTAAAGCGATGAAAGAGCGACATAATTTTCGAAAATCGATTCATCACAGGTATATTATATACATATATATATGTTTATTATTGTTCGTCGTCGCACGCCGAATTTTTCGGAGAATCGGACTGATCGACGTGATTCCCAATTTCGAGCGCTGACCTGTTCATTACCTCTCGAAGCAATAAAGTTATTTGTACGCTGAACCGAATGTTTTCAACTCGGTCGGTAAAAATCCCCTCTTTGTCCTACAAACCCAAATGTCGAATTTTTCAAGTCAATGCTTTTGGATTAACATTCTATTTTTCCCAACTTCAAATAAAATCATTTTTATTGCCATCCAGTGATTTTCTTTTTCCCTCTCATAACTCGACACTAATTAAATTCAATTTTCATTACCGATGTTCAACTATTCACATCACAAATTCAATTATAAGCGTTGTTACCAGGAAAGATTTTTTTTTTCAAATAAACATCCTCACAGAATAATAATATATACATGCATCCAAAATATTTTACAATTTTGACCGTGCGCACATATTTTGAAGAAAGGCTGATCGGTCAATGAATTTTTCTTAGGTGCAGGTAATCCCGCGTGTTGCCTGTAGTTCGGAAAAAAAATCCAAGTCATCGTCTTGCCGCGAGAGACCGATCTCGGGATGAAAAAAAAATAGAAATAAAAATAAAAATGGAAAAAAAAGGGAATACGAAAAAAAAAAAAAAAAAAAAAAAACGTTATGGGTGCATCCTAGGTCACAGTGCGACCTGTTGCGCCGCATGCTTTTTGGTCACGAGGATAAAGAAGAAGGCACTGGGGGGTGACTGTGGTGTTGGTGCCCGGGGCGCGCGGGAGCCGTGAGAATCTCAAAATCAAAGGACCCCGAAAGCCGCGTCTTTATTGTGACGTAGGTCCATTACGCAACCCCCAACTCCCGTGTTCGGGCGTCGTCGTCGTCGAACACTCTCGATGCCGACACGACGGGGGAATCTAACTTGGTCAAATGGCATTCTACACATTCACGCATGCGCATTATCATTTTTTTTCAAATTTCATTTTATTTTATTTTTTTCCGTGAAAACGTGGAAAATTTGTTACAGAAAAGATAATCATATAAAACAAATTTTAAAAAAATAATGATACAACAGTCGATTCATCGACTTGCTATATCTATTGATATTTATTTTGCCAGATTGAACGGTACGAGCCTGGTACTAATACCATAAGTCCAAAAGACACTCAGAGTCACCAGATAAAGAAAATATTGAAAAATTTGTTGAAAAATTTAATTCGTAGCCGGCTATTGTAATACCACTCCCCCCCCCCCTCCTGGCTGAAAAACCATTTGGGATAAATCTCGGATTAACTCGTATAAAGCGCGGGAGGGGGGGGGATAATCTGTCCGCACGTTTCTGCATTACACGAGATTTTCGAAAGGTCTGTACCAAATATTGTGACGCTGTGGGGCATTAAAGGGGTAAGAATTTTTGGCACGATTCACGTCCCGGGTGTGTTAAGCCGGATTGTGAAAACAATGTGAAAACAGGTAAGCCAATTAATCATGCGTGACGATAATTTTTGCGTTGGATCGGTCGTTTTACAATGGATCGCCGTATGGTTTCTTCCGTTCAATGTTCCCCTCCGGTTAATCCGGATTTTACGGTATTAAGTAGTCAACTTAATCCAACGAAACTCTTGTGTTCACGAAACACACAATTGAAAAACATTCATTCGTCGTTATGGCCGTTTTCGTTTTTCGCAAAAATTTTCGAGGCAAAAGGGTTCTTTTCGACCGCAAAGGTCGCCAAAAACCCGCGAGAATACGCTTGCTATCGGATCTCACGGAGACCATTTACTTGCACCACGAGAATTTGCATTCGCATCGAGATTTAAAACAAATTCGAAGAGGTTCGATTGTACTGTCGAACAGGGGGTCGTATATTTTGCCATTGAAGACGTGGAAAATCCTAAGCCGATTTTCAACTTACACATTCGACTTACGTTACCCTCGAATCATGTCAACGACAACGGTCGTTCAATGTGTTTGGACGATGTATGTGAACACTTGGGAGACAAAGAAATAAAAAATAATTGGTGAAGAAGGAAAAATTTGCTCGTGGGTTTACAATGACAAATATTATTATCTTAGTTCTATTTCTATACTGTAACAAAATCCCAACGAAAATATACTGGAAAATAATGATAATGATACTAAAAATAACAAAGCAAAAATCTTAATAATAATTATTATTTATTTCTAAAAGTTGTTATTATTTTTATTATTATTATTATTATTATTATTATTATTATTATTATTATTATTATTATTATTATTATTGATATCTTTACAGTAAGAGTCCAGTAAAATATCTAAATAATAACACAATAATAACAATAATACAATTTCGTCTGCATTTATTATTATGATTATTATTATTATCGATATTGTTATTATCAATTATTAATGAATACCGGTTTTCCTTGCGATCCAACACAGGATTGATCCAAACAGTGCATGCCTACTGTAAATACGACAAAATAAACTGGGGAAAGAAAAAAAATTCACCGTCACAATCAAAGCTTGTATAAATGTTGAGATCTGCAAAAATAACACATCAGATATGCAATTTTTCCGGCGATCAAAATTATCTACACTTCAACATTGCATGAAAAAATGATTGTTCGAGTGCACCAGCCGGCCCACCTGAAACTCGACGATTAACAAAAGTCAATGGATTATCTTTTGTGGTAAAATTCGAAAGCCCGGATTATGAGCTACGAACAGGAAGAAAAAAAAAGGCAAGATCGTGGTGGAGAGCAGAGGAGGCGCCTTGTTTTTCAAGTGTAACACACAGCCTTGTGCCCGAAGTATTATTCGAGAAGTCAACTGCAGCGACGGGATGGAAGCAAATTTGCTCTCTCTCTCTCTCGCGTCTTTCTTCACGTCGATTGACCAACGGATTATCATCGTCGTTCACGTTGTCGTCGCTGTTGTAGCCGCGCCCGAACGAAAAAATTATTCAGTCGGAAGAATCGGCCGGTAAATCCTCAGACCAAAGGGAAATGAGAGCCCGGCTGACTTCTTAATCCCGTGCCGTCGACTCGCAGTTACTTGGTGTATAGATACATCCCTCTCTCTCTCTCTCTTTTTCTTTCTCCCTCTCTCGAGTAAGTACCGTGTCAAAAGCGATTGGTCTGCGCACCTTTACCCGCGGTATTTCCATTCTCGAACAGACCCCGCACTTGCCTCCAGGTCTATCCTAACATTTTACCCCCTCCCCCTCCCTCCCCATCCCCCGATCAACTCTTCTGCTGTTACATCCGTTGTCACACTGTGTCGTATCATCAAAAATATATATTTTTTTCGAATCGATCATAATTATTCAACATAATTAAATTTATTACATATTTTTCTAACATTTTTCATTTTCTATCATTTTTCTATCATTAAATTCATATTCAACATAATTAAATTCACAGATTGTCAGACGTCAACTCAAAAAATAATATCACTCTTTCAGGACTCGATAATAATAAAATAACACAGGTACACCATTGTCATTGAATAATGTTCAGACAAATGAAAACTTGCCATTTGCTTACTCAGGAACCAAAAAAAATCAACAGACATTGATTTTTCAAAAAATTTCAATTTATCACGTCAAAATAATTTTCAAAGATATCTGCCGATCGACTTTTCGTTCAGTCTATTAATTTTTTCTGTTTCGAAATTTCTCACGTATAATTTAGTCGTTGGACACGGTTTGTTTTGGTATTTCGTAATAAATCCACGAGAATGAAAAAATCGATAAATCGGATCTGTCATTGGTGGTCAGAAAAGAGAGAGAGAGAGAGCTTTTGTTTGGCAAGGGTGGAATCGTTCGCTCTTTCGATCTTCTACGGTTGGTTATGGACTCGGCGGGTCTTCGGGTCTATCTCGAAGACGCGGGATAAGGGGGGACATGTGTGGGAAGGGAGGGGGGGGGGGGCGAAAAAATTGACCGAGACTCGGTTGCGAAGGCTACAACGCCGCCGACGTTATGATTTGTGTGTCAGGGTCCAGGAAGAGGAACCCGAAGACCCGGGCACGCCGGTTCATCGGCTTCGACGCCGCGCTCTCGTCGTATAGTTTCTACGTCTACGGGGTTATCCCTTCGGACACGTTACAAGTTTCTTTCGTAGGTCGCTACGGTGTGGTGCCATGGCGCTCCTCGAACGACCACACAAGGCCGGGACTGATCAAACAGTTCCTGTCCGCGGGCCTCGGGTATATCTCGCTTCTATCCCACGTCAACTCGTTCGAAGAGAAATTAAAAAATGGATAATTGCTTCTTCCACGACCACGCCGCTCGGTTATTCCATATATATATATATATTTATATATACATATATATATATATATATATATCTATATATAGAGATTCGTGTGTGTGTGTGTGTGTTGATGTTGATGGCGCTCAGCGTATTATAGCTTGGAGCTGCCATGCGGTATATCAGGACCCACGAGCAAGATCTTCCAGGTAAAGTCATAAAGCCTTTTGATATAAAACTAACGAATCTTCAGCCACTGCCATCCGTACAGCTGTCGTTTCCCCGTTCTTCGGTTCAGTCGAAAAAGGAAAAAAAAAAATCTCGAAACACAACTGATGGCCAGTTGGAAATGGTTCGAGAATCGTATCATCCACGAAAACCGGGAAATTTTACAATAATAATAATAATAATAATAATAATAATAATAATAATAATTTATTCGATAGTCTGATAATTTTATCTCGATATCGTACAAAATATAAATCTTTTACGATTTCAAAATAATAAATGACAATAAGAAAATAATGAAATATTAAATAGAATTTTAGAATAACATTTATATATAATAATAATAATAATAATAATAATAATAATAATAATAATAATAATAATAATAATAATATGATACTATTTATACTACTTATTTATATCAAAATCTAAAATAGTATTACATACAAATTTTATACGATAACACTTTTGCAAGTGCGGGTTCGTGAAAAATTCGTGTAAAATTTTCCAAAAAATCAATATACCGAATTCACGTTGAATGATGAATGATATATTTTTTTTATTTGCAGTAGACGATCCTGGTTCAAATGTATCAGCGGGCATTCATCGCTTCGGGTTACGATGATTTGGAAAAATTCGACCGGAAGCGTATATCTGCCGCTCTCGCCGAATTCCGCAATTTCGTTCGACAATTGTCGGCAACGACGACGACGAAATATCGCCGAATTCGGTGACTTTCGGAGGTGACTCGATGAGGCTGGGTTGAAAATAAAGATGTGAAAAAGTGCGAGTAATTCTCGGAAGGTCCGCGTCGGGTGCGAGTGACGATGCCGACGACGAATGGGAAGCCCTGTAGTGCATTGTGCGGTTTTAACTTTCAACACGGTCTCGTTTGTACAACTTGACTCTCACAAACACACACGCACATACAGTAACTCGGCGCGGATTACCGCGTCACAACCGGAGATCCTGTGTCAAACGAAACATCCCGAATTTTTTTTTTTTTTTTTTTCATCCTTCGAACAAGTGTCCTGCTATGCTCTCGAACCAGTTCTTTTTTTTTCTTTTTCTTCCTCTTCTTCGTTCTCGCTATTTCCAAAATCTGTTTTTCATTTGCCGCTCGGTACTTATGGAGTTTCCCGCTGCGACTCATGATCATCCGAATACACATAGCCAAAGCTTTCACAAATGTGTGAAAAACCATGATCCTCGTTTTGTCATTAGGGCGACTCCGGACCTTTTGCTTCCGGAAAAAAAAAAGAAATCGCTGATCGTCTCACCAGACTGTCGTATACTAGTCTATAAAATTGAAAGAATATAAAAACTTACTAGAGTCTCGAGATGAAGGCGTTAAATTACAGAAGCGAGAATGAGAAATTATCTCGTATAGTCGTAAAATTTTTGTGATCTTGCTTTTTTATTTTCTCAGATGCAATTAAACGGATTTTTGTTGTTATTATATATGCATATATATGTATATATACTCCGAGAGTGAGGCTTCGTTTGAGATCGTTCGTTTAATATTTTCACGCTTTTAGCGAATTACGATTTTCAAAAATTCGGGATTGTTTGTAAAAAAAATTGTCGACAAGTTTTATCATATTGTTTTTATTTTTACATTGCTTTTTCAGTTCAACCTGAAAAAATCCCATGAAAAACACGATTCAAGACGCTGCACTCGCATTTACAAAGTTTAAAAAAAAAATAAAAGAGAGAAAGAATGTATATTTGGAAAATCAAATTTGAACCAACAAGCCCCGGCCACCTTCACAGTTTTCCTGCGGGGTATCGGAAAAAATTCCACAAGAATACGATTCAAGAACTGCGCCGTTTGGAAGCAGGTTGGGCATTGTAGTGTTTATACATACATGTATATATATATATATACGTATATACATCTATAGTAGGGTATAATAGTTCGAGAAAGCTCCGACTCCGAATCCCATGTTTATCGCCGAATTTTCGTTCCGAACCCAATGATTTATCGTATTATCCAGAAACCATAACGAGTTTAACCTGCGAGACCATCGAAAAATCCCGCAACAGCGTCGGGGATATATCGTGAAGGGAGCGACATTAACGATATTTATGTCAACAATTTTCCCTTCGAAACGCATGAAGAAGCGGTGAACGCGGTCGGTGCTCAAAAGCCGCGGCTGCACTCGGCATTCTTCTCGACAAAGAGTCGTAATTTTTTTTTTTTTTTTTTTTTTTTCGAGTGGCCAAGAACGCGCGTCTTCGTGGACCCGGGGGCACCGAAAAATCAGAGAATACGACTGTGGGGCCCCCTGCATCGCACAGGTTAAGCCGTGACGAATAAAGATCACGAAATAAGAAAAGACAGCATTTCCAATAAAAAAAGAATTTGAATCATCGAAAAATTTCGTTGATCTTCATAATTCAGAATTTTTTTTTATATTTCATACTGGATCTCGAAAATGCAAGTTTCTAAAAAATAAGAAACCAAAAAAAAACCATGAAAATCTGACACAAGTTGACAATCAAATGAACGAGAATCATTACTTCCTGTTGTTGTTGGTCGCTGATGGAGGATGGACGCGGCCTTGAAAACAGGAAGAAACTAAAGTCACGCGTCGACTTTGTTGTTTTTTTTTCGTTCTTTAATTCGAGAAGAAAAAAAAACTTTAGAAACAATTTTTTTTTTTTTTGCGTTGAGAATTATGAGAATAAGAAAAATCTGTTCGAGACATAAGGACGAAATGACGGCATGGTCAGAGTGATCCGGACGCTGGATTGACATCGGCACGGTCAAAGTTCGACCCCCGTGGAGAGTCTTTAAAAAGGCCGACGTAGCGGGGGCGATGTGTATATGTTGTATGGTACACACGGAAGGGTCCAACTGACCAACCGCATGTACCGGTCGTTCGCGTCGTGGTCACTCTGTGCCTCCCTTCCTATATCTTTTACTCTCTCTCTCTCTTTCTCTCTCTCTCTCTCTCTCTAACAAAGCTGTTCACGGAAACTCACGTTTGACTCGCTACACTCGCATGTGCCCGTCGGTGAAGTTCTAATGAGCTTCATTCTCGATGGAAAATTATTTTCCGTCGTCATTAAAATGGATATTTTTTATGAGTGACTGGCAGAGAAAGGTGGGGACAGGGGGGGGGGGGGGGGGCATTGATCGGTCATGCCTCGGGGATACGTTTGAAGACCCTATTTGTATATTCACTCAACATATACAATATACATAACCCGTTTTGACTTTTTGATTAAGTCGTAATATTGATTATAAAAATACTTCCAAATCTTGTTGTAGACTATAAGAATAAAACTCCGTTATTATTATTCCGTTCATAAGCATTCTTTTGAAATTATATATGAAAACTCAGGTAAATATTATTTGGTGGTGAACAATTGTCTTGACGAGATGAGAAAAAATTATTTAATCCATTATATTAAATCGATCCTTTTATTAGTCTACCGAAATAATTTTTTCAATCATCGACTTTTCTACAAAATTACAGAAATTTTTGAGCTCTTCGATTCCAGTCGAATTTCAAGTGTAACAATTCATCGTAACGTGAAATAATTATTGAATAAACATGACTGAAAACTTTCAGCAATATAAAAATTATTATTCGTTTTTTTACAACGATCTTAATTGCACGTGGCTGAGAGACAAAAAGTTGCAAGTCAAGTCCTGCATCCTTTTTTCTCTTCCTCCTCATTTCCGATAAACGAAGTGCAAAAGAGCGACAGGTACCTGACCATAAAATTTCGCGATCGTACGGCACGATGGGACTTTCGGACCCTTTTCCCCGCGACGAGCGAGCTTCAGCCGCGTCCGAATCTGGCCCAATGGAAAAAGTGGAAATATGGCGAATGCGAAAGAATCTGGAAAAATAAACATGGGGAAAATTGGATTTTGCTGTAAATTAACGGCTAATTCGCAGATTACAAGCAAAAATTTTCCGATGAATGCGACGGTGGCCCCGTCGGCCGGTCGTCGGTCGTAAATTATTTGTTCCGTACCCATCGGAGTACTGGATGACCCGTGGCACCAAGTTCAAAGGGGGATTAAAATCTTTCGACGTCGAGAAAACGTCGGTGTGCGTTTCGAACCGAAATGGTGGTAGTTTGTACGAGATATAGCTACGTCGTGGCCCTCGTTGCTGAAGCACGGCCACCGACCGAACCCCCCGAAGAAATAGTTGATGAAAGGAAGAATGGCCGGGATGCGCGGTAGCCATTTTCGCGGCGTAATGTTGCGGTCGGTTTCCTATACATTGTCCGTTTCTCTGTACACATTGTCATTTTCCGTTGGTAATAATTTGCTTTTACACGGAGATTACCGCTGCATTATTGTTTTATTGCTTCTACGCTTTACAAAATTTCTATCAACCGATCCGACTCCTCCTCGTTACCCGCACGAACATTGACAAAATTTGACCCTCATTGGACGTCCCCCGATAGACACCTTCCCTACCTTCGAAACCCAAGTAAAAAAATTATATATATAGGTTATATGTAATTTTTTTTATTTTGGAAATTTGTGCGTATTCGTATGTTTTTTCATTCACACGTTATTCGTGATCACAAGATCGGCAAACTTTTCGAATAATACGCTGATGTGAAAGATATTTTTTGTGGAATGAATTGAAGGGATTGCAATTATTACCGCGATTTAAAAACAATGCAAGTCGATTGATTTTATTGTTGGGACGTTCTTCTGAAGCTATATATGGGACACTTTAATATTCGCATTGGGACATTCTGTTATAGCGTGGACTTCCAGTGTCACCCTACGAAATGTACTGGAATTTCTATCGTACGTGGATTCTCTTCATTACCGACCACTGGTACAGCCAGACAGATGATGGTTTCTTGCACGGCACTGATACCGTGTGCAGATACTTTGTATCGAGTGCGCGAAACGGCATTGGCTACTAGCGACATCTATTAGCCAGAGCGGCGAAACTGAAATACCGCCCGCTTCGGGATCATACTTCACAGGGTTCGGCATCTGGCCGCTACAATTTAGCGCCAACTATCTGAAGTCTTGCCGAAGCCTGAAACGCTGGCATTGGCCCATCTCCCAACTCATCTCGGTTTACATGGTCAAGCTAGCAGACACGTGGACATGGTTCGTCGGACCGCCACCCGATGTCGCATCGAGCAACGGAAATCATTGTGAACCACGAAAATATACCTTGCTGACAATCTCACTCACTCATCTCTTGTTCTATATAGCTGTCAAACGATAATCTTTCAGACTGTTTCAGACTCGTTTGAGCAATCATCTTGGTTTACGTGTATTAACCCATCGATAATGAAGGCGAAAAATAATTAAACAATCACAAATTCGAGCGAAAAAATATGCTAACGAGACGCCGAACATTTTGTCAAACATTTTTGAGTGCACGAAAAAATTAAAATCGCCAGCGTGCTATCGTGCTTCGTAAAAAAAAAAGAAAAAAAAAGTTTCGCGATGATTTCAACGGCGAAGAACGGATGAAAAAAAAAAAATGTTGATAAATCGAGAATTGACGAAATGATTTTGATGACAGAAGAGAGCTGGCGTATCTTACGGCTCATCGATGATTCTGTGAATAATGACGAAGGATTGAATTATGCCCCGCAAGGAAAAGATGTAAGACACACGATTTCATTGATTTAAAAAAAAAAAAAAAACGATCAACGAGCATCGAACCTTTTATAAGAATGTTAAAAAGTACCACGTATATGCTTCTTTGCTTTAAATTATTAGTAACAGAATACTGTGACATAATGAGCCTGAGCGCCTTAAGAATTAATGGATGCTGTGATAAACAGCGGTTAATGAAAATCAATTAAATAAATGTGATAAACAGCGGTTAATGAAAATCAATTAAATAACAGAGACTGTTTCCGTAGCGGTTAAAGTTTTCTTGTGCCTGTAATCGTCTTGCAAACTCTTCTACGAAAGTAGCCATAGCGTTATTGGATTGTCGTTATCTTACGTTGCAGCAATGCCAAAACATGGGAACGAGACAGAAGAAATCGCATGAATACCTACTTCAAAACTTTGTCGGATCTTTTGCCGCCCTACCAGGAAGGTCGCAAGCGCAACAAAGTCGACATTCTCATTCACGCGTCGAAGTACATAAAAGAATTGAACAATCGTACGGAAGATTTGTTCAACGCTCACGCCGAGGAGGCTCACAGTGAGTAACTTATTTTGTATCAGCCACAAAAAACATGGTTGCAAATTCCAACGTTTGTTCTCACAATTTATATAAATTTCTCCCTTTTTTTCTTTTTTTTTCAGAGGAAGAGCTGAGCAGATTGAAAAAGTTGGTTCAACAACTTTTCTCGCGCATGCAGCTTCTGTCGACGCTGCTGCGAGACGCCGGAATAACGGTGCCGGCGGAGCCGGCTCTGGAAAAAATTTCGCCGCTGAAATGGTCCAACAAGATCAACGTGGAGGACGGAGAGAAGTATTTAGATAGATTGAGCGACTGCAAGAAACCGGACAAACGGAACAAGAGCAAGCAGATGGTATACAAAGTGCCTTCCAAGCAAAAAACAGTCGGCCTGGCTAGCGGCTCGCCGAAAAAGGCTTCGGAACCGGAAGCCACGCCGGAATGCCCCGACGAACTGATCGAGGATCAGGAGAATCATGTAAATAGTTGTATCAACGAAATTAACGAACCTCGGGAGTCCACGGGGTCGGCTAACAAGAGCACAATTTCCAACGCTCACAGTGTGCCGGGTACGCGAATAATTCAAATTTTTACTCTGACAATTTTCATTTGCAAACTCGTGATCATTTGATTTTTTTCGTTTTTTTTTTTTCCCACAGACATAACGCACGATGTCGCGCCTATCGCAACAGCGAGTGCGAAACCGAGCAAAGGAATTCGCAAGATGGAATCCCGCAAGAAGGTCAAGAGAAAAGCAAAACTCATAGATCTTAAAATAAAGAAGAAGAAAAAAAATAATCAATCGTCGTCGCAGAGTCAATCGATAACGAATTTATTGCCAGGAACGTTGATATGGTCTCCGGGTAAAATCATGCCGCTTGTCACGCCAATAACACCCTTGACCCCCAATATAATCGTGAGCGCTCAAACTCAATCGGCAAATCCGATTATTTTGAACAGTCCACAACCGAATCAAATGATTGTGATGCAACCATTGTCAAATCGCGTGCAAAAATCTGTCATGCCGATGCGCAATCAAACGATCGTGAAAACCGTGCAGAACGTTGCTCTGGCGAGTGTACAAACGAGCGTGGGTGTGAATTCACGCGATTGGGTATCAAACGTGAAAAACATAATCGAGGCGACGAAAATCGGTGGTCGCAAAGGAATTTTGCCAAAAGGCAAAGAAATAACCACGACGACGATGGCCTACAAAGTTCCTATTCCAGCGATTCATCGGGAGCCCATGAAAAATAAGACTCACGATTCCACGGACACGGATGCCAAAGTGAAATCGAAAAAATCGACGAAAAGCAAAAAGATTCAGCGCGATAAATTGGAAACGGAAATCAAGGAGGCTACGGACGAGAGCGAGTCGAGCAAAATTGTCCCTGTCGTTAGCACAACGAGCACCGAAGCCCCGGACGAAGTACCAAAAACTTTGGAAACCGTGGAAAGAAAGAGAAAAGCGAACGAAGAACCCGAAATCGCGGCCGCGACGCAACCGAAGATCACAAAAGCGACGCCACTCCCGGAAACTTGTAAATCCATCGAAAATCTCAGACACGTTGTGGAAAGAATCGGCGACGTTGCCAACGAAACGAACGAGCGATCGAAGGATTTGGAAAAGGTGACGATTCCCATGGAAAGTCACGTAGAAGACCCTGCGACAATTGCAGATCCTACTTGCAACGATTTGAAACCCATGGAAATGAAAAATATCTCGCAAACCATAGAACACGATGAATCGAACGATAAACCGATTCTTCCGCCACCTGAAACTTTGGTGGCTAGTCCCAAGGTCGAGGATAAATTATGCTGTCAATCTGAATCAATAGATCCTGCAGGATCTTCGACACCGATGGAAGATGAGGTCTCAGACCCTCCGCCCATCGAAGTTGACATGCCCGCAGCTTCCGAACCCGTCCCATCTCCCCCCGAGTCCAGCAACGAGCAAGCCACGGTGCCCACAGCTCTCTCCGAGGTCGTCGAAGCCATAACCGACAGCGAAATCGTTCGCGAAAAGGTAAAAGACGTTTGCGAGCTCGAAACTCCGTTCGATCGGCTCATCATGACAACGGAGAAACCCGATCCCACCCCGGACAACGACACCATCGTCGAGAGTGGTAAAATTATCTTAAACCTCGACACAAACACAACGACAACCGTGAAACCCGATATTCCCACAGTCGTTGAGTCTCTGAATCCCGAAACAGTAGTTCCCGCATTGGAACCCACGACCGATGCGAATAATCAACCGCCGGAGATCCCAAAAGTCGTGGAAATATCGAAAACCGACAGCCCAAAGTCACTCGCTTACAGCGCGAGCAACAGTTTCGTGCCGATAAGCAATCGAGCCGACGGTCTGCACTCCGATCTCTCGAACGATATTTTCGCATCGCTGCAAGTTCCCTCGAGTTCTCACAATCCCGAATCCATCTCACCCACCGCAGCTTTTCTCATGGCTTTTCCGTTGGTATCGTCGCTGAACGGCAAGACCGAAGTTCTCGAGGAGGAGATGAAGGAAGATCTCAAGTATCACAGCCAAACGCCTCCGATGTTGCTGCAAATTGGCGCGATTGAACCCAACAGTTTCAAAGTCAAACCCGACACCGTTGCCACATCGCAAACAACATCTCCCGTAAAATCCGATAACAATTTTCAACCGCGTGATTCCACGAAGAATCAAATTGTTTCCAAAGCGTCGAGCGAGTCAATCGTCACGAAAGTTTTGCCGAAACTCGTCAATAGCGAGACTATCAAAGATCGTGTGTACAAAGTCGTTCAACTAACCGAATCCTCGACGTGCTCGACGACGAACAACAATTTTGCGGTGACTCAGACGAACGCCAGATCGAGTAGCGACAGCGCAACGTCAACTATTCCATCTTGTGTTACTCAACCTACGTCGATGAATCAAAATTCCGGTTCTGCATCAAACACGCTCGATTCTTCAGGAAAATGCGAGACGCAATCGCAAACCGTCGCGTGTTCCAAGTACGAGGAAATAAATTCGACACCTTTGCGACAACCAGCTGGCGTAAATTCCACGGAATTACCAAAGTACGATGCTTCTGTGGCACGTTATCCCGGTGTTCCGGATTACGCAGCTGGATATGGAAATTACAGCGGCTCCGCTGCCAATCAGTCTCGTTCAAATTTCCCAGTTGCTAAAACCGTCGTTCCGATTACCTCCCAAGCGTCAACCACGCTTTCCACAATCACGGACGGATCGCCAATGGCCAATTATCCTTTAATGCGATCACAGGCGGCCGTTCAGAGCGCTCACTCCGCTCACACGACTGGAAAAGATCACCAATCCAATCAGCAAGTCTACACAAACAGAAACAAAGATTCCATCGTTAATTCCGCGGGATCAATGGCTTACGGAGCTTATCCGCCAGTTTCACAGATCACGCAACACGATTATTCACCGAGAATCAAGGAACCCTATGCTCCCCAGAGCTACGACCTTCACGGCAAAGACGGCAACGCTCAAGGACCCTTTCAAGGTTATCCCATCGCACAGACGAAAAGTTCGTCGGTTTTGGATTCCAATTCGACGCAACAGGATAGAACCTATGGAACTTCTTCGCGTTTGAACGAAAATGCATCGACGAGCATTAATGAGAAAAATATCGCGGCTTCGAACGCCGATGACAATCAACGAGTCGATACAATTTCAACGACGCAATCTGTCACGAGCAAAATAAATTCCGATCATTATGTTCAAAACGTGAGTTACGCGAGTTTTGGTACGAAAGATACGAAGCAGAATGTCGCGTCTGACACGATGTTTTCCGGTAAACGAGTTGAAACGTACGCACCTTACAGCAGAGATGGGAAAAAAGGGATTTTCGATTCTGGAAACTCGACCGCTCAGGTTTCCAACAAGCTTGTACAGAATTCGTTGTCGGTTCCGCGATATCCTCAGCAGCTTCAGCAGCAACAGCAGCAACAGCAGCAGCAACAACAACAACAGAGCTGCGTGACAACGTCGAACTATGGTCAAACCGGTGTTTCGGACAATTTAATCAAATCAACGACAACCGTGGCTAACAATTCGTCGAATTTCAGTATTCTCTCGTGGACGACTTCACCGATCGGTGTAACCAGTAGCAACAACAACAACAACAACAACACCGACAACAATATCGTGCATTACGAGCCGGCAAGCGATCACGTTAACGAAACCGACACCAAAACAATGTGCGAAAATTACAATTACGCTACAATTCCAAAGGACAACGTTTCCTACGGAAATATATTGCCGAGCGATGGTTTTCCACAAAATTCCACAATTCCGGTCGTGGACAAGTCACGTGACAAACTGGTTCACGATGGTCTCAAGCAAAATTTCGAAGACCCATCGAAAACGAAAACCGTGCCTGCGGTAATGCCACAACAAAAACCCAGTCGAACTCACAATCAAACTAACAATACCGAGGATTACAAATTTGCCACCGATAATAAGAACAAGAATGGTAAATATCCGATGGGTTCGGGTTACGCGCAAACCGAATTTCCATCACTTCAGCATAGTTCCAAGACTCATCAGACTGTACCGGCCAAGTCTGTAAAACCGAATTACACGATGCCCACTTACGACAATCATCCCTCGTTCGATCTGGCTCAATCGAACGGTCAAATTGCAAAATGCAACACCGAAATTTATTCGGCAAGCAATTATAAATACGTCGACAACAAAGATCCCAATCATCAATTGAAATATCAGCCTCACGCACAAAGCCAGGCATCCATCTTGCACCACAATAATTCGAGTTACAACAATGTTTCGAAACAGAATCAACAACAGCCACAGCAGCAGCCACAACAACAGCAACAGCAGCAACAAGCACAGCCACAACAGCAACAACAAGTCCCGAACAAAGCAAAGACCATCGGCCAACAGCAATTGCAGCAACAACCCATGAGGCCACCCGTAAATTGGATGATGACTCCCGAGATAAAACACAACATAAACATCGCTGATCTAATTCTTCCCCCAATCAGCAAAGAACTCGAATTTTGTCAGAACAATATATTCACACAACCACCGTCCTACAATCAAACACCACCGAATCATCAATTTTACAACAATTACGAATCCGTGACAGCACCACACGGTTTTCCAAACATCACGAGTTTGCAAACCGATCCTCGTAGAATTCCCGATGGTTTTTATCCGGAGGAACAACCTTTCACGTGGTCGCCAACGAAAAATTCACAATCGATAATCGAACACAATAATCCGACGATAAAGACGATGGATCAGCACGTTGTCGTGCCTTCGACGCTGCCAACGTTGGTCGGGGATTTGGCTCTGGGTACGAATGTTTCGGAGAAACAAAATTTTCTGTTCGGTCAAATGCAGCCACCGAGAACGAACAAGGATCTGACTCAACCTTCGACGAAGGACAAGGAAACCAACGTCCCTAGCAGAGATTATCAGACGATGTTAAACCCCCAAAATGTTCAGCACAGCGGTCAGGGAACGTCATTTCTGTCGGTGAGCCAATTGGTGGAGCACGAGAAGGCCGAAAAATCGCATCAGCAACAGAATCATCATTCCCATCATCATCAGAATCATTCGGCGCCTCAGCCGACCGCCCAAGAGGCGAGAAAAAATCAGCGAAAGACCAATGCCAGTCCGCGTGGGGCTGGAAAACGTCAGATCGAAACGAGAAAACAAACCAATGTCACAGATCAACAATTGATTCCTCAACACGCGGAGGAACAAAAACTTTCGTCCGGCCACACGTTTTCCGTGCAAACTTATCAACAACAGCAGCAGCAGCCGCAACAGCAGCAGCAACAACAGCAACAGACGCAACAACAACCGACGCAGCAACAAAAGTATCAACAAAACGACGTACATTGGAGAAACCGTCACTGCAAGAGCAATTACACGGCCGAATCGTTGATCGGTGGTACAACGAGCGTTCACGATGCGAACAATCATGAAAAACAGCTTCAATCATCGACGATAAAATCTTTTACCTCGGATTACACGCAAAACAAATATCCCAGTGGGCTGACGACCACGGATATGGTTATGCCACCGATAAATTATCTGACAAACGCGAGTGACGATGCAAACGGTTACGGTCAAGTTGTCAATCAAAATTTCAATCATTCGTCATACGCTTATTCGCCGAACACGAATATTTATCCGACGACGAATTTCATCACGAGCATATCTAACACACCGACGAGTTACATGATGCCGTTGCACGAAAATCCGACGGATTTTCTCGAGACAAACGCATTTTTGTTGCCGAATGTGTCGAACATGCCGACAACGAAAATTCCGATTAACACTTCGTCATCGGTTTCGTCGTCGTCGTCGACGCGAATCACAACTTCGTCGACGGCGAGCGTGGCTGGCAATGCGAAGAATCATCAGCATCATTATGCAAGTGCCACGGGAAAACATCAGAATTGCGAGAAGAGAAATTCTTATGCAACGGCGTCGAAGAAGAGCAAGAGAAAGACGACTGATAGCATGCACAATTTGGATTTTCCACTGGCGGCTGTTGCCACGCCTTTGGATGATTATCATCATCATCATCATCCGTCGCATCATCATCATCATCATCATCATCACGCTCATCCGACGAGTTTTCTCGCACCGCCGCCACACGCCAATCCGTTGTATCAGAATCATCCACATCCGAGTGCACTGACGACCAATTCCAATCGAATCACCAGGGGAACCAATGCGACCGGTAATACAGGCGCACTTACCCATCATCATCCGTCCGGAACTAGTCTCACGAATTTCAATTTGAGCACAATCTTTCCGGAAATCAATGACAAGGTAACGAAAACGGTTTTTTCTTTCTTTTTCCCTCGTTTTCTAATCACTGAGAGTGATTGACTCAGAGAGTTGTTGTTTTAAAGATGTTAATTTTTTTATTTACTTATTTATTCTTTTTTTTTTTTTTTTTTTTTTTTTTTTTTTTTTTTCAGGTTACTGGCTACAAACCACCGAACGTCATTCCCCCGGGTCTGCCGCAATCGTCGAGTCACTCGCCCTCGACTTATCCGCAACGTGCTAATTACACGACAAACAATGCGCTCGGTCATTTACCTCAGGTATAATTTGTTTTTTCTTTTTTTTTAGTATCGTCTTTGCAATGAAAGTCTGTGACCTTCCTACTGCTATAAACTTTCAAGATCTTTCGGGTTGGCTTTGGTCAATCGAAAAAAAAGAGACGCAAGGTTTCTTTTACTTTGATGCTCATCTTTACTTTTGAATTTTTTTTTTTACGACAATCGAATACGCCATCGTGCCTGTAAGACGATTGCTTACGCAATAATTATTCAGTCGTAATCTTGCATAATCTACTTTTGTCGAACGCAAAATTCTTTAAGCCTCAATCTTTTTTTTCTCTCGCTACGAATTTTTTCTCATTGATGTACGAATTTTTTTTTCGCAACGACAATTCGACGAAAAAAAATGTTGTGAAAAAAGTATTAATGAACTTTATTGCGCGCTTAGGTATCGGAATCGACGCAGTTTTCAGCGGATCTTCCAGTTCCTCCGCCACCGGGCGTTCTTCACTACAAGACCACCTGATGACTCACTAACGGTCCGTGAATCGACGAAGTTTCCCACGGGATTTCGAATTATCTCGAGATTCGCGGGAATTAAAATTTATACCTTTGTACATATTGTAGGTAATGCGATTTAATTACACGAATAACAATTTCGTCGATTGTTGAATCATTCATCCCGTTTACTTCCCATGTGATCAATTCACGAATCAGGATTAACCCTCAGTCCCAAACGGGGGTCACCAGTGAGACTCATACGTTGAAAATTATCGCGAAATCGTCGAAAAACGATTAAAAAAATCTGGCACGATAAAACGGTGTGGACGACGGTCGAGATTCTCTCTGACCGCACGATTGAATAGATGACGTCGGACACAATTATCAGACGGGAGGCTTCCATTCACGAGACCGAGAATTGCGTACGTGACTCTTGCACTCGCGAGCAAGTTGTTTTATCGACGCGAGCCTCATGGATCATCTGGCCGTGAGGTGAGAGTTCAGTACGGGTTCGGGACTGTCGTCGAACTCACGACTTCGACGTTTTGACATTAAACGATCCGACGAATAATCGAAATCCGAAGGAATTTAGCTGTATAACTTTTGAATCTAACGCGTTGTTGTATTTTCACATGAGATTTTGTTCGACTAAAATTGAAGCTGGGTGATGAAATCTTCGAATTTACAAAAAAATATCACCATACAAATAATCATAAATCATAATTCTCCTCTTACAGATTAGAATCAATCTGTTGAAAACAATTTTCCTGAGTTACGCGTGATTGTTTCATACATGTTGAATAAAAAAATTATTGATACGCGATAATTCATCTCAATTCTTTTTTTTGTTTTGTTTTTTTTTTTCAAAAAATATTTTTTATTAATGTTAATCGAACGAATGTGGATCGTGCGTCAATGATTGGATAAAAATTGCATTCTCGCACGACAATTAATCGTGCCTAGTTTTTCTTTTCATTCGAAAAAGTATTTCAAATATTTTTTTTTTCGAACGAATGTGGATTTCTGATTTTCACGACGAGCGATTGCCGGAAAAATTATGTAAGTCGGTGAACGAGGATCGCGACATGTTTCTTTGGAGGCAGGACGACTGGTTCGAGGTCAATGATGAAACGTCGGGTCGCAAAATCGTCGATGACATATTTCGTTGACGCGACAAACCCGAGCTCGGTATAATCGTAAACTTTGGCAAGTGCTTCGTCGTGGCTCGATCGTAGTTCGACGATTACCGAACTGATCGACGATCAATCGCGCAGAGATATTAAAACAAATCACAATAACAGCTCGGATGATCCGGGCGATCGATATGGATCGTCGATCGCGGAGCAGAAAGCTCCGGAGCAACGGCGACGTCGGACGCGGAAGCGTGCCGTCAATCGGGCTTACATCAAATGCGGTAAGATTTTTTTCAATTACGGGCACACGTGTCAATGTGTGGAAACTTAGTTAAACCTATCATCCTATTTATCGTTTTTCATTCAACAATGTGCGCGTACTTCGGGAACGATTATTCAAAGTTCATGTGAAAAGGTTCATTTGGTGTCTCAGATATAAAAAAAAAAGATTTCTCCGGCCGCAATCCTCGCCACTTCACGGATTACCGATGGAACAACTGATCAATTCCTCGAGGGCGTTTGATGGTAATAAAGCTGGTAAGAAAAATCTATACTCACATAATTTTTCACAAATCGCTTTTTTTTCATTCGATCGTTGTGAAACAAATTTTATGGAATATTGAAACCACGGATTTGAGGTTTTCAACGATTAGCAAAATTAATTTGTGAGGTGTTGAAAAGAAAATAATTCATCGTTCCAAAATGTCGTTTTTTTTAAATTTTATTTTTTGTTTTTTCCATTTTTTTTATTGATTTTCATTGGGAAAGTATATTTCTGACTAGCGTTAATGATGTGATTTTATTTGAAATTTTTTGAAATAGTTAAAGACACGATTTTTTTAATCGCTGAAGTTTTGTGTGATTTTTTTGGTAATATTTTTTGAAAAATGATAATAATGTTGCAGCGATGGAGGATTTAGCAGATTTTCAGTCAATGGACGATATGAGTTGCTACATGTCGACGGTAAACGTGCGACAGCGTGTTAAGGTAAACTAAATTCTAGCATATTCGATTGTGATTATTATCGTGTTTGGATGGATTCTTAAGCCTCGTGTTTATCGCGATTCGGAATGAGACAAAAAAAAATGATACTTTTGCACGATAACAGGGAACCTCGGGTTCACGCAGCCGATCGGGGTCCACGTGTAAGCAACGAAACTCATTATCGAACAGAATACAGATATCTCAAAATATAAATATATGTCTTCGACATATATTTACATTCTGTATTTTCTGTTTGAACATTCTTCGATCGTTGCGATTTTTTCCACCAATTTTCGCGACGATCTCGTTTTTCTTTATCTTGGACAAGCGACGTCGATGTTTATGTCGAAATCATTGTCAATAAACAACAATCGTGATCATAACTTTTTTTATACTTATCAGTGATAACGCCAAAATATTTATTCACGTTCTATTAATAAACCCAATGGATTTTCTCGATAATGGAAATTCTCTTGGTTGATTCTTTTATGTTTTCTTCTATCTCTTTGGTTGGTAATTGACAAAAAAATTGAATTGCAAATTTTAATTTATATAGAAATGATTAAGGGCTGAAGAAATCCGGTCGACGGATATAAACATATAAAAATAAATTATTTAATAATGATAAATTTAATAAATTTATAAATAAAAAAAATTGGCATATAAAAATAAATTTATTAAAATCGCACGAACAAAAAAAAGAGAACCAACAAAATAAATAGTTTGCAACTGACTCTGTCGATAATTCGAATCAACGAATACTCGCAGATTGACTATCAGTGATATCGTATCACGAATTTTTATTATCGACAGCGATTCAGACAGGAGGTCGTCAGACTCGTTGCCGATCAGTTCGACGAAATGATGGCCGAAGTGATGGGCGGACTGGAAACTATCGGAAAAATCGAGTCGAACGATGCTTTTCGTCTGAACGAGAGTGAAAAATTGTATTGCGACAAAAGGTGAGAATGCATTTTTTTTCTTTGCCTCGCGCTATCTGGAAAGTTATTCGCCGCTGACGTTGGATAAACAATTTTTGCGATTGTGTCTTATCGACGGATCCAGATCGACGAACTTTATACCCATCGAGACGTTCACACGCGTAATATCTCACAAATTGCGTTTCAATTTTGTTTTACAGAAAAGTTTCGGACGATGAAACTCGTCTTCCGGAAAAACAATTTGTATGCAGAAATTCTGTACTCACCGATCTTTACGAGATCAAGCACATTCGAACGATCTACAATATTTTCGTCTCGTTTCTTATCGTACTGACTCTCAACACGGTCACTTACGATTTGCTGCATACCGGATCGTAAGACTTCGATTTTTTTTAGGTCGATTTTTTTTTTTTTAATAAACATGAACATTGATGGTCGATAATTTTATTTTTTTATTTTTCGTCAGAACGGATCTCGGCGTGAATTTCATGATAATGGGTTTTGGAAAATTTTCATCGGTGATAGAAATTTGGATGGTAATGACCGCTGGGGCTTTCTGCGTTTATCCGGCGGTCAATTATTGGGCTCACAGTCGTGCGGAAATTTCGCCAAAATGTGAGAATATAACATTTTTACGAACGACATTGAAAATCATGAACGAATCCATGATTTGCCATTCTCTTTTTTATCGTCGCAGCTTTTGGACTCAAAGCCTGGGACTATGGTTGGATAATTATTTACTTGACGTATCAAGTTTTGTTCATCGGTCTTCCGCCCTACGCGATCGTTCGCACGGGACTTCCACCGGTTTCCAGTGTAGTCATTCTCACCGAGCAGGTAACACTCGGGTCATTCATAATTCGTCATCTCACGAAATAATAAAATAGTTTTATCATTAAATTTTTCAGTAAATTTTTTAGTTATTAAAACTAGTTATTGATTATCATAAAAATTTTCGGTAGATTTAAAACGACGAAATTTATTTTTGCAAGTTGACAGTCACAATCGAATAATTTATTTTTCTTCCTTCGAGTCTACAAAAATAAGAACAATTCAAATATGAATGATTTTTCTTTCTATCGTCGCACGATAATTAATCAGTGTTTTTTCTTTTTCATTCGTAAAAAGTATTTTAAATACATTTGTATCGGACGAATGCGAGTTTCCGATTTCCACGACGCATTATTTTTTTTTTCGAGTCCTAAATAATAAGAACAATTTAACGATTTTTTTAGATGCGAATGGTGATGAAGACTCACGCATTTGTGAGAAGCGTGGCACCGATCGTCTTATCCCACAAGCCACACGTCGAGACCAAGGAGTTGGCTTTTCCCGGTTTTTCCAAGTTTCTTTACTTCATGTTCGCACCTACCCTCGTTTATCGCGACAGCTATCCAAGGTAAAGACTTTGATGGGGCGTCACAAGCTCGATGACCATTGCAATTCAACATTTTTTTATAATGAGATTTTTTTATTTTTAGAACGAAGAAAATTCGATGGCGATTCGCTCTCTGGCACTTTGCGGAAGTTGTGCTGGTCATGTTCAACATGTCATTCGTTTTCGAACGGACTCTCATTCCTCCGTTCGTCGAATTCGGCAAACAACCCTTCGATCTGCGTAACTTTATTGTCATGGCATTTGGCTATTCGTTTCCGGGTCTTCTCATATTCCTCAGCGGATTCTACGTTCTTCTTCACGCCTGGATGAACGCCGCCGCTGAGATAATGACATTTGGCGATCGATTGTTCTACAAAGTCAGTCGCAATCATTGCTTTATCGTTTTAAATATTTATCGCCCATTCTTGATCTCATTATTAAAAAAAAAAATGTTCCCATAAATTCTTCATTTTTCGGATCATTGAAACAATTATAATTTTCGAATGCTATCAGCAAGTATTCAAATCGATAATCCAGTTGAATCGATAAATTCATAATTTTTGTGTTAAACACTTTGTATTCGCAATTCGATATTATCGAACCAATTATCGTTTTCAATTTCGATCAGAGATTATCGGTATATCAATAATTTAATAATTTTTTTTTGGGAACATTAAATGTTTAATTTTTTCGAACAGCATGCAAGAAAATTTCCAAATTCTTGTTACTTGCCTGTTTCCCAGATCATCCGAGTACACACTGGGTCATAATGACGTTGCCTCCTCTCGACCAGTCACCATTCTAAGTATACGAGTCTAATTGACCTGAGAAAATTCAGGCATTTACCTTCATTATCCTAGAATGTGATAATAAAGTTCAGAAGTCTCAAATATTATCACAGACTCGAAAGATAAATTTTACAAAAAATTTGTTTCAATCAAAATCGAGATATGGGTCAAATTGACCCACCGTGTACTCGGCGAATGAAATCAATCATAAGGCTAAATACAAATTCAATGAATTTCAGAATTTTTATATTGTTTTTCAAAATTATTTTCAGGACTGGTGGAACTCTACTTCGTACTCGACGTACTATCGTCGGTGGAACGTGGTGGTCCACGATTGGTTGTACACGTACGTGTACAAAGACATGTACGAGATCGTGACACGTGGAAATCGTTGCTTATCCGCGTTTTCCGTATTTTTCATATCCGCGATATTTCACGAGTACATAATGGCCTTCACGTTTGGTTTCTTTTGTCCGGTCATGCTCTGTCTGTTCGGATTCTTCGGTTATCTGTTGACCTTTTTGCTTCGCACGAGCAACCAGGCCGGCAATACGTTGATGTGGGTCACGCTTTGCACCGGAAGCGGCCTCATGATCAGTCTGTATTCCATCGAATATTTCGCTCGCGTCAATTGTCCGCCTCACGAGGACGGATTTTGGGACTTGGTGATACCGAGAACCGTTTCATGCATTTACAATCATTCGCAATCGCGATAGCAATAATCTTTAAAAAAAAAAAAAAAAGGACTCTTTTTCATTCAATTGTACAAATATTCCAATTCTTATCTCGCATGAAAGGAAAAAAAACGAAAAACTTCGCAAACTATTATATTTCATTCCCCGTCATCGTTGTTCAATCATTAATTCGACGTAATTCTTTTTCAATAAAATAAAATTTCATGTCATTTTGAAAACAAAGAAATATATTTATCATCGAGACTTACATAAATATTTCGTAGGTCGCATACATCCGCAAAGATAATACAACATGATTATGCATATGTACATCATCCGTACACTTATGTATAATTGCATACATATATACACGTATGTATATGAGCGTTTTTTAAAATCTTTTTCTACTGTTTTGTTTTTATTTTTTTATTTTTTTTTTTTTTTTTTTTCATTCACCTAGCCCACTCGACTGTACACAATTATCTAATCATTACGCTGTAATTTACATGTATACATATATATGCAGCCGTATACACGCGTGTACGCAAGATATCGTTTCGTAGCTTCGATGAGACACACGTGTCACCGTATATAAATTCCGTTCATCGATTATTATTTTGTGAATAATTATTTCGGTCCATCGAGTCTTTTTTCGTGAATTCTCGCTGATGCTGCTGCATTTTCAATATCGCAGTGGACAATATTTTTTTTTTCAAATTCCCCAAAAGAAGAAGAAGAAAAAAAGGATTCTCTCAACATACTTTTAGACCTTTGTACAAACGCTTTTTCGCATCAATCGTCTTTGTGACTTGAAATATCTTCACGAACAGTTGGAAACAACCTCGCCGAGTCCAAAACGCATCTCTCGTTCTCCTTGCTGACCGAATGTGGAAAAAATTGAACAAAAAAATAAATTACGCCGAAGAGACTGACAAATTCGTGGATGAATGTGGAGAAAAGGTTTCATGGGGGGAGGGGGAGGGTACGTGAACGCGTGCCAACTGGAGACTACCGTGGAAGAAATCACGTCGAATGTAAGGCAGTCGATAGCTCGTAGACTCAACGTATTTTATTGTCCAGTTATGCGAAGGAAGCACGAACAGGAAGGATGAGGAAGTGCAGGACATTTTGCTGATCCAACGGATCGCCCCAAAACGGTGAGTTTCCACAACGAACAACGCAAAAACAAATCCAAACGAATTGGAGAATGACTTCGAACTTTGCGACAGTCGACGGAAAAATTCGAGAGATTCGTGATCGGCCGACTCGGCGTTTTCAGTAATCTTCATTTCCCCATCCCAACGAGCGCCTCGTCCATGAGTTCGTCGTCGGTGATGCACGGCGAAGCCACGGAATGCGGCGAGTGGGTGATCATTCTGGGCGACGGTGCGGGACTTTTGACGATGTGAACGCTGACCGATGGACTCGGTGGAAAAGCCGGTGGCGGGGGAGGCGGAGGAGGTGTGTTTCTTCGCACCGGAGCCGATTGCAGACTCATCGCACGTTCCGGAATAGTCGCTATAGCGAGTTTGGGAACGTCCTTGGGGGTTGAAAAATCCAGAAGCAATTCGGCAACGTCTTGCGATGGTCCCGCGACACTTTGAACGGATAATTTGTTGACAGTGGTCGGGTTAACGTCGACGGGCGATGATGAAACCACCGGAGCCGGTGTGGCTATTGTTGTGACGATTGGTTGAATTTTTTCTTGGGGTTTTCTTCCGTCGTCCGAGGATTTGTTGTACTTGCTCAGAGCTGCGTCAGCCGGTTTGGTGCAAAGATTCAGACTCTCCGGGGTGGTTGTCGTACTACCTGCGATCGGATTGGCCGCGGAAACCGACGACGAACCGGATAATTTCGCGACCACGGTCGATTCGGTCGTGGTCGATGGTTCGTTTGCAACGTGACTCAAGCTGACAGGAACAATATCGTCAACCGGTGGTGGCATCGCGTTGGAAGTCGCGACGATTGCCGGTACCGCAGTTTTAAGAAACGGCTGCTGAGAACTCGGAGCCACGAGCGGTCTCGTCACCGCAGTCGTAGTCATCGAATCCTTGCAGGAATCGCGTGACTCGTCCGAGGTGGACATGGACAGATTAGTCGGAATATCGGGATCGATGGTAACAGCCGGTGGCGTGGTCGTTGCCGCGATAACCGGCGCCTGTAGCATCAAGTGACTCGCCGGACTCATCGCCGTACCCAGATTCATCATCGGCAAATTACTCCCCGTCACCGAAAGTATGTCCGACGTCTTCGTCTGCGTTATTTCCCGTCTCGTTTGACACGCCGTCGAATCAACAACATCCGATGACGAAGATTTTGGATTATTCGGCAATGCGTTTGACGACGGGACAATCGGCAAAACCGGTATTTTCGTTCCTTCCAATTTGTTCGTAGTCAACCCATCGACGAGCAATTTTCCGCTCGTTTGTTCCACGCTCGAACTCGGTTGGGACAATTTTTCCGGCGTCGTTTTTTTCTCCGCCACGTCGGCCGTCACGGCATTCGCTCGTGCCGATAATTTTGGAATCTGAAACTTCGTGTCCAACTGTTTTATAAGGCCCTCGACGACGAGCTGCGGCGAAAAACTCGGCATGTTCGACGGTGAAACGTGAGCCGCGAGAACCTTGAAAGCACGCTCGCTCTCGCTCTCTTCTCGCAACGCCGAGGGACTGGCTTTTCTGCCGTCCACCGTGCTCTTCGAACCGAACAATCCGCCGCTCTTGTCCGACGATGATTTCGGCAATCTCGATTTTTCACGATTACGACTCAAATCCGTGGCTCCGGAACTCGACATCTTCGGCGAACCCGCGAATGATTTCGAAGTCGAACCCTTCGCCATTACGCTTCCACCGCTCGCGGCGGAACTCGAACTCGACGATGATTTCGCGGTTGACGACAATTTTTGTCCGGTCGAGCCAATTTTGTTTGCCACCGCGGTGGACGACAACGCGGTTCCCTGAGTCGTCACCTTCATCGACGATTGCGTCTGAGGTTTTTTCGACGCCGGTCCCGAATTCACACCGGGTTTCAATCCCGTGTGCGTTTTCGGCGAACCGTTTCCCGAACCCGATGACGACACGGAAACGCTCAACGCCCCTCCGCTCACCGACGATCCGCTGGTCGACGAAATTTTCACATTGCCACCTGTCTTCGAGTCCTTCGCACGTGTTTTGTTTATCGTTATTTTCATACCGTCCGAACTGTGTTTGACCATGTATTCCGCCGGATTTTTCGTGTCCATCGACGGACTCCCACTTTTTCCGCTGCTTTTGCCCTCGCCGCTCGTTTTCGTGCTCGACGAACTCGGCGCACGTTCTTTTTGACTCGTCGCGCTTCCGCTCTCGTTGCCACTTCCGTTACCGCTGCCACCGGATTTCTGGGTACTTCCTGTACCCCCGCTTCCACCCCCACCGCCGTTTCCGCCCCCACCGCCGACAGCTTCGTCCGTGCAGTGCTGAGCGTTTTTCAGCTTGTCGATAACCGCACTGAGCGAACCTTTGCGATTGCGCGCCTGTTGTTGTTGCTGAGCTGTCGCGGATTTTCCAACGTCCGAACTTCCGGACGGTGGTGTGCTGCTTCCGCTGCTCGGCAACGAAGTCGGCGGGGTTTCACCGCTCGTGCTTGGAATTATTTCCAACTGTTTCATCTTTCCGCTCGACGATTTTGTTTTTGGACTCTGTCGTCCCGAGCCACTCGCGCTGAACGACAAAGACGCGGAAGCGGACGCGGACGAGGACGCGGACGACGACGATGAAACATTTTTGCGATCTTTGTCCCGGCCGGAATCTTTGCTGGACGAAGATTTTTGTTTCGACGACGAAGACGACGACGACGAGGAGGTAGACGAAGTGGTCGATGAAATTGTGGACGTGACTTCGTTGCAACTTTTTCCGGAAGACGTGGTGGACGACGAAGACGGTGAATTGTTCGCCGCCGCGGATTTCAAAGCCGACATGCTCGGTTTTCCCGAACTCGCTGAACTTCCGTGTTTCGGCGACGAGGTTCCGTGTTTCGGACTCACGCTCGTCGGGCCTCCGGATGGCGCGTGTTTCGGACTGTTGTAAACCGGCGAGTGTTTCGGGCTTTGAATGGATTTAACGGAAACCGAAGTTCCGGATGTGGACGTCGATGACGTTGTATTCGTCGTGGAAACGTTTTGTTTCAATGTTGGACTTGATTTTCCAACCAAAGCGAGTGGACTCGTGTGAGTCGGCGAAGGATTGAATTTCCGCAAAGTCGTGGCTGGCGAAGATGGTCTTGAACTCACGTTTGGTTGTGGTTCCGTGGGTTTTATACTCACCGATACCGGTTTCGAAAGTGGATCCTGTTGCGATTGTTTCGGCGGTAATTTGTCCGGTGGTCCCATCGGACTGTCCTCGCGTTTTCTTTTACGTTTTTTCTCCAATCTTCCTTTGTCGTCGCTGGTTTTGCTCTTTCTGTCCCTACGATCGTCCGTCATGGATTTCATGGACGGTGACACGATGGGCGTTATCGTGATCGAACTGGGCAACGTTGTTTGCGGCGACGTTGATATCGGTATTATCTCGATCCCCGGTCTTCGTTCCAAACAAATTCCCGTTAATACGGAATTGTAATTTGTCGTCTGACCGATTCCCGAACTCGATATCGGTGTTATGCTCACCGACGGTGGTACCAAACTCGCGGCTTTCGTCTCATCAAAAACATTCGGACTGCGCTTTTCTTCACGATTTTTTCGCGATTTTCTGTCGCGCTTCATTATCTCACCGTAATCATCGGGCAAATCGTGCACCTCCATGACCTCGGTGTCGTTGTCCACGTCGTAATCGGAACTTCGTGTATCACCGCCGAGTATGTCAGAGGCATCGATGTTCGACAGATCCAAACCGCTCACGAGACTCACCGCCACGGAAGTGGGCGTCGGTGTTCTCGTTCCATTCGCGTTGTCACGACCCGTTGGCGTTCCCAGAGGCGTGGAATCCGAACTCGAACTTTCCAAAAAAATTTCACCCGAATCGTCGCCCTTGCTCTTCGGACTGCGCCACATACCGTCCGCGGTTTTGCGTTTACGCGTTTTTTTCGGTCTGTCGCTGGACGATGGATTGGACGTCGATAGTCCACCAACCGGTGAACTGCTTTTACCCTGACTCAGCAGCGCACCGAGTTGCAGGGGATTCAACATTGCTGATGGGTTTTGTGTATCGGATTGGCCGGAAAACGACGGAAAACCGATACTATTCTCCGTTCCGGCATCTAAAAAAGACTGCTGCTGTTGTGATTGTTGTTGTTGTTGTTGCTGTTGCTGTTGTTGTTGTTGTTGTTGTGGTTGTTGTGGTTGCTGTTGTTGCTGCTGTTGAGGTTGTTGCTGCTGTTGAGGTTGCTGAGGCTGCTGCTGCTGTTGAGAGGACGAATTTCTACTCATTCCATTGGTACCGTTGCTCCCGTTTATTCCGGGCTCCTGTTTGATCTTTGGTTCGTTACCATCGTTGAAATCCGGCAAACCCGGTTGACCGGTCGCGTCGCGACCGTTTTGACCGGATCCGAGATTACCCACACCGTAATTACCACCGTTCGTCGTACCTCCCCCACCCGTACCTCCGCCACTCCCCAATCCGACACTCGGCAACGCATTAGTACGACCTTCCCAAGTTTTGATCAACGTTCTCATTGTCAATGGTATGCTAAGGCACCTTTGCAACACTTTGCCAACTAATTCCGACGTTGATTCCGTATTTTTCATACTCACACCGTAGAGTTTGCACTTCAACGATGATATATCGGTGAGATCGAGTTCCGCGGTTGCCATTGTTTCTTCGAACGGATGTTCCAAACTAACCGACACTTGTTGCCACGATAACGCGCTTACCTCGAACATGGTCGTGTGTTCGAGCTCCTGACGTGCCATCGAACGCACGCAACTGCTCAGCAACGAGTTGAACAGGGCTTGTTGACGCAGATAGGTCAGTATCTGGGGCACGTGAGCTGGGTGGGTGAAGGGAATGCTACCCACGAGCACACCGTCCATGCTCTTGTTCTCCGTCATGAAGTAACAGTGCTGTTGGTCCGGCAATGTCTGGAAATATGAGCGTAAACATTTGGATCAATGATAGAATTTTTATTTAATAGTGAATTCTTGATTAATTTTGCATTATCCGATTGAATTGATCGAAGGATCGATAGTGTATTTTTCATTCAAACGCATACCACGTAAAGTCCACGATTGTTTCGACAATCCAATTGACCTGAACTCGAGTGTTGAACTATCAGGCTGAGAAGCGGATGCGTCGACGATATGTCGGTGCATTCGAGTTCCGTTACTTTTTGTATTCTCCGAACCAGTTCCATGCACATGGGCATTTTTTTGGCGAGTTTGAGAACGAAACAAGCAGGTAACATCGACGAATTAGCTCCGATCAATGTCGCGTAAGACGGCGTGCTGAATAATCGAAATGATGATCGAATGAATTCACAATCACGGTTTGTTAATGAGATTATTATTTCGTATTAACGAACAAAGTTTCGAACCTCTTTCCCGATGGACTTCTGTTGACGGTTATTATACTAGAGGTCGGCAATTTATGAGCCGTCGAGCCTTCCATGCAAATCGTCACCGAATGTCCGATCTTACGCTGAATAACGGCTTCCGGACTCAGCTGATCGCACATGCGATTTTCTTGATTTATCAGATCGTAGGGCGAAACGAAGTACGTTAGTTTCATGGCATGACCGCCCTTACGCCTCTCCAATATTCCTATCGATGACGAAAAACAATAAAGCACAAAAAAAAATGTATACATGGAAAAAAAAAAGAAAATGCTACGCAAGATTCGAATGCTCACCGACTGGACTCTTGTGTACTAGATTGAACGGTTCCTTCATGAAAGTCTGTAGTTGCGCCAGAACACCGAGATCCGCTTCGAGAGACTGCAGCGCGCTGAACGCCTTGCACTTGACTTTCTTGTCCGCGTTTAACTGATAAATGGACGCGAGACCCTCCAATTGCGCCGTAAAGTCGACGAAATCGCCACGCGACAGACACGATACCAATTCTTCGCAACTCTGCAACAAAATTGAGCGTTTACGTTCTTGAATCACGTATCTTCATCGCCGGGACAGATTTTTATAACAAATTTTGACCTACCTGTTGTTCGCTCTTGCCTTCGTGATGAATCTTCACGTCTTTCACCACTCCGGTGGGTTCCAAAAGAACTTCCACAAAAAACATGTCCGAAGTTATGAAAAGTTCTGTTCCAGGCGGACCGGACATCATGAACTTCAGCCTGACGAAAGAATCGAAGGTTGCGAGGTAAGTAAGATATCTTTATCGTCGGTGAACTCGAATTTTAAATATTTCAAAGACATTACCCCAGTTGCCTGCTCAGACTCTCCAGGCGCTCCACCATGGATTGCAAGGAAGTCACCTTTATGGAATGCTGAAGCGTGTCCAAACATTTTTGCAGCTGTCCTTTCTCTACGCTGTCCAAGGCAAATCTCTTGTCCTGCAAAGAAAAAGTAACGTCATACACACAATCTCAAACGCGACTCAACTTTCATAACCCCGAAAAAAAAAATTTCTTTCAAGTTTACCAGCATCGCCATTCTAAGATTTTTCGCTGTTTCCACAAGCGTCTTGAATCCAGACGCCTTGGAGCGCAACTTCTCCATGAGCAGCTCCATTTGCCATTCTTTGGCCTTGTCCGTTCCGATACTACCTCCCGTGGGCAGTTGCCCAGCTGCATGAAAAATAAATCACAGGTTATGTGCTTTTGCCCACAAAAAAACATGTCGAAACAAAAGTAAATAACTGTATAACATTCATCAACGAATCAACAAAACCCGGTAATATCATTATCAATCTTTTTTTTTTTTTCGAATACAGAAACCACGAATAAAATAACTCTGTGGAGTATGACGAAATTTGAATATGCAAAACCACACGATTATTACTTACCGTTACAATTGCAACGCGAGTAATGGTCTATGTGCATGTATTTAATTTTTTTTTTTCTTTTTTTCAAACGGTCAGTCTGCATTACGTATTAACTCACCGAGGGGCTTCTGGCCGTTCGCTGCATCCATGTATCCCTTTACGGGCTAACACGGATGTACTTTGACACTGGGAAAACAATTATCCCAATCGTTTAATGACGAACGATGCATCGAAAATGATCTACATGATGACGGTGTGGTTGCATCCGCTCGGGTTGTGCGCTTCAAACGTCTCCTGCGTGCCACTCTCGCACTCACTCCGCAACGGGTCTAACCTTTGAACATCGCTGATACGCTAGCGCACCACCGACGCACCAGCAGCTTACCCACGAGCTTGTCGCCGCAACGACCCCAAACGATGTGCCCGTTGCGTATGTACGAGTCACTCCACCGACGAACCACCAACGTAACAAACGTTTTTTCTACACACACGCACACACACGCTCGATGTGCGACGATGTCCCACTCGTTTTAGGGATACGATGCGATGATGCTGCTGCTCTGCTGCTGCGAGCCTCTCTTGCCCCGCAGCATTCGGCAACGACCGCAGGACACTACTTTCACAGCTGTGCGCGCACGTTTTACCTGTCGGCGATAGGGGTGGAGGGATTGGCCGTGGCAAGCTACTGCTCGGTCGGTAATAAAAAACTGTAATGCATTGTTCTCGGCCTTGATTGATTTTTTCGATAAAAGGCGAGAACGGTTGACGGCTAAACGCTGAGACGCAGTCAACTGTTCTCGTATTGTATCGAAAAATCTAATGGTGAAGGCAAACAACGCTTTAGGAAGGTTAGAGTGTCTTTCTTTGAATATGTTAATGTTCTCGCGTTCTCTCTCGCTCCGCAACGAGCCCGTATGACGTTGCCTCCCTCGCACTCATGGTGGATCGGTGATGGGGCAACTTTGAGCAGAGATGTGCAGTGAGATCGGAAAGGATGCATTACTTTTGGTACCAAACTGCTTCCTAATCTTGGAATAAGAACCTAGCGGAGGGCCCCACCGTCCTTGAAGTTTCATGAAGATATAGGTGAAAACATGCACATGCCGAAAAAATATTTAGCGCAGCCGAAAAAATATTTAAGCCGCCCTAAGGATTCATTCAAGTTGTCATTTCTTTGTGCTGGCGTGGATTATTTATGATGTATCATTAATTTTCAACGATCAACCAATCACAGACGTGGCATCGGGTTCGTTACTGACCAGCCCCGCCGCGTATCGGTAAGCCCGGAAACTAGAGATCGCACCATAAACGTCGGTTCCTCTCGCCAGACGCGTCGGTCGTTTCTGTTCTTCCGACTTTATGACCGAGTGGAAAACCCACGGCAACGAGGGAGAGAGAAGCAACGACTTGCGCAGGTCGTATTTCGTTACGTCGCCCAACGCGCACCATTGAATCATCGTGGGCTGTGGGAGAAAGATGTCGCGTTGAAAGCAGCAACGATACCCGAAACAGTCGTTTGCAGTCGTTCTCTTGCCGACGAGCTGAGGTGGTCGGCCATATTGTTTAGCTACGGGTGTTTGTTTTTGTGGGCTAACAGTTCGGTCGGTGAAAATCCACGGATATCGTCGCGCACACGGTCAACCCGAAAGCAGAGCCTTCGTTAAAACAATCGTGCGGTGCGTTGAACGATAGGTTTACGTGTATTTTCGTGATTTGTGAACGCTTGCGTTGAAGAAGACCAGGGGAAGAAAGAGAAAAAAAAAACAACTAATCAGCGAACGTATAAGGTGGAAACCGCCCGAGCCCGTGCGTGTCTCCTCGCAAGTTCAGTAGCGTAAGCAACGGCGAGAACGAGAAATGGCCTGCGCCACCCTAAAGAGATCTCTCGAGTTCGATCCGGTTCACAGCCATGGACGCCCGAGCAAACGACGAAGATGCGTTCCCATGTGCGTATCGCCTGGTAATTCGGCCCAGAACACAACGAGACAACAAAATCCATCGCCGTTCGGCGAGGTCGCTCACAAATTGACGCCTGGTGAGTTGTTATCGGTCGCGACGGCCATCTTTTTTTTTTTTTGGGGTCTCTCTTCCTTTTCGTCCGGTCTTGCGGGACAAGAGATCGGAGACGTCGAAAAGGGGGATGGCCGAAGCGTAGGTTTTCCGGTTCGAGCGATTTAAAACCCGTATTCGAAGCGTCCTCGGTAACGCTCTCGGCCACAGCTGCAGGGACCCGCGGTGCAGGGGGGGCGGGCGGCTCGAGGGAGGGGGGAGGCAACCACGCGTAAATCATATGGTAATGCGTAACGGACGTTTCGGAATCTTTTTTTTTTTTCTTTTTTTTTCGTATTATTCTTTTCACTGGTAAAAGCGTGAGCCCGGGGCGCCCCCCTCCGTCGACCGCTGACATTAGACCTTACGGGATGCCTGGAATAGCAGTTTTTCGGATTATTTTTTCAGATGCATCTTTTCTTTCGACCCTCTCCCCCCCACCCCCCTCGACCGATCGTTTTTTTTTCTGACCGTTATGAAGGATCGGGGTGGGATTTGGGGTGTGGGAAACTTACGAAGCGTTTCGCCAAATGCGGTTGAATCGATCGCGATTTCCGTTTACATAACTGCAGCGTTCGAAAAACGTTGAGTTAAATCACCTGTTATATATGACAATACGATATTGGCATTACGAACGCCATTTTACGAATCGTGAATCGCAGGCGGACAGCTCATCCGGAATGATAAATTACGGACTGGGGAGTTCTCTCGGATTCCTTTGTCGTATTGTTATGCGGCCTCGGATCCGACGAGAGATAACCTGCAGTGTGCAACATGCACACGGCTCTCCTTCACCCATGCATTTCGACATTAGAATAGGGTGATCATTCATAGGTTATTTTGTGGTTCTTTTTTTTTCCGAGCGATAGTTTCGAAGTTGCCGTCGGTAATGGTGGTCGAGATTATTATTATTATTATTATTATTATTATTATTATTATTATTATTATTATTATTATTTTCAATGAGATTATAATTTATGGATTTCCCCACGCAGAGAAAATGGCTGCCAACATCAGAGAGGAAATTCGTCGATTGCACAGACGCAAGCAATTGCATTTCAATCCCCAGACCAACGGAGGCGACTCATCCGACATGGAATCTCCGGCTAGTCCATCCAGCACCGCGGTGGCGAGCGGCTCAAACTCCTACAGTTCCAGCGGCAAGGAAAAGCCGCTGTTCACATTCAGACAGGTTAGATAAATACGAGATTGTGGGTGGAAATAGTGATTCGATCCGACGTGCGAAAGTTAACCTCATCCCGGACATGTGCGGTCCTGTATGCGTTAATCAAATTTCTACCCAGGATTTTATCGTAATTTTCTTTCGTCACAGGTCGGCCTGATCTGCGAGAGAATGCTGAACGAACAAGAGACCCAGATTCGAGAGGAATACAATCAGATACTGCACATGAAACTCTCAGAGCAATATGACGCTTTTGTCAAGTTCACCTACGATCAGATTCAGAAGAGATTCGAATCTGCAGCCGCACCAAGCTGTAAGTATCCAAAAATTGTTCGAACCAAAAAATTTGTCAATTTCAATGTGTTTGATGATTAATTAATTTTTCTTTTCTGTATTTTTTTTTTTTTTTCGATTTCTTTCCGATTCAGATCTATCCTAAGCCAGGATCTATACTCAGCTAAGGACAAGTTTCTCTGAAGAATATTAGGTAGGTTTGCATTGGCGAAGTGTAAATGAGACAAAGGCTGTACGTTTATTTTGTTCTTCAGTCAGTCATCGAAAAAAAAAAAAAAAAAAACAAAAAAAAATCGCTTGAACATAGTGTTTTTTTTTCTCGTTTCTTTGCAGATTTCTACTGTATAAGTGAGAGAAATTTTGCTTGAAGGTTTAGGTGTGAGGTAGCCAGCGCCACCTCGTGTAACAATTCGGTATCAGATTGGAGCGATTATTCTCGAGCTCAAAAAAAAAAGAAAAAAAAATTTGTCATAAAGAGTGAAAGAAAGAAAGAAAGATGATATTGCACGCGTCACCGCTAGTATCGAAAGAAAGAAAGAGAACATAACCAGCGATGAATACTACGGAAATCGACGATGTATACTAGTTTGAAGAAAAAAAGAAAAAGAAAAAAAAATCAAGCAAGAACTAACACTATTTGTATTTTGCCATGTTAGAAAGCGCGCTGGTATCAGGGAACTGTTGTAAAATTTACTGTCGTTGCGGAAAAAACAAAGAAAAATAAGTAAACATCAGAATTATTTTCAACTAAACGTGCGTCCACGATATAATGTTCCTTAAAATGGATATAATTTTTTTTCTTTCTTTTTCGACGAATTTAATTGATGAAAAAAAATTCTTCGTCAAAATTTGTAACGAATTAATTGTTAGATTTCGGTTTGCGCAAAAAGTTTCGCCGAAAAAGTCCAAACGTCCCGACGAGACGGCGAGGACCGGCGAAAGGACGTAAAATTTTCACGGTGCAGCCTTCGGTGGCAAATGCCACTGGAACGTCGACGTTTGCTAAACGAAAATGTGTGAAAAGCCATTAATCGATTCACACGAAAACATTGTAAATTTATGTCGAACACACCTCGGGAACGGATGTTCGCGATGGGAAAAAAAATTAAAAATTAAAAAAAAAAACAAAGCAGGGTTCGCCGGGGCTAAGTTTGACCCGTACTCTGCGAAATCTCACCACACCCGACCAAATCGGACGCAAACCTTTCCCTACGAACGATTGTACAAAGTTTGTAAAGCGTTGATTAAGCGGAGGTCATTGAAAAAAAAACAGAGTAGATAAATCCTAGACATTTTTGATACCTGTAACACCAACAACAACAACAACAACCAATAAGTTTAGTCTTTAATCAATTATTTTCTATTATTTTATTTTTTTCGTTCATCATTATATCGCTATAATAATAATAATTATTATTATTAATTAATTAATTTTTTTTTCTTCGAAGACAACACGCACACGAATTGTCTCGCAATTAAATCTAATTTAAACAAAACAATGATATGCTATTAATCGCGAAATATTCATAAATTTTCGTAAATAAAATTCTTGAGAAAAAAAAAATAAACGAGAATGCAGCTTTCCCTGAAAAAAAAAAGTAATGTCATGTGTTGAATATTTCCGAAGGTCATCTACAGTCTAACGGCACTATTGGGAAGAAGTTGACGAGTCCGATCTGTCTTCACGAATTATTGTCGTAAAATAATAATCGATATACAATTTTCATTTCGTTGTTCGTTCAATTGCGTCGCAAAATTTTCCGAGTTAACGAGAGTCGCCTGGATACTTCGGTCGGAGTTCGTGAACGAAGTTAAACCAGCCGATAATCACAATGGCGTGTGAACAAGACGACGATTGATTCGATTAAGAATTCTCGCACCTGAAGACTTAAGGCCACGTTTGTTCCGATTGATAATAAAGCCTCGAACGTTCGAAAGGGCTTCTGAAAATTAAAAAAAAAGACGTCTAAACGTTATTTCTCACTGGCTCTACAAGTCTACATTGCCTGAGAAGGAAGATAGATTTTGGATTTGTAAAATCATCAAGACTGGTTGGCAATCGCAGCTTTTCGATTCATCAGCTCCTGATTCTGTGGGTCGTTGCTTCTTCCATTTCGTGGTACAATTCCAGTTGCTCCACGCGCCCTTCGTCATTTAATCGTGGTCGGCAATCTCATCGAAATGTCGATCGAGCTCTCTTCAACAACTATCATGAATAATACAATGAATAATTATCTCGTATTCGTCTTCAGCTATCTTCGAAATTTCGCAACTCAACAATTTCGACGCTTTCGTTTCTCTCGTTCGTTATTTGCAACGCCATCCACCGTATCTCCTCTGTTCGACAAATTCCAACCGAAATTTGTTTCTTTTTGTCAGAAAAAAAAATGCAATTGGTAAAATATCAAGTACAATGTCAGACAATATTAAATTGTACTGAACAATGATAAGTCGTTGATAATAAAGTTTTGGGAATGAACATAATACATATATATATTTTTTCTTCGTAAAAATCTTTCGTTCTTTGATAGCCAACGGCGCAATGAAAATTGCTAAATAACGAATTATTATTCTACTATATCCATACATTTATCGTGCCTATTGTTAGACATTATTATCATTGATAAGTAATCGGTACCGCTGTATCATCGATTATTACGATGGTTCATGAAAAATAATAATTATTTATTATTTTTACCGAGAAATGATTTATCATTATTCTTCGTTTATTTTGTTTCCCTACGTTTCAATTAATCTTGTCTTATATAAAAAAATAATTAATTTTAGAAATAATATTGTCGATATGTAATTGAAATTTAAGTAATTTAATAACGATATCATTACGCGCATTTCTCTTCTTTTCATTTGCAAAGATTTTGCCAGGACATCGATTGGACGAACGATTTCGTGTGGAAGAAGAAGAAGATCCAGCCGAGGACGAAAAATTTCTTCGTACGCTTATTGCGCATCGGTACCTAGTTTATAGTTCTTTTTTAACTTTATAGTAGTGAAAAATGTAAAAAAAAACAGAAAAACAATAATTAATAGTTCAAAATGAAAAAATACGATTTGAATGCCTTCGTCGAACGAAATGTGCGTACGAAACCGATCGTCTCGCTGAAGAGAACGAATAAGATGTTAGTTATATATGGCCTTTTCGATTTAATTTGGAATCAATGTAATTCCCCATCGAAATGATCGAACGTGCACGTTTCGAAGAAGAAAAAAACATGTTTATAACGATTATTCAATTGCGTTTACACCTGGATTATCATCAGTTGAGCCTGTCCCTCGAGCACGATCGAAAATTTGCGAAAATGAAGTTGTATGAAAACAAAAAAAAATGTCTAAAAATCCCCGACAGCGACGTAAAAATAAAAAATTCATCTAAGTGAATTATCATTAAGACGAAAAATGTACTCTCGAGAAACGATAATGGTTAACTGTTAAGAGCCGAATACAGAGTGATTGAAACACTAAATTTAATTCATTGGAATGCAGGGCGATCCGATTTCGAGGATCATAAAATACCTCCATAAAGATGTAAACATTTATTATTGAAATAAATATAAACCTTAAGACTGACACGATCGGATAGATTTTATCGAACCCCCCTCACCCTCCTCCCTCCTCAACTCTATGAAATGATTATCGTGAAATCGAAGAGACCGATGCACCGGCCGATCCACACGAGACTGAATGAAAATCCGTCTCGTGCATAATAATTTCACGCGGGCGCAACGTATATTTTTATCCTGTTAGATGGAATTACACAAGGCCAATAATGCCATTAGCGAATATGGCTTCGAGGTCGGGAAGCCCCTTGGGGACTATATGAAGTTGCGGACCGAGACCAAGAATTCGTCACTTCTGGGCGGGAAAGCTCTGCAAAACAGCTCGGCCAGTAAAAAAAATGTTTCCTCTACTGTTTTTGGCTTACGTCGTGGCCGTTAAGGTCTTCAAGAAGACTACTCCCAATGGTAAGAATATATCTCTTCAATATTAAAATTATAAAAAAAAGATGTCGTAAAAAAATAAGAAAAATGTATTCAACTATAAAGATTGATATTTATTTAATTATCATTTTTTCGTTTCGTCACAGGCAAAGTCACGGTTTATCTAGGGAAGCGAGATTTCATCGATCACGTCGACAGTATTGATCCAATTGACGGCATAGTCGTCATCGAAAATGACTACCTCCAGGGCAGAAAGGTTTACGGACAGGTTCGTAACTTTTCTGTCCTCAATATGAATATTTGAGACGAAAAAAAATTGTATTCTAATTTTTTCAAAACGATAACCGGTTTTTTTTTTTGGCACAAAGGTCACAACGACCTACAGATATGGTCGCGAAGAAGATGAGGTCATGGGAGTCAAATTCAGCAAGGAGCTTGTAATCGCCCGGGAACAGATCATACCGATGAAGAAGGAGAAGCAGGAAACCACACCGATCCAAGAACGACTTCTCAAAAAACTCGGTCCCAACGCTTATCCATTCACCTTCCAATTTCCCAGCACCTCACCGAGCTCCGTGACCCTCCAACCCGGCGATGACGATCAGGGAAAGCCCCTCGGCGTTGATTACGTCGTCAAGCTCTACGTCGGAGAAAACGAGGAGGACAAGGTAACAAAAAAACATCTTCCGCAAACCATTTAAATATAAAAAATCATTCATTTTCCATCGAAGACAATTTTTACGAATCTCCCAAATAAATGATTTTTCATCGAATTTTCATATTTCAATTTTTGTCACAGGGACACAAAAGATCGTCGGTGACTTTGGCCATCAAGAAACTTCAATACGCGCCACCGACTCGCGGACGCAGACTTCCGAGCTCACTCGTGTCCAAAGGATTCACATTTTCTCAAGGCAAACTCAATCTGGAAGTCACACTGGACAAGGAGATTTATTATCATGGCGAAAAAGTGTCGGCGAACGTCATCGTCACGAACAACTCGCGCAAGGCCGTCAAGAACATCAAGGTAAAGATGTCCTCTTCAACAAACAAACAAAAATCATTGCTTTCCGTGTCCTTCGGGTATTTGATGAAATGTTCGTTTTTGCTCGTCGCAGCTCTTCGTGGTTCAACACTGCGAGGTAACGATGGTCAATTCACAATTCTCACGACACGTCGCCAGTTTGGAAACCCGCGAGGGTTGTCCGATAACACCCGGAGCTTCGTTCACCAAACAATTCTACCTTGTGCCTTTGGCCAGCAGCAACAAGGATCGTCGTGGTATCGCTCTGGATGGTCACCTGAAGGTAATCCAAAAATCTTTACCGATCGTTCGATAATCGGCAATGAGCGAGGACTTTGAATCTGCGAAGACTATACTTCACCCAGATCAAGATTTCATGCTCCAAAAAATATTCTTCTTCGACGTTTCAATGCCTGACAATTAATTAAAAAGAAAAAAATCATTTTCAGGACGATGACGTCAATCTGGCCTCGTCTACCCTGGTTGCTGAAGGCCGATGCCCCGCCGAAGCTATGGGAATCGTTATCTCTTATTCCGTTCGTGTGAAACTCAACTGCGGAACTTTGGGCGGCGAATTGGTCACGGATGTGCCCCTTAAATTGATGCACCCCGCCCCGGGTATGTACATCCAATTCCTGCAATCGTATAACGAATTATAAAGCTTCAAAAAGAGTTGCAGAATGAATTTTATTTATTTTTTTTTTTCTAATATTTGTTCCGGTGCACAGGATCCGTGGAGAAGGAAAAGGCTTCCATGAAGAAGAGCAAGAGCATCGATCGCGCGCGTTACGAGAACTCATGTTACGCAAACGACGACGACGACAACATCGTCTTCGAGGACTTTGCTCGGCTGCGTCTCAACGAACCAGAATAAACATGAAAAATCAAATCATCGATAAACGAACACACGGTCGGAGTTCTCGGACTGTCCTGAAAGGAACGAATTTCGGAGTCATTTGCGATGATCTTTGACGTCCTAGAGTTTATAGCCCACGGGTTATTTCTTCGGTAGGACGATTTAGAGATTTCGTCGAGGTCGCTCGTGTCGCGAACGCACCTTGATCCCGGTTCTTGACTCGGGAATCACGACTTTCAGAACAGTCGGAGACCGTCTGTACGGATAACGTAGGGAAACATTGAAGGTAACGTTTTGTTTTAATTGTGGAGCGAAAAAAAAAACATTAGATTCAATGAATTTTCATTGAGCAATTATGAAAAATTATTTAAATATTAACTGAAACTATGCGAGAGAAAAAATCACGAGAAAACGACAAAAAAAAACGGAAAAATGATGAGAAAAAAATATTCCATCGTCTCGGAATTTCCATTCGATGGTGGTGGTCGAATGGAAATTCGTTGGGGGGGCGAGCAAAAAAAATAATAATGTCAAGTAAGCTTAATTCCAAATGCCTCTTCTGTTTTAATTTCGAGAAAAAAAAATAACAGCAAATAATAATAACACGTTGAAATTTCAAATTTTAAAAAATAATATTTCCCGTCAAACCAGAAGTGACATGTATTTATTTCTTATATATTTATCAATATTTATCGTCTTATTTATTGATAATAAGCTGTTAATTCCTTGTGTTGTTGAGTTACTGCTGTGTATTAGAAATAAAATGAAAAAAAAAAATAAAATAAAATGAAATGATAAATATGAATTATTGAAAAAATCATTTTATTTGGACGTCTATACAAAATATTACACGATAGAATAATTTCATTGGGACAATGTGATCATCGTCGAAAAATAATATGTTTGTTTGTTTTTTTTTTTTTCAAACGCGTTTGCATACGATGCTTCAGTCGTATATGTGCGAGTAATATTCCTGATACGTTTGAATGTACGCTTCTTTTTCCGCGGGCGTCATTTCCGCTATGAGGGTATCGTTTACACTCGTGATAGCCACGGCTTTGCCACCGACGCTCACCGTCGGCACCAAATCGTCGTCGTCGGAATCCATGACGTCCACATCGCCTGGAAACAAAAATTTATCTCGATCATTAGCACGATTTTCATTATTTCAACCCACAAAAATTTAGAAATAACATTCGCAATACAAATTTGTTCTAATTCGCAAAAAAAAATTAAAAAATAATGATAATAATAAAAGTTGTACCAGTATCGACGGGTTGCATCTCCGTGACTTCCTCATTATCGCTACTGTCGCTCGATTCTTGTGGAAGAACGGTTTTCACAGCGTTCGAAGCATTATTCGTTCCTCCCTTCTTCTCGTGTGCCAACAACACCGACATTATGTCCTCGCCCTGTTTGTTGCTCGCTGCTGTGGTATTGGTCGCGGTGGCGGCCGCTTTGTCGAGAATGCTATCTTGATTGTTGACACCGTCGTGAGTGCCGTCGGAATTGAGAACGGTGCTCTCCATCATCCAAATTGGTCTCTCCTTGCGTCTGTTGCCGGCATTGCTGTCCGGAATATCGTCACCGATCGTAACGTCCACTCGAGTGTCTTCCACGGCAAAACCACCGCCACGAGTCGCTTCGCCTGACCACTGCTCTCCGGGAGCCCGCAAACCACTTGGTTTTCTCGCGTCGATTCTGGGATTGAAAAATGGAAATTAAAATTACGTGAAAAAAAAAAATCAATTTCAAGGCTGAGTGGCTGACGATAATTTCGCACCCTCTGATCGTATTGATATCGACGGGTTCCGGTTCCAAAATTTCCGGTGCCAATTTGATTCCTTCGACCTCTCGCAAAAGCATGTAAAGAGGTTCGAGCTGTTCGTTGAATTTTGCGAGCAACAGACGCGAATCCTTCTTCGGCAATGCCGATTGATCCTCCTCGACGACTTCGCGACAAAATGTACATCGAAATTCTCCGGTGAGCATGTCGAACAGCTGATCGGCCTGGTAACAAATTTTTCTGTAAATTTCGCAAATGTAAATCGTAAAAAAGTAATGTAAAGAAAAAAAGGAAAAAAAAATGGAAATTCGTCTCACCTCAAGATCGGTAAATGTTTTTAGACAATTTGTACATTTGAAGCTGGCTCTGCTTGTGGCGTCTCGCTCCTCGGTTTCCAATCTTTTTCTCATGATGTCCAGCTTGTATTTAACAACATTTACAAACGTCTGGAAGGAAACAATCGCCATTGAGTAAACGCTGAGATAAATGAACGAAATAGCGGCGGGTCGTAGCTGATTATGCAATAACCTTGTAGTTGATGAAGTAATAATTGACTTTCTGAGCTTTTCCATCAGATCCGGTCTCCATCTTCAGTCTGACTTGGATAAATTTGTCGTTGCGAAGAGTAGATATTCTGGACCTTAACATTTTTCTTTCGAATTTTAGCAATTCGCAGATATCATCCTCCTTCATGCCTGCAACATAATTTTGATTGGTCAATGCGCTTCGATAGATGTTAGAACTGAAGATTTTTCAATGAATGAACCTCACATGGATTTCTAACTAGCATGTCGACAATCAGAGAATCCTCGGTCGAGTAGAAACCTCTGACGACCAGTCTGGCTAGCTGCTTGAGGCTGCTGGGCACTTCGGTGACCAGCCTTTCTTCCGCGCTCATAGTGTCCCTTGATTCCCAAAAGCTACAGGTTCGTCAAAATTTGTCAACCTCAAACATGTAATAAACAGTGGTGAAATAAATGCCACTGAACAATTATTCACATAAATGCCAGCTGCAAACCATTTTCCACAGCCTAAACTCCAATACGATCATAAAATTCATCAAAATACAACGTTAACCTAAAAAATTTGGCAATCAGTGGTAAAATCAACACAGCTCAACACTATTCACAAAAATTCCTGCTGCAAATCATTTTTCACAGCTCAAATTCGAACACAATCGATGATACATAAAAACTATTTTAAAAAATTGAATAAACAAATATCACAAGACACACTAACCTCTAAAATAAAATTTCTTCCGTCGTTGTCTCTCATTCGTTACGTTAAACCGGTTTTAACACGAACATTCAATAGTTAGAAGAAAAAAGAAACATTCTTCCAAATATATATAAAAAAATTAACAACAGGAGGATACAAAACAAGCCATGGTTTAAATTTTAATGACGGAGCCGGTGATGCGTGCAACCGCGACAGGCTTGTTTATCGCGTTAACGGATTGTGAGAGGTTATGTCGGCCACTCGCGTACGCCAACTGTCCGGTACGGATTTGTCAAAGTGCAGTAACACCTGTAATCTAAGTATAGCAAATTTTTGCGACCGTATGCAATTTGATTTGACAAATGTGCATCATCGATGGCAGCGATCGATAAAGTTAAAATAATTGTCGTGGGTGACAGCGGTAAGTAAATTGATAACCCGATGTCCACGTTAATAAAAAAAAAAAAAAATTCGTTATCGTCCCTCGATTAAGGCTTACGTGGCTAATTTGATTATCGTCTCTACCGGAATTCAAAGAATATTGGACGGTTTGATTTTTTTTTAATGCAATTTACATAATTTTTCGTAATTTTCGTGGTTCATTGACCTTTTTGTGAGAATTTCATTGGTGTTTCTATTAACAGGTGTAGGAAAAACATCGCTGACGCATTTGATATGTCAGCAACAACCCATTGGCAACCCGTCGTGGACCATAGGATGTTCGGTGGAAGTGAAGTTGCACGAATACAAAGAAGGAACGCCAAATCAGAAACGTTATTTCATCGAATTGTGGGACGTCGGAGGAAGTCAGAATCATCAGAACACCAGATCTGTGTTTTATCATCCGACCAATGGTGAATAGGGCGCGACGTCATTGACGCAGCTGTTTAATCCGCTACATTATTTGTTATTGGATCGCAGGAATTATTCTGGTTCACGATATGACCAATCGAAAGTCTCAGCAGAACCTGCAGAAGTGGCTTCAAGAAGTTCTGAGTAAGGACAACAACAGCTCCCGATCCAAATCGTTCGATGATTTTGATCCTGAAAATTTTGTGGGTTCTACGCAAGTAATATATCATTATTTATCATTATTATTTTATGGATTTTTTAGTTTCAAGCTTGGGAATCTGTGTTGCATCCACTGTGGGTCAGATAATTTTGTAACTTCATAAATTTCACGCCGCGTTGGGAATTCTTTCAGATTCCAATTTTGGTGGTAGGCACCAAATCGGATCAGGTCGGAGAGGTGAGGTCCAGCCTGCACAGGAGATCTTCCACCATAGCGGAAGAATGCGGGGCCGATGAAATATCTTTGGTAAATTCAACTGACTCTGATCATTATTATACACAAAATATTTTCATCGGTTTCTGATATTAATATTTTTTTTTTCCATCTCCCATGTTCGCATGCGATCGACAGGATTGCAGACAAATCAGATCATTGGCTGCTGGGACGACGTCGTCGGTGAAGCTCAGTCGATTTTTCGATAAGGTCATCGAAAGGAGATATTACGGTAGTCGAGAGGCCATCAGTCCGGACAAGAGAAGACTGCCAGTTTACGCATCGGCCTACAGTCCCAAATCGTTTCAACACAACGATTGAAACTTTCTATTCGAGCTTACGACGGTTTTACAGGATACCGATTACGAGGATACCGATTACGCGTAAATATATGCGACCAAGACAAAACGATAGCCACGTAAAAAGTGACAATATACTCAAGATGCTCGAAACCCCGGCACAGCGTACGTGCAACATATTGCATTTGTAATTAAGTCATCGAGATACGAGAAACGAAGAAAGAAAGAAGAAAAAAACAGCGAACATTCCATCTGCCTCTTTGATAATTGCAATAAATCGAACGCAGCATCGGGTCATCGTCATTATCGCGAAGTTGGACTTTCGGAAAATGACGAATATATAATTTTTTTTGTAAAAACATCGATTACAATTGTTATAAACATTTTTCTCACGAATAAAAGGAACAAAGATATATAAAACAAACTGAACAATACAAATCAATGAATAATATGTTAATATAGAAATTACCTTTTTTTCTTTTTCACATATTTCACATAGTTAAATCAAAATTTCGCGGGTTGAACCGTGACGTAGATGGCGCTTGGTGTGACGTTGAATCGCCAGCCAGCTGTTCGCGCCATTATGTTTTCGTATCGGTCAGTAAACGCGATTCCCGAGCATTCAAATTTTCACAGTGACTGTTGTGCTTGGTGCGATACATCGCTTTGAGTCGTTTCCCGATAGTCTCTCACTCTGCGTTCGACGTGTTTGAAACCGAGCAATACGTTCGTCATAACATATTCGTGAGAGAAAAGAAACGAAAAAAAAAAAACAACAATTTGGATAGATTTCGAAGGAATGGCTCAAAACATCAATCCGTTTTACTCGTCCCAGAGCACACCTAACAAGGCTAAGGAGGAAAAGCAAAATGTACCGAAGGATAATCACGCAGTGAGCAAACGGTGAGCGTCGAACATTCTTTTCTCGGTCATCAAGGGCAACTCGAAGAAAAATAATGCGAAGAAACGAAATAAAAAAATTTTTATTTATCATTTGTTCGTGACAGAGCACGAGCGGTTTTTGCACCACGCTTAACCTACATTTTATCGATCGATAACCCGTTTTAATGGATTTATCACAACGATGAGTTTTTTTGTTGTTTTTCTTTTCCGTCGACCATAACCTTGCTGATGTTTACACATTTCGGACCCGAAGTAATATTTTGTTTGTGTATCGTTAGCGTCTGTGCCTGTGGTTATCGAAATAATCTTCTCAGTCAAATTTGCACTTATTCGAGCCATTGCTTGGCTTCGCTCGACCTTACAGCAACAAGGTACACAAGCTTGCTCGATGGACAAAGCTGCGAACCATTTTTTTCAAAGTCGGCCGATTGCTCTCGGACAAAATAAATATCTTAACCTGTACAGGATTGTAAGATTGATCCTGCAAGAAAATTTTCTCAATGTTTCATTGATCGTAGATGGTTTCTCAAGACCGTTGCGATTCGGAGTAACACGGTTGAGATTGTCGGAAGCAACAGGCAAAGAAAATAATGTAGTCCCCGACTATGCTTGTCGATTATCAAACATTCAACTTGTAAACACGAGCGCTCGAGAAGATAAATTTAATTCCCATTATTATGCCACAGATTGCAAAAGGAGCTGATGGTCCTGATGACGAGCACGGAGAAAGGCGTCTCTGCATTTCCCGACGGGGAAAATCTGTTCAAGTGGATCGGAACCATCGCCGGTCCTCTAGATACGGTAACGCATCATTTCGAATACTCAACGCATCGCCCGAACGTCTTTCTCGACGCGATTTCTCTTTATCGATGGCTCCGATATTTTTAGGTATACGCCGGACTGACTTACAAGTTGACTCTCGAGTTTCCACATAGCTATCCGTACAGCGCGCCCGTTGTGCGTTTCGTCACTCGTTGCTTTCATCCAAATGTGGATCCTGTTGGCAATATCTGTCTGGATATTCTGAAAGACAAGTGGAGCGCGCTGTACGACGTACGCACCATTCTCCTCTCGATACAGTCGTTGCTGGGTGGTAAGAATTTCAGATTAGCCCTAACAATAAGATTGATAATTAAAAGAATTACAAAATTCCTGAATTCATAATTTTTCATCTCTCGAATTTTTTTTTTCTTCTTTTCCCAGAGCCAAACAACGAGAGTCCACTGAATCTGCAGGCGGCGGAGCTCTGGAACGATCAGACGAAATACAAGAAGCATCTGATCGACGAATATAACAGAGAATCCACTCGTAGTCAGCAAGATTCATGATGAGCGGATTACAATCGTCATTCATTGCTAACACTGCCACCATCGATTATTCGACTTTAATTTTAAGAATCATGAAAAGATACAAAAAAAGAAAAAAAGAAACAAAAAGAACAGCGGCGTCAGATACCGCTTAATTGTGTGCGGGGGCAAGAGCGCACGGTCGAATTTTTCACCCCAAGCTGCAACCCCCGCTTTAGTGTAAATTCTATTGCAAAAAAAAAAAATATTAAATATTGGTTGAGACTTAAATTTCGTAGAAAAAAAAAACAAACAATTCAATCGTGGTGACTAAACATTAATAAATGTCCTACCTTTCGTGAATTATATTTCATCATCGTGTTGACAATGACGCAACAACAACAAATTATCCACGACTATCCATCACACTAACCTCGACGTCGCGACGACGAAACTACAAATCGACCATTCTTCGGAATTGGATGTAATTTTTTTTTATTTTTTTTTCTATTTTTTTTTTATAAAACTATTATTTATTATACATTGCTTGTAGTAATATATGTTGACACAGGAGGATACATTGAGACATTGAGATACGTATTATACCGATTGCATTTCAGATTATTCATCAATTCATTTATCAACGTCGTGTAATTCTGAAATACATATTTTAAAAATACATATACAACTGTACCTACGTTTTTGTTCGCGCCCACGATTTTGTGGCAATTCCCGAGAAACGTTGCAATTGGAAAGAAATCGAAAAAAGAAAAAAATCGAAAATTTATTTGCAAAAAAAAAACCCAAAGCTTATTTTTAACGATTACATTTTTCCATCATCGTTGAAATGATTATTCATTTGTATATTATCAATTTTATGAGACTTCATTAAAATGCTGGTCCGAACATATATATATATAGATACGAATTTGATATTAGTGTGCGATGGGCTTATCACAGCGCCTCAGCTGAATCGTCACCGAGGCTGTTCGTTCCTCCGCACTCGCGAGCAGTTATCGTCAGTCGGGCAACGGTAATGTTTCTAAAATTTCGTCGGTCTTTCGTTTACAAAACATTGCTTAATCATGGAAAATCCATTCGACCTTCATCGATGCTTATCGCGATAAGAGACTCTTCCACGATAGTTGAGGTAGTACACTGATAAATTGTAATCTAATCAGCGGTAAAATTGTGAATCGAGAAACAAAATTACCTCGAACCGCGGAATATCAATGAAAGTTTTTTTTTTTTAGGAACGCAAGGTCAATGTCAACGGACTGGAAATCAACTGTGTCAAGACCGGAAGTGGCAGACATCCAGTTCTTTTGCTACCAGGAGCTTTGGGTAAACGTTATCATTGCTAACGGCATTTCGAGCTAGATTATCGACGCATGCGCGTGTAACGGTTCGTTCTTTCTAATACCGAAACATCCGTCACAACATTGAATTCTCGAACGATCGTACAACGGGTTTCGTACGGTGTACATAGCTGTTGTGTACAGTCTGATATAGTCTTCTCTGTCTTTGGTCTGAATCGTTCTCGCGCGTTCTCTTTCCCTCCGCAGCGAGCGCCGATAGCGCTGTCTCTCTCCCACCCATGGCGAAGATCGGAAAGTTTCACGTCGTCTGAAAAATTCTGTGCATCGCTGTGGCGATGAGCTTTGAGCTTCGGTAAAGTCAATGAGGATCAGGGTGGCCAACTTTCGATCATTTTTTTCCTCATATTCACACAACGACCTGCTGCGTTGACGAATTAAGGCAACGCGAAATTATTTCTCGTTCGCCATGAGCGCGAGAGAGATAGCGCTGTCGGTCATTCCGTGCCCGGTCGGTAACAAAAATTTGTAAATCAGGATTTCAGAAGCCCAAAACTTTTATAGATGAAAAAACAAAATCGTACATAATGGAGGATCAGGAAACTTAATCTCAATCGCTCAGATTGCAACGAGTGCGAGAGAGACATAAAAAATTTCCCGAATTGTTATTCTCCTCGACTGTTTGTCTCTCGGACAAAATACGAGAACGATTGACCGCAGAATTCTGTTACAAAAAAAATACTTCTTTATCTCTTTTATCCGTAAATACAATCGTGACCGAGAACAATGCGTTACAGTTTTCGTTACCGGACGAGTAGTAACGCAAATTTGAAACTCAGATCCCGTTTTACGGTTCGCAGGTTCGGCTTGGACAGATTTCAAGCCGCAGATCGATAATCTCGACAAATCGATAATGACGATAGTGGCGTGGGACCCTCCGGGATACGGCAAGTCGAGACCACCCGATCGAACGTTTCCCGATGACTTTTTCAACCGCGACGCCGTTCTGGCTCACGGTCTGATGAAGACTCTCGGATTCGACGAGTTCTCGATGATCGGCTGGAGCGACGGTGGCATAACGTCTCTCATAATCGCCGCTAATTATCCCAAAAGCGTACGACGAATGGTCGTCGTTGGTGCCAACGCCTACATCAAACCTTCCGAATTGAAATTATACGAAAGTACGATTCCTCGACCCAAAGCCATCCATCACACAAATCATCATCATCTTCATCATCATCATCATCGTAATTTTTCCCGAAATTCCAATTTGGGAAACGAAAAGATGAAAAAATGATTTAAAAAAAAAACGTTGAACATGAAACTTTCATTTTTATTGTTGTTCAGAAGTTCGAAACATAGATTCGTGGTCGGACCGAATGAAGTTACCTCTGATGGCTATTTATGGGGATGATTATTTCCGAAAGACTTGGTCGGCTTGGATGAACGCTATGAACGATATTTCACGCAACAACAATGGTGACATATGCAAACATTGTGTCACGAAAATTCGTTGTCCAACGCTGATAGTTCACGGGGCTAAGGATCACATGGTCGATCCGGAACATCCGGAATACCTGACGAAGAACATTGCAGACTCGCGGTCGGTATACATTCTCAGCGAGGTGGACACACCGTCCAAGCATTTTTGGTTATCGACAATCTGTCATACCGATCGAGCTGTTGTTGAATCGGGGAAGGTGGCAGATTGATCTTATCCAAAGTTGCCAACGTGTCAGTTTGACCTATTTCAATGTTGACTCGACCGGGGTGCCATCTTACCCAGGTTTCATCGAGGTTAAGACGACGCGCCATCATGCGGTCGAGTCAAGATTGAAATGGGTCAAACTGACACGCCGACAAACAGGGGAAACTCAATGTGCATGAGTTCTTGGAAAATTGCGATTTTTCCACATGAAAATGAGTGAACAATTGAAACGTTTGAATGAATCTTATGTCGAAATAAGTTTTCCTCACAGAATCAAACGTATAATCGTTATCGAAATCACGTTTTTCCATTTCAGGCTCGAGGTATTCGAAAAAGGGGCCCACAATCTTCACTTGCGATACCACGAAGAATTTAATGAGCTCGTCACGAAGTTTCTTTCGAAATGAGAAACGCCCGGCAGCTTCACGAAAACATTAAATTTTTGTAATTGAAGAAAAATAAAATTTAAAAAAAATCTAAATAAACGATCAATCGAGTGTGCCGATGCAATGCGGAAGGCTTCATTTTCATTGCACCCAGCAGGCGTTGTGATGCAAATAATGTTCGAAAGGTTCGCCAGAACTACGCGGAGATCTACGGAGCTCGAGTGACCGTACACGATCAATGAATGACGTGGCATAAGGCCACACGTGGGATAACCGGTCGGGGGATGAACGAGCGAAAACCCCGGGATGCACAGCTAGTACACTCTCGGCCATGACTCGCACTCGACAAACCATTTATTTTTTTTTTTCAGTTTCGTTGTTTTTTTTTCTCCCACGGAATTAATTCGGTCGAGAAATGCGGTAACGTCCCGGCGTCGGGATTTGGGGCGTATTTGAAAACCAAAAATATCAAAATGCATAAAAAGGTTCATTTAAATTCTATTCTTGGAGGGAAAAAAATATAATGATAATTTACGCTATATGTTAAACAGATTTGAGGAGTATTAGTAGTAAAATAAATTTATTGACAATGTGATACATTTTTTCTTATTTTCTTGGTATTCGTAAGATTTAAAATTTGTTTGAAAAATATTTTTTTTATATTGCCAAAGGCTCATCGATCGAAATCCTTCGGCCCTATGATTTTTTTTTTTTAATTAGTGAAATTGATGATCAAGCATTTTTTTAGACTGGCAACGTTTGATGCGAGTGTCAGTGGGTGATTAAAAATTTGGAAGAACAAAAGTTTAGAGCATCACGTTTGATAATAATACAGATTCGTCGGGCTATCGAGAAGGTCTGTGTGCATGACCGCGTGGAAACGCTTCGATGCGTATGGATACGCATAAGGAGCATCGCCGCTCGGACTGATGCTTGAGAGTGGCAACGGAGGAGCAACGGAGCAGCAACGGAGCCGAGAAAATTTCCGTCCGATTGTGGTGGGCAGAGAAGCCTGAGAGTCCACGCCCTTCCTCTTGTCGAAGCTCTTGAGGCTTCGAAATAAAAAATTAAAAAAAAAAAAAAGAAACACGTTGCACGTGAAGGTGCTGCGCTGTGCATCGCTCCGATCTTGCCGCAGTTTTTCGAGCACTGGCTGGCGCTCGACTGGCCACTGTCGAGGCAATTGAGAAAATCGATTACAACATTTTTTCATCTTCCGCATGAAGTTCTCCACGAAATAAACACGGAGGCTTATTCTGAGGCATTCGTTTTCCATTTTACTGGAATGCGGACATTAAATAATCAGAAAAGAACAATATCCATATATATATATTTTTAATTCTAATGATTTTGGTATAACGTCTATTTTGAAGCTACCAGCAACGCTCATCTCCAATAGACAATCCAAATGTGCACTCGAAGTGCCGGAGAGTGGCTTTCGTAGAAAGCTACTCGGTGGGTCTGCAAAAATATTCCTCTCGAGTGTCTATATGTGTATTAAGGTGTGTTAAAAAACGTTCTTTTCAGTTGCTATTAAATATTCAGGTAAACGAAAAATTCCGGGGATGGAAAGTAAGTGCCATACATAGTATTGAGGTCACTTAACATGGAAATATTTTTCGTTTCACAATTTCCACCAAAAGTTGACAACTTTCAATTGCAAATGAAAAAAAAAAAAAAATGTTTACATGTTAATCAAATGCAAAATCGAATTCGTGAAAGCGGAACCTTTGAATATTGTCCGATTGGGTTCAAATTTTGACAGATGTCTCCTGATGGTATTCGCTTCGAATGTAGAAACTTCCAGACGAATAAAAAAACTTTGCTTTTTTTCGACACACTCTAATGTATATATGTATACCAAGATCCATCTTTGCCACCAGACGTCATGAACCACAAACAATGAGGCAGCTTTAATTGAGAAAGAAAATTAAATATCGTTGTTTCACAAAATTTTCGTGAGACTGAGCAATTTTTGGATACCTGGAAAGCATCGAAACGGCAAAAAAGTCCGCAATGCGCTTTAAACCGAACAAAATCAATGTTTCGAAGTCACTCGGGGTCACCATTGTCTCCCGACTTCGTTGCCAGTCATGTGTGTGTGTATTGAATGGTTCGTGCCGATAAACGCGATTATTCCAAAAAAAAACGCATTCGGTCCGCGTTTTTTCGGCAAAAACAAAGGCAATGGACTTATTCTTAATTCGGTCACACACTCGACACCCATACGGACTACCCCATTGGGTTACATCGGGCTTACACGGTTGCGCCGATTACAAACGTTCCGAAAAAAAAAAAAAAAACATTTTAGCTTCGTGACCGATCGTAATCCACAAGAGTTCCACTCCATGGTAGCCCCCATAAATCCCGAACAGACGGACACGAGAGCGTGCACGAGCTGATAACTCTGCAGCCATTAAGAGGATTAAGCCAGACCCACGCCCTATCGCCCATGTGACTCTCATTAGAGCCGTACCTTTCGTCTAATGCAATTATGCAGCAAAACAAAAAAAAACAAAAAATAGAAAAAAAAACGTTGTTTTTATCGTCGCGCGAATTTCAAGTCGTTAATCAACGTTTTATTATTATTTTTGTTTATTACGAAAATTTAATCCATGTACTATTATTTTGATTTTTTTTGGCAAATAAATTGTTGATAGTCGAGAGGGATATAATTCGTTTTGAAAATGATGGTCATACCTTTCTCTGTCGTGATGCAATTATAAAATGGTAAAAAATGTTATCTCCTGATATTTTTTTCTTTTTTAATTTACCAAAATATTATAAATATCGTTAGATAAAATTTTTTTTAATTCCATACCATTGTGTGAGACAATTAAAGTGTCGTTGACCTCTGACTCGCCATGAATGACCCTCGAGATATTTATTTTATCCTCCATCGATTCCACGCGATATACTCGCGGTCGGAAAATGAACAGCCGGTTTATTCGTTCCTCTTGCACGGAGTCATCGAACTGTCGTTCGTAACAATCGATAAGCTCCGCATTGACGAGGTGATTTCGATGGACACGAGGTGAGTGGCAGTGCATCGCAACACGCGACGTTTATCGGTAATTGTCATATCGCAAAATCAGATCGAAGCAAACTCAAACGTTCAAAAGAATTCTTTTTTCGTCTTTTATTTATGACGATTTCGAAATGGCTGTGCTGGAGGTACTTTCTCGGCACGCAGGACAAGAGGGGATGATAATATTGATAATCGTTCACCTTGCCGAAGTTCTTGGTGGGTTCTATTTTCGTCCAGAAAAATTGATCGACGAGGAGGCGTTTCCACGATCGTTCAATGGGCGGGAGGGGGGAGAAGGGCCAGGAACGATTTAAATACGATAATTCATATTAGTACCGCTAAACGTCGACAGAGGGCCAATCCCACGCTAAAGACAAATTCTCTTCGACATTGGATACACGTTTGGCTTTAAATGAGATGACCATCTCAACCTAAAATGAAATTTTCCAGGTCGACAGCCTGAAAAAATCGAACTAGGCTGAGACTGCAAACAAGCGAAAGTCCTTTAACCGACGCAGGAAAATCAAGCTCGAACGATTATTATTATTATTATTATTATTTCGATTCGAAGCGAAAGTCCGAATACCGTATCATAGAATTTGTTACCTCGATGGGGCACGTCCCGATTCACCCAAGTATCTCAACTTAGGTGAGCTCACGCGTATATTAATCGAACGAACGTGTCTAACGTAACGCAGATACCACAACATGGCGTCCTATGCAATATGCACTCGCAACAGTCCACTGCTAAATGCAGTCGATCGAAACGAGATTTAAAAAAGCAAGAGAAGAAAAAAAAACTGAATGCATTCAGCGCGTAATCTTGTGAGTGTGTGTGTGTGTGAGTGTGTGAGTGCGTTATGGCGGGTGCTGCCAAATATGGTCAGTCCGTTTCTCGCCTGGATTTGTTCGAGATCCTGTCTCGCTGTGTTGCTCTGCTGAGAGAGAGAGGGAGCAGCTCTCTCTCTCTCTCTCACTCTCACACTCTCGCTCCGTCTCTCATTTGTTTTTTTTTCTTTCATTTCTTTTTATCTTCCATAAGCTCTCTCGCCTTTTAATTTTCATTGCGTCGCACCTCCGCGCATAAGGAGCGCCCCCTGCCAGACAGAGACAGCGCTCTCGGCGGTGGCCCCCTAACGGCGGGCCACCGAACCACAGACACACCTCTCGTGCAAACACGATGCACTCTCCTCGAGAGCTTCCATCTTTTTTTGTTTTTAATATTTTTTTTTCTTAATCTCTTTTAATATTATTATTATTATTATTATTACTCTTTTTCTCGGCTTGTTCTCTTTTTTTTTTTCAATCGTAAATCGACCCTTGACTCCCGGGCCAAACGGGATTTCTTCTCTCGCTGCCTCTCGGCTTTCTTATTTTTCCACGATCCGAGTCTCTCGACGCGCTCGAAAATAAAAACATGCGGGCCCCAGAAGCGCTGCAAAAAAATCTTCGCGTAAACATAACCTCGCTCCACGGAAATAACCCGGGGGCAAAAAAAATAACAAAAAAAATTATTCCGACCATTATTTTGTCACCGATTTTTATTTTTATTTTTTTATTTTCTTGGAACGACCAAATTAGGAAAAGGATTTAACGAAATTTCTCGTTTGGTCTCGGTCTCACGGCCGGCTTGGCGAATCGGGTGAAGCGCACGTAACCGCGAGATGGGAGACCGGCTCGCACGCGTGGGTCACGTACTGTCGCGCATGTAGGCTCACTCTCCCCCCCCCCCCCCCCTCATGCATATGCATTTGCCCCGTTTAACGGATGCACGGACCCCGGAATTCTGCACTGGTCCATCGAGAGAAAATTCGCGAAGCTTGATATGTTCTCACGAACCATGTTCGATATTTTTCTTATCAAAAATAATATATTGGTGATAATCAAAGTTTGGTCACAATTTTCGTCGGTAATAATTTTTTACAATAAGCATAAAAGTCTCATAAATAACAAAAAACAAAAAAAAAAGTATTCAACGCCTCTCACTCTCTCGTGGCTTATCTAAAATCTTGAATTACATTTAATCAACAGACCGTCTCAAGGTCACTGACGAATTTACCCGTCGAATTAACTGCCACGCAACACACCAACTTCTCCATTGTTCGACCCTCTGCGTCAACAAGGGTCGAGGCTCGGGCGTGTGCCACGCTCGGAGGGGGAGAGAATGAATAAGTATTTTGTTTTTTTTTTGTTTTTCGACTCCCGCGAGGGGGCGCCCTTCGTAACGAAATTTCAATACGCGCCTAAGTATTATTATTTTATCTTGAATAAAGCCAATATCTCGTATCCTCTTATGGAGCGGAACGAGGAGAAATCCAGTGAAAAAGAATGATGGAAAAAAAAAACAATTCGTCGGACCTTGGCGACGAGTCTCTTTCTCGACTTGATCTCCGTAAGCGGTGCAGTAAACGCTCGGGCAAAAAGAAAAATGGCTCGAAGCCGCGAGTGTGTGGGTGCTTGCGCATAAATTCATATTACGTGAACATAAATCGAGCGGGGCTTGTGGGTATGGGTGTGTGATCAATGCAAACAGCATGTTCCATAAACACATGCATGTGGAGTGCCCAATTCGTGCTTAAATGGCACTCCTATGCGTGCACATTGGTCGGTATTCAAGGAGTCACGACACCGTGCGATATTTTGAAACGAAACAACTTTTCATCGAATCTAGTGTAGCCGTCTTTTCTTCAAGATTTCTTTTTAGCATATTCAAAAATTACATTATGGCCATTATGAAAACTTGTACTTGTAGAAAAAGGTTTAAAATATATTCAGAATATTAAAAAAAATCATTTTGTCGATTGGACATTTTGTTATTGGAATTAAAAGTTGCTAGGATAATTTGTACAAAGTGTGACTAAGCCGTAATTTTAGTAAAGTGTGACTAAAGAGAGTTGAGGCTGACCATTTATAATTTTCCTAATATTTCAAAATTTTCCTAAAATTCATGACCTTAATTATACCGTTCGATTTCAAATTGAACAAATTTTCGATCATTTCCGGGGCGGGGGGGGGGAGATCCTATTTATGCTTATTTGGGTTGCGTGCACGGTGTCACGCAGCCTTAAGAGAGAGAGAGAAGAATTGTGGAGGTGGTATCGGGCATCACACACGAGCAGGATGACTCAGATTTAAAACTCGGTAGACTGGGATAAGCAGTCATCGCCGTCAACGCCCTCGTCCTCCTCGTGGCGCGAGCTCACTCGGGTTCGTTCGTTTTGCTTTCCCGTGTTTTCTGTACGGATCTCGCGAGGACGACTCCTTGTACGGCAGCTTGCGATCGTGAGTAGTCGTCGTCGTCGTCGTCGTCGTAGTGGCACTGGGTACAACTTCACGTCGTGTGTCGTTCGATCGTGCGAGAAAGCGACCGTGTGTGTCAAAATCTTGGCCTCGATATTATTCCAAAGATCGCGACCGTCGCGCCCTCCATCCGAGCACACATGTGGAGGTACCTCGGACCTAACTTCGCAATACGTGGGCACTCCACCTCAATAATTGTTTCAATCGGATTATCGACAATCAAGACGAATTAAGGCTTACCGTTCGATAATTGACGATTACCTATTCATCGTCGCTGTGATTTCCATATTAATTCCACGATGCAATCAAAAAATTCGAGCAGACATTAAAAATGTGTACACAGATTGATCAGTGATATTTTTTTTTTTTCAATTTCAAACGCTGTTAAATCCGAACGGATGCATGAACCGTTGCAAAAATTATAGAAGATATAGAAATTATTATGCACTAAAGGTTTGCAAAATTCAAGCGCTGTGGCTTGAACCGTTCTCGAGTTATAAAAGTTTGAATTTCAAACGTTTATAACAAATGTGATTTCCGGATGTTCTAGGACATTTTGAACATGTTGAATCCTGATAAAATAATGTTCTGGACCCCCCCAACAGAGCTTATTCCATGAGGAAGCAATTATCGATGAATAGTGACGATACGTTAGCACGTATATATATCGAGGGGGTGACTAATAGGGGCTGCACAGATCCAGGACCCTCGCTGGTGGTATATTCATTGCAGAGTTCATGCTCACCGCGGCTTAGACGGAAGTGTTTTGATATAGCTATCGCACGTCGTCACCGTGTCTCGCCGCAATGCTAGTTGTGGCCCCGGTGTCGGGCGGGGGCGGGTGTTCTTCTCGTCGTCGTTGGCGTGTGCTCCACGATCGATATTCGTACCCAACTCCGTGGCAGAGAGTCGACTTTGGCAAGGCGCAGGCTTCGTGTCCACACACACACACACACAAACACACGGGTCATGCCTCGTAGTCGGTTGGATTGATGCGCGTGTCACAAGCGCGACAAACATGACATCATGGTACCTTCGACCTTACAAAAAAATAAATTTAACCCAACAAATCCATATTTTTTTTCAAAATGGCTTCGCATCATGATATATACATTCATTGAGCTTCTTTCGTTTAATACTTTTGTCCTATCCGTTCAAAACGTTTATACACACGAAACTAGCCTGTTAATCGTTTCGTCGTAAAGCCCCAAAGTTTGAGCCACAAAGGGAGCTATGTGTGAGTCATCCATCCGACAGACCCCAAACTACCCTGTTCGTACGAGGCAGTTGTAATTTAGAAGGACAATTTAGAAGGACCCCCTCTTTGTCGACCCTTTGTGCTTACGTTTTCACGATCGAACCCCATGGCCTCGAAACATTACATTTTCGTTGATAATTAACGATCAAAACTCAATAACGATGAATCCTCGTTAGCACCGAACCGGCAAAGATCAACATGACCTAGGTCATTTTGTTCTTTCTGTTCATTTTTTTTTGCGCCATTTTAGTGTCTCGCAACGTGAACAACGACGATCATTTAATTGCCCGTCTCGTTTATCGATCAATTTATATCAGGAGACTTTTTTATAGAGAGCTCGTTCGCCATGTCAAACAGGAGTGGTTAATTTTTTTTCCCATTTTTTTTCTTCGTCTTCACTTTTTATATATTTGTTCGTGTTAGACTGCAACCGAACGAGCTCGATACGGGCCGAGAGTGGGCATGATGTCACTCGTGAAACGACGCTTATGTCCTCTTACGCGAAGGTAGTTTAAAACGTGTGTATATGTTGCCGGGGGTCCGCGTGATAGCGAGACCGCAGAGCGCGCTGACGCGACGAACAGTTCAGGCAGAAGCAGGAGCAGCAGCAGCAGCTTCGGGCCACTGGATGCTCGGCCTCTCTGTCCTCTGCAATATGTTCAATACCTATATACCCGCCCGAAGGACAATGAACATATGAGACGTATTTAACCGAGCGTATCCCTGACCATTATTCTCTTTGCTCTCGACGTTCTCGTCGTCGTCGTCGTCGCGTTATTTCGGATTTCGATTGCGCAATAACAGACAGCCATATTCAGTATTACAGTTTCAACAATTGTTATCAAATGGCAACACGTATATGAGCGATTCCACGTGACTTCAGCCACTCAAAAAAAAATTTTTCCACAAATAATTTAAAAAAAATGAGCTATTTTTTTGCAATATATTCACCGAGTGCCGATTTTTTTTAAATTTTTTTGACGGTTTTATCGTTAATTAAAGTTTTTTTGTATATTTCCGTTCAAATGGCTGTATCTTTGGCAGGGTTTGACGTATTTACATTTGTAAAAAACGAAAATGTGCGTCTTTTTAAGGCCTTCCAGAAAAAAATTACTTTGGATTCTATTGAGCAAGTTGCACGTCCGTTTCAGGGCAAAATATGCAAAAATATTTTTTTTCTCAAAAAATGCATTTTTAATTTTTTTTTTCAAAATTGCCCTGAATTCTGAATACCAAAAAAGAATTTTTGGTATTTTTTATATCGTGGGACCGGCAATCGGTAATGCGTAATTTTACCGATTTCATTAATAGATTTTTTTCAGTTTGATTTTTTTTTTTTTCATGGGCTCCAGTCACTTTACGCGAGCTCAGAAGCCTCCTTGAAAGAGAAATTAATGATAATCAATGCTCGTTGAATCGCGTAAAGCGAAAAAATCGAACTATAAAAAAATCTATTAATGAAATCGGTAAAATTACGCATTAACGGTTGCCGGTCCCACGATATAAAAAATACCAAAAATTCTTTTTTGGTATTCAGAATTCAGGGAAATTTTGAAAAAAAAAATTAAAAATGCATTTTTTGAGAAAAAAAATATTTTTGCATATTTTGCCCTGAAACGGACGTGCAACTTGCTCAATAGAATCCAAAGTAATTTTTTTCTGGAAGGCCTTAAAAAGACGCACATTTTCGTTTTTTACAAATGTAAATACGTTAAACCCTGCCAAAGATACAGCCATTTGAACGGAAATATACAAAAAAACTTTAATTAACGATAAAACCGTCAAAAAAATTTTAAAAAAATCGACACTCGGTGAATATATTGCAAAAAAATAGCTCAATTTTTTAAAATTATTTGTGGAAAAATTTTTTTTTGAGTGGCTGAAGTCACGTGGAACCGCTCATATATGAATACGTAAAATAATGGTCGTACTATCGTCAAACGCTATGCCATAAAAATATATATTTTTTAAAGTGTCATTGAAGGGACTTTGGCAGTAACTTTGGTCCGTCATGGTTGCCACGTGCCACCTCGACCAATGGGGTCCCTTCCACCCACCCCATCAGCATTTTCGGGCAGCGTCAACCGCTCATTAAATTAACCCCGCCTGAACGATCATAAACTACGTCTAGCTTGCACAACTAAAAAACAAAAAAAAGTCTACGATATTTTACTTGAATTTTTGAATAATAATAATGATTTTTTCGGTTTGTTATTCTGATGCAAAAATGATTATTTATTCAGAATAGCATTTTCACAATATTTTTTGGGGTTATGTTACGATCGGTGTTGTCTTTAGCAAAAGGTAATTACCGATGAATAATCCAGCAATTATGGGAATCGCACGCCATCGACATGTCGTACAAGCTCTCGGGTCTTGTAATCCCCGCGGGTGTCGTGAACCCCGTTACGTTATAGACTTACAACGGATCGACACACACACACACACACACACACAAATACACACACACGCATAACCTGCTTCTCGCGCACGCGATACGATCGTCCGGTACAGAAGAAACGTTTTCCACGTCGAGCATCGTGTGTAATCCATAAATGGTTGGATCGAAATGCTCTTCGAACGTAAACTTTGGACGCGGCGAAGATGGGCGGCCATCTTGGGCGTTGCTCTTTTGCTCCGATCATGAAAATTTTGGATTCTCGTTCTTTGTTTAACCATATTTTCCCATCGTAATATCGTTTCGGTCTCCCACAATTTTCATACATCTAGTGTCATATGCCTTCAATCGTGACTAACGACGTTACGTCATCACCGCGGAAAATGATGTTAACCTCTAAGCTTCGAGATTCTCAGTCTCGTCGTTCGTGTGTGTGTGTTTTCACGATTCAACAGAAAACGTATAGCGTTGCACAACTACTATTATTTACTTCGTCGTCGAGTTTATTGACCGTTCGATGGGTTTTCAACGAGACGAAGCGATTGAATAATGGTAATTGGTTATGCTCGAAAGACAACGAGTCTACGTTTCTTCTCCGTGCTCTCCCTCATCCAGTAGGGATCGTCTTCCGCCTCATTACATTTTTCCGGGCTCGACGTCCGATCCATGAATCCCAGAGCCAACGTCCAATGGACAATAATAATCCCGAAAAATAATGTTTTATTTATAAACGAATAGACGTAAGCTGTATAGGTTAATATATTTATCATAGAGTTTGGGTTACTGCAAGATTGTCCATTGTCGCAATATTCAGGGGCGTGTGCACGGCGATGAGTCACGTGCTATCGACTTTCTTCCACGGTCGCGCAGGTTGGACTCGTCAGGGCGCGCTGGCGATGCCGCTGCGGCTGTGTTGATATAACTCACAGGCGGTTAATGGCAGGTAAGGGTGGAAAGAGGGACTGCCGCAAAATCGTATAGACACGAGTAGACGAGCAGCAGCAGCAGCAGCAGCAAACGAACCACCACCTGCTATACACACAGGTAACGTACAGGTGTTACGGAAGTCTCGACTGCATCGAACGTCATTCGTCACGACGCTCAATGGCGCTACCGGCAACACCGCAAAAACCTTCACCAAGGACGCGTCTAATCCGCGCCTTCGGCCACTTCGAAAATGCAATTTTCGATTTCTCCCAAACGATTCGATCGATCTGGGTCAAAAGAATCTTGGATCATGCACAAGGGTGGCAAGAAATTTGTGAAGCTTCTTTTTGTTCCAAAATTTTTGTCGTTTTCGAGATATGTCACGATTGTCGTTTCAGCAGCAATCGCATGTGTGATCACTAAGGTGGTCCTAATTTTGGCTTTTTTGAAGCTTCAAGTTTGTATTTTTTAGATCGTGAGTTCAAATATTTTTATCATTGACAGTTTCTGAGTAATCATAAAAAACAAATTTGAAATAGGGTTAAGAATTGAGTTAAGGACCACGAATTTTAAGGATAATTCTATTAATTTATTTCATTTATTCAATATTATCCTATGTGAGTGGAAAAATTAACCAAAAAGCGAAAATAAGGACGACCCTAGTGACTACCCACCCTCAACGACGTTTCGTACCGTTGTGAGGAAAGTCTGACAAATTGTCGGTAGGAAGCGTCGTTTGATTGACGTAAATCGCATCAATCTGCTCGGTGCGAGTGGTATAAGCTTCGCAAACGCACGCATCACGAAACCACTTCGCACTTCGTACATTAATGATCCCCCCCCCCCCCATAACGACCCGGCTTTTGCATCAAAGTGTCGCCATTTTTGCAATTATCGTCCATTCCATAAACCGCTGCAAATCCGTCTGCGTCAGAATTTTTTTTCACGTTCTTCCACCCAGTCACCTTGGTTTTTAAATATATATATATTTATCAAAATTTCGATGAGAATTTATGGTAACAAAATAAATCAGCCACGACGAATATACGTAAAAAATACTCGTTGATGCCATCATTGGTTATGTTACGAGTTCCCCGATGACGCAATACAAAAACACGAGAGGCGTCGAAGTTCGAAGCTCGCTTTAATGGAACGTACGAGCAATGAAAAAAAGAGAAGAAAAAAAATGGACAAGGAGATGTGTACGATGACAGTGGGGATAGGACAATGAGGGCCCTGACGAGGTCGATTTATATTCACGAGATGGATGATCGTTCGTGGGCGACCATTTTGGTCTGGCGCTCGATGCACTTTCCATTGCCGATGCCGATAGATGGGTTTTCAGAATGCTCGATGGACGAATTAATCGAGGAGGCTTGTTCGATCCACTCACGCTGCTAGACCGCTACGGCGCCTGCGCGACTTGCCCAGCCGTCTATAACACAAGACCCACACGTGGACGCTTCATTGCGTTTCTGTATTGCCAAATACGACATTTTTTTCATGTATGTACATCGTTGTTTCATGCGGAACCAAGCTCGATGAAAGTTAACTCTACATCTTCCACACGTTCGAAACTGTGACGTATTACAGGGCTCAACAACGTGATTACAATAAATGGAAAATGCAGTTTTATATATTTTATCGATCCACGAATAATAAAATGTCTTCCCTATCGATTTATTGTATAGAAAAAAAATAATAAATAATTGAAAATGACAAAAGCGTTATCGTATATACATCACGTTGATAAATCTCTGCAACTGATCTGAAAGTTTGGGATTTGATGAGACCGGTTTGTCAGCTAAGACGGTCGGGGGACTCGATGCTGCGGCTACGAGTTTCTCGAGACCGGAGAGTTCCTCCTACACTGTACACAGCCGGGGCCCCCGCCTATGCGAATCGATAAAGCCTTCGTTACGCTATACACACAGCCCATGTATAGCGATGATCCGCCGCAACGTATACGTCTTATATCTATATATTGCACGAAAAAAAATTCATCGACGAATCTCACGGCTCCGTGAATCCGTTTGCACGTTGCCAATCATCGTCATCCCTGGAAAATCACAAAAATTGCTGCAAAACAAAACAACAATAAAAAAAATCATCATCTTGTGTACATGCCCACGCAGGAGCGAGAATCTATGGGCGTATGACGTGCCGAAAAGCGAGACGGGACGCGACTGTGTTGAAAAAAAAATATATTGTTGTGTAGGCACCGTGTACTCTCGTTCGAGAATCGATCAAGCATATTTAGTCCCGTTTTACTTCCGGTGACTACAACCAACGAAAAAATTCGTCTCGCCCAATGAAATCGCAAGTTTTTTCTTGTTTTCGTTTTTTTTTATTTTTTGTAAACGTCTATGCGATGGCGCTTAGTGAAACGTGCCGGTTATTATTGGAATAAAGAAGGATGAAAGGAAAAGAAAGAAAGAAAGAAAATGTTCGTCCGAAAGCCGGCGAATAAATTGCCAATGATTTTTCGGCGTGGCGGCGTATCGGTTGGCAACACTGGGCGCCGGCCGTCGCCAGCCACGAACGCGTCCCCGGGTGGGGGATCAGCCATCCCCACCACTTCGCCACCGACGCCGCTTCAGCCAATGACGATGGGACGGCGCGCCGACCCCGCTACCCCCACCACCCGCTCGGACAGGCTTGAAAATCTGTAACGGGCGCCGCTGGCATCTCATATTCGTTTGTGGGCTCACTCAGCTCGTTGCGTTTCGTCAGTCGAGGATCGAGCTTCGTTCGTACCGAGTTAACAAGAGATAATCAAGACACAGCATCAAACATGAGGGAAATCGTGCACATCCAAGCTGGCCAGTGCGGCAACCAAATTGGAGCTAAGGTTAGTTTTTCAATTTTCAATTATCATTCACAATTCGAACTTGATCGCGAAAAAAAAAAAAAAATTGATAAATTCGAAGTTTTGTTGAAGCGAGCAACCGTAAAAGCGTCGCGTCGGTTCTTTGTTCTTTCGACCTAGCCCTCGATTATACACGGTGTCTTTGTTTGAAACGATTCTTTCACCGCTCTTTCTCTTTCTCGGCCTCGCGAAAGAAAAATCTCGGTAGCTAATAAAATTTGTAGACATCGTTTTCCGACATTGTCGCCCAGTGTGCGTCATCCATCGTCCATTCGAGAACAATCGTTTATGACTTCCGGAAAGTCGAAAACCACAGAGACAAATAATAATTTCAACCGTCGATAACATTTCGAGTCTGCGCATGCGCGTTATTTCTTTGGCCTTTGGAGAATCCACTCGTACGCACGTCATTGCTCTTGAGAACGCGAAATAAAAGAAAGAGGAATTAAAAAAAAAAAAAAAAAATTGCGTGCCGGGTAGGATTGTGTCATGGCGACAGCGCCGGAGTCTTCCAACCGGCCGGCGAGCGTCTAGCATTGTTTAACGGTTTTTTTTCGAACTCTTTTCACGAACGGACGCCGCGTCGGGATGGCGCTCGGAGCGCGGATCAATCGCTCGGGTTTTTTCGTTTTTTTTCTTTCCTCGCCAATCGTAACGATGTTTGCCGGGGCCATCGCCGTTGAAAATGTATTATCGTTGATGGTCCAAGCCAAGAGAATTCGCGGCTCGTTTGATCGAAAAGAAAAAAAAATTGAAAAACAAAAAAAAGTTTAAGAATGCGCGATTGTCGAGCGTCGTTTCGTTCCGTGGGTGTGGCTTGGCCGGCTTGGGCTTGTCTGGCACCGGCTGCGCACAAACGGCCCAACAGCGCTCTCTGCACGCTCATGCCGGTTGATATGCGGCAAACGCCATCGAACGGATGCGCGCGCACGTCTCTCGTCGCGGTTGCGCGCGCGCGCGCTCATGCCCGCGCCCTCGCTATTCACGCTATCTCTCTAAAGTCGTAACCGTCGTTTACCCATCGTTCCCTCGTACAACGAAAAATATTTTTTTTTTCCCACAAAGTCTCAACGTTCTGAGATTCGTAACTTTGTTGTGTTTGCACACGAATGAATCGCTACGTGCGACCTCGAACCCTGCCACACGTCGCAGAGACGTTCGTAGCTCCTTGGTAAATTTTTCATGACCAATTCTTAGCCACGGTCTCGTTAAAGTTTTCGATTCTTTTAAATTGTCGAGAAAACGAAATTTTTTGAAGTCTTCATTAAATTTTGTCATAAAAAATTCTGAGCCACTGTCGATGTAGTTTTAAATAGTTTTAAATTGTTAAGAATCGAATTATTTCAAGTTTTTTGCCAACTTTATGATCATAATAATTTTAAATGTCAAGCTTTGTTTCGATCGTGGCTAAATGTCGAGGTCGTGAATATATATACATGTATGTGTTATATTTTCTACTTTGTGTCAAGTATCGGCCCTGAAGTCACGTTCTCGATACTTGTAGAACTATGTTGCCAATAACAGGCGATGCATTTTTTTCTCTCAATACCTCGGTAGCTGATATATAAAAAAAAGGAATGAATAAATTAAAAAAAAAAAAAAAGAAAATGGATGTAAAAAATTTCTAGTGGGTAACCAACTGTCGTCACGGTCTTTGCTCCCTCGGAGGATGCTATATCGAGTCAATGTCCGCTCCTGGATACCTCGGGAAAGTAACTCTTTGATCGCGGTTAGCGTGGGAAGGAAAAAAAATTATATGCGACTTGTTGTCCTCGATGGATTATCTCCGGAAAAAATGAATGGGTGGGGATTAATTCTTTGGATATGGGAAACATATAAATGTCGATGAAAAATCGAGATTTAACGTTGTGCAACGCTCTTGCCATGCAGGGACAAAATATTTGAGACCAAGGACACCGAGTGAGATCACGTAGGTAGAAGCACAAAGTGCGGGGGGCTATCTCTCTCTCTCTCTTTCTCTTTCTTTCTTTCTCTGCTGTCGTCAAGACGCTTCCAAATGAAGCAAAAGTCTGCATTCAACGAACGGTTTTCGCCGTTGGCTGTGGTACCTTGGCGAATGCGCGTTGACGACGAACGCTCCTTGCAGGTATATAGCACGCAACGAGAGGTACTCGTATCGATCTGCTCAGGCTCGCCAGGGCGGAAACCCCCCTCCCCCCTGCACCCCCGGCATTTGGTAGCGTGTTCGTAGATTTTTACCGACCCTTGAAAATAATATAACACCAGAGTTGCATAAAACATTTTTGTGAGAATCAATTAAATTATACAAATTTAGAAAGTATATAATACAAATTTTTTAATTATGTAATACAAATTAAAAAAAATATATTTTGAACAAAGTAGACATTTGCAAATTTTTTCGTAACAATAATTTTTTTTCTTCACGTTCGTCACTAACAATAGTGTCGAAGTGATTTTTTTTTCATACATCGATTGAATGGCTAGATTTTTCGACTTTTTTATTTCGTAAAATATTTGAGAAAATTCAAATATTGGAGGTACAAAGGAAAAGTCAATTTTGAACGGTGTCGAACGGTTTTACATGATTTTTCGTTGGCAATTAAGGGCGGCTGCAGAGTTCGTTAGGCCAGGTCTGTGCACAATGGTTTGGGATTGTTCGTCGAGGCGGGGGGACGTGTTGCACGCAGCTGTTCCCGAGGGGTCGGGGGGGAGTTCACAAAGAGTCGGGGCAGAGCCAGATGTGCCACCTCAACTTCGTGCTTCATCGCTCAGGTCGACCGGGGGATTCCGTTACTGTATTCCAACGTTTACAACTCCGGGGCCTTTTCTCTCTCAATGTTTACTGTACAATCAACTCTGGCCGCACTTTTTTCACAAATCACATATTCGTATCCGTTCTCAACGATGTTTACGCTTTCTCCAACGAAGAAAAAATAATAATAATAATAATAATCAAAAAATAAAAATAAAAATCACTAAAAAACAGATTATTTAAAAAATATTCATAAAATTTGTTTTTATCATAGACTATGATCTTATCGTTTTTTTTTCTATTTCTCGATCATCTTATCATTAAGAACATGACGTGTTCGACCACAGATTGAGATAATAAAGTTAAAAACTCGTGCATTCTGTTGACGATTTAAAACGGTAAATCGACCTCCTTAAAAGAACCTTCTCGTCGGAAAATGATGGCAAACTGATGACCAACACGGTTTTATTTACTCATATTGCAAATAATAATGATAATAATAATTATTAATTGAATTTTTTTTTTAATTACACGAAACATGATAAACCGTGTCGAATGATAAAGACTCGAGCTGAACATATTTTTCTAGTCCGGGAATGCAACGAAAGCGCGGTTATGTTAATTGTCCAAGCGTTAAAGCGATATGGTCATCATCATCATCGCTATATATAGCTCGTTGCATCGGTGACTCATAACGTTCGGTTAATGTGTAATGCCGTTGGCGATGGTGCCCACAGGCTACAACACACACCGGAGAATCCGGTGGGAGGTGAAGGCAGGTTTGGTCGATGTGTCTTTTCCACGAGCGATGTTCATATATGGTCGTCGTCCCACTGTCGATGGCTAACACGACGCTACAAACGTCGTTTCATACAACGCCTATGTGTACCCACACACGCCACACGGGCCGAGCGTCGCCATTGGCGACGACGAGCCTCGATCGGTAGACGAGTTTCAACCCGTTCGAGCGTGTACCGCGTTGTTTTCACGCGCATGCGTGTAACACTCGTGCGACATTTCTGCGTTCCACTACATGGGGATTTGTCCCACACCAACCTGCGTACGTTCCATTCACTCGATCATCGACGAATATAGTATTATTTCGCTGCGTTGTGACATTGCGCAACGTACCACGATTGGTCATTCATTGCCATTTCGAATCGATCGAATTGCGTAAGGATGGAACGGTATCGCTAGGTCTTGATAAATTATATGTATATAGGTGTTCTTAAATTCTGGTCGTTTTTCAATTATTCATCGATTTCGTCGAAAATTTTGGTTTAACATTTTTTTCAATATGATTCCTGCATTACCGACCATCTGGTCCGATTGATTATATGGAAAATTCAATTATCGCGTCGTTTATTCTTTTAATTGTTATCGTTTCGCTAATTAATTTACAATTCAGGAATTTTTTATTAAAAAAATTTTAATGGTAAAAAAAACGCCAAATTGGCAATTTTCACAAATAAAAAAAAATTCTAAACTTTCCCATTTTTCATTATTTTGATTAAAAAATTCAACTGAATACTGTCGAAATAATCTACTTTCAAAAACAAAAACTTGATATTGACTTTGGAAAAAAAAAGATATTTATTCTGACAAATAAAAAATAAATGTCTCTCATCAGGGTTGATTTTTCTTTGGTGGCTTTTTGACCCCAATCAGCCAGCTAACAGTTTAAAAAAGACAAAAAATAAATTTAAAAAATGATGTCGTCGATAATGACGAATCTTTTCACCGAGTGAACATGCAAAAAAAAAAAAGAGTACTCGGTCGAGTACGAGAGATCGAACGTCGGAGTTACGCGATGAGGTTCTATTTTTAAACGCGGATGCGCATTACTCGTCTCTTTCCTTTCTTCGATCCTTCGAGCGAGGCACGTGTTGCTATACGCTCATCCTCTCTCGGGGTCTTTGAACGTTCACTAGGTAGCCGAAGACGAGGAAGAAGCAGCAGCAGCAGCTATTGCGTGGGTGGCGGGGCAGTGGCGTCCGGCTCATGCTTTCTCTCACTCTACGACCCATCCTCTCTCACTCATTTTCGTCTTACCCCAGTGCATCCGACTGGGCTGACTAGGCTGGGCTTTTTTCTTCTACGTTCCGGTCTCTCTTCCCCCCGTGCGATTACAGGAGCGGAGGAGAAGGTGGTGCAGCGCAGCCGGCGCGGAGCGAACGGCCTCGCGAACCGCGTTTAATTAGTCTCGATTGGCACTCAACCGTTTCGCTGGTTAAATCGACGTAACGCATAATATGTCAGACGGCTCGAAAACTGTCCGTGGAATTTACTCGCGAGATTTTTTTTAAATTCATAATATTTCATTTTTTTTCTACTTCTACGCTAATTAATCACGGAATTGCGGTTGGTCGACGAACTCTACGATAAAAATGTTGAATTAACACAAATTAATATAATTTTTTTTTTTTGTTTTTCAATCTCGTTACAGTTTTGGGAAATCATCAGCGATGAGCACGGTATTGACCCGACCGGTGCATACCACGGTGACTCCGACCTTCAGTTGGAGCGCATCAATGTCTACTACAACGAGGCATCGGGTGGCAAATACGTGCCACGAGCCATTCTCGTAGATTTGGAACCGGGTACCATGGATTCCGTGCGTTCCGGACCATTCGGTCAGATCTTCAGACCGGACAACTTCGTGTTCGGACAATCGGGAGCGGGTAACAATTGGGCCAAGGGACATTACACCGAGGGTGCGGAACTCGTCGATTCCGTTCTCGACGTCGTGCGAAAAGAGGCCGAGAGTTGCGACTGTCTTCAGGGCTTTCAACTGACTCACTCGTTGGGCGGTGGTACGGGTTCCGGCATGGGAACTCTTCTCATATCCAAGATCCGCGAGGAATATCCCGACAGAATAATGAACACGTACTCGGTCGTACCGTCGCCCAAGGTATCCGACACCGTGGTCGAGCCCTACAACGCCACCCTCTCCGTACATCAACTCGTCGAAAACACCGACGAGACTTACTGCATCGACAACGAAGCCCTCTACGACATCTGCTTCCGTACCCTCAAACTATCGACCCCGACTTACGGCGATCTCAATCATCTCGTATCACTGACCATGTCCGGCGTGACTACCTGTCTCAGGTTCCCCGGTCAGCTAAACGCCGATCTTCGCAAACTCGCCGTCAACATGGTGCCCTTCCCCCGTCTTCACTTCTTCATGCCCGGTTTCGCGCCCCTCACCTCCCGCGGTAGCCAACAGTACAGAGCCCTGTCCGTGCCCGAACTCACCCAACAGATGTTCGACGCCAAAAACATGATGGCCGCTTGCGATCCGCGACACGGAAGATATCTCACGGTTGCCGCCATTTTCCGCGGTCGCATGTCCATGAAGGAAGTCGACGAGCAAATGCTCAACATACAGAACAAAAACAGCTCGTACTTCGTCGAATGGATCCCGAACAACGTGAAGACCGCTGTTTGCGACATTCCTCCCCGTGGTTTGAAAATGTCCGCCACCTTCATCGGCAATTCCACCGCCATTCAGGAACTCTTCAAACGCATTTCCGAACAATTTACCGCCATGTTCAGGAGAAAGGCTTTCCTCCATTGGTACACGGGCGAGGGCATGGACGAGATGGAATTCACCGAAGCCGAATCCAACATGAACGATCTCGTGTCCGAGTATCAACAGTACCAGGAGGCGACCGCCGACGAGGACGCGGAATTCGATGAGGAACAGGAAGGCGAGGTCGAGGAGATCTAAATAACTCGTACGATCGAACGCAACTTCGACTATCCCCCCCCCCCCATTCCCAACCCTTTATCCAAATCGATCCCTCATCCCTGACCCAAACACCCAAGATCGTATAAATCGCAACGACACTCGGCGTGTCCTACGTCCACGCTTCGTAATTTTTAAATCTTTTTTTCTTTTTTTTTTTTTTTCGTTATAATTCCCCTCTTTTTTACGGACAGTTTCATTTTGCGGCCATTGCTCTCTTTCTCTCTGTCTATATTTTTATTCCTCCCTCCCCACCCCTCTCGACTCTCTCGCAGCTCCCAATCTGCTCCTTTTTCCATCTTGATACATGAATCTTCAATTTAGGTTGAAGAATTTGTAAAGGGAATTTAAAGAAATTTATTATTTTTCACGAGAGCTAAAGACAAGGCCGTGATGTAATACAGTGTACAACCGTTAACGCGGCTGACTACGTCATCTTTATTAAATTATTATCGAATAAAACGTTTCTTTGTTATTTTTTTCTTTGATGAAACCCGCTTCGACGTTATTTGACCTTTGTACTTTTATCGATCGCTAAATTATTTCGCGACGCGACAAATTTTTTTTAGATGAATTAGGTTTTTTTCTTTCCATCGAAGAGTCATTCGTATTCTGTGAAAATTCAAAACTTAGGAAACATTTTGTCACGAATAAAAAAAAAAATATGTGTACATCTGGACCAGTTTTTTGAGATGTTCATTAAATGATCGGACGAACTTTTCTGTAGCACAATTAGAAATTTAAACGATGGAGAACAACGTTGGTTCGATCAGGGAAATTATCGATCCCCTTGCGGTATCTGCAATTCTGATAAATTTACGCGCATCGCATTTTCTCGAGGGAAATTGTTCATCCAATCAACATAAAATCGCGATGACGTTTTCCGAATTAGTTTCATCGCCATTTCCGTTCGATTGAGGAAAAATTGGTCGGGGAATCGTGCGGAGATCTCGACCGAGATGATGTGCTCTTGCTCGGTCGGTAACGGTAAACTGTAACCCATTGTTTTTGACAACGATTGATCGCATGGTCGAGATACGAGAACAATCGACTGCCTCTGAGAATTGTGCAATCGGTCGTTCTCACATTTTATCCGAGACGACAACGGCGGCCGGAAACAACACTTTCGGAGGATCTCTGTAGCACTGGTAGCAATCTGACCGACACAGTCGGTGTGTAAGCCCACTCATTTAACGACTGTCGTCAATCATCGACTCTACTGCGTTTATTATCACACGAGTGCATTAGTCTTCAGTAGTACAATTCAATTCCGGACTGACATACCACCGGAATGCAGAAATCTGTTGCACCGATCGCGCTCGATAATTCTCAAAATCCGAAAATTGGTCTTACCCTCATCGATAATGTAACAAAAATTTCATTCACTCACTTTACTGTCAAAATAATTCATTTAATTATTTTCAATAATTTTGCATTTTTTCATTCATTCATTCATTCATTGTAATTTGATATAAAATTTACAGAGCACAGTGCCAGGTGGCCGGGAAAAGATTATTTTAAAATCCACACACGCTGTATTGATAACGTGACGTCACCGTGTAATGTACGACGCGTGCGTGCACATTTTAATTGAGAGCTTTAATAACGTAGCGGGTGTTTCGGTCAGTGTTCCAAGCAGAACTAACGGACCCATAGTTTACCGTTAAAACGATGGAAAAAATAAATTCGATGACAATCGATGTCGACCGATGTACATGTGATAATCGCGTCAATGAAAAATTATTCGGACGCAGTTGTGGTAAAGTTTAATGACTAATTATCCGAACGATCTTGAGGACCGGCTCACGGGCGGTCCGGGATTTTCAGCAGTTGGACAAGTGAACGTGGGTAATGGTTTCCGGTGGCCAGGCTCGTGCCGCATCTCATGCTCAACACTCATCAAGCTCATTACACTATCTCCTTTCATTCGTTACGGAGAAATACGCACTTGAAACGATTCAGTTCTTCGAGTGTCGAAACCGCTCCCTCGTAATCCGAGCTCCGTGACGCCAAGTAGGGGACTTGGCCCATCGATTTTTCAATCGTTGATTTATCCGACCCAACGCCTAAATTTTTGCGAGCATTGATTATGAAACCAAAATTCAGAAATGCAACAAATAGATAAAATTATTTAAACAAATGTGTCTAAAATTTGCAGTAAAAATTAATTTTTTTTTTCGTACTAACAAATTTTTTTTCTACTCAGCTACTGCATTTTATTTTAATCATTTTTGACAGTTGCATTTTGTATATGTTTAATTATGAGAGAGTCATTTTTTTTGCGTTCATTGTCGCGTCTGTGAAACTCAAAATATTCTTGAGACTCCAAACTTTATGAAAATAATATTACAAAAAAAACTTGAAGATTTTTTCTTTTAAATTGCACGTTTTAACGACCCCTGGGACGTGTGTTACAATAATAGAGATAGTTCCTCGGTGACTGCGGGAGAGATCGCCGACTGCGTCCTCGTCGAAAATCTTCAGACACTCGTGTTCCCCGCACAGCTGGACACACATGCTCACGATCGTCAACCCTCTCGAACTATCCTAATTTTCAACTCTTTTAGAGTCTGTAAATATGACTGGCCTGCCATACTCGAACACGAGTTCCCGAAGAAAGACGTGCTTCACCGGGATAACGAGTCTCGGCTGCGATCTTCCATTTTTTTTCTATCCGGCGCCGGGTCAAATGCTCCGAGATACTTGGCACAACACTATTTTCGGATAACCCGGTGCACCACATCCAATGGGATTTAAATACGCTGCCAAACGCACAGTAGATCAATCGTCAACGAAAAAAAAAATTCAAACAGTTAATTTATCACTAAACGAAAAAAATTCACATTCTTTGCAATTTGTTTTTGATATTGTTTTTTTGTTGTTCATGTGCGAGTCGGTTTACGAGCGAATGGGAAAGGCTCGACGACGATGATGATGATGATGATGATCTAGACGAATGATAATTTTACAGCCGTCTTGAATTTAACCTCAGACGCTGGGAAAGGCTAGACACAATGCAGGCAAGGCCTCGGGACCGTCGGGATGCACTCATGCTTCTGGAATTCACATCAGGAAATGGAGCATTAAGGGACTACGAATATCCAGAGAAAAAGTGAAGTGGAATCTGAATTTTTTCTTCCCCATGGTAAAATTTGTTTTCTTCTTTCTAATCTAAATTTTTCGCAAACGATGGAAAAATGTATGATACATTTATTCTGTGGAAATAATGCGACAGATTTAAGGGGTTATCCGCAGTTGCAGCATCAAAAAAGAAGAATCGTTTGCTTACGAATAGGTTTATTTCTGAAAAGGGTTTTTACAGACACCGACACAGACACCGGCACACTGCCTTATTTTTTATGACCTTCAGGAGATCGTCTGCAGGAGCAATCAATATTTTTGAAAATCAAAAATGCCGATATCAAGGTTTAAAGCTACCACTACATTTATTAATACTTCTCGTATTTGTCAAAAAAAAACCTTTCCAGAAGAAAATTCGTGAAGAAACTTTTTTTTTTTTTTGACCTTGCAAACGAAAACGATGTATCGAATAAAACATCAAATACGATGCAAAGTGTGAGTCGTCGTCGTGTGTTTTTGGTGACGAAGACCCCGAAAGAGAAGAATGAAGACGAGAAGACGAGAAAACGATGATGAAGACGACGATGAAAAAGAATTAGTGAAAAAAGTGTGGCTTCTCCCCCACCACGTGGGTCCTCGGGTCTTCGGAGCGGTTAAAAAGTCGGTGGATCATCGACGACCGGGAGGGTTGACCGATGCAAGTGCAAGTCGATTTAGTACGACGACCGAGTCAACATCTCACTCTCTTTCTCTCTCTTTCTCTCAATACACGAGCCACGGACGTCTGGAAGACATTGAAAAATATAAAATAGCGCTTGCAGTCGGGGGTCTCGTCGTCTATTCTTCGCTCAACGTTCACACACACACACACACACACACACACACACACACACACACACACACACACACACACACACACACACGCGCGCAAGCACACACACATACACACACACACAGACACACACGGAGCCGCAGATTCGCTTCGGGACTTGCGCAGTCGTTGTCCCGCACGACGACGATAGTCACGAAGAGAGTTCGACGACTGGGGCACACCAGGAGACGCTGAGGAACGTGATCCGGATTACTGTCGTGGGGCTCACCGTCGCGCAACTAGACAACCTCCGGACACGAAACCAGGAACTTCTCGCTCACTCGGCTCCCGAAGAATATTTTCTCACAACTTTGTGCAACACATCAACGAGTTCAATTTCTTCGAGTTTTCTGTTGTTGTTGGATCGTCATCGTTAGATCGTTTTCAACCAACTAATTCGAGATGAGAGAAATCGTTCATCTTCAGGCTGGCCAGTGCGGCAATCAGATTGGAGCCAAGGTACGATTTAAACGTGTTTGATTTATTTTTTCTTGTTTGTCATGTTTTTGCTGTTGGATTTTTTAAAATGTTAATTAATGAATTTTGCGAAATTATTTTCCTCTATTATTTGAATTATTATTTTTTCAAATGAATTATTCAATTGAACGAAATTTGTTATTACATTATTTTTCAAATTATATTGAATTATCATTCAAATTTCATTAATTTGAGTTGTGAAAATAATATTTTCGTTATCAGTTTCTCGCACGTCGAGTTGATGATTTTGAACGATAGATAATTCGTAAATATGATTTTATTGAATGAATTATAGAAATATGAATTATAGAATAATCGAATGAATGTCATTTAATCAATATTTTTCATGTGTCAACATTTCTAGCGATATCCTATCCTTATTTTATTATTTTTTATTTTTATTTTCTTAATTTAATTGGAAACAACGGATAATCCACCTCTTCAATGAAATTATATAATTCAGCTGTATAAACTTCAGTTGCATAAAAATAAGATTTAAAAAAATATAGTCCACGACCGAGACATCGTTCTGTGAGAATTTTATTCCCCTCATGTGAAAGTATAAAGATCTATGTTGTCACGATAATGGAATTGCGTATAATTCGAGTTCTGCGTTATGCTCGAAAGTAAAAGAAACGTGTAGTTAAACGAGAGCCTAGGAATTTATGTAACAATACAAATTGCACCGAGGCATTTTGTTCCTTCGGCGAATATAATACAGTCGAAGAGAGAGAAAGAGAAAATAAAAGCTAAACGAAGCCCGGCACGAGAGAAGCTGGTGCTCGCTAGCACATAAATATATATATAGTTACTTGCTGTACGTGCAATTATGACATTGTGTCCGTAGTTTGAAATACGATATGCCTCCGGTTCTTGTAGTACTTCTTCCTCTCCTTGAGCTTCCTGCAGCCTTGTGGCAAACGATACCCTTCCACATAATATATCCCATATCCGTTCGATATCCTGCTGCTTCCTGGAAACGTCGTAACTTCAAAGGATTCATCGTTGCAAATTCAATTATCCAAATTACCGATAATGATACACAGCCCAACATCATAATTTTTTTTACGAAAAATATTAGAAAAAAATCCATTCAATTTTCATGAAGATTTAGTTAATTCTGTTATTTTTTTTTAATTGGTATTCAACAGACACCATGATTTGTCATTCACTACTGTTGTCAGAATTAATTGTAATGTCAATGGAGGTGAAAATCTTGAGACGACTTTTTTTATTCTTTTAATTTCGTTTAAATTAATAAATGCTTTTAGCCTCGACGCGTCGTCGACGTCGACGACATTTGAGCATGACTAATGGAGGGGTGTGTCGCTTTTAAAAAAGATTTCATGTTTCCGTGAATTGGTTGACTAAACGTTTATTCGTGACAACGAGAGTCGGGATAAATAAACGTGAGTCACGATAACGTTCTTATCACGAAATTTCTGTCTCTATGAGGAAGCAAAAAAAAAAAATCTCAAAACTTCAATCTCTCAACGAACGATCGTTATCGCGTTATCACGCGCGAAATTCGAATTCAATTTAGACGTGACACTCGACGTGATGACAAAAAAGCTCGTGGACCCCGTGTTCTCGTGGATGTCAATCGACTCGGACAATTTTTGATGATGACCGGTCGGGTGGCTGATTGGCCAAAGCGCGATACGAAGAAAAGAACGGACGCTCGTGCTTAAACGACGATGAGAATGAGAAAATTCCGCGTGGCCGGTGAGTCAGTCGTCGGGGCACATGCGGTCGTTGCCAAGGCCTTTTCGCAGCGTCCGACAGTGAACCAGGGGGGGGGAGGAGGGTTTGCCAGCGCGATAGCAACGATCATCGCGAAACGGATTGATAGCTCGCGCTGTCAATCAGACTTATCGGTAGCAGTCGGTTAATGCGTTACTCCGATTAATCTTGAAATTGCATCCATCAAAATTTTGGCACGCTTGAAAAAAAAATTATAAAAATATCACGACAATGATAATGATGGATTTTGCTTGTACATTGAATAATAATAATAATAATAATAATAGCAGCAGCAACAAATTGTATATAAATATTATTGTTATTATTATTATTATTATTATTATTTATTTTAAATTCATATATTATTTCAAATTTATATGATTTATTTATTTTTTATTAAATTATATACAATTCCAATATTTATTATTATTATTATTATTAGGAAAGATTTACTGTACAGTCGGCATACCAGATCGTTGGTCGCCACAACTTTTTATTATTTTTCTTCTTATCTTTTACATTTTCTCATCCTCCATCCCGCAGCTCGATGATTATATCGGTGGTGAGCTTTCTTGTAGATATTTCAATAGTAACGATCTGCGGTTACACGACCGGTTTATGTATCGTTTCGTCGTCTCAGTTGTACACACGATGCCGGAAGAAACTCGGTTATATCGCTCGCGTTTCGTTCGCGGGGCTCATAGGTACATATAAATATATACATATATATGTATACATATATACAGACTCGCTGTACCGCAGAGAGACCGAGGGAGATATAATTTACGAACAACCGAGGCGAATAGCCTCATTGACGATATGCCAACGACAGCACCGATACCTAGATCATTCGGAGTAAATTCACAGACCTTCAGACAAAATTTCATAAAAATAAATTGGTTGAAAATAATGAATTTTTTCGTTCTAAATTGTGCACTCTTGTCAGACGTGGTTGAAGACGAGTCGGTGCAACGAACGTGACGATAAAATCGTGAACAAGACGTCGCAAACGTCGACGACCCGTTAAGCTTATTAATAGAACCCACGAGCGAATGATAAAACAGAGAAAAGCTCGAACAAATCGAGGATGGAAATGAAAAAGGGGTTGTGCTGAGTAGGAGGGATAAGGGGGGGGGGGAGCAGCAAACTCGGCAGGAGATCATAGCGAAACGTTAATTTCGTCGTCATCTATTCCTGGACCGGGAAAATTTATCCTTGTCCCTCGTTTGAAAATTCTTTTCCCTTCCTTCATCTCTTCTTCTTCGTTTTCGACATTTCTCAACGTCACCGAAACCGGTCTCTTGAAAAAAAAAAAGCGGAAATGCGTTTTTTAATGACCCGAAGTGTCACCGAAACGACGTACTTCATCGGTGTCTCAATCGATCAATAAAAATTCGAACGATCGATTTTGTACATTCATTTAAAAAAAAAAAACGAATTTCTTCATTGAAATACGTTTTTTTATAATTTTTTTTTCAGTTTTGGGAAGTAATTTCCGAGGAGCACGGCATCGATCCGACCGGCATTTATCATGGCGAAAGTGATCTTCAGCTCGAACGAATTTCCGTCTACTACAACGAGGCTTCTGGTTGGTATTTTTACGAAAAAATAAATAAATAAATAAATAATAATAAATTTGTACAAAACTTTTCCTCCTTTTTTGGTTTGTCTTTTTTTTTTTTGCGGCTTAATTTGATTTTCTTTTTTCTTTTAATTTTTTTTGCCGACTCGCAAACGGCGCATGGCTCGGGGGGATTCTTCGGATCCTCGAGTCGACCCCGTAGCTCGAAAATAGAAACTTTGAAAGATCGCAAAAGCACGCGCGGGCGCGCCCAGACTCGTGTAAAAGGACGAGTTCTTCTCGCGCACGGGAAAAGCAAGATCGTGAGAGAGTCACCCCCGGATTTTGGCGACGGAAATAAATCCCTTTGGCCGCGTACTTGCTTGTTCGGCGGACATACTGCATTCCTACTCGAATTCGTTCGCCGAGTGAGATTTTGCTCGTTCAACGTTCGTTCGTTCGAATAAATTCGTTTGAAGGGATTTTTACGAAGCGGGACTTTTTTTTAGTTATTCTATTTTTTTTTCGCCATCGTCGATGACATTGAACGAATATGCGCGAGTCCATTGACCGTCGCGCTGCATCCGTCGATCGGAGCTACACCGCGTGACGACTCATTTAAAAATCTTTCATGCACGAAACCGTCCGTATAAGCGCTTCCGTTCCAACGCCGGGCATTGCGGAGGTCATTTTTTTCGGTTACTCGTTGATGATGTATTCCACGCGAGACTTTCGGTATTGCCATCGGGCGTCACGGTCGATCGAAACCCAACGTCGATCGGAACGAACGAAACGCCAATTTAATCACCGATTCGTCGGATTGATATTTTGAGTTGCGAGAAACATTGAAAATTGTATTCTTTTGCATTGTTATGTTAGATTTCTGAGATTGCGACGAAATTTTGTGAGCAATTTTTTTTAATATAGATATTTTTTTAATATGAATCGTATTATTTGAATTAATATTGAAACATATATCTATATATATATACATATATTTAGAGAAATTTGTAACAATGTATATTTTTTAAATGAATTGTGTTATTATTATTATTATTATTATTATTATTATTATTATTATTATTATTATTATTATTATTATTATATTATTATAGTTCATATGAAAAATATATATTATTCTAATTTTTATAAATCTGTATCTATTTTTAAATATGAATAGCAATGATACTACAATTCTTATAAAAATTTGAAAGAATCACTTCAAAACACTGAAATTCCGTTGCGATCTCAGAGATCTCGCAAAACTATCCAGAAGAATGTAATTTTGATTTTTTTGTCTTTTTTTTTTGCAATTTCAAATTAATTTTATTTTCCATAAAGCTAGCCATTCTCCAATTCCTCAATCACCAAAAATAATGATAACAACAACAATAACGAAAACATCCGAATTTTCAGTGGCAACATTGACCAACGGTGGAAAATACGTTCCCCGAGCAATTCTCCTGGATCTCGAACCGGGAACGATGGACGCCGTGCGTTCGGGAGCTTACGGCAAGCTCTTCCGTCCGGACAATTTCGTGTTCGGACAATCCGGAGCGGGTAACAATTGGGCCAAAGGACATTACACGGAGGGTGCGGAATTGGTCGATTCCGTGCTCGACGTTGTCCGCAAAGAGTGCGAAAATTGCGATTGTCTTCAAGGTTTTCAGCTGACGCACTCGTTGGGAGGTGGCACGGGTTCGGGAATGGGAACACTATTGATATCGAAGATACGCGAGGAGTATCCGGATCGTATCATGAACACTTATTCGGTAATGCCATCGCCAAAAGTTTCGGACACCGTTGTCGAGCCCTACAACGCAACTTTGTCCGTTCATCAACTCGTGGAAAACACGGACGAGACTTATTGCATCGACAACGAAGCTCTTTACGACATTTGTTTTCGAACTTTGAAAGTTTCCAATCCGTCTTACGGCGATCTCAATCATCTCGTGTCGCTCACAATGTCCGGTGTCACGACTTGTCTGCGTTTTCCCGGTCAATTGAACGCCGATCTGCGCAAACTCGCGGTCAACATGGTTCCGTTTCCACGTTTGCATTTCTTCATGCCGGGTTTTGCGCCACTGACGTCACGATCAATGCAACAATATTCGGCTCTGTCGGTGCCCGAACTCACTCAACAAATGTTCGATGCGAAAAACATGATGGCCGCTTGCGATCCGCGTCACGGACGATATTTGACCGTTGCCGCTGTTTTCCGCGGTCGAATGTCCATGAAAGAAGTGGACGAACAGATGCTCAGTGTGCAGAACAAAAATAGTTCGTACTTCGTCGAATGGATTCCGAACAATGTGAAAACCGCGGTTTGCGATATTCCGCCCAAAGGTTTGAAAATGTCGTCTACTTTCATTGGGAATACCACAGCCATTCAGGAACTTTTCAAACGCATATCCGAACAATTCACGGCTATGTTCCGAAGAAAAGCTTTTCTGCATTGGTACACGGGCGAGGGCATGGACGAGATGGAATTCACCGAAGCTGAATCCAACATGAACGATCTGGTGTCCGAGTATCAGCAGTATCAGGAAGCCACGGCCGAGGAAGATTTTGAGGCTGAGGAAGGCGCCGATGATTTTGAGACTTGCGAGCAGGAGTAAATCCGAACGTCAGACTGATCGAATATTCATTGTGATTTATTTTACAATGATATTATAAATGATATTGTGATTGAAAATATTACACGTTTATATATGAATGTGCAATATTTTCAAAGCGGTGGGTTATATGATGAGATGACCGTCACTGAAACAATCATAAATGTTCGACTTTTATATCTTCGCAACTGCAGAGCGAATATGAGTCCACGTTTGAGGGATATGTTTCACACAAATTTTATGCTAAAACATGCAAGTTTTATTCCGCTATTGTAATTCGGGCACTTTTTCGAATTTTCACCAAAGCCTAAGCTCAAGATTTTATTAAGACTTTTAATATTAAGACATTTCTCTTTTTGAAAAATCGCTGTTTGAAAAAAATTGAATGGCTTCGTGGATCTTTGATTCTTCGCAAGACTGTTCGCAAGACACACGTTTTTTTTTTACGTCTACATTTTTAATCAAATTTTTTATAAACCGATTGTCTTTATTTTATTTTCTTTTGTACGACGAATTGCGACGAAGATTTGCGAGACGACGAATGGGATAAACATGTCGAAGGTCCTGTGTGAAGAAAAATTATCGTCCGAGGACTGATTACACAATTATCTTTTTTTTTATACTTAATTATTAATTAACGAATAATTTTTTTCGCACTATTGTCGTTAGATACTTGGCATTTTTTTCTCTTTTCATTTTTCTGTTTGTTGTACAAAATAAACAACAATGTGATATCGATGAGGGGGTTGGTTGTATTTTTTTTTAAATTTATTTCGAAATGATAAGAATGATGAATTATTAGAAATAATTTATTATTCTTCGTCGTCGTCCTGGTGATTGGCAGCGAGATCGCGATCGGACGGTTCCTCCTGATGGGTCTGGTACTCCGAGATCAAATCGTGCAAATCGGACTCGGCCTCGCGAAACTCCATCTCGTCCATGCCTTCGCCCGTGTACCAATGCAGGTAAGCTTTTCTTTTGAACATTGCGGTGAATGTCGCGGCTATGCGGTTCAAGGGTTCGCGAATCGACGTCGTGTTCGAGATCGACGTGGCCGCCATTTTCATTCCCCGTGGAGGTATGTCGCAGATCGCCGATTTTATGCCATTGGGTATCCAATCGACGAAGTAATTGCTATTCTTCGTCTGAATGTTCCACATTTGTTCGTCGACTTCCTGAAACGAATCGAACGTATTTGAAAAATGCAGGAAAATAATGTGATTTAAGAAAAAACATTTTTTAATTATAATGAAAAAATAATTTTCTAAATACAATAAAAAAACAATTTTTTAATATAAAATCGATGGTCAGACGTCGTGAGATAAAAATTAAGTGGAGCAGCAAAAGTAATATTCACATTTTTTCGGAATAGTTTAATTCAATTATTTCGGAGCTTCCGGTGATTCAGTATTTTTGTATTTGTTTTTTTCTCTCCTTTCTTTCGAACATTCGAAAACGTGTGATAATAAATAATTGTTCGTCGAACCTTTGGCGACATTCTTCCGCGAAAAATAGCCGCGACAGCGAGATAACGTCCCCTGGTTGGATCGCAATGTGCGAACATGGATTTGGCATCGAACATTTGTTGCGTGAGTTCGGGAACGGTGACGGCTCGATAAGGCGCGGAATTTCGTGACGTCAGGGGAACGTAGCCGGGTACGAAAAAGTGCATCCTGGGAAATGGCACCATGTTGACGCGTAACTTGCGAAGATCGGCATTGAGCTGACCGGGAAATCTCAAACAGGTCGTGATTCCCGCCATGCAAGCGGATATCAGATGATTCGTGTCGCCGTAAGATGGCCGTGCGAGCTTCAACGTTCGAGTGCAAATTTCGTAAAGAGCCTCGTTGTCGATACAGAAGTTTGCGTCTGTGGTCTCGATCATTCCGTGAAACGATAGCGTCGCGTTGTAAGGTTCCACAACGGTGTCCGACATTTTTGTCGATGGCATCACGGAATACGTTGCTATCACACGATCCTCGTATTCCTCGCGCAAATTTTTCATCAGCAATGTTCCCATACCCGCGCCTGTGCCTCCACCCAGGGAATGTACTATCTGAAAGCCTAGAATCGTGATCAAAAGTTGGATGATAAAATTATTTGGGTGATATTTCAATGATAATATTGAATTTTTTATTGATAATATTAATTATTATATTATATCGATAATATTGATTATCATTGATATTTCAATAATATTTACTCGACAAAGAATCAATCGGGACGATTGTCAATTACTTAATTGACTATTAAACTATTGCAAATAATTAGCAAGAATACAAAGTTGCAAGAATTTCAATATTGTAATGGAATTATTTGGATTATGGAAAATATTTACCAGATATCCCGTCGATGAGCTTAATTATCGATCAATTAACCCTCGAATTATAAGTTGAAACAAGTATTTCAGAAAAAAATTATCTCAGCACTGTTTTATTTCAGATTTTATTTTAGCATCAGAATTAATTCAAAATGAGAATTAGTTCGAAATTATTTGATATTTTTTTTTCAGCATTAGAAACGCTTTGAAGTTTATATTTTCGGTAGAATTTTTTGCATCAGGTATTTTTTTGTATCTCGATTCGATGGACACCTACCCTGGACGAGATCGCAGGACTCGGCCTCTCGGCGCACGAGATCCAAGGTCTGATCCATGAGCTCAGCTCCTTCGGTGAAGTAGCCCTTAGCCCAATTATTCGCCGCTCCGACTGAGCCAGCCGCAATATTGTCGGGCTTGAAGAGCTTGCCGAGGGGTCCCGACGTCGCCGAATTCAGACTCGACGGATCCAAATCCACGAGAATCGATCTTGGCACGAACAAACCACCTTCGTAACGATAATACGATTTTTTTTTTGTATTTCAATATAAATTCACATTTTGTGTTACATTTTTTGTATCGTAACGAAGAGCCCACCTCGTCCTTCCGTAAAGTACACATTGATACGTTGCAACTGCAGATCCGAATCTCCTCGATAATTTCCTCGGGAATCTATACCGTGCTCGTCGCAAATCACTTCCCAAAACTAACAAAACATAAATCATTGGAAATAAATATATATTTATATTTTTATAAAAATAAAAATATATGTTCCACTTTGCAGGTATCTTCTCTTCAGTGATCAAAGTTTTTTTGTTACCCGATTTCCAATACCATTGCCGCACTGTCCAATCTGAATGTGAACAATTTCCCGCATGATTATCTTTAATCAGTGTCGCGGTATAATTACTATTGATTTTTTATTTTTCCCAAAATATGAATTTCCACAACCGAAAATAATATTTTCAACTCCGTCAAATTGAACTTTTCGACGATTGTTAAATCTGGCAGATTTATTCGTTCATCTACCTTCAATTTCACGATTTAACAATCGTTGTATTATCGAAAAATACATTTTTTGAACATTTTTATAATTTTGAGATCGAATGATAATTTTCCGATTGAGCGATGACACGAAATTTGGTTATGGTTGCTGGTTTGGGTTTATTCGATTCTATATTTATGCATTTTTCATAAAAAAATTTGGATTGTAGCTACGTTCATGGACAATTCGTCATTCGCATGTGTTCGCACGTTATGACGAGCAACGGCGAGTTATCAGTCACGCGTATTATCATCGTGATAATGGCAGATTCAAGTAGCACCGGATGACGATGCGCGTGTTTAGCCACCACACGTCAGAAGGACAAACCTCGCCAAGGAACGTCCTCCTCCACCTCCTCACGTTGATCGGTTTAACCAATGTTTTTCATCTGTAATAATTCGACGTCACGAACCATGGCGCGCGTCCGTGATTTCGTTCGTTCTCGATGAGATTCTAAAAGCTTTATGAATATACGTATGCCGCATAACGCACACGAGTGTATCATAGGCAATGTGTACGATACTACGATAGTGGCATACGCGCAATAGAGCGTTGTCCTCGTACCCGATGAGATAATACGTGATCGCCAATTTTTTCTCAAGGTCCTGGCTTTATCAATCTCAGTTGACGAGAAGGACGATAGCCCGAGTTCGATAGCCATGGGCGATGCATATACGCGTACACAATGCGGACGATGAGTCACGGCAACGGCCCTTTGACGGCTTTGCCGAATCATATTTTTCATACGGAGATTTTTTTTTTTTCGCTATCTCATTAAAGAAGGTACTTATGGGGGTGGGAATTTTTTTCCTTCGAGATCTTTGTGTTACTGAGTTTAGAATGCTCCGACTCGTCGAGATAACACATTTGGAAAAAATCTGTCGATGTATGTGTGTGAGTTGATGTAATGGCTTCGCAAAAATTCAAACGTGTGTAACTCGAGAACGGTTTTAGCTACAGCTTCCGAATTTTGGAAACTTGTGCAGCTCTACAATCCCTTGATTGACTATAATTTTCATCATGATTCAAGCTGTGGCTCGGATTTCATGTCGTCTTCAATTACCAAAAAAACGGATGTTTATGCTATAGCGATCGCAAATTTTCAGATATTCGTCTGAATGGTTTTTTACGAATACATTTTTATCCAAGGTTGGTTGGTATTCCATTTGGGCCAAATTCATGGAGAAGTTTTGAATTAGTGATATTTTGAATTTTTTCGAAAAATCCAATTTTTCACTATAACTCTCGTCAAGTTTGACCGATTGAGCTTCAACTTTCTCAGAGAATAGAACACCTATCTTCTTTTTAAAATACGGAATATTTCGGATGAAACGCGGGGTCGCCGGGAGTCAATGCACACGCAAAGCAGACATTAGAAAGGAAGTACATTATAATAAATGGAAAAAATAAATACAATGCGTGCCTATAATAATATTATGATACAAAGTTGTTTTTTTTTCTTTCTCTGGGCTAATCATAAATCGTTTTGTTTTTTTGTTGTTGCTTTTTTTTTAATCCCGTATTTTTCGTATCAGCGTCCTCATTTTGTCACCGGCAAAAGAAATTCGGGATCGTCGTCAATCTCGGCGTCCAGCGCGCTTTCGACATCGTCCTGCGCGGTGTTTAAGTCATCCGTCTCGTTCGAGGACTCAAGACGGCACATTTTTTCCGCTTCCTGCTCCAGCTGCTGCTGCTGCTGCGATGTCGATTCAACTATCGCTACCTTGCCGGCTGTCGAACGACTGCCCGGCCGTCCGTTCAGCAGGAACCTCAGAGGCAGTGACTCTCGTCTCCGCCGTTTTCGCAAATTTCTAGAATCAAACGATAACATTTTTTTTAGATTTTGTAAAAATTTTATAAATAAAATTGATGGTGATAGTTTGATCACGGGCAGTCTTACTTTTTCCAGTCTGACTCGTCATACCGACGGCGAGTCAGGCTGGGAAAAGTAATCCTAGGAAAACTTAGATTTCGAAAAGTAATCTTTGGAAAAGTAATCCTAGGAAAACTGAGATTTGGAAAAGTAATCCTAGGGAAACTTAAATTTGGAAAAGTAATCTTTGGAAAAGTAATCCTAGGAAAACTTAGATTTGGAAAAGTAATCCCAGGGAAATGAAATAATCCTGGAGGGAAAAAGTCATTCTGAGAAAAGTAATTCGGGAAAAAGTAATTTTGAGGAAAGTAATCTTGCGAAAATGAATTCTGTGAAAAGTAATCCAGACTGTCAGCGACCCATAAATGAAAAAAATGATAAAAATAAATTTGCAGAAAAAAAAACTCACGCTGGTCGAGTCGGACAGGACCACAGTTTGAAATCCGCTCCAAACTGTTCGCCCTCCTCGATCGTTTGTGGCAGATGTATGTTCAGAGTTTCCGGAAGAAACACAGACGTCAGAGCACCGGCCACGCTCAAAGATCCCATCACGATGAGCGGCAGAACCCTCGAGTACACGGCCAAGTGAACAATGTAGGGAAACGTAAGAAGACCGATACCCGCGATGAACGAGGCTATGCCCATTGCCTGGGATCTGAGCACCGTTGGCAGTAGCTCGCCCACGAAGACGTAAAAAACCGCGAACGAAGCGGCTATGCCGAATTTGCCGATCATCGCCAGTGAAACGGTGACCCAAACGGCGTCTGTCCGATCGAATCAACAAATTAAAAATAAATGAGTTGATTATTTCACGAACAACGACAATAAGCACGAGAACAAGAATAAAAAATCAATTTGATTTGGGGAAGAATTTTTTTCATAGGTTTATTTATTTGTTGTTTTTTTAAGTTATGGAAATTGTTATTGGTCGATAGCTTCGAGCCGGTATTTCGTAAGTGGACGTTACCTTCGGGAACGAAGAGGCACGACACACAGGCGACTCCGCCGAGAAGCATGGTCAGACACAGGACCCATCTTCGGCCGAGCCTGTCCATCGCGTACCACGTTATCACGTAAGACGGTATCTCGACGATGCCTCCTGCAATAAAATCATTTTTTTTCTTTCACACTACGAACGTAATACTTTTCGGATAATCCAACGGCGATCATTGCAATATTCTAAAAGGCCCATATGTCAACCTGAGTCGAAATTTTCCCCTTATCTTTCAACTTGTTTCACCTTTCGAGTGACGGTCATATTTTTTCTTTCGATTATTTAACCTTCATTTCACCTCCCAAACTTGAAAAATAGAAAATAAGTGCAGGTTTTTCGGGTTAAATGAAGTTGAAACGCAGACAACAATTGTTCATAACTTCATCCTGCTTTTAATTTCCTTCGCCTTGAATGTGATGTTGAAATAAGTTGAAATAAAGGTGAAAATTTCGACTTGGAAAGTTTTCATTGATGGAATGCTTGATTGACGATTGTTCAACAATGGATGACATTTTTTTCTTCTTCTAATTTCATCTAGTTTTTTTTTTTTTTTTTTGCCGAACAATTGAAAATAATTTTTCGTCAAACATTCGAATTAATTAAATATTTCATAATAATTCAGAGATATAAAGATTATGGTGTATGAATGAAAAATGCGTATGCATGATCGTAAACCGTACCTATGAAGAACGCCAAATAATCCGAAACTCCTAAATTCGTCGTGTTGTAAGATAGGCCGTTGTAAACTACAGCGTTAGCGACCCAATCGAACGCCAGTATGAAAAATTTCTTTCTGATGTTCGGATTTCTGATGAGGTCCATCGGCGTGGCCGATGGCGGCGGTGGTCGGTCCTCCGTTTCCAGATTGACCGACAGATCGCTCGAGTTTCTGCCGTTGCAGGAAATTCCTTGTCGCTTGAGAATTTCCATCTGCAAAAAATCGCACGACAATGACGATTCGGAGAAAAAAAAAACAAATACCCATTTGTTCGTTTGAAGTTGATTTGATTTCTAATACAAAATTATTTCTGTATTTATTTTTCTCAGAAAATTTCTTTGAGGATTAAATTTTTGTAAACACGTAGACTCACTTCCATTTTTCTTAAAAAATTCGTCGGCACCTTTCTGCCGTTGACACGAGCCATGTGTTGAACGATTACTTCGGCCTCGTCGATTCTGTTTTTGCTGAGCAGCCACCTGGGCGATTCCGGAATTATCCACCAGTAGCTGAACAGCAGAACGAAGGGAACCGACGTCGCCAGCGACAATGAGTACCAATTTCTCAGCAGGTAACCCTAAAAAAAATTTAAAAAATCTTTTTTTTCATCCACACGATTGAGAGATAAAAAATTAAAAAAAAAAAATCTTTTTCATTTGAATCAACTTCATTATTATTTTACACAATTGATTCGAATCAATATAGTTACTGAATCAAAAATGTAATGCTAATTTTAAAGTTATTTCAAATCGTTTAGTAATAGGAGATTATTTATCTAAAATTATTGCAGAAGCTAATTATGCATCATCGATGAAAAATCAATAAAAAAATAAAAATAAACGCGTTACCATTAACCAACGTCATCGCAATATTTTTTCTCACAATAACGTCCAAGTTGTAAAGCAAATTTCTCTTCGTGCGGAAGACGCTTGATGCAATGGGCAACAATCCAGCTCGATTTGTATGCAAAAAAGCGAGTAACACGCGTAATGTCGAAGCTCTGTATCAGGCAACGAGTTAGGGAGAGAGAAAAAAAAAGGAAAAAAAGAACAATCGTGGAATCGTATGTAGTCGTGAATTGCATTCGATTTTACGAATGTCCATAATTATCATAGGCAAACAATGTAAGCCTCGTTGGGATTCAAATATCGTATAGTTCGTGAGTACGACGGCTTCGAGTGTCATAAAGGTGCGACTGTCAGGTTCTCGCTTATCTTTGGAGTCTCGTGAATCGACGATGATAGTACCGCGCGTAATTTATCATTCCGAAATGGTTGGATACTCGACGATAAAAGACAGACGGAGATGGACTCACCAGTAACGCCAGAAGACACATTGCCGAGGCGAAGAACATGCATATCACCATTCCAGCGAAGGTTCTGTACCTCGGTCCCATCAGCTCCAAGGCTATCCAAGACACAAACATTTTTCACGTTAATTACAATCATTAATTATATCCCAAAATACGATTGTCAAACAAAAAAAAAGCAGGAAAGTCGTTGAAAATAATTTTTGAAACGTGAAAAATTGTCCACGAATTAAAAACACCATGTAAGATGTTAAAGCACAATTTTCCACAAAGTTCTGATACTTTAGATAACCAATTAGAAGACTGTCGTTGAATATTTATGAGAAGTTTTATCCTAGAGTATTTTGTTTGTTTTGTTTGAACGATGATGAATTCGTACCTAGAATAAAAGGTATTTGGTATATGGCAGGAAAGAAGAGGCCATTGACAGTCCTGAGAGCTGTGTAGACGACGTAGTCGGGACTGAAACTCGTGGCAATGGAGAATATGACCTCGAGAAATAGGATAGCGAAGAAGGCCGTTCTTCTGCCCCACTTGTCGGCTATCCAACCGAACACCACGTTACCGAACAGGCTTCCCACGTAGAAGAAGGTCGTTGACGTTGATGGCAACCAGCTGTTGTCGCATACGAGGTCTAGCTACGTGGATGCAAAATGCCATTAAGATCGAAGCCCCACGTAAAAGTTTATCATCGTTGATACCGAAGTGTACCAACGATGTGTTAAACAGATTAACGTTGTGAATCTATTGAATTAGCACGTTTTTTATGCTCTACAAGACGTTATCGAAGCTTTCCAAGTTACGTTCGAACTATTTCCGTGCAGTCAATTACGTCTTACTTGGATCGTCCATTGATCAAATTCGACTTGCAAAATTTCCTAAAACAGATTCTTAATTTTATGCTGAACAAAGATTTTTTAAATAATTATGTCCATGATTAGTGGACAATTTTTATTTGTTCTCGACAGTTGAATAATATTTTGTAATTAAACTACTGCGCACTGTTAACAGTGCAATTAAACGAAGGGTCGGGTACGACGATGTAAGAGCCCGGAGAGCATTGTCCATTCCGTGCAATCTCCGGAGATGTACGTGGGGGGCGAAGGGGGAGGGGGACAAAGCAAGAGGCCCAGTGATAACGGAAAAATTATCACCGTCATATCTCACAGAGTCGTCGAAGCTTCGCTCCGGAATTTTGCCCTGATTGAAACGAGCGTTGGACAGGAACCGAAGCTGATTGGTGCGAGGATGAACGCGCGTACATAACATAACGTGACGACGAGAGTACCACTAAATATAGCCAACGTGTCGCAAGAACGAGTAAGAGTTCTCGTTTGTCATTCGAACCGACAAATTCGTTTTTATTTTATTTTATTTTTTCAAAAATTTATTTCTCATAAAATCGTGCGAATAATTTTTCAATTATTTTTATCGACATGAAAAATCGTATTTCGATTCAAACGAATGTCAATGCATGTTCCTACCCTTAATGCGAATCATTGTCATTTTGTTGTTGCTCTCAACTATTTTTAATTCGATTAATTTAAATAGTTTTCACAAAAATTGAAATAATCGCGATTAAATATTTTGAATTTGATTACAACGAAATGATATCGGATATTCATATAGCGTGATGATGATATCGCAACGAAATCGGTTGACAGTTGATGTTGCAGTTGCGCAGCACCCGCAACCGCGCATTGCCTCGGGTTGTGTTGCTCGTCACCCACGCTTTTCAAATTCGTCGGTGTGAGTGAAATTGCGTTTCGCACATCGCCTCACCACGATGGAAACTTCGCTTCGGTTGGTAGCGAGATTTAGCGGGTGTCGGCGGCTCCCACAGCCAGAGGTGTCCATCACCCTCCGTTGACAGGAGGATCGTGTGCTCTTCTCCCCCCCGCGAGACCCGATCTACCGCGCAAACGCACGTCCCTCTTCGATGGATCTATGGCTGCGCTATAGATCCCTCGCACGGGTTTCGATACTTCGGACTTTCGAGCTTCACCCGTTTCCCATAATTATTTTTGCTTGCCAATGTACGAAAGATTGTTGTATCAGGTTTACACATTTTTTTTTATCATTGTATGAAAAATTGTTGTATCAATGTTTGGAATATTGTTGCATCAATGTTTGAAAGATTGTTGTACCGATGTTTGAAATATTGTCATGTCAATGTTTGAAAGATTGCTGTATCAATGTTTAAAAGATTTTTTAATCCATTTAAAAAAAAAATTCATCAATGTTTGAAGGATTATTGTGTCAATGTTTGAAAGACTGTTGCATCAATGTCTAAAAGATTGTTGCATCGATGTTCAAAGGATTGCTGTATCAATATTAAAAATATTTTTTTATCCATTTAAAAAAAAACTTTTGTATCAATGTTTGAAGGATTGTTGTGTCAATGTTTGAAAGATTGTTGTATCAATATTTAAAAGACTGTTGCATCAATGTTTAAAAATATTATTGCATCAATGTTAAAACGATTGTTCTATCAACATTGAAAAGATCGTTCCATAAATGTACAAAAAAGATTTTCTTCGTCAAGCGAAATCATCGAAACACGTTGGAATTAATTCGCCCGGGTGATTGCACTTTGTGCAGCAGACTGCACAACAGACTCGAGCAGACTGCGTGGGCCGCGGCGTTTGCCGCTGTGTTCGAGTTTGCGACACGTCGGCTTTTCACCTACTGGCCTCAGGTTACCGGATCATCGCATAATCCGGATGCGCATTGTCAAAGTGTCAAAAGAAATGCATCTTCCTGCTGTGAGTTCGGCATCTCCGTGTTTTACCATCCCATCACCGTCGCAGCTTACTCCAAAGCGCGTGCGCAAAAAAATTCGAACCCGCGATTGGACACCGCGGCCTATCTCAGTCAGACCGGCATTGCGAAATCAGGTCGCGGCTAATCGTATTTTCGAATTTTCGCGGCACGCGCTTCGCACACCGCGTCCGGTTTTCAAGTGGACCGGTATATATGCGATTTGTAAGGCCGTATGCGGACACGCAAAACCGAGGGGCCGGAAGTAACGAAGCGGAAGGACAAAATTTGTCGACGTAGTCGCATCTACGTCATGCCGATAATCGGACCGCGTAAATACGCGGTATGTACGTGTGTATTATATGTATATATACACATGTGCATAAAGCTGTATGGCGTCGGTCTGTGTCGGGCGGTCGTGTTTAGCTACATGTATATAATATATATATAGCCATGTAAATATCTATGTGTGTGTGTGGTATAGGTGTGGAGTCGGTAAGGCTATGGTGTGGACTTGCCCGAGTGTTTGACGTGGCCATATCACATGACCGGATGCGGGGGTAGGTAAATTGGTCGGCAATTGCTGACGCCACCGAGAGAGCTGCAACCTATCGGCCAGTCACTCGCCATGCCGCGCCGGCGATTTCTCTGCGACGTTCACCGGTCTCCCTTCGGCCGTCTCCATCGATGCCCCATCTACTTCAATCATCCTCCCAACGAAATTTACGCCTTCTTCGCGCGGTCTCACCCCCCTCCGCCTCTCCGCCATCGCCTTTCCCACTAATTTCCATCAACTCTACCCCCCACCCCCCCACCTTTTTCAAAGATTCACACATTTTTTATTATCAATGTATTGTTTTATTGTTCTTGATTTACCTAAACGACTGTGAAGGGTGTCAATGCACTGTATGACGTTTTGATCAGCCATTTTTTTTTCATCATACTTCTGCACTGCTGGTCGTTGAAATATATTTTTTAAATAATAGAACATTAAAGTAGAACGAGTTTGAGGTTGGATAGATGGTTTTTACATTTCTTTTTTGTAATTCGGGCGAATAATTGTATTATCAAGACGATTAATTAACACGTGTATAATCCAATGATGTTATATTCGATGTATTATCGTTTGATTGTCGTTGATCGCTGGTTCATTGTGCCGAGACGTCTAGGGTCCGGATTCCATTGATGATTCAGTGAAGCAGCATACGGTGAAAATAAATGTGTATTAAATTATGCGGGTGTCAGTTGTCGGGGACTTGACAATGACAGCCGTACGCTCGAGTCGAGAGTACTGATGTACCAATAATGGACCTTCGCTTCCCTCTCTCCAGGCACGCCTAATTTTTCTTTTTTTTTTTTTTCACAATGAAAGATCACAAAGAAATGTTCGTGGACCGGAGAACAGATCCGTGTGTACGAACGAGACCGCAGCAGACGCGATGACAACCGGAATTGACGGTACAACGAGGACCCAGGCGTGTGCTGTGTGCTGTGCACGGGTCATCGAATTAGGTAATCATTATTCTTGTAACCTTCCTCGAGAAGGGTCTTCCGTTTCGAGTGTTAAGGATGATTGGGGACTAGCCGGAAAAATGAATCTCCGTTTGAACACGAAATGACGATGCGTTTCACATACACACACACACATGTGATGGCGAATTTTTCTTTACCGCGAATTATTATGTTGCCGTGGGTGATAATACGAAATAATTCGAACGACCCGAACGATGACTAACGGTTAATTAGCCGTTGTCGAGTGTCCAATCACTTGACACTATGCAAACCATGCTTGCGATTTTCCGTCAAGTGGATGAATGTCCGTGGGATTTTCGATGCAGATCGCCATTTTGAGAAATTTTGGTCTTTCGACGAATTGTCCTTTTCCGCGTGTCGGGGAAAAAAAACAATAAAAATAAATTAAATGAGAAAAAATGAAGAAGAAGGAGAAATAAAATGAACAAACGACAACGAGGAATGAACGCTTCGTCGCAAGTTCTCAAGTAATTATGCAAATGTCGAAGAGACACAGGCGGAGGGAAAGGAGATACGAAGATGCGACACCCGATCTACCCACGAGCTCGTGTCTCACGAGCGACCCACTCGTAACGCCATTCCTCCTAATTCTAGTTTTCCACACTCCGCGTCTGTCGTGAATCTCGCGACATATATCGTGAAGTCCACGGTCCGTTCGTTATAATCACCGTTGGAATTCGAATAAATCAGTATTTTCGACGGGTTCTTTACGATTTATTTATTTATTTATTTTATTTCGTATTTTTTTGTGTTTATTGACTTTTTCGTCGTGGTGTCAACATTCGACCGGTGTGGGACAAGCTCGATTGCGGATATGACTAATTTTCATCGTTGAATGTAATTTTTCATAGTTGGCCAATGGGTATTTTGAGATTCGTGAATTACGTCACTCAATAAGACGAGAGGTAACTACGTAGACCGGATTGTTGTTTATTAGTATCACAACGGAGTCTCTGTAACCTTTTGGTGACGTAACACTCGGACGTCTGACCAAACAACGCCTTATCTACTTGCTTCTCATTTTTCTATTTTTTTGCACGGATTTTGCGGGAATTTGGTTTTTTTTCGCTACCGTATTTTTTACGTAGAGTCTTCACGACATTCTCTTGCAAATTATCTACATAATATAATTTTTTGAAATAAAGTTAAGAAAAAAAAAGATATCGCATTTTTTATTCTATTCGTTCAATTTTTGGAGAATAAAATGTGCAGCAGTACGAATTCGTGACGATACAAGCTACAGTCTATAAAATCGTAATCACAGAACTGTATTAACAAAAAAAAAAAACGAAAACAAATGAGAATTTTTCTAAAAATTAATTATAATGAAAAAAAAACCGAAAAAGAATGAGCTTCGTTATTTTTCTAAATTAATCGTGACTGTGAGAAAAGAGAAAAAATTTTACCTCGGTAACGAGTGTACTGTCGTAATCGCGTCTGTCGTATTCCCATCCGAATCGACATTTCGACGTCGGCCAACTGGAATTGCTGACCGGTGGCGAGGGCCTCAACGTCGAATAAGGGCCCGTCGTGGTCGTCGCGACTTCGTCGTACGAACCGCGGCCTTCGACGATTCCCAAATTTCCCGATGCCCCATTGATTCTCACGTCCAACCAATTTTCGAGTATCGCCGTGTAATTGACGTCGTACATGTGACACTTGGAGTACAACCGTCTGCCGTCCAGCTTCGTCGTGTACGGAAGCGACAACGCCTTGCGCTCGTCCAAGCTCATCAGACTCGTCAGATTCTCCAGTTCCGGTATTCTGCACCAGTGTTCCGGTGTCGCGCTCACAAAAACCTGTTGACCACCCCCATCACCCCCCCCAATGACGGTTATTCAATCTTTACGGTTTGTGAGTCGTGCGAAATTCGGTTTGTGAATTTGTGAGTTTGAAAAAAAAGAAATACGTTTTTCAACAAATAACTCTGATGGATTATCATGTAACAATTAATTCACTTTGAATGATTATTTTATAGTGCATTCTAACATTCAATAAGTGCTATGATTATACATAATTATTTGATCAGAAAAGGATTTCCAGTAAAATATTAAGATAACACTTTGTACACGGAAGTAGATTGACAATCCGAAACCAGAAATGATAAGATTATTTAGAAAATATTTTTTTTAACCCTCTCTCATAGACTGAAAATTATGTACTCACAATTTTTATCAGTACTTTCAATGGAAATGATAACGAAAGCTGTATCAAAAATAGTTTATGACAAAATTTGGTAATAACTCCATTTTTTTCACGAATTGTCACACATACAACTTTGCACAGATTACATCTTTCGTCAACACGAAATGGCTGTTGATACGTATTTCAAAAAGATTAAGAGAATTTTGGTGAGAATGACTCTCTGAACATTATTTCTCACTCGCCAGTCGAGCTTTCGTGTAAAAGAAAAATTTATCTCAAAATTAATATTGCAGTTCATTAAATAAATAAAAAAATTCATAATTTCTAACGAATACAACATTGAAATAAAATGTATAATTAAAAGAATGGGATCTCATAAATTACAATATTATCGAAACATAACGATATAACTTTTCAACCCGTTATTTTTAATAAATGGTGTTTCCCATCGAAATAAGAAAGAAACAAAAACCAACAAATTATATATATATGCGGGAGATGAAATCGTTGTTTTTCGTTGAAAATCTTACTTGTGAGAAGGCGAGAAAAGCGGCGGGAAGGGTTGCGGGTATGCACAGAAGATAGTACATGATGTTCTGATATCGTCCCTTTTCTCCCACGTGAACCAGCACCTCGTCAAAGTCTATGGAGCTCATTGTTCTGTTCGCGGGTGAGAGCCGTCGCGCACTCGCACAACGTCGACGGAAACGACGACGACGACGACGACGACGACGAAGAAGACGACGGAAAAGACGACGGCGCCGATAACGTCGTCGATAGTTCGAAGCTCTTTGTCGACAGGTCGTTTTCACGATCCGCACCAAACTCACAGAACGGCATTGCCGCCGTTCATCGTCACACCTTCGTCACGCACCGATATTTCTTCCTCTCTCCTATTAATCCCCTTTCCCCCCACGATCTCTATATCGATCGTACGAATCAATTGCTCAACCAAAAAAAATCAATGAAAAAAATTTCGTTCACGATTCTCATCGATAATTCGAGTCAACGATAAATTTTCACAAATAAAAAAAATAGAAAAAAAAAAAACAAAAAACAAATTGAACGAAAAAAAAGTAAACAAAATATTTACGTCTTACTGTGAGCGTTGTAAAACAACAACTCAGCGTGAAATTGTACAAAATCGTTCGTCTATTCTCGTTCGATGCGTAGAACAAATATTCGATAAAACTTCACTCGTAGATGTTGATGACTTTTCGATAAACTTTGTCATTTGTCACTCTTGTTTACGTCGTTGTTTACGTATATGCGCGCGCGTTGCACTTTACGGCACCGAATAGACGCGCAATTACGTTTTACAAATTATTACCTCAACGATTATTCTGTCGTAAAATATTTGAAAGAAATAATTTTGAAAAAAAAAAAAAAAAAAATCGTAGCTCTTGTCGAAAAAATAATAAATTTTCCTTTTTTTCTAAAGAGAAGCTTGCAGCGCGGTAATGAACGTGCTTTCCCCAATTGGTCGGTGTCTTCGTCGTGCACTTCCTCGGGGATTGAGGCACGCGTCGCAGTCGCGTTGTGTACTATATGATTTACGATTCAATTGACAAATGCACGCTCGAGCTTCTTCCGTCAACGAGGCGCAGTCTTCGTCTCTCTTTCTCCCCCCCTCTCTCTCTCTCACTCTCTCTCTCTCTCTCTCTCTCTCTCTCTCTGCCTTTCCCTCTCCGCGGCACGGCGAAGCTCGCGCGCTTTGTATCGGCTTCGCGATGCGTCTATTTCCCGCGCATCCGCGCCAAAACGTTATCTTCCTTATCTTCCACTCTTCGTTCGCTCCCTCGCGTCTTCCGTCGGTCCCCCCACCCCCCAAGCCGCTCGCGTTCTCGAGACTCCAGATTCCCACGAAATACTTATATCTCTTTTCTTCCCTTATCAACCTCCGACACCCCGCTTCTTCGCCGATCACTTGCACAAAAACAAAAATTGTGTTATCACAAACAAAAGCTTCGTCGAACTTCAAACGCGAAATTACACATTAATCTTTCGATATTTCAATCCAACGATAATGTTACTTTCTCAGTCTTCACGTCTGTCACTACCCTTCTCTCTTTCTCCCTCTTCTCCGCTCGCAATACTTATCCCAACATCCACTTTGAAAAAAAAAAAAAAAAAAAAAAAAAAAAAAAAAAAAAAAACAAACAAAGATTTTTCTTCTCAATCACAAACTCGCTCGTAACGAGATTTCTGTTATCACTCTCACGACTCGTTTCACCTGGACCTTGAGATACACACTACGAGTCACAAAATTTTCCAACGCGATTGAAAAAAAAAAATATATATATATGAATTTATTCCATCGACGAAAAAAGAAAATTTTTCAAACGCCGATGAAACAAAAAAAAACTATTATTTGTTCACTTGTGTCAACGAGCACGAATGGGAAAGCCCATATCCCGGGGAGGCTGCGCGCACGTGTCTCGCGATGGCTTGGGCAACGACACTCCGTTTAAACCGCGATCACAAAGTACGTTATACAGAAATTGACTATTTATGTGTGATAATATTATCTCGGGGTCGTTACTATAAATTCCGCTAATAGATCGTACATAGTATCGACTCTGTGACTTTACAATCCTCTCTCTCTCTCTCTTCACCTTTTTTTTTCTTATTTATCGATATCGTACAACGTTTATCATCATCATTATTCGAATATCATTATTATCATTATGGATAAAATATTTTTATTAATAACTAACGTCTAGTACGGCGATGAGAGAGGGTAGGGGGGGGGGGCGAGGGAGGTTAGCAACGAGTTCAATATCGCCAGGCTGAAATGTACACGCGTTCACATGTTCTCGCCGATGTCCGGCTTCACGGGCTATCACCCATTTCCGGCCGTGATTTCTTCTCTCACGCTCGCCTCTAACATCTTTCGCATCGATTAACGCGTCTGCTCGATTATTTTATTCAAATTTTAATTCGTCGTATTTTTTTTTCAAATAAATTTTTGTAATAAAATTTTTTATTTATTCCACTTCGATAATTTTTTGTTATTTTTTATTAACGGTCGTCACTCTGTTGATCTCGATTTTTTTGGGTTCACGCTGTTAATTCGATCGATCGCGCCACATTTTTCGACGGACGCGAATTTTCCGGGTCTGGTCCGTTCGATGGTTGTATTTTCCCCGTGTACGAGGTTCCGAGCGGCTTCTGCAACACGGAAGCGCCCGATCTGAACTGAGAGGACGGAGGAGAGGACGCGCTTCGAAGCTCGCCCCGTAGGTATTCCCCGCAGACACGTCGACACCACCACGACCACCCGACTTTGGTTCTCCCCGTTAACGCTCCGATGGGTTTATCGTCGTCGCTTGCAATTGCCGATAAAACACGTCACACTCGGGTGACGCTTTCACGGGGCGATCGAGACGTCACCGTTTGTGAGCTTTGCTGGCACGCGTCGTCGACGTTTAGTTTCGATCGAGGGTTTCAATAATCACGGTCTTCAGATTCTGTGGACACGAGAAGATGAAAAAAAAAAAAAAATAATAACATCAACATGAAATGAGAATTTTTTTTGTGATCGATTCGATGATGGTGAAGATATTTTGATGTTTATTGTTATGGTTATCCGACTTTGTAACATCCCGAGTCGAATATTCACCTTTATTTGAAATTATTTCAACATAGCATTGAGGGCGTAGAAGGTTGAAAGTGGGATGAAGTTATGAGGGATTTTCACGTGTGTTTCAACTTATTTTTATCCTATGAACTTGCAGTTATTTCCTATTTTTCAAGTTTGGAAGGTGAAATGAAGGTGAACAAAATTTCGTCATCACATTGACCTGGAAACGAAGGTTAAAAAATATTTCAACCTCACTTCAATTTCCGTTCTGGGCTTATAAGATTAAATAAGTTGAAATGTAATTTTAATGTGAAAATTTCGACTCGGGATCCAACAAAAATTCATGGACAATTAGGGATTTTCGTGCATTACTGTTTGAATAAATGAAAGACGGAAAAAAATGCAGTCTGTGATTTTTTAAATTGGAATAATACGATCCCAAGTTAAAAAATGATCTGTCACATTGTTTAATCATATAATATGATTGGATAGAAAGAGATTATATGTAGACCATATATGCCCAGTCGCATAAAAAGCTTATAGATAATTTGCAGCGATGACAAATAATTTTTTTTTTCCAATAATAAAATCGTTTGATGGAATAAAAAATATCTTTTTCATGATGAACAAAAAATCAATGACAATATAATAATTATTACAGAAGACATTCAATTTAGAACTCGCCAAGTCATTGTATAAGGGCCGATTGATACCGGGAATACGGAAAACACATTAGTTAACGCGAGTGAGAGTTGATTAGCCGAACACATACAACGATATGGAACGTGTTTTCCGTGCCTCACGACCAATCTCATTTGTAATTCATTCCGGAGGGAAGACCGACGTTTCGATTGCGACATGACGTGAAATATGTTACATAGCTTTTTTTCCATTAATAAAGATTTATTGACGCGTCGATCGAGAACCACGCGAACGTCATATAACAAGACAATGATGATGCACGAGCGATTTATACTGAAATTAAAAAAAAAAATGAAGATCAATAATTATAAAAATAATAATTGATGATTGTAATTTGTTTTGGGAATTTTTTTATAACAATGAAAATAATCATTGTTGATTGTGATTTGTTTTGGCCGTCTTTATAATAATAATAATAATGATTTTATAATTATAAACATCATCATAGTCTCATCAATTCTCTCCTCTGTTGAAGATGCAAAAAAATAATAATAAAAACAATATGATTTATCAATTTTCCGAGGAGGCAAAAGTTGATGTGAATTGAAAAACCTTGAAAATTAAATCGAAGACGAAGACGGAATAAAATTGTGAAGCGACGATGATAATACCGAGTGATTATTATTGTCGTACGCCATACCGCGCGTACACAAACACACACACACACACACACACACACATGTGCAACCGCGTAATTTTCATTGATCTTTAGCGCGTTCGCGAGCACCCGATTAGCCGTTCTCGTATCGCCGACTCGACGCGTTCTATATCGTCGCGCATCCCTCTCTCGATCCTCGCTGAAAAAACTATCGCGAGCGACGGAAAAAACATCCGCGCGAATAAGATTCGTCGTGGGCATCGTGAGAATCGTTGCGAAACGCGCGCGAAACACGCATCAGAACCGATCGTCGCAAACGTTTGCAATAACGCAAACGAGAAAATATACGAACGACGCGTGACCCGTGTACCATACTCTCGCTTCTCTCGGCTCAACGACTAATTCAATTTGTTCTCTTTACGTTTTTTTCCCCCTTTGTTTCGCGATTCTTTATTTTATTTTTTATGCACGAGCATACTTCGTGCACGACAGTTTACACGGAGACGCACGATTGTAACGAACGAGTCATGCAAATCAGGAATTTTTTTTTTTTTTTCGTTTCTTTCGCACGTGGCCATACGTGCAGTCTCGTGTTAATTTTCATCGAACAATTTTTTGGACCCATCTTTTTTTTTCATTACAATCGTTTTTTTTTAGGACGAACGAAATTTTTTGAAGTTTTGCTTCGACACTCGTCGTTTCTCTTATCACGTCTCATCTTTGATAAGGAGACTGGCACTACTGATTATGGTCTTCTTTAAAAAAATTATTTACCAAAATCATTTTTTTTTTCAATTTCTCAGGTGACTCGTCACCCTTAATTCCCTACACAATTATTCTCATGACTTTCTTTCCCCCCACAAATCTGCATAATTTATAAGATATTCACAATAAATTGTAACCTCATCGAAAGAATTGACTTTGATCTTCGATCATTACTCGACTCCGGTTTTTCATGATTTTTTTTTCTCACGGAAATAAAAATCTCCTCGTTTTCTTTCACCAAAAAAAAAAACTTTCTACTGGCGAACGTCCGAAGTTTGATTTTCAACGATCACCCTGGATATGCATATATACGCATAAACGTGCGTTGGCATCGTGCGTGCGTCCCGTTTATTGTCGCCAACAATTACGCACAGTGACGTCACAAAGTGCAAACAATGTCATCCCGCTTCGCACGGGTTTAGCGCGACGATCCTCTACCCGGCTCACCTCACCGACCTCCCCCACCGTTGCACTCGGTCCACCGGCATCAGCGTTGCAACGACCGCAGCCACAGAAAACACAGCAGCAGCACGCACAAGCCTGGGTTATCTCTCGGTGCATGCTTCGGTACTGCACTTGTACCCCTTCCCCTCACCCCCCCGCCCCCGACACCCCTGCTACCGCGCACCTTCGTCGTCGCATTGTTTACTTGGCTCTCGCGCGCCCGCGGCACTTTTAATTCCACGCGTGCTCGAGCACGACGTTTTCTCTAAACGATCTGTTAAGCTCGTTACGAATCCGCCGCGTTACAAGCAAGCGCGCTGTGCAAGGTAAACGGACGGTCCGGGGGGAAGATGGGGGGGGGGGGAGTGCGAGGGAACGAATAGACACACACACACACGCGATGCTGCATACGAGACTCTTCAACGATCTTTTTTCTTCGTAGAAAGAAAATGACGAAAAAAAAAGAAACACTCAAATAACTCAGTAGGTTGATAAAAAAAATTTAAGGAGTCTCAGACTTGTGCCAAAATATAAAATAATTAATAAAAATGATTGTGGGGAAATAATATATGAAAATGATAATAAAATTGTAATATTGGTAATAATATAATCATATAAAATCATAGAATAATAAAAAAAATTAAGGAGTAATAAGAGGAATTTAAATTAAAGACTTGTAAAAAAATGAGATAATCAATGGAAATGATTATGGCTGAATAATATGTAAAAATAATAATAATATTGGAATATTTATACTATTAAAATTCTATGGAATTTTAGAATAATGAATAAATTCAAAGAGTCTCAGATTTGTGAAAAAATGAGATAATTAATGAAAGTGATTATGGGTAAATAAAAAAAATTCAACGAGCCTCGAACTCGACGTGATTTAATGTAGATGCAGAAGGAAAAAAAATTAAAGTGCATAGGCAAATGAAAAAAATTCAACGATCCTCCAACTCTTCTCGTTTGAATAATTCAACATGATAATTATGTTTGAGGATTTGAATGACTATCGTCGTTCGATGGAAGAGGCTTACCTGGTTGACGATGTTTTTCTTTCTTTGATATATATATATATACATATTTTTTTCAAGATTTTTCGTGATGTTTATTCATAATCGTTATTAATTTTCCATTCTTGCTGATTTTTTAAATTTTTTATTTTAAATCGTTAATTCGATTTGATTCGATGAAATTTGATTTTATTATTCGTTTTATTCACTTCCGGATGGTTAGTATCGGTTGTCACAGGTCACACAACAATTTTCAACGATTTGAGGGAAATCCCAGAAGCGTTTCTGGAACGCTGCATCTAAAGTTGTTTCGAATCATGTTGCAGATCGTTTATCCTTGTGCAAAATGTATAATAACGCATTATTATTATTATTATTATTATTATTTTGTTTCAGTTGGTTTTTCAAATTGGGTGTAATTCAAATTTGCACCGTAGATTATTTCGTGAAGTTGACCGAGACGATATGATGATACGCGACGTGAGCGAGCCAGTCGCGATTTATACAGCGTGAACGATTGACCGCGAGGGTTCGAAAACTCGATCCCGCTCTCGGACGCGGGACACTCGGAAGTTCGTTCGAAGCCTCCGTAAGCCGCGCGCACGAACACTCTTCAACGAATCAATCGAATCACTGCACCGGCCGACATCCGGTCTCACTTGGCCTCCACCACGAAAATTTTACACTCCGCACAATATTGTCAACGTGTGTTTCATTCTTTTCTCCTTATTTTTCTTTAAATTTTTCAACAAAAAATATTTTTTCTTTCTATTTGTTTTTATTATTTTTTTTATTCTTATCAATATTATTATTTATTTATTGTTCCCGTTAGATTGTAAAGCTTGAGACATATATTTGCATTGCTTTCTTCGTTTACGTCACGACAAATTTTAACGATTGAAAATCTGGCACTGTTTTATTTTTTTTTTTGTTTTTTGGTTTTGATCTTTCTCTGGAATTATTGATTTCGTATTATCAACAAAGACAATCGGGAGAAATTATCATCCGGATTCGTTCGATCTGCGACCACGGACGAAAGCGACAGCGGCAGCAACGGCGACGCATCAACGTCCCCTTTCACTGCACACGAACGTCGAGTGTGTTTCCACATCCGTCGTTCGCCAAACACTTCCGTTTATTTAAAATAATTTTTTTTCTTTTTTTTGTTCTTCGTTTTCGTCCCCCGCGACTGATCTCGACGGAGATCGTGGATCTCGGAGGTTTTTTACTTATTTTTTCACGTTGTCGAAACCACACACGCGCTTCGCTCCGATTATTGAATTTACGATAAACAATTGTTTCTTCCTCGGAATAAAACTATTCTGACAGAATTTTATATTTCTATATATCTTTTCAACGTTCTCTGTCTTTATTATTATTGTTATTATTGTTTTTCTTTTTTCGCCGTTATCCGGTGATTTTTTATTTGGTCGTACTTTTTGGTTTCGCGTGTGTGAGGAATTATCTCGATAATTGTTTCTTCGTCATTCGTTATTTGAATAAACAAAAAAAATATGTATTTATATATTTGCTTGTATTTGTTGAATATATATTTATGAAAAAATAAATGATATTTTTTTTAGACGAAGCAAACAGTGTCCATGGCGAAGCGAAACTCAAACAACGTGCGAGGGGGCCGCGCGGTCTTCTATCCCGTTCGCCTAATGCTATCATTTTGAGGCCCTCCGGTCGGTGGTCCCCCGTTTGCCCGACGTTTCGCTCCTCCTCCGCCTTTTCCATCCTCTTCCTCCTCCCGCGTTCCCCTCGACGATTCTTCCATCCCCCCCCCTCCCGCGCCCCTCGACGCCTACCCGTTGCCCCGTACCACGAACCGACACCGCGAAAACCACTCTCATCATCGTCACACTCACTCGACTATTAATATAAAAGGGGTTCCTCGACACTCTGCATGGGTAATTGTATGCGATCACAACCTTTGACGATTCGTTTTCACATATGTCTCACACACACCGTTTTTTCTTTTTCACCCGACTTCTCGTTCTTTTAGTCGGCAATTTAATCGGCGAAAATGCAATATTTGCAGAGAATGGAAAGTAAAAGAATTAGTGTATTTATAGTTAGTATGATGTGATAGATATACACCATCCTGGCTATAAATATACTACAAAATCGATGGATCCTTTTTCTTTTTTTAAATTATCGAAGATTTTTATTTTATTGTAATTACAACTTTATCGGTGGCAATTGATAATTTTGGGGATGGAAATTCGTGAACAGCGTCGAGGGATGTTTGTGGGAAAAATGAATTATTTCCAAGCTGCATAACATTCGACGCTTGAACGTACCATTGTCATCGGCATTGTTTATCATTCATCAGCTTGGCGTGCCACAGTTTCCTGTCAAATGACTTTGAAACGCGAAGATTAATCGAGTTTAATCGACGCTCAAGATTTGTCAGTGCGCCGCCCGGTTTCAAAGTCGAGTCAGGGCCGCATCTAACGCACGACGAACCTCGTTCCATCGTCTGCAATTTTTCGAATGGAAAAACCAATTCGTCGCATGAAAGCAACGAATAATTATTGGGTAATTATAATCTTTGATTTATTTTTAAATATAATTAAACATTTTTATTGTGTTTGTGCTGATCTGGTCTCTCTTCGGAATATTGAAACATCTTTTTAATTTGCATTTGCGTCCCACGGCGAAAGACAAGCGTGTCTCTCTCGTCGTTGCCAAGGTTACCCAAACATGGCGGCGGCGACGCGCGCGCTTATGACAATCACGCGAGTTATCCGCGCGAGTAAGCGTCGCATATTTCCATATTTACGCATTTGTTGGTCAAACGTTGCGGGGCTGAGCATTCGATTGACCTATTTGTAAAATTAACTAAACGTTTGTGTTTTGTTGAAACAACGATTCGAGCGGCACTACGCCGTGAACGTATCTGAAATGAACGTACATTTTAGATGTTTTTTTTTTAAATTTTCTGCACCATCATGCTGTTCAATTAATTTACATTTGAGATGATTATTTAACACGATTTTTTTTCTAGACAAAAATGAATCTTAAGATTACGATCTTCGAGAAAGAAAATGTAATGGAATCGAATTTTGAATAGTTTTTATCGCACGGTGTGGTGGCTCCTTAAATGTCAAGATGGCGTGCCCGCGCCTAGGAGCGGCTCGAGGGGCCCGTGGGCCCTACGCCAAATTACCAAATGTGCGGCTTGGCTCGAAAAAAAGTACTACATGTGTGTAATAATATTTTGCAGGATCCTGGTTCGATGCAAGCGTATGGAGCTGAAAAAGAAATCATACGTCGATGATTAGCGCCCTCTGGACCTCGGGGCCCTGAGTCCGGGGGCTCCGTCCATCCGAACGTCGTCTCTGCTCTGGGCGCCAAGTTTTTCGTCACGTGTTATCACAGTATTGTTTTTCTTTTTCATTCTCCGTCGTAACGCGAAACTTGTCCATTTAACTAAAAATAAAAAAAGGCTCGCGTGGCGTAACAGTGCGTTGTTGTGGACAATTGACGATGTTTGCTGCGACAGAATTTGGATCTCTCGGTGCAACGTGAGTCCTCGAATATGGAATTAATACGAGTTTACATTGTCGTTGCCGAGCATAACCCTTCGACCGTATGGGCAAACTCACGATACTCATTTACACAGTGTGATTGATGACAATTGACTCCATATTCGAATTTTCAAATGAAAATGTTCTTTTTTTCTACAGTTTTTATTCTTGAGATTGATGTGGTTATTTGTTTTTTCATTTTTGATTGCAGTAGAGTTAATGCTAGTTATCTACATTGTTGTTGCCACACATAACCTACAATTTCAGAAACCCTGCAGAAACCCTTTGAATTGACATCTAAATAATAGTTTTTTTTAAATTCTTTCTATTACTGAAATTCATGTGAATATTATTTATTTCTTTTTTCCTTGCAGATGTTTTTTCAAACGACAAAGCGGATTCGAGCTTGCGGATGGTAGCCGAGGTACGCGAGCGTCTCGATGATTAGCGACAACGTTGTTTTCGATGTCGGATAAAGACGACTGCACGTCCCAAGAAATCGAAGCCAGCCCTTCGTCCGATTCGACAAGAGACTCTAACAAACGTAATTTTGTTCGGTCCATTCTGAGAGTCGACGACAGCCAGATGGTGTGCGGTCAAAGTTCCAGGCGATTACTCGCCGGTGAAGAGAGTGCTCATCTGCCGCAGCTGGAAAAAGCTAAATTCATACAAAATTGGATCATCGCTCACAGCAAGCCCTTCGATTCTTCCGAAAAGTCTCAGCCGTCGTCTCCGATCCTCGGAACTTCGAAGCGATCGCCGCCTTCTCCGATTCTGGATTATCAATGGAAACGAATGAGGAGAAACGTCGGCGCCAAAGAAAATTGCAAACTTTCTTTGGCAGAAAAGTTGCGCCGAGTCAGCGACGATTTGCCTGCGACTGCGAGAATAAGAATCGAAAATGAGAGTTCGATGTGCTACGTGGCGCGCGATTGTTCGGGCAAAGATGCGGACGAGATTTTGATCCCTGTAAATTGTTCGGTGTTGAATGGAATAACGAATAGTCCACGATTAAATTCGTCACGAACATTTTGTGACATTTCCAAGCTCGATGAATCGAAAAGCCCGAAAAAATTTCACGCAAATTCGACGTTGAAACGAAACGATCGACGAAGCCTCGTTCGTGAGAGTCCCAAGATTCAGGAGTCATTGTCGTTATCGTCGCCATTGGCCAACAGAAACGAACGTTCGACGAACGATAACGCGACTAATGATTCAAAAACGATCTTAAAACGTTCGAAGAAACAACGGCCCAGCCTTTCTGAACTGCTGGCTGATGAAAGTATTTACGGGATCGAATTAACATCGTCATCTCCGAAGATACCGGAGACTCTGACGAAGTCCACAATTTTTAGCAATCATCGAGAAAGAAAAAATTTATCGAGATCGAATAAAAATATTCGTAAGAATTTTCATAAAAACAAATTGGAAACATTACATCGAAGACTCGTAGCGGGCTTGAGTCCAATTAAATCCGAATTGGAAAACGTTACAGGCCCCAAAAGCTGCAGTCGAGTGTTCGAAGCTTCGAATCTTTCCGATCGATTGTCAATGCCCTCGCCGTTGAGAAATAACAAGCTCGGAAGGATCAAATGCCACGATGAATCTTGGATAAAATTGGGAAATAATTTACAAGAATCCAAAGTTCAATCTCCACGTGGCTCAGATCGTTCGAATGAAATTCGAGAATCATCAAAATTACCTCGAGACACTTCGTCATCGTCGCGATTGAATGAAAATCTAGTCAACAAAAATTCTTATTCGTCAAATCGGTTGATCTCGTCACCGAAAAAAAATTTGCCTCGATGCTGCAAATCGATAAACACGTCTTGGATAAAAATCGAAGAGAATATCGAAAATTTCGACACATCGGCCAGTGAACAATGCATCAATCGTCTCATGGAAATTCGACGATCATCCAGATTCTCCCACGGTCCATCGTCATCGTCGCAGTTGGTCGATAACGATGCGATTGACATCGAATCGAACACCACCCAAGCTCCCGATGACGATGCAAAAATTGAGAGCGACAGTGACGCACCGGACGTCGATCTCATAGACAACGTCGACACCCAAAACGTCACGATTTTTCCATCCCACAAATATTTCAAACCTACCAAAGACGTTGGTTCTCAAGATCGAGCTTCAAAATCCGTTGAACCGCTTTCCCAACTTTGTCACGATAAATACGGCGATTCGGACGAAACTTATTTCTCCGACGCCGAGTCCATACCTCGATGTCGAAATTCGGAAATTCGTTTGGTCAAGAATTCACAAAAAATTTCACAATCAACGTCGTTGAGTCACGAAGAACGTGTGTCGGCGAATAGAAGCGAAGTTGTCATAAGCCAAGCGGCTTCTCCCGTTCCAAACACCAATTTCGAATCACAAGCGCACGCGATGTTCGCCAATACGAATAACAATGACGGCAACAAAAAGCGTAGAGGCAAAAAGTAAGAATTTACGATCAAAAGTGTTTGCAAATTATATGTATATCGTTTTTTCTCTTTCGATGTTTAATTCATCATTTTTTAAATATTATTTTTACTTATTTATTATAATCATTATTTTCATTATTAAACATATAAGTTTTTTTTTAAATTATTATGCATAGCCATCCTTGTCCCATGGGCTTTAGAATTTATAATATAATAATAATAATAATAATAATTCTAATAAATAAGTAAAAAATTGAGAGAGAAAAAATATATACTTTGAAGATACTGTTGTGCATATATATATTGAATATTATGCATTACATATTATATTTATAAGGGTTATACTGATTATTTTATACTTTTCAAAATAATAATTATTATTCTCTTTCTCTTTCAGAGGAACAGTCCTCGCCAAATTGCAAAGCATCGTAAATTCGCAAGTGTCGAATTTTCGTATATGGCGATATCAGACGTCCCGTTCGGATTTTGACGTTTCACGCACGCAATTCGTCGTGCTGAAGATACGTGAACGTGAGACGCGATTCGGGCGACATTACGTAACCGCATCGGTGCTCGAGGATTCCCACGATTTGTTGAAAACTCTCTTCGCCCCGGATGACAATTTGTCACGCGATAAAACGAAATGTTTGAAAAAAATGAATATCGTCACACTCATGATGATACCGGAAGTAATCGGTGTCGTGAAAATCCGAGCCGATAGCACACTCAAGATATATCCTCCGTGGGTGATCATGGATCACGAAAGAAAAATACTCAACGTTACGTTTTTCAACGTAATCGCGACGGAAGCAGTTCCGGGTGAAAGTGAAATTGCGAAGAGTCGGGAAAATGTAAGAATCGTGGAACAATTCGATTGTCCGTGCATTCGTGCCAATGCACTCGTTGAATCTTGTCCCGTTAAATTTAGCATCACGAAACCGAGCTTTATGCAAGAAATGTTTGGATCTTGAAATTTTAAGATCTTGCATTTGATGACGAATCATTTGGTTTTTTTAAACGATTTTTTTGCCGTATCGACGATTATGTCGATGTTATAAATATAAAAATATCGAGTCGTGAATCGTGCGTTAATACAACACGTTATCACTCGGTGGAGTGATATTATCTATAGAGAGCGACAGTGAAGCGACGAAACTGTGTAATCATTGTTTATATGTTTATAGTAACGACTTTGCGTTTGGTGCGTGATAGTCGTGTAATTGTTACCTGCCGAACAGAGACTGCAACTCAAATGACAAAACTATATCCGTAAAATTTGTTATTTATGATTTTATTGACTTCTAATTTTTATTATATTTTTTTTTCGTTACAAAATAATTGATTTTTTTTTATGTTATCATGAGATATAAGTTTACTGGGTTTTGAGTCACCCATCTTTCTCAACCGGCGATACAGATTCACTCCTGTGATACGACTAGCTCTGAACATCGTTAAAAAATTTTGCAGACATTCGTAATTTATTCTGTTAATATTTGTTGGGTGCGGTACATGAGAGATTCTAATAAATTATATACTTTTTTCATAAATCATCACGATTATTCGATCAACTGTTGCGTAGCTCGATTTTTTCCTCCCCCACGGTCGATAACAAAGGTTTCTGACTCATCGGCTGCGCGCTGCATGCGATCGTTGCGTTTTTTCTTGCGCCTGCTCCGCGCTCTTCGAGACTTCAGTGTCAGCTGTTATTCGCTGTCTTGCTGATTGTCATAGTTTTTTTTTCTGTCTTGATTCTGTTTATCAGTTCAATTGCAATAACGAGTTAGGGATCGAAGAATCGTTCATCATAACGTTTGACGTTGGCTGCTGCAGCTAAGATCTCGTGAGTAACTATTTTTTTTTCTTCATAATAATTTCGACAAAGAAAAATTGTGTCTCGATGGACAAAGAACTTTGACACTTGATGTGTCATTCGTTCTGAACACTTGTGATTCGATAGTTTGTTTTTCTCGCGAATGTATTTTTTTTTTTTTTTAATTTTTTTCGTTACTTCACGTGCTTAACCTTGAAAAATTCGGTATGCACACATGAAAATACAAACCTAACCTCTACGCCATCCTCCAAGGATTTTTGTTTTTTTAAATCTTTGGTGTGCGTCGTGTGTACAAATTTGCGTCGAGCATTCCACAGCACTTTTATATCAATATTTCGTATCGACGGTGTTCAGCAGCTGCGTGTAGGTCGGTCGAATCGAGTCCAACATGTCTATCGCTCAAGATCGCCCGGAACTCTACGAGGAAGTGAAATTGTACAAAAATGCCAGGGAGCGCGAGAAGCACGACAATCAAGCCGATTTGTATGCGGTGGTCAATACGCTGCAACACCTAGAAAAAGCTTACATCAGAGACTGCGTCACACCCAAAGAATACACGGCGGCTTGCAGCAAGCTGCTCGTTCAGTACAGAGCAGCATTCAAGCAGGTTTGTTTGAAAAATGATTTAAAAAACAATTTACGACATAATTTCCTAAAAATGTTTTACCGAACAAAACCATCGATCGCTGCTTCGTCGAACAGAGAAAATAAAAAATTGTTCTGCACGCAGGTGCAAAGCGATCAATTTCCGACCATAGACGCGTTTGCGAGAGCGTTCAGACTGGATTGTCCGGCTGCGCTAGAGCGAATCAAGGAGGACAGGCCGATAACGATAAAAGACGACAAGGGCAACACATCGAAATGCATAGCCGACATAGTGTCGCTGTTCATAACTCTCATGGACAAGCTGCGTTTGAACATAAAAGCCATGGACGAGCTTCATCCGGATCTTCGAGATCTCGTCGACACCATGAATCGCCTCAGCATATTGCCCAGCGATTACGACGGTCGACGAAGGGTCGCAGCTTGGCTGGAAACCCTGAACAGCATGTCCGCCTCCGACGAGTTGTCCGAAGCTCAGGTGCGACAATTGTTATTCGAGCTTGACACGTCGTTCAACGAATTCAACCAAGTTCTACACAATTCTTAAACCAGCAAAAAAAAAAAAAAAAAAACATGGTTTTCTTTCTTCTCGATCAAATCGCGTGGAACATCAATGAGATTGTCAAACCGATAATTGTTAAACCGTTCGATCTCGCTGGATCACGAAATATCACAAAGATCAATAATTTCATGACGCGCATCCAATTATTTTATACGTAATACTCGACCGCTACGTCCCAAAACGTTTGAAGCAGACGGTTAATCAACTTGTATTTTTAGTCCATTACTTCAAATAAAATATATACTTTTATGTTTAACCACAATTATTATTATTTATTCATTTTTTTTTCGACAAATTTTTCCAATCAATTTTTTTTATTTATTTATCCGACTGTATTCGATTCTTTTTTTTTTTTCTTTTTTCTCATTAGTCGGTTAATGGTGAAAAATTCGCGATACACGTCACGTTATACGTTGGAAATCGATTGAGCGGTGTGGGCGTTGTGTTTACTCGAGGCCCAAGGTTTCGCCGGCTAATTCGCTTGCCTTTGATGTACGTGAAACGGACTTTCGCAATCGTATTTACGTGTGCTCGGGAGTGGGTGAGGTGGGTTGAGGAGCAGAGGCAGTCGGTGGTAGTTGCATCCGGAGCAACGTGGTATGCAAATTCGCGAGGGTAACCAGCCGGTAGCTTTCGGTCTTCTGCCAAAGGAGCTTTCGTTGGCCTTCGGGTTGTTGCTTTCCCACGTGCGGCATACTACGAAGCTGCGAAATACAATAACGTCTAAACTATTGACCAAACTAAACCAAATTAAAGCCATCTAAACTAACAACTAACGTTGCTCACTCGCTCCACCCCAACCGCCTGCCCTGTCGCCTCCTTCACGACCCGATTAACGCAGATCCAAGGGCTCCCTCCGAGGCCGAATCAGCACACAGGGCGGAAATAACTCCCGGGGACCCGGAATTTGCATGCAACAGAAACGTCATTCGTGAATTCCGGACTTGTCCGGTGGACAAGGAAAGTTTTATCATTCTTGTTACGGCTCTTCACGGTTTGCCCCGGCCATCCTTTTTGCCCACGAAACTCACTCTCAAAGCAAGTGAAATTTCGTTATCGTTGGAATTTGCGAGAGTGACGTTGGAAAATGCATTGTTGTTCGAATTCGGAAATTTCGTGGGTGGCTCGAAGAGTCACTGGGCCACGCGGAGGCTTTGACGCGAGCTTGCGAGCTTTTGACCGCTGATAAAATTGTCACAGCAAGTCGTTAAATCTCATAGACACAATATTTTCACACACGTGATCTTTATTCTTCAAATTATTAGCAGGAAGAACCTTCGAAAAATGTAATTCATCATTATTGAAATTAATTGATAATTAATTATTTTTCAGTAATTAGAACAAAGGAAAATTAATGATTTAAGCTTGTTTGGTGAACGGTTGATTTTTGTAATGCCGTCTCGACGAATGCCGACACATTTCGCTCGAGTTTGTCGAGCAATTCTTTTTCTTTTACCGACGAAAAAAAAAAATTGGACATTCATTTATTTCTGATAAGCGGCGATGGTAGAAAGATAGTTCGATGTTCGAGCATGCGGGTTACGAAGCGATGCCCCTATTCGGATTTTTTGCGCGGCGTATCAGTAACAGAACGGAGCAACATGTCACGTACAATCCTGTGTAACAGGCAGGTGTTCTTTCGTTCTTCTCTTCTATGTCTATTTTTTTTTGTTTTTTTTTTGTTTTTTTTTGTTGCGTTTTTTTTTCTCTCAGTGACGTTTTCCTTTCTCGTGTTTGAGCTCGCGATAAGGGCACTCGAGAGTTTCTTTATGACTCCGGTAGCTGCATACGTGAGAGACGAGACAGCGAGATAGCAGCGAGGGAGAAAGATAATAAATATGGGAGAGCGCGAGAGGGAGAGAGAGAGAGAGATAGAGAGATGGAGAAGAGGGAGACGCTCGAGACTTTTCCGGACATTGGCTGTCTTTGTAATCGAATTCCCGATATTGGCAAAGCGCCACGCGGATTTTTCGTTGCTCTCTCTCTCTCTCTGTTCGAGTATTTTCATCGTAACAAAATGCACTCGAACGAGCGGGAGAAAGAGAAAGAGAGAGAGAGAGAGGGAGAGAAAGAGCGAGCGAGCAAGCCAGACGCAGCGACTGCACGGTTTATCTTTCCGGGCACGGCGTTTGAGAATCTCTTCGCATGAAGTTTTTATCGAAGTAAGGCCTTCCACATCGAACCCCAATGCCTTCTCACCCCCTTCCCTCCCGCAATACTTTCTGTACGCCATGAAAAATAAAGATAAATAAAAGAAGATTTTAGAAAACGCATTTTATTTTAAAGAATTTTAAAAACGCTATTTATTGAACAAATATCGTGACTCAAATGAAAATTTGTGAGGGCTTAATCGACGATGTCTATTATCGGTCGTTCATTCATTTATTTTTTGTTTTTATATATTTCGCAATTTTTTTTCAATTCGTACGATTAGCTGAGAATATTTTTTTTTTCTATTGGAAGTTAAATCTATTGTTGGTGGATTCATGGAATTGTGGAAGGTCTGTCGTTTGCGAGAGAGTGCATTTCCGGTTGCAACGTTTTTCGCAACCACGGACTTTTGGTGCCTTCAATTTTATCGACAATCGATCGAAACCGCATCACCATTCAGACCGATATTTATGATTCAAATATACATATGTATACATATATATATTCGTATTTTTGTTTTCATCGATTTTTTTTTCTTTCATAATTCATGTACGATTTCTTTTCTGCTGTTGTTGTTTTTTTTTTTTTTTTCAATTTTTTAAATCTAGTTTTTTCGGTAGACGAATGGCATATTGCTTGGGTCGGAAAACCGGATCCGTACCTCGAGATATCAGAAATTGATCCGGCTGAGCGGAAGCTCGCGGAGGGGGGGGGGGGTGGTTGGTCTCGAGAGGCATGGGATAGTGGCGGAAAATATAAAAGTGAAATATCGCATTTCTATATCTTGCCGCCGTACGCGTGGACGAGAAAGGGAACCGGAATAATGTCAGTTCACAAGCGTTTCTGTATTTTTCCAACGTCGAGGAAAAACGCCTGAGCTCCATCCCGTACGAGGCCGTCTCGATATATTTCATTCACAATAACGTTCGTTTTGCCGTGCAACGCGTTTCGCATATCACGTGCAATCTCGTCTTCGCGGCAACTTCGTTACGAAAAAAAAAAAAAAAAAAAAAAAAAAAAATCAATCGAATCGCCATTTCACGTAGGAAATGAATAAATTGTTGCCGGACACGGTACTTTTCAGCTTGGATTGATGAATAGTTATTTTTGGGATCCCGTACCCTACAATGGAAAATAATGGAACCTTTATTACACGATAACTCGCGTCTCTGTTAGTCTGTTGATCACAACCGATTTTTTTTCAGCATCCATACGACGTGGAAACTTTGAATTTGGTATAGTCAAATTTCATAGTAATACATTTTATTAACCCGCATAATTTGCACTTTTTAACACCCAAAAATATTTGTATAAAGATTGAGAGAATTTTTTTTTGCATTTTTTCAGAGCACTTCGGAGTACTTTTCAAAGCTCTGGAACATATTCACCCCTGTTGGGGATCAAAGGTGCCAAAAACATGGATCAAAGGTTAAAAGATAATAATCAAAAAAAAAAATAATAATAGAACATAAAAATAAAAATACACCTCACCAGAGGTTTCTTATTTGGCGAGAAACTAAACGCATCGGGAAATTTGTGGGTGAAAAGCTTTTGCGTCGTACACAGGGATGAAAATGAAGAGCGTCGTGAGAATTTGCAATCCCGCGTCGTTCCGTTAGACGACGAACGTTTTACTCGCAAAATTCACGAAGCGTTGCATCTCGCGTTCCGTGTTGCTCGAAAAGCATATCTCGCACGTTAAAGACGTGAGACGGTTACGCGATAAAGACGCGTATCACGCGATACATCGTTCAAGCCGTGCGAAAAGCGTTCAAATCGCACGTGAGCTTTTCTCGCTTCTCTTTCCCCCATCCACGACGATCTCGTCTCACGAAGCGAAGCTCGAACATTTTGTTCCATTTTTTTTATTTTTTTTTTATTTCCAAATTTAAATTATCGAGGGAAAAAAATGTGTCACAGAAGATTCGCCGAGGGTGGTGAGGCTCCGTTACTTTTCTCGATGGGGATCCACGTCGCGGGATTTTTCATGGTAAACCGATAGCCGTTCGGGAAAAACCGCTTTGTCGTAGGAACGAATAAATTTACACGAATTTTTCCGTCACAAATACGAGCGGTCCCCGAGCTTACGCTTGCCGCATAATAAAATCGTCGCATTATCCTTCACGCACCGAACGAAATTCATTCGTCGTTCATATTTTTATATGAGACTTGTTCGAGACCCTGCTTCGAATTTTTTTCTTCCGCCCATCTTCATTTTTAAAATAATAAAATTATTTATTTTATAAAATAAAAATTATTTATTGCATTGGCTAATTTATTAAGATTATTATTTCAAATTATAAAATTATTTACTCATTGGGTAAATAATTTTATATGTTTTATATTATTTAATTAATTTTATATTATTTAATGCACCCAATGAGTACATCATTTTTTAATTCATGAAAACTCAAATTGTTCTATCACAGTTTTAGCTAAAATTAAAAAATCAATACTCCCTCTAATTATTATTTGCATCAATAATAACAAATGCAATAATCAAATGCTGATAATAATTTTCCAAAATTTCAACTCGTTTCACCTTCCACTATTCGTTCATTTTTTGTGTTTATTTATGATTTTTTAAATTTTGATGAAAAAAAAAACAATTTTCTTCGTGGCAGAATTTACGTAAAATAAATATTCGTTTGTAATTCGTCGCCAACGGCTCGTCGATGAACAATTGTCATTTGGTACAGACTCAAAAATCCTTGTGCATCGTTGCCTCGTGCTTTTCACCTCTCGAGGGACCCATTCGTATCGAACATTCGACGGTCTCCGTGTGCGCACATCGCCGATCAGGGATCCCCTCATCGGGTTCGCGTCACGGCTGACCAACGCCGACTCGTATCCCTTGGGACCGCGAAACACGAAAACGTCGGCCCCGGAAAACGCTCGCTTCGCTTTCTTTCACGGGATCGCGCGGGTAAATCCCCTCGAAAAATCTTCTACCCATCGAATTATTCACCATCTGCTTCTGTGATTTCGTTCTCAACAATTTTATCATCACATTCGCATTCAACTTTAGCTATATGTGTGTATAACCGTTCATCACATCTCACTTCTATCCCTGATAACGAACGTCTGATGTTCAATCACCGTTTCTTCCCCAGACTCTCGCAGTACCGCGCGGATGCAATTTGTCAGTACTCACGACTCCGGCAACATTTGTCAGTAATTGAAACAAAATTTACGGAGCATCCGACAATTTCTTTCTTTTTTTTCTTCCTTTTTACCTTCGAACGTTTCTTCTTCATCTTGCATCATCATTTCTTTTTGCGTCGAGACGTGGATATGTATATATATATATATATATATATATATATATATATATATATGTGCGTACACATGGCTTTTCCGACTACGGGGATGGTCCGTCTTTCGCAATTTAATATCCCCTCGATGCTCAATTCAGGAAATCAAGACGGATAGACGTTGTGGAAGAAAATAAATCGACCTCTTATTCCAACTCTTCACACTTTGCTTTTTCGCCTTAATAGAATTTTATCGAATGAAAGATCGTCGTACGTTCGTCATGGTCCAACAATAGCAATGATATTGAAAATAATAATAAATCGTCTAAGATCTATCACGAATATTCAATGCTCAAATTATTTATATGTATAATTATCATTATATAATAATAATAACAATCATATAACAAATAATAATATATCCATATTATTATGGTCCATCAACTATTGATAACAAATTAATTATCAACATAATACAACAATACCAACAACAAATTATTTCCATTGAGTTGTCAATCATTTTCACCAAAACACAAATATTAACCCCGAATCAATTTTTTTCCCAATCGCATTAAATTCGATGTAACAAACGAGGGATTATTAATAAAAAAAAAACAATTCCGATAGAATCGTAAAAATCCATTCTCATATGGTCCCGTCGAAACGTCCCCGAGTTTCGTGATAAAGTGTGATATAAGAGTGGGGGTCCCTTTAGAGCCATTAAAGTTGCGTAGCTCGTTCTTTTGTTACCTCTGTCTTTCCTGTCTCGGGCTATATCGAGTTGCGCAAAACTCGTTAAAATTCCACGAGTCCGTCCGTTTCTTGAGGGCCGGGTGGGGGCTAGGAGAAGGGGCCGCGGGGGGAGGGGGGGAGGGTTGCAGAGGAATACGGGGGTGTTCGCACAATGTGGAAATAATGCGAGAGCTTTGCGCGCGCGGCGAACGGAGGTGGGTTGAATGGAGACTTCTGCTCGGTGCTTCTCGTGCTCGTTTTCATTCTCGTTCTGGGTTCTGGGTTTTCTCCGGTCGCGGAAGTCTCTCGTCTCGCTGCTTTTTCTCCGGTTTCCACGCTCGTCGTCGTATATACCCGTTTTTCGACCTTTCTCTCTCTGTCTCTTTCTCTTTCTCACTCACTCGCTCTTTCATTTCCCATTGCGTTCTTACCTCGTTGATACATATATATCGCTCTCTCTCTCTCTCGGCGAAACGGGAAATTGCCGCCCGTGTCGTTCTCGGTCTCTCGGCTTATCCGCGACAACTTCACTTCGTAAACGTGAATCCCAGCCCAGATATCATCCACCTTCGTCCCCCGGGGTGGATGTACTCTCGCCTTGTCTCTCCCCTCCCCCATATCTTTTCATTCGTCTCACCTCGTTCTACTTAATTCTTCGTCCTACTTTCTTCTGTTTATTTTTTGTTTCTGTCTTTCTTTCATTCGCTAAAATTTGTTCGCCCCGAAAAGTAATCGAGACAAAGCTAAGGACCTGAACAAATTATCTCGACGCTTGTCTCATCCTCGACGCGGTCTTACCAACGGGCATCATGCACAATTTGCATAATTTTGAAAAATATGTAATATAATAAATATGAAATAATTTTGGAAATAATTGTCAGCACTGCTGTGACGTAGTTTATTCGTCGGATAAATACACAAATGCGTGTATTATAGTCGCACAGTGTATTTACCATGGAATGGAATATGTGGTCAATATATTCGTCGTTTCGACAAACGTCCGTCCTCCGAAAAACTTTTCACCCCGTTCCCGTCGTTGACCGTGCAACGAGGAATGTCCAATATCTATGATTAAATTTCTATCAGTGGCCCGATGTGAGAGCGATGCACCCGAAACTCCATATATGTATGTATGTATATATAGATATGTGTATGGGTGACGAGATGCAATTATGCGGCCGTCCAGTAATTACGATCCGGCCATTGCCCGTACGGTAGGGTACACGGCACGACGAAACGCTTCGGGCTGTCCTCGATGCTGCTCGATCGTCAAACCGGTGTACGTGCTGCCGTACCGCGATTTCGAATTATTCCGCGGAAACCATATACGTTATTTCAATAAAACTATGCGGAACTGGGGTTTCGTAGTTCTCGTCGCCGGTGCCGGATCGTTCGTGGATTCTGTCCCCGGGGCTGGCACGTGTGGGTCCGTCCGTCATCACTGGTCCTCATTGAATATTCGTTTCGGATCGTGTGTCTGTACACTAGAGTAATTATTCAAACAACCCGATAACCGGTATCGCTTTACAATCAGACAATAATTCACCGTTCATCACTTTTGTTTTTCCATTCGACTCGTATTTGAAAATTTTTGTGTGTAATTTGAGGAACAGCTAGTGGTGCCCATGGTTAGTAGTGCCCATGGAAGTTTAGTATGCGAAAAAAAATTATTACGATAATTTAGTTTTACAAAAATGGAGTCAGAGGCGCTTGGGAATTTTTCACCCATGAATTTTTTGATGGTTTTTTGATAGGTAATTAGCCATAGCGTGCAAAAAAAAAATTCATTGTAATCCATACGAAATAGGATTGTGTCATTAAAAAAAATATATAACGACAATTTTAGGACACGGAAATATTTTTAAACGTCAATGAATAATTGAAACAACGAACAAAAATTGTAATGCCATCTTCATTCAATTTTCAACGTTTTTTTTCTCCCTTTCTCGGTGTATAAGCCCCTTCAACGAAATTTATGTATCGAAAATGAGTAATTGTTGCCATTTCAATTTGTTATAAATTTGTTTCTTCTTTTTTTTCAATGTTTATTCGTCGTTGCACAGTGCAATGACGTAACAATTATTCCGAGAAAGTTTTTTGAATAAAGTTTGCGCGTTCGAATAATCGTGAACATTGAAGTCTCGATGTTCCACAAACTTCGAGCCATTTTCCATAATGAGGAACGAAAAAGTGAGAAGCGCCAGTTGCGACGTTACCGTCGTTGGTCCGGAATGTATAACGACGAGTCGGTGTGGTCCACGAGGAGACGAGGGTGGTAGATCCAGTGGCTTCCGGGTACTATACATATATACACACACACATACATACATACATATATATATATATATCCATACTGCGGCTATATGGAAATGATGTGCAGCCTCAACGAGTTTTACGACTCGGTTTTTTTTTTCTTCATTGGTTTATGTTTACGGGTAAAACCACGGACAAGACTGGGACGTCGGTGTACCGCTGATGCTGTCGCCAGGATGTTTCCGTGTTATAGCGTCGTACCGGTGCGACGCTACGACCATCATGCAAACCTATAATCCGACCGACTGAAATTATCCCTCGAAGCCTCAACTTTTGCTCGCCGAACGTGTCCGACTCGTCGATATGAATTGTTCTTGTTGTTTTTTTATATATCTTCTATTTCATTTTACGTTTGCTGCGTTTTGTCGTCGTCTTCTGTGGTCATTCACATTCTTTTGAACCGACTTCAAAAGAGGAGGAGGTTCTCAACTTGGCTGTATTTTTTTATTTAGATTCTAAAGATTCTTTTTTCATTAAATAATTTTATAAAATAACTAATTGGATATATTGTAAATATTTGGGTATCGATAATTTTGTATATTGACCTTCAATGATCGTCTCTTTGAAGTAATGAAAAATATTATTTTCAACTTTTTACCTTAAGTTTGTATGAACAGACAAAGTTTCGAAGTCGGTTTTTATTTTTTTGTAAAAATTAGATCTCATTAAAAATAAAATTAACCAATTTTTTTCACTTTCTGATTATCCGTGTCGATAAATTCTTTCGATTCGATCTACGTTGTTATCAAGAATATTTCAAGTGAAATTATTCGTTTCGAGTGAAAATCGCATGTGTTTCGTGACACTCTGGGAATGACAATGGAGGGAACAACCGTCAACGTATTTTGACATCTTCTTTGTACCACGAGAGTCCGTGCTCGAAGTGGAATCAGAGCCAGAAGGGTGCGAACTTGGAAATCCGTGCCAAGACATCACGAAGGCTCGACGTTATATACATACATAAGATTTATATATACATATATATATATATATGTATATAGCAAAGTACAATACAACGCTGACACTTTGGTACAGTGTTTAAATTGCACTATACACGATTTAAGGAGGTAGAATGGAAAGGCGAAGAGACGGTCGAGCCACGAGGCCGGGGTTTGACGCCCTAGTGGTTCCGGTAGCGTGCGAATTGCACCCTCTCTCGCGCATCGTCAGTTTCCACGCGGAATAAGGACGAGCCGTGGAAGCGCACTAAACTTTGATAAGAAACTTGAGTTTCGTCTGTCCTTCTCACGGTCTCGTGGCCCGGAGTGGCGAGGGGCCGGGGGGGGGGGGTTAAGGGGGTTGGGGGGCGAAATTTGTGCGCCAGATTCGACGCGAGCACGCTCGTGGATCCATCCACGTCTATTTGCACCCATCGTCGTGACTTCGAACGTATCTGTGTGTGTGTGTGCGTGTCGAAAGGCTCGCCAGACTTCCACTTAATACTAATGTAAGCATCGGCCAATTAAGATAATTGTGTTAGGGCCGTGCGAGGTGGAGAGGCATCGGCTTTGGCACCGAAAACGTCTACTCCAACATTCGCGAAACTAACACCCACTATTTCTCGACGTGATATTGTACCCAGCCGACAGCCGAGGCGGGAGGAGGCACAAGCCCTTCGCCCATTACGTTGATGGAACGTTCGGACGATCGATAACGCATGCGCAGTCTTCGTCTATTTTTGAAAATTATTTTTTAATTTTTAATTTTTAATTTTTTTTAATTTTTCAATATTTGAAATAAGTTTTTTTCATCATCGTCATAATTTTTTTTTTGATTATTGTTTTCGTTGGAATATCAGTTTTATATTATTATTGTAAATAATTTGTGTTCTTTTTTCCAAGGGAATTCCAGTGATTGGCCGATTTAGCTGTTGATGACACTGAATGATTAATATTTGAAATAATATAATTAAGGATTAATTATTCGTCGCATCTGATAAATGTTCGAAATTGTTATTATTCATTTATTTATTTTTTTGCAAAATTGTTTGCAGGAAACTTATAATTATTATTATTATTCATAAGACATTTTTCGTTATTAAGATTCAATCATTCTTGGCAATTCAAGTGAATTGACAGGCATTAACAATTTGACAATAGATAAACATATACCACGCGAAACAGAAAAAAAAATCCTCCACTGCAATTCTCAATTGTTGCTAATAATGGAAATCCGAAAAGAAAGTAAATCTTACTTTTCGAAAAAATCTTTTTATATCCATAAACATTTTTTTTTATTGATTAGTGGGAAAGAAGTGATTGTTTTAATCAATTTTGTGGAAGTCGGCGTGTCCGAATGTTCGAACGTGATTTTTTTCAATAAAATGTTTTTTTGGGGTGATGTGTCAATAATGTTTGTTCCGATCGATCGGCCGTTCGGGCAGCCGTTATGTGGCGCTGATGCGGGGCCTGAACGATATCAGTGACACACACACGCACACACACACGCACAAGCCCACACACAGTCGGCCGTCGAAATTTGTAAGCCCGCGAAGCGAAATCTGCACGAAATTTCATTAGAGCGCGGTGTGACGGCTGTACCGTGTAATTGCCCGGTTAATACTCTCATTTATTCGAAATTCTGTGTCCCATCCGGTAAATACGGTATAACGTGTTTCCGGTGCGCCGGAACCGCGCGAGTTACAAACCCCTTCCCCTCTCCCCCTCCCGTCATCCAGCACACACTCACGCCCACGTACACCGACGCACAAAGCACCGGAGAACCGTAGAACGGCGTTTCGGACGACGACGACGACGAAAATTCAGTTTGCCCCGTGAAACTGCAAACTGCACGTTCTCGGTTTTATCATTATATCAATTTGGCATTGCATCAATGCCAAAACAATTTGTCACATTTTTTAAAAATGCATCGAAGATTTTATCGAAAATAAAAAAACGATGAAATTCATGAATTATTGGATAATTAATTTTTTTTTTTTCCATATATTATCTGAAACGATTTATTATGAGTAATATATGATAAATAATGCACGTAGAATTTATAGATAAAATATAAATAATCGAGAGATATGCGACGTGGGCATTTCAATCCATTCACGATTATTACAATTTTTATTATGGTCACCACTCGATTTTTTAATCAATAAAATTCATCCATAAATCATTAATTATTCTGCTGTACATTTTCATTCGTCAAAAATTTCCGTTATCATTAACAAATATTCGTTCGTCGAGATAATGAACGAACGAAAAATGTTGAAAGATGAATTCGACCGAAACAATGAACCGAAACTATTTTGATGTCACTTGATATCCGGAGGTGTGCGGTTGGATGTATAATTCAGGTAGTCGCAACCATTACCCGTGGCTGTTCCCAGACTGTGGGTGCAATTTCATTATCGCAGAAAACTTCTTGCCAAGCCATAAAGTTTGTTTACCGATGGTGCACGTTGCCCGGTCGCCGCGGTTGCCCGGCTGTGCGAGTGCAACGACGCTCGGTGCAGCATTAATTGGCTCGGTCTCTCGTATACGCCGGTCCGGCCGTCTTCTCTCGCTCCGACGACGGAGACGGCGGTTAATTATCTCAGCGAGGTCCGCACAGAGAAGAGTGAGCTTCTGGAGAAGCACTTGGATGCTCGTCGATGCCTTCGGGCGTAGCAGACGCTTCGAACGTAGATTTATACAGTTCAACCTTCGTTGCGGTTTTCGTACTTCGACCTTTCGTGACGTGTTTTATTTTTTTTTCTTTCAATTCGTTCATTCATTCGCTCTGAGTGATACATTTTCGACCACTTGTTCACTGAAAAAAATATAGAGATTTTTTTCATTCGTGTGTCGTTCACGAACATCGAATGGCAAGGCTCGTTTTTCGTCACATTTAATTATTTCTCTTCTTCTGAATTTATAATAAATACGTTGGGAAAAAAAGGAACATTCGCTGATACAATAAATTGATTCGAAAAGAATAATGGAATAATAATCAATTTAACAACTACAATAATAATAATAATAATAATAAAAATAATAATAGATCCAGGTGGTTACAGTTAATTGATAATGGATTTTATATTGATTATTAACATAATAATACGATTAATCCAATTTTTTAAATTAATATTATAGTAACGATACATTATTTTTATAATTTTTCTTTTATTTGCTCAATAATAATCGTAACAATAATAATAAATTATTTGCAATAGATAATGATTGTTCTCAGCAAAGTATAACATTATTTCGACCTAAGGTCTATGGAATTGAATTCAATATCATCATTTAATGAAAGAGTAAAGTACGATGATAATAATAATAATAACATTTCCGAGACTTTCTCAGAGACAATGTCTGAAGAATTTATTGCACGGGGGTTGCTGTTTATTACGCTGTAATAATAAACAGACGACCACGATGTCGAATGAAAAGTAACCCCTCTCCTCACTCCACGACCCTTCGTGTTTTACTTTGTTCAACGATAGACGTTGTAACGTCGTACTTGGTGGATGTGAACGGTGAGATTGTTCGACGACATGTGCGCCGGTCCACAGTCCGGTTAATGCACACAGCGTTTACTTCCTCCCTCGTGGTTCGTTGTCCGCGGTTTTGCGGTGAAAGACGAAACTCCATAGTTCGTTTCTACCGTGCTTCATATACACGATTACACGTGCCATACTGTATATATATATATATTCCATATCCACCACATTCGAAACCAACGTGCCGTGTACCGCACACGTTATTCCGGCTTCTAACATTCTGAAACTCGATTCTCGTCGTCGGACTTCTAGCTCGTCGTGTCGCACTTTCCGTCTCGCTCCGAAGACCATCGCCCGGACTACTTGTCCATTGTCAACCTCAATTTCCATAATGCTCGTGCACGGGGAAATTTTAGCGAACCTTCGTCGTGACAACACGTTGACCCACGTGCGATAATCGCACGAACGTATTAGAATTATGGAATTACGCTAGTGCTTTCAAGTTAAAAAATTATGTATGGTCTCTATGTATAAACTATGTATGCCCAATTTGGTATATACAGTTTATACATCTTTTTTTGACTTGCAGTTTGCTTTCTCCGCATCATAAGTAGTCAAGTATAAAAATGATATATCATCTATATATCGACTGTATATGGAATTGGGCATATATAGATTATATATATCTACTATATACAGTCTATCTACGATAATTTAAATAATTCTCTGATTAAAATTATATTGCAAATTATTTTATTCATTTTTTCGTCTTTTTCTTTAATTTTCTTTTCCTTCAATCCATTGTTTAATTCTCTTCGAGACTATTATTCCAAGTACTTCATGTTATTGTTATATGACAATTCGTTATGAAACTCGAGTCACGAAATTGGTTGAAGCGATATAGATATTTTTACGGTTTCAAAGCAAAAAAATTGCACTAGACTAGACTCAAAACATTTCGATGTTCCTCCGCAAAGCGTAATCCTCGCTGAAAGGACACTCGTAAATTCCGCCTATTAGTACGGGAAATATAACGAGCACGCGAGTTTCGAGTGGATGATTAACTCGAATCCCTCAGCTCGCGCCAATCGTCGAGTGTCCGTTGTTCTCTGATATATATAGAAACATATATATATACAGCACTCGAAGGGATTATGGAAAATCCTCTTTCAGCCGCGTGAGGTACCGTCGCAGTAGTACAGGTCAGCGTAAATCGGACCGTAGCACCTGGCAAACGTGAAAAACAATGGAACAAAAATGATTTGCGATATCCCAGCAATTTCCTGGGTTCTCTCGCGATCGGTGGTTGCTTAGACACGATCGACGGAATATAAATAAAATAAAATGGCCACCGTGAGACTTCAGATTCTCAATAAAATTTTTAGAACGAATTAAAAAAAAAAAATAGATTCACGATGCGAAATTGCGACTACAAAAATTCATTCATCATTCTGGGAGAAAAAAAAATTAACTGACTCAGCAGACGGATTACCGACCGACTCAGTAGTACATGCCGGTGTCGATCAGACCATTCGTTTCCCCCCGGGAAATTATCCGACCGACGGGATTCACAGCGTACGCGAACAAACAAAAGAATAAAAAAAAAAAGTTTCACCATTTTCTCAGAAGTCAGTCTGTCGTGGTTTTCGTTATCGGCAATTGTTGCGAAATAAAAAAAACTGGCTGAGACGAGAATTCGCCCTCTCGGCGATGATTGTCGACGAATAATGGCAACTGAAAGCGACGTGCAAACAACTCGCGTGTTACGTACATATATGCGCCCCGGCTAGTCTTTTGTCTATCTTCACGGCGAGCGAACGAGCAAAACGGAGAATCCCGAGTTTCCGATACGAGACTGGCAACTAACGCACAAAGCTGTGATTGCACGACGTGCGCGACGCACATTTCGTTCTTCGCGATGAGAAACGAAAGCTCGGGATAAGCACGACAATGGAAAACGATTGTCGAGCGAGTTCACGAAATTGTCATCGCTGACGGAGATTGCATTTTAATCGAAATATATATATTTTTTTGTAGCGAAAAATTACACATATTATTATTATTTTTTTTCTGGTAATCATTTTTTAATTTGTTTAATAATAATAATAATAATAATAATAATAATAATAATAATAATAATAATAATAATAATAATAATAATAATAATAATAATAATAGATTTTGCAATAGAGAATGATTATTCTCAGCAAGGTATCATTTTATTTTGACTCAAGATCTATGAAATTGTATTGAAAATCATTTAATAAGAATAATGAGAAATAAAGGATGATAATGATAATAATAAAATTTCCCAGACTTTCTCAGTGACAATGTCTAAAGAATTTATTGTACGGAGGTTGTTGTTTTGCACATTCTTGCCTCTCGTTGTTTCATTTTTATTTTTTTTATTTTTTTTTAATTTACGAGGCCATCAGACTGATGAGCTGCTGCTGTTGCGGATCTCATGTGTGTTCGGATTAGAGTCGATCCTTCGGGTCCTCTGTGCTGTCTGTTGTATCGCGGTAACACGGGGCACGGTTTTACCGTCTCTCTCTCTGTCTCTCTATTTGAAATACACCGGACTATTTATCGACGCTATTTGTCTGCACCGAGGATCGCGCGGTGACGCACCGGCGAGAAGGATGATACTATGAGAAGCTCGGGAAAAGGCTCAGGCCCGGACGAGTGAACACGTACATTGAACGCACACTATGGGCCGCTCGCTATCCGTTCCCATGGGACAATAGATGGATCGAGATTTACCGGGTTTCCGTGTGAACGAGTCTCTATAGCAACTAAGTACGAAGCGTCAAACTGATAAATTGTAACGATTTGAACAATTTTTTTTTCGTTCATCTACAAATTGTTTGCCCATTAAAAAATCGCAGGATAAAAAATTTGGAGTTTTACGATAAATTCGGTGGGGATTATCGATGGTAAAATGTGATTTCTCTATTTTGTCGATAATATCCAATTCGCCGCAATAATGGACACGACTTCATCGTGACAAACTCGTAATTCGTACTCAGCGATTGTTTACGAGTGTCGACCGTGAAAAAAAACGATAAACAGAGATAATAAAGAAACGAATGTGATAAAAATAAATGAAAGACCGAGAAACGACGGAGCCGGATGAAAGCAACGAGCGGTTGGTAATTTTCTCAACTGGCGAATCAAATCACCGAGTAAAAAAGAACGAGGCGGAAAAAAGAGAAGATGGAAAAAAAAATCGGGTTCGACCAAGGGTAGAACCGAGTTATGGCTTGAGTACTAGTCTGTGAGAAATCCGGCACAAAGAAGACACGGCGAAAGGACCACGATGCACTGCGCAAGCGCACGATAGAGACAAACAAAAAAAAATTCGTCTCGGCTTATAATCCGGAGGGAATTCGATGGCGGGTTCTCGACTTCAACTCGTCTCTCATTCCATCGATACCTCGCAACTACAGTTTTTTACTTTCATTTTCATTCCGCATTTGCATCGCGAAAAAGGCAAAAAAAAAAAAAATTAGGAAATCTTATACGATTCGGATTTGAGGAGCTTTATTTAAAATTTCTCGCAACAATTTTTTTTTCAAAGTTTGATGCCTTGAGAATATTCCGTGTAAATTTCATCCTGATACTCGAAAAAAATTGTAGAAGTTATGACGATTCGTTTGAAAAAAAAAATCAATTTTCCCAAATTTTTAATTTAAAAAATCATTTTTTTTCCAAAATATGTCATGAAGTTTGAACGCGTTTGATTCGTCGACCGAACAATCGTGCGAAAAAACGTGAGAGGAGGGGAAACAAATATTTCATCGATTTTAGGACTGCACGACATTTTTTTGAAAAATTACGATAAATTTGAATAATACTTTTTGCATAAAATTTCGCAAGACTCGTTGTGGCATTTAGCGTGCGCTTTTGTCGGGGGATGAGGGATGCGTTTGCCACGCGAGGAACGTCGAAGAGTCGGGTGAATTGAGGATAAGACGGTCGAGGGGGTTGCGAATGGGGGATGAAAGGAGGAAGCGAGAGAGAACACGGGGAAGACCGATGAGTTCCAATTACGACGTTGAGACGAGACCGCGACTGTGGCTGACTGAAGATGTCGGTATCGCCGTTTCGCCCAAGAAACAGGGAATGAAGTGCTCGCTGCTCAGACGCGTTTCTGCTACACGCGAGCATCGTTACCAACGAGCTGGTACCTCGTTATTCTCTAATTCCGCGACATTATCCTCGTTTCGTTGTATCGAAAGCTTCTGAAGTCTCGACGTATGATTCATACAGAGCTCACTTCACTGTTCAGACAATCTTGATGATAGGAAGCACGTCTGAACACCTCGCGACAAAAAAATAATGGCAAAAAAAATCTGGTAAAAAAAGTGGTTCAAAAACAATTCTTGTCGAATTAGACTCTTCTCATGTAGAACCTGTGTTATAACGATTGTTTTTAGGTTTTTTTGTTTTTAGGGTTTTTCTTTATTTTAATTTAATTTAATTCGGATCTTTTGGGGTTTTTCAGGTGCTTTGGGTTTTTATCTTGGTTACAAAATTGACAAATTGATTTCAAATCCTGTGGTAACATTATACTTTTATATTGTTAACTTGAAAATAATAAAAAAATAGAAAGTATGTAATATTGTTGATGAGTCGTTTTGGCAGAAATCTTTGAGAATAAATATGTTTTTTTGTTAATCATTGAGTTTTAGTAAATTTTCCGGGATCGGGGAACGAAGATTTTTATCTCAATCTTCGACACTCGAGCTAAAGATTGTGGTTGACCTTGAACAATATTGTACAGCTCGATTGACTCGTAAGTCGGATAAATATGAAATGATGCCGTACATTTTTCGTGCTTCCTATTTTCATATTTAGAAATTCTGATTCTCGAGTCTTTTTTATTTTTATATTTATTTCTATATCGTGAAATTTTGTAGGGACCCGTGGCACGAGATACTCGACGAATCTCCGGGGAAAAGCTGAGAATCTTCGGAATCTTCGTGCCCTTAAATTTGCATTTCGTTTACATATTTTGAGAATCGGGACGACCGCGGCCATATTCTCAAGAAGATAAGGGACCAACCGACTACTCGACTATTTGGCCGTACCCAGTTCGGTGTTTCTACATTATTTTTTTTTTCATGCATTGAAATTACTTCGTTCTGCTCGATGCAGAATTTCACTTTATTTTGTTCTATTCCATTTTTTGTTTTTTTTTAGATTTGACTTTTCTTTTCTGCATTGAAAATTTGTATGGAAATTATAGGCAACTTAGTTCTTGTGATTCAGTCATTAGTGTGAAAAGAAAAAAAAACCAAACAAATAATAATAATAATTCTTTGATGAAAAAATAAAAATGGTTAATGGAAATAAAACGAGAAAAAAAACGAGATTTTTTTTCGTCGATTTGTAAATTGCGTTTGGACGGTATGTGAAACTTGTCGCGTGGGTTTAACGAGGTGGTAAAACCTAATCCTCGTGTCGAAACAAGGGTTGCACAGTGCACAGTCACAAACGTGATACGTGGCCTGGGTGGGTGGCTATTTAACTAGCTGGCTCGCGGGGCAAGCAGCAGCAACAGCAGCAGCAGCAACGTCCCCCCACTCACGGATTTCAACCTAATCGTGTCAGTTTCGAACGCGTACCACGTTGTTTTCCATTCTTTCCCTCGTTTATCTACGGCTCTCGCGTTTACAATTGGCGAATTCGATGGTCCTCGAAGCGATTACAACCCACTGCCGTAAAATTTTCGACCTCGTTCAATCGACCCCTTCAGCTGCGTAATCGAGTGTCGCCAGTCCGTTTGGATTAACCGTATTTTTTTTTTCAACGATCATTCGAACAAAGAAAAATGCAAATATTTGTACAAATCGTTTATTCATTCTTGCAATGAGATATCGGTAGTGCGATGATTATAAATGAATAGGAAAAAAATAGCAATGCTTCCGTAATAATAATTTCTTTTCCTTATTTAATTTTTTATACAATATTGGTTGTCAGATTTCTTTTCACTGACTAATTATTTGTCTCATCGATCTGCCAAAAATTCACATCAATATCAGAAGCCTGATGGACAAAAAAAATATATTAATAAGCAAATAATCAATTAAGTATGTCAATATTTAATTCCCTGGAAAAAAATACATTTTTTTTTCTTCATCCAACTGTACACGTGCGTCGTAAATTCTTCGTCGCAATAATTTTTCGTCTTATCGTTTTACCGACAAATTATATCAATGAAACTCGCGGAAATTTTCTTAAAGGGCTCTCTCTCTCTCCGAGTCGACGGTCTTATCTCGAGTCTGCCATAAATTCACCGGAGTTTTACCACCACCGGCCGACCCTCGCTCGCCGGCGCACTTTCGTTTAACAAAACTTGCGCTCACGCGAATTATAATGTTTGAAAAAAACCGCCTCATTACCCAGATTGCTCGTAGAAGCGGCCTACGGTCACTGCGAGAGGATTCATAATTTTGTTTGCCTACTTCGGGGGGTGTGCGAGTGTGAGCGTGTGTGTTTTGTGTGACTCGTTTCCACGTCCCCTCAAATAGAAAGGCCACTTTTGCGAAAGGGGGTCGTCGAAAGACGTTTTCGTGCTGTACAAAGTTGTCTTAATTTTTTTAACATACGTGTAATCTGTTTGTTACGTTTTTCAAAATTCACGTAAGTGCTAAATTTAACATAAGAAAAACTCAAAATATTTACAGGACTCATGAGTGTCGAATAATAATAATAATAATAATAATAATAATAATAATAATAATAATAATAATAATAATAATAATAATAATAATAATAATAATAATAACAATAATAATAATCATAATCACAATACAGTATGAAGTACAGGTCTCTCCACGCAAATTCTATTATCGCAAAAAAAATCTTCCCCCCGGAAATTCATCAAGGGCCTCATAGCGGGTAGCTTGATGAGTGATAAAAATCGCAATTTTTTCACAAAAAACCACGCTCGCGACGTTCTCCAAGTTGTCCCAAAATCGTTACACAAAGCTAACGAAGCCGCCGCAACTTTATCGAGCATTCCGCGTAAATTTCACCCCCGCGATATACCCGACACGAATACCCACAGCCATCCACGTTAGTATTTATGAGATTTCCATTAAAAAAACAAAAAAAAAAAGTGCTTCCGTACACGAACGACAGCGACGTGCTTGCCGGTTCACCGTTATACACAGAGCAGTAAAAAGTTTTTCGGCGTAGAGGTACTTAATATTTCATGGGACCGTTACCACGACGGGATTTTTCAAAGTTTCGGTGAGTGCCGAGCTGTGAGCCGCCCCAACGGCGGGGTCGGGGGGGGGGGGCGGTCGGTCGGTTCAGCCGGTCTGATCCGGGCAAGCAGTCGGTAATCCGCGGTGGAGATTTTTTTTTCTTTTCCCGCCCTATCGGCGAATCGATACGGCCAATTTGCATCTTTTCACGTTTGATAATAAATAAAGCGGATGGATGGTAATTTTTATTTTTTTTTCATTTATTTTTCTATCCTCGAATCAACCTGTTTGGAGTCTGTACTCGCGTGTATGGATTGCGATGGAAATTGGAATTGAATGAAATTAATGATAATTGACCGATGAACCCGAAATTTTCAATACGGGCGATGACGATTGAGGCGAATGAAAAATATGGCTGTGATGTCGAGTTCAGTATCAGGTGGAAAATCAACAAGGGAAAGGGAGAGAGAGATAGAGATCGAAAGAGAGGGGGAGAGAGTCTACTTCACCGTGCTCGAAGCTCTACTCGATCCTCGATGATTCGAAAACAAAAAAAAAGTTTAAAAAAAAAAAATTGAGTACCCGGAAATCATTTTCCATCTCCTCCACCTCGAACGCCCTAAAGTCTCCACCGATATCTGTATTATCGTCCATTTCGCCATAAACACAACACAAATTCAACGAATGCGCCCAGTTATAATTTTTTACAAAGTGGAAGTCCTTTTATTCGGTTTGATTCGCACAAGTGTGTTCGACAAAATGGAAATAAAACACATGATTCTGGTCGATTCAGCGGTACTAGACGAAGGGTTGAGGAAACGGGCGACCCTTCGAAATTCGACCCTTATTTTTCGCCCTCGATCGTGTGATTCGAGCAACAGCAGCAGCACCATCGGCCGAGAGAAAGACGGAGATGGAAAGAGGAATCTTGGTACTGAGAAAAGGACGGAAATAGCCCTTGCATGAGAACTCACGACGCGATTACGCGACCGGTTTTTTTCACCCTCGAGAAATCACGCACGCGTTCGGCAACGTATACCTTCTGTTGCCTGGACTACATGACCCGAACCAGCGAATTTCATTTTATCGCCAAGGGCTCTCTCCCTCTCTCTCTCTCTTTTCTCTTGCTCTCCCTTTCTCTGTCCCTCCATGACTGTTTTCCACGTCTCCTCGAGCCCGGGGCACAATCTCGTCCTCGAGTAAATAAGAAAGAAGGGATTCTCGAACGTCGACGAGTCCGCAATCGTCGTTTGAAAACCCCGCCGGTCTCGGTTTTTGAGACTCGCCCGAGAATTAAAGCCGTCTTGTGCTCTCAAACGTCTAACGTGTGGGGCCGTGTTCTCGCCCCCCCCCCCCACTGCTTGTGGACCCTTCTCGTGTATACCTGCCCTCGGGTGTGTACGTGTGTGCAACTACGTGTGGGTGCAAGACCGAAGGGAACTGAATCCTGTACGATACACCCAACACGAAGAGCTTCTCCACAAATTCACCGTTCCAGCTTCGAGCCTCGATTCTTCTTCCTTTTTTAATGTCTCTTCTTGATTTTTTTTTTGGTTTTTTCTATTTTTTTGCTCTCCAGCCTCGCTCTCTCTCTCTCTCTATTGTGCGACGTTTGTCCACGGAAACTCACGCCCCGGCTCGTCCGAAATGGGATTCTCTTTAGTGCTCGAAGAGAACGACGGTTTTGGTAAAATCTCGAGAAAGAATGAATCCACGACGAATAGATTAAATCTGGGGTTTTTTTTATATTGTCAAAGTGTGTGCTTCATTGAAATATCGCTCGTGGTTCGATATTCGAATTCAGACCACGCGTGTATGAATCAGGATCATCCGGATCAAAGTCAGCAAAATTAATTAATAACACGAGAAAATAAAATTAACAAAAATAATAAATAATTTATTAATTAATTATTTCCACAGTGATTTATGATTTTTATTAATTTTCCAGACTTCGAGTGATCCTAACCCATCAAAAAAGGTCCCCAAAAAATCGAAGAATTTTTTTTTTTTCGAGCGAGAGAATTCTAGAGTTCACTCGCGACTTGTCGCGCACCTTAAATTAAACGCTTCATGATATAACGCCCGAAATGCAAAATTTTGCAAAATTTCACGACGTATTCGCGGCTTTGACGTTCGTGGCGGCCGATTGTACTTGAAAATTTAAAGCGATTGAATATGTAGGGTTTTCCAGGGAGGGCCGGAAGGGGCGTCAAAGGGAAGTAGTGAAATGTAAGAGGAAGCGAGACATTTGGGTGATGGGTTTTGGGGTAAACCGCGTTGCGGTTCGCGGTAATGAAAACTTCGTTCGTTGGCTCGGGCGTTGTTACGAATAAATTAACATAAGTTCGTTTAGGGGGGGGGGGGGGGGCGAGTCACCGACGAACCAAGGGAAAAGGGCCTGGAACGACGGAAACTCGCAATATTCGTTCACGTTTTGGATAGTCGGTAAACCGATTTCTCATCCTTCGTTCCCCCATCGGCTTCTCATTTCACTTGCGTCGTCACTACTTCGTATTGTTTTCAAGAAGAGCTGTATTGCGATGGTCGTGAAATAGTTTCCCAACGGAGGGGGGGATGAAAACGACGAGAGAGAATCCGCCAAATGGGGCTCCCGTCGACGCATTGTTTGCATCCAAGTCGCAAAGTTTTGTTGCACGAGGGAGCGAGAATGTACGCGTTGAAACTCTTGCGATTGCAAATTGTTGGCAACGAGATATATTTTTTTTTCCATTCGTCTGACCTCCATCGACTCGAACCACTGAATTCATCGGGATTTGTTTTTAATTATCGTTGTCGATTGATAATTGATATTTACGGAATTTGGGTGATGGCGAATCGTAATGAGTTATTCTTCATACGATAAAACTTGAACCATAATCAGAATAATAATATTTATAACAATAATTCACATGATAAAATTACTAAATTGATGAAACATTTTTAATATCCAATTTATTCAATATAAAATTGAAGCTTTGAGTTGATGTCATTATTATTATTATTATTATTATTATTATTATTTTTTTTTTTTTTTTTTTTTTTTTTTTTTTTTTATCCGAGGAGTTGCAGAATCCTTGTAGCGGACTACACCAGCCATGCGGACTAGTGCTCGTGTGGGACTCTCCTATTGGACCTACCCACTAAACTGCCACCTCCTTTGTCCCCCCAGCAAGGGACTGTTCTATATTACGTCTTAACTGGGAGGTCGTGTCTGTCTGATCATTCTGTTCTGTCTCTGTCCCATCTGTCACGTCAGTTTCGTCATGTCAGGCAGCCGTCTGCGTTCTTCTGTCGTAAGATGTCCTCTGTATACTTGGCGACTAGTAGCCATTGGTCGCTTCCGCGGAGCATCACCCCGATTATGTTGTCGGGAGTCACGCTACCAACGGTAGCTTCCAGCGTATGTCTGCGTCCCCTCCAGCGGTCGCACTCGAAAAATGTGTGCTCCGCGTCGTCTCGTCCGTGTCCGCAGTATTTACAGTCCGGTGATTGTACTCTGTTCATGTTGCATAGGTACCGTCTGAAGTATCCGTGTCCCGTCAGTAGTTGGGTGACGTAGAAATTCACGTCCCCAAACTTCCTTTCGGTCCACGGTTTCAGGTCCTTGATTAACCGTCTCGTCCAGTTTCCTGTTGTTTCTTCTGTCCATCGTTGTTGCCATGCTTGAATCGTCCTATCTCTTTCTGTCTTTATCACGTCTTGTCGCCTTGCGTCCGCTCTTCTCTCATAGATCCTCTTGCGTTCGAATGCAAGAAGATCTATGGGGATTACGCCCGCTACCACCAGAACGGCCGGCGCTGAGACCGTCCGGTAGGCGCAAGCTATCCTCAGGGCGCTCCGTCTCTGTACCGTCATCATTGCGTGGCAGTATTTTTTAGTCTTCAGGGAATCCGCCCAGATCTCCGCGCCGTAGAGGAGCATCGAGTGAGTCGTCGACATTAGCAGTCTCCGTTTCCCTGGTCTCGGTCCGTTCGTGTTTGCCATCAGGTGGCTTAAAGATGCTACCCTTTCGGCCGCTTTTCGGCTCGTCCTTTGTATATGGGGCCAGAAGGTCATCTTCGTGTCTAAGGTCACCCCCAGGTACTTGACTTCCCCTCCGGTCGCTATCTCGTCTGTCCCAACTTTCATCGATAGTTTCGTCACTATTCGTTTCCTTGTGAGAAACACCAGTTCCGTCTTTTCCGTTGCAAGTTGCAGTCCGTGGTCAGTCATCCATCGTCCGACTCGTCTCATCGTCTGGTTCAGTTTGTACTGTGCTAATTCTGGAGTCCGCTCGACAATCACTGCCGCCACGTCATCGGCGTAAGCGACGAGTTGGACATCTTGCGGTAGCTCCAGTCTCAGCAGGCTGTCGTAAATCCCATTCCAGAAGTCTGGTCCCAGTATGGATCCTTGGGCGACCCCCGCGGTGATTTGTCTTGTCACCTGTCCTTCGTTCGTCTCGTAGGTTATCCGTCTGTTTCTTAGGTAATCTTTCACTACCCGAGTTAAGTATGTTGGAACCCTGAAGCCGTTGCTAAGGGTCTCCAGTATGTCTTCCCACCTGGCCGAGTTGAAAGCGTTCCTGACGTCAAGTGTAGCCAGGAGCACGATGGGTCGCGCTGCGTGGCAGTGTCTGTCTGTGCCTCGGAAGAAGTCTACCACCTTCTGGATGGCTCCAATTGTGGACCGGCCCTTCCTGAAGCCGAACTGCTGGTCGGATAAGCCTCCTCCGATTTGTATTGCGTCTGCTAGTCTTGGTCTTAGTAGCTGTTCGTATAATTTTCCTGTCGTATCTAGTAGACTCAACGGTCGATAGGCTGACGGTGTGTTAGGATCGCCCTTACCTTTGGGGATAAGGACTAGCCTCGCCGCCTTCCACCGGTCACAGAAAGTCCCTGTCGCCAGGCACGTGTTGTACAGGTCGAGATATATGTCCGGCCTCAGGCTGACCATCAGTCGGACAATCTCCGCCGGTACCCCGTCGGGTCCTGGCGCCTTGCCCGTCTTCATCGCTTTGGATGCTCTGGTAAGCTCCTCCGCTGTGAATATTGGTGGCGCCGGTGTCCCATTGCCGTCCGCTGCGTCTGTCCGTATGGGGTGTGTCGGGAAGAGTCCGTCCACAATCCGCCGAGTGGTTTCAGCGTCTTTGGGTTCTGGTAGCCCGCGGGCCCCTAGTTTGCCGGTCACGTACTTGTACCCAGTGCCCCACGGGTCCCGATCCACCTCCTCGCAGAGCTTCCTCCAACACCGCGTTTTGCTGTCTCTTATAGCGTCCGTCAGTCTTTTCCGTGCTATTCTGTATGCGACCTGTAGGGTCTCCCTTTCGGGTCTCCCACCAGCCCTCGTCGCCCGTCGTCGGTTTGCCAGGCAGATCTTCCGAAGTTCGGCGATCTCGTCCGTCCACCAGTATTGGGGTTGTCTGCGCTGTCCGTGGTGTCGTTTTGGCATTGTGCTGTTGCACAGCCTTTCCGTCAATTTGGCCGTCTCGTCTGCTAGTCTTTCCGCCCTTTGCCGGCCTGTCAACTCTGGGGGGACGTTTGTGATCGGTGCCGGCGCTGCTGCCAGCTCCTCCGAAAACTTCCGTACGTCGAGTTTGTTCGTATTCCACCGCGGGGGGTGCTGAGTCCTCGTCCGTCTCGTCATTGTCCGTTCTCCCACTCCGAAGACGATATACTGGTGGTCGCTAGCCGTGTAGTCCTCGATCACCCTCCACTGCCCTATCAGCGGGAATAATCTGTCTGACGTCATCGTCACGTCTGGGATGGAGTCTCCAAACCCGGGTCGTCTATATGTCATCGTGTTCCCCGTATTCGCTATTGTCAGGTCTAGCCTTGCGGCCATTTCCAGAAGAAGCCGTCCACGTCTGTTCGTCGCAGTCATGCCCCACTCGACCGCTCTCGCGTTGAAATCACCCGCGACCACGATATCACCAGGTAGATCCCTAATTCCGTCCTCGAGGAGCGCCACCTTTCTCTCGAACTCAGCCGCGTCGCAGTTGGGTGTCAGGTAGACACTGACGTACGTGACAGCGCCGACTCTAGCCCATGCGAAATCTTCGCCTGCGCCGCAGGTGCTCATCCGGGATTGGGCGGCGTTTCTCACCCAGATAGCAGCTGTTTCGTTTTCGTTCGTAATCCATGTCTGCGTCGTCCGTTTCCTGTACGGTTCGCACAGTATCAGGATGTCGGCGTCGTGTTCGTCAGCTATCTGAGGTAGTAGCATGTCTGCTGTCCTGCTCCGGTTCAGATTTCCCTGCATTACGGTGTCCATCTTCCGGCCTCTCGTCTGCGCTCCTCCAGCGCTGCCCGGAACACGGCGCACCTCCCGGTTCCCGCGAGATGCGCCACGTCCCCGTGTCCCGCTTCAGAGCACAGAGGGCAAGCCGGGCTATTTTTGCAGTCCGTCGCGTAGTGTCCCGTCTCGCCGCATTTCCTGCAGCATTTTGTCCGGTCCGTGTTCGTGCAGTTAGTCTTCGTGTGGCCGTATCCTAGGCATTTGTGGCATTTGGTGACCGTCAGTCGCTGTCGTATTCGGCATCGCACCCATCCGATCCCGATGCGCCCCCGGCCTAACAGCACTTCGGCTTCCCGCGACTCAAGGTCACAGACCGCCATATACTGCTCGGCCCGGTTCGGGCCAAAGATGTGGACACCGAAGTCACCGTCTCGTCCCGTTTCTCGCCTCAGTGCCAGCGTCACGTCGTCGGCGGTGGTGACGCAGTCCAAGTCCAGGATCTCCAGTTGGGTTTTGGAGGTCAAGGTCCTGACGCTACCCGTGTCCCCAACCGCTTCCTGTAGCGCGCGCTGGAACTGTTCCCGTCCGTCCGTGTCTGTTTGTATCTTAATAAGACACCGTCCGTCTTTGGTCTTCCTGAGATTCGTCACCTGCACGTGGTTCTTCGTCGGGTCAACCTCTGTCCTTATCGTCCGTACGATGTCCGAATACGTCTTGTCTTTCCCAGGCTTTACCAGCACGGCCGTCCCCCTGTTTTTGGGAGCCGCTCTGCGTTTTTCACCCTGTGTCGTCGCGTTTGTCTTGTTCGTCCTGTCCTTCGGTGCTTTCTGTTTTGTTTTCTTTTTTGTCGTCACTGTCTGCCAGGAGGTTCCCGCTCCCACTGTCGAAACCCGCTTTTGGGCATTCTCCGGAGTGTTCCCGGTCGTCTCCCGTTGTCGTTTCGTCCGCCTGGTTTCTTGTTTCTTTGATTCCGTTTCTGTGTTCGTCAGGTCCGTCACGTCAGGTGTCAAGGGGCGTCCTCTCGGATCCGCCTTGGTCCGCTTATGTAGCGCAACTTCGGCGGCCTCGAGGATCGTCTTGATACCCGTCTTTACCGTCATATTCATGTTTTTCTGTATGGCTGCTGCCTCGGCCATTTTCGTCGCTGTCGTCCGGATCAATTCCAGAAGCTCTCCGAGCTCTGGCTCGTCTTTTTCTAGAGTCGTCCGTCGTGTGTCCTCGTGATCGGAGATAGCCGAGGAAAAACTTACTGCGCTGCCTGCGCTTGATATACTGGCCGTCCTGTCGCGCCTTGGAAGGCGCAAAGTTGCCCGCTCCGTTCTCTGTGACCGCGACGCCCCGCTCGGGACTTCGCCGTCGCTTGTAGCATTAAATGTTCCGCTGACCAAGTTTCCCACCAACGTAACACTGCGGTCGCTTGTTGACGACGCCCGGGAGCCCGCTTGCTCGCTACCCGAAGACGCCGGTACTGAGGATCCGGGCCTCTGCACCGTATGGTTATTTTCGTTGACGAAACTAGCCATGGTTTGGTTTAATTTTCTGGGTTTCCTTCCCATAGCCTGTGACCCTAGGCAGGGGCCCTTACAAGGTACTACCATCCGGAGCCAGATGGACCAAGGTTTTTTTTGACGAGGTGTTACTCCTCCCCCTCCCCCTCCCCCATCACTTGCGAGATGGGTCCCGGGCTTGGGACCGGCAGTGGCAGGGTTATATTATTATTATTATTATTATTATTATTATTATTATTATTATTATTATTATTATTATTATTATTATTATTATTATTATTACTATTATTATTATCATTATTATTATTATTATTATTATTATTATTATTATTATTATTATTATTATTATTATTATTATTATTATTATTATTATTATTAGGCTTCTTTCAGACTCCTCGGTAAATGTGGACCAACGGGCACGCGAAAGTTCAAGAAACGTACCTACGTGATAAATTCTTATCGACGATCCGTCAAACTGCTCGAAGAGATTTATCAAAAGCCCATCCAGTGTCATCGGGTTTGGTACCCCGGGCGACGTTTGCTTTCACGAGGTGAAGGTGGAAAGTAGCCCCGATCTATGTTGGGTCGCGAGAGTGGCTGTCGTCGTCTTTCACAGCCGGTGAGGTTCATCGCCAACTCACCATCGGCGGTCGGGGGGGGGGGGGGGGGGGTCTCGCTCGATGGTGAGTTGCATCGCGGAAACTTGATCTCTCAAAGAGGGGTAAACCACGGCGAAATATGCTTTCGCGCTGAGTTCGTCGACGGGGCTTTTGCCCGGAGGCGAACGTTTCATCGGGAAAAGCCTCGAACCTCGCGTTAACCGACGTACATATACATATATAAATATATATATATACATATATTTGTCTTGGTAAAATGTTTGCAAAGTGCAAACTTCTTATCCAATGTCCAACGGTCTATCTCGCATCTTGCCAGATTTTCTCGAACGAGACGTCTGAAAATATTTACTATAAGTTCACGAATATGATTATTTTTTCTTTCGATTTTTTTCGACAATTATTTTTTTTACCTTTTTTTTTGTTCTCATTGACTCACTCAGTCCGGGTGTGTTTGTTATTGGTATTCGGTCGTTGTAATGGGAATTAGTTTGGTGAAAATGAACGTTTCGGCACGAACAGAGACAGAAGCGATGAATTAATTTGTTCCTAGACTCGGATTGCAATCATGGCTCACGTACGATCGTTTTGTTTGCCTCGTCAGTGCAAAATCGAAAATTGTTGTTCGTTCGTGTGACCCGTGTGCCATCTCACACGTGTACTCATCGTTAGTCCCTCGCACGATTTACATTTCGACGATCCACGACTTTTACCGGGCCCATTGTTTCGTAACAATAATTCATGATTTTTCTTTTCTGGAATAAGAATAATTCAAAAATAAAAATAATGAAAAATGCATTGCTATGGAATTGTTGTTCACAGGTCGACAAAGAGAGAATTCGTTTGTCCGGTGATTCGAAGAAACTTGCGACGGAATTTCTCGGGCGTTGAAAAAAAAAAAAAAAAAAAAATCAGACGAAAAAATTCCAAGCTCTCTATAGAGACTCGTGGACGTAGTCGCGGCGTCGTCGCATTGAGATCCTTGAAAAATAAAAAAGAAAACGAGATACCAGAATCCTCCGAGTAAAATTCGTCCGGTTGACAGACCAAATTTTTTTCAAGGTTCTTTTCAAGCAAAAATAATTTGGCAAAGTGAACGTGGACTTTATTATCATTGAAATTTCACGAAGCTTCGTTGTCGGAATATGAGGAAACGCATTTTTATCAATCCATGAATTTTTTTTATTTTTTATTTTGATTTTGTGGAAGGAAAGATTTTTCGTTAGAATTTTCGAGTACGACCGATGGGAATAATAAAAAAGCCTATTAATAAAGATGCAGGGAGTGGGGTCACGGGAGACGGCCAAGCTGGTGGAGATAGCGCGATTTTGTCGAGCAATTAATTAGCATCGTCGGCGAGGGGATTAGCAAACGGAAAGCTGTGAGCTATTGAACTCGACCGAGCGCGAGAGAGAGAAAGACAAAGCGAAACAGAGATAGAAAGAGCCACGAAAATGGGAAAACGTTCGTGCTGGAAAAATTAAAAAACGAAAAAAAAAAATGTGCAACGTAGGGGATAATAATCGCCGCTCGTTGATAACGAAACGAGGAGCTGCTGACTATCAATATTACACGTTTTCCCTCAATTTTTCTGCTGAGCTATCAAAAAAAAGAAAATCAAAAAAGAAAACAAACAAGCACATTTGCTCTGCGACAACATCGAAATAAATTGTTGATCTGATTCCACAATTGACTTCTCTGAAACAAAATGAAATAAATTGTTCGTTATATTTACTCATTGATTCATTCGATTCCATTTTAATAATGTTCATGCCACATTTTTTGGGTCCGGATTAATTTGGCTCGGTGGATCGGAAAGTTCGATAAAAACGGATGGTGCATTGAATAATTTTTATTCGTTTTTTTTTTCGACCATACAATTTTTTTCGCTCGAGAATATTCATGCTCAGCAAAGTCGGTGGTTCGACGTTCGATCTAGGGGAGGAGTCAATCGAATTTTCGACGAGACGTGAGAGGCCGAACGAAGATCCGAGAGTGAGGTGAAATATTTTACGAGGTTGGCCGCATATGCGGGGCTCAGTCATCGGTGAAATCACGTGAATTTTTATTCACCCGGGTTGCGATACCTACCGCACGTATATAATATATATATATATATGTATGTGTGTTTGGGTGTATACGTATCGGTAAATCGAACGCAGTAGATTACGTCGATGCATTTTTAACCGATCGACGGTGAAAAAAAATCGGAAAAGTCGAGTCAAGCATGTATTTCACCGTTGCCAATCTCAGATCCGAATTTACGACGATTCACGTCTCGCCTGCTTCACGTTTATTCCTCGATTTATTCGTCATTCGTGAATCCACATTCGGCTGTGACGTCATGACGACCGACGGTAAAATATCTGTAGCCTCGTTGCAGTGTGAATTGCCAGTGTCAATGATGCAAGCTATATGGAGATGCATTTTCGACACCTCGATGATTGTTATTATTTTCTTTTCTTATTTTTGTAAACATGTGGACTCGGACCTCTGGTCGATGCTCTGCAATGAATTAATACGAAATATTAATATCCTCAATTTTATTTTAATCTCTAGTTTTATTAAAATATTTTTAAACTTTTTTTTCCTGAACAAATGGAATTGAGTGAAAAACGTTTATTTTCACAAGCAACCACGATCTTAGGCCCTCGACCGTGATTGAGATTAGTTTGCTCATCGCGATGGGAAAGCTCCCGCATCGATGTGGCTTCGTGACTCGTGAATCTCATAGACTGATGGATCGATCTGTCGAGATTCGAAAAGCTGGACGAAAAAATAAAATAAAATAAAACAAAATAAAATGAACCCGAAAAAAAATAAGAAAATTCCGAAGCTCGATTCCCGCGGTATCTTTGAAAATTCTTTCCGTTTACGTGCGGTAGGCTTTTGCCCCGAGACCAAGACTGGACCAATTAAGGAGAGAGCTTTTCGAAATCGTGGACTCGGCAGGACGGGATAACTTGCCTCGAAGTACGGGAGAAGGACGAAGCGACGTTGTAAGTGGAAAAGGACGAAAGATAAATGGAGAAAGAGGGAGAGAGAGAGACAGATAGAGATGGGGAGGGAGCAGAAGGACCAGATACTATCAGGAAAAAGGCAGAAACTAGTGGAACGAGAACGTGGGTCAGTTAAGGTCAGACGAGAAGCGAAAGAGCCCAAGTTTTGCCTCGTCTTCGGGTTTACGGAAAACTTTGCGAGGCAAACTCGTGCAACTTAACGGGGTGAGAATTTTGCAAGTCGTGAGCCACATAGCTTTGCGTGCTTATGTATAAATATATATATATGCGTGTTCATATATACAATATATATGTATATATTTATATATAAACTCGCGAAGCTATGTGGCTCGCGACTTGTATACTATACATATACTAGCTATATAGGGTATACATTAGGGTGGTCCTTAATGGGGGTGCTAACAAATTTCGATAAGTGCACCCCTCACATAGGTTAGAAATGAATGAATAAAAACATGTGCAAAACCCCAGTACTGTAGTCTAATAAGAAGACGTCGCTGTACGCTCGTTTTGTTTCCCATTTGAATAACATGGGATTTTCAGACTAATTCAGTAATTATTTTTTTGAGTCATCTCTAAGCACGCAAAAATTTTTTTTTTTGCATAAATGTATCGTTAATGGGTGTAACTGCTTGTATATTTTCTTACAAGACCTCACCTGCATATTATCGATCACGACGAACCGTTATCGTCGTGGTTGTTATCATCGGTTATCGATTAAGGACCACCCTAGTACACATGTACAGCGATGCCAGGGCTACGCAGCCCGAAGGATCGTGCAATGAAAATCACTTCTTCTTTGAGCTACGCAGAAGCTTTTCGTGCGTGTGCATTTATTTGTGTATAAGCTGCAAAAGTGTGAAACCTCCGAAGCAGATTCTTTTTTTCTTTTTATATTATTTATTAAATATTGTGAAACGTTTTTCCGCGTTCTTTCCCTGAGCCGTCGACAAAAGTTTCGTCGAGTTTTTAATTACCTGTATCGGGCGAGCCGTGACGGGAGAACGAAGAGCTTTTGAGGAAAAGCTCGTGAAACTTTTCGCCGCGACGATCGGAACGAAAGAATAAGGCCGGTGATGGGAAATGTGTAACGAGAAGGTTGGCGAAGGGCGGAGGGGGGGATGTAAGGAAAAAATGCAAATATTCTTGGATGGAAGTGATTGATGTCCTTGCAACACGTAATGATAAAAGAAAATTTTTAGTTCAAACAAATTTTGACTGTAATACGTCATTTTATTTTTTTTAAATATATTTTTTTTTGTAGTGTTGGAATAATTCATATTTCTTTAGGCGTGTATCAGAGAATGCTTAAAAAAAATGAATAAATAAATAAAACAAAATTAGTCATGAGTGTTTGAAAAAGAAATTCTTTCGTCTGTTCGGTGGAATCCTGAGAATGCAATTTAAAACTAATTGCATCACGGGGAAATAATGTGTAACGCAGTCGGCATTTTTGTTCCATTTTTTTTTCGTTTTTTTTTTCATCTTCAACCACTTTGAGAGAGAAAAAAAAATGAAAGAAGGGGAAAACGAGCGTATAATTTCGTTGGAAGGCTTTTTTACGCAGGTTGGCAGGCTGTATAATCCGTGGGCGTGGACGAAACGTGCGAGAAAACGGTTAATTTCACCGTCTGGCACAAAAGTTTTGCAGCACTTTAATTTGCGGAAAAGTCTTCATCGCGACCGCTTGGCTCTAGCCACACACACCCACACCCACACACACACACACACACACTCACACGTCTACCGCTGACGATTTGATAATTTCCAGTCTGGAGAACGTGAGGCTTCTTGGGCTCGTGAGTGTTCACATGTGCGGGCTCGGCCTGATCGTCGTGACTGCGATTCGATTTTCCAAACGACTGGCAGTGTCCCGGATGCGCCAAGAAAAAAAAATTTGAAAAAAAAAACTACAAAAAAATGAAAGAAACCGGAAAATCGTGTTTGGTCGTGCTTGAAAACGTCTGAACGTTTCACAAAATGAATTATGGTGAAAATATACCTTGAACCACTTTTCATTCAACCTCGAAGATGGTGAAGTCGAATCTTTTTTTTCCATTCGTGAATGACATTTGGGACGTTCGTTTTTTTTTCCAGGTCGATCTGTCGTCGGAAACTGGCGAATCTTTCGTCGATGAAACTCGAAATTCGAATCTTTGGGAGATATTCAAGAGTCTGCTATCGAGATTCAATTTCCCTCGGTCGTTGCTGCCTCGCGCAATGGTTCCCCGTGTATATATGTATATATATACATATACATCTACATGTACGTTCCGTCGACTGTGTGCGAGACGCAGCAGCCACTGGCAACCGGAACTCCTGCAACGGCGGAAAGTGGATTAAAGTGATTTAAATGAAAGTTCGAGAATCTCGAAGAAAATTTATTTCCTGTACAACATTTCTGCCACCTCGGACGGAAAAGAAAAGAACGACGAGGGATGAGCAGCCCAGGAAAAATCTTCGTTGGAAAAATAATTCATCGAAATGAGCGTAAGAAAACTTACCAAAAAAAAATTACCAAAGAAGAAATAAAATATAGAGTATCATTGAATAACAACGTTGAATATTTTTTTTGGTGAATAATATAAATTTTAATGAAAAAAAGGAAATTAATGAAATAATTGAATTGGTCATGATGTTTCGATTTCGCGTCGTATTGTCAATTTGATCGTCATGAAGAGAACAACCGCGACACAGCCACAACCAATATAACGTGGTTATTTTAATAAAGTGCAATTCGCGTCAACCCCCACGTTGGACTCGCGGTTGGCCACAAACACCCGTAAATACGGGTGAACCACAGCCAGTTGATTAAATCGTCGTTACAACGCGTATCGAAGTTCCCATTTGTTCATTACAATAGTAATTACAAAATTTCATTATAAACAAAATACCAAATTCGTGATATTTTTTTCCGTTTTATTTATCTTTAATTTTTTCCTTTACGACAAATTAATAATCTGGGGTTGATGAGGTCTTTATTATTAATCACTTGGATTAATTTGCAAAAGCTTCGCAAACAATGTAAATTTACAGATTGTAACCATTTGCTATTTCGATAGTCGATTTGCCTCTTCACTCAGACGTTCGTGCTTCGGTTACATATTTTTCCGGCAGATTGTGACCTTTTTTACATTTTTCGTTTGCCGCACGAATGCCGTGCTATCGCTTTTCACGAGCTTTTTGTTTGTTTGCCGATGAGGGCGAAGAGGGTCGAGGAAGGAGTGTCGAGAGCCCTTTGAATTTTTATAATTCGACGGGACTTGTGGGTTTAGTGATATTATGGTTCGGGAAAAACCTTGTGTCGAGGGTCTGAAAGAGTGTTGTCGTCGACTGTGCTTGTACATCGACTGGAAATCCTCTCGTCGTTTCTCTGTATACGTTTGTCCGTTTATTCGCGGTCGCTGAACCTCCGTGACTCGCATGAAAAACCAAACGTCTTTGATCTCACACACGGTTTGCTCGGTTATGTATTTGGTCAATGTGTATCGCTGTGTACTCGGGGTTTCGCATATGTGTACATGAATGGCAAACGAAAGGTTACAAATCTTTTGAAATTCAAATAACCACAGAAATCGGCGCTCGATTTACAAATCTGTTGCGATTGAGAGTCATACGTTCGATTCAATCGCCGATTCTACCGAAACATCGTCCTATGGAGATCAAACTTTTTTTTTATGTCATAAATATTGTTTCCGATATTTTTAATATACCGTTGGAAAAAATTAACGAAAAACTATGTAGTTACATTAAATGAACGTGTAAACAAACGTAAAGAGAATTTAAGAGAACAAAGAGAATTTAACTCTTTTGAAATAGTTAAGGATTTAATAGTTCGACGAAATAGAAATATTTATATATATCAATCTTTTTATAAAAAACGAATTTTCTGTAATTTTTTGGATAAACTAAATTCCCACACTCATCCAAGAATGGAGTCAACTCAAGTGAACAATCTTGTGATAAATGCTACAGCATTCAAATGCTTCATATTGCTATGAAACAATTTGAAATGATAGCTGACTATAGGTAATTCATAAGGGCAAAATCTATTTTAAATTTGGATTTTCATGTTACAAAAAAAAATGTCACAAAAAAATATCCAATTTTTTAGATGACTCATCTCCCCCAAGTAGAACAGTTTTAACGCGAAAAACCTCCAAGTCCCACCGGGACATGTACGCTTACCTCCGGGTAGTTCGCACAAATACGTGTTTAGATTGTGGTTAATACATATTTATCGAATCCGAAAAGTGCTTACAGAGCAAAGCAGAGCCCCCAGTTTGGTGAGCAGAATCGAGTTGGTATTGTGCATTATCTACGGACGAACAGCGAAGGGTAGGAACAGACCCCGTACGTAGACGACGACGAACGTAGAGTTGGGGGCTCTGTTGGTACTGGACGAATTTAGGAGCGAGGGACCGTCGGCCACAGCGACCTCAAGTATATACGTAGTTTGCCGAGGGTGATGCTTAACGCTGCCGCATGCACGAACGAAAGGGGTTTTCATGGGTTGTTCCTTTAGCCGCACGTGGCATCTTGGCCAGGTAAACACTTGGTAAGAGATAGGAAATGATAATCCATCCTCACTCCCTCATTTTCATTCCCCCAACAGAGTTTCCCTGTAAACTCTGTCTTCAATGTCGTCCAACCGCTGTCGTTTCGCTTCTGTTCGATCTAAAGTTTTTTCTTTTGTCTTCAACCCCAGAACTCATGGCTAAGGAGCTTTTTGCTGTTCTCTTCTGTTTTTCAGTCTTCTAATGGAGTTTTTCATCGACTCAGTGTCGATGAAATCAGATTTCTCATACATCATCCTCTTCCTTATAAAAACACGAAGGAATCCACCTATAGGAAAGTCTGTTTATCGGCATAGAACCGGTTACAGGATCAAGAAAAGCGTGGAACGTGCGTTCTGACCCCAGTCATGCGTTTGAAGTTGGAAATGTTAAGTCACGAGTTGTAGGGTTAGCATCCCATACAAACATCCGTGCGAGAGCATCACGAGGGTTGAATCAACGAAGACCCCAGCATATCAGCTACAACGAACAGTCTCGCGTGTGTTCGGTTATCATCACGCGCAGAATTCGTTCGTTCGTCGTTGTTTCTCGTTCGTCGAGGCATCGGTATAGCCCAAGGGAACATTTCCGTCCGATCATATCCACTGGGGAAACATTGTTGGAGCCGGAAACAAACGTCGGCACCCGATACACCGGAAATTGCCGGGAGAATGGGGAAACTCACGTTCGTGGAATCTTTATCGAGCTTTCGATAGTCTGTTCAAATGACCCGGAGCGTTTTCACGGTGGCTACGAGTGTGCGTTCGAGTTTCCGCGTGTAAGTGTGTGTAAGTGCGAGTGTCTGAACGCGTCGGGCTCCCATTTGCCACGTTATCCAATCCCATTGTGCGGAACGCACGAATGCCGAGAAACAGGGCAATGCGTGAACGTTCGAATGCTCGGCATTTTACGTAGATTCCACGAACGGAGTAGCCCATCTCCGTTCCGTCGTTCTACTCCCGATACCGGAAATTCTTCAATTAGCCTCTCGGCTACTGTGAGGCCGACAAATTTATCGCGCTAAATGTGAATACTCATCGACATTGCTTCATCCAACTTTATTTATTTTCTCATTTCCATTCTGCGTTCCTTCGTAGCTCAATGGCTACGTCGATGAATCAATTAACGAAATTGATTTTGCGAACCGATGAAAGCTATTTGGAGTTTGGAAAAAAAAAACGGGCGTGTTTTCTCGGCTGTGGATATTTTCCGGTCGATCGACAGTTTTGCTGATAAAGAAAAAAACAAGCGCCGGGTGAAGAGGACGCATAAATGCAAATCTGTGCGCTTGAATTAAAACGATATAATTAATGCAACTGTCACGGTCGGCCGGAATCGAATAAAACCATATATATATAGTATATATAGGTGTGGACACACGTTCGTTCCAAACTGTCGCGTATTATCCGGCATTCCCGTTACGTCGAATTAGCCGAATTTTCGCCAATTACAGTCGCAATAATTACATATGCCCCGTGTGCAACGAAACGATCGTTTCGATGCACACGTTGTTTTCCGATAATGCAATCCTCGGGTATTATCACTCACCGTTCGGTACCGCCTTTCAACGAGCCATTTTACTCGTCCGCTATCAATCCTCACGGAATATTTTATCAATTCCACACTCGCTCGCGCGTCCTTAATAACATTAACAACCGTGTTTTGATGCATTCGGAATTAATGCCTCTTGCTCGTAACACTCGAATAAAGTGGATTCGATGGTTAGTTGTGCGAAATAACGATTCCGTCGGTGTTGATTATTCGCATCCGTTAGTACGGGCCGACTGTCTGCGTGCTGGATGTCAGCGGCCTCTGGTGGTACGTTTTAGTAACTGCAAGAAAATATATCCAAATTGAATTGCAATACGACCAACGTATTTTTAGGAAAAAAATGAATTTTCGGTAGAGCAAGAAAATATTAATCCCGACCGAGTGGTACAAGTGCAAAATGGTCAATGGTGGTGGAAAAAAATTGTTAAACGTAGTTTTCGAGGGGTGTTTGACGTACTTACCATGTTGAGTCCACGAATGGGCCAACGAAGAGGAAACAAGAGAATTTGGCACGGAACATCGATCCAATGTCTTTAATCACATGCCAAACAGCCGAGGCCACGTTACGAAACTGTTACTTATCTCACAACATTCAGACGTATAAACCCCCCGGACTCGGTGTTGGCGTTTAGCGTCAAGTGGAAATCTCGTCGGGCGTCGAACAATGAGGGCCCGAGAGCAACGAAGCATTTCCGTTCCTTCTCGCTGCTGATGAGCCTCGAAAGCTCGAGGTTCACTCGAAAGTTTGGTGGGTTTTCGGCGGTGGTTATTGCTCTCCGACCCTGCTTCAGTGCCACGTCCTGGTGGTACGATAGACGAGCCCTGTTTTAGAGTTGCTTGAGCACCCACTCGTAACCATAAAATTTACCATTACTCGTCGGCATATCCTGACGTTTAACTTCTACCTAAAATTGTTTATTTTTCAATAAAATTAGTTTCATCATACTTCAACGATAATTGAATTGATGTGGTTTTTGTTTTTCATTATTTAAGTGCAGACGAAAGTTAACTTTGCGGATTGCGCGAATGAGTTTTATTTGTAAGAAGATTATCGATGATAATAAACAAATGGAAAAGTGCGAGTCACAATGGCAAATCGATGGTCGATAATAATTAAAAGCGAAGAGCCTTTGGGGAATTTTTCCATTACCGCGAACGTAAAAGAAAAAAGAAAATCTCATCAGGCTATAAAGTTGTGGAGTATTAATTAGGTTTGCCCGGGGCGCCCTCTGGAGCCACGGTTGATTATCGTTCGCGTCGGTAAGATCCCCCCGCGTTGGGAATGCTTCAGAAGCAATTGTCGCGGACTTGGCTGTTGGATGTCTCGCTAGGTTCGTATTTGGACCTTCGTGTCGTCACTCTAAAGAACGTCTTTGTTCGGGGACCGTCAGAGGGTGGCCGCGACATCGCTATCCTGATTACGTCGTGGCACTCGGCAGCCGAGCTCTTTGTATTGCCACCCGAAGATAATTGGCAGGACCCTGGCGGCTATGTTCTCTCTTCTATGCTGGACCACGATTCGACGATGGCCTCTTCGTCGAGTGATAACTTTGTTTTAATTATTTTTCGAAAGTTTTCGAACGAAAAAAGGATGCTCAAAGGGTCTGAGATGTCGGGAAGATTCTGCGACAGTGACGACGAGCTTTGAGAGCTATGGGAAGAATATTCCATGAAAATCATTGAGGTGATAAAAATTATTAAGACTTTTAGTGAATGAATTGTAAACTATGAGATCAATGATTAGCGAAGGTCAACATTTTGAAAATGATTGAGATGCATATTTTGTCTGAGAACAGATTGGGCGAGCGTCCAATCGCGTGCGCTGGGCGTGACCTCGACGGTTAGTTCCATGACGCCACCGCGGGTGGCGCGCTGCCTCGCGTCTTTGGCTGCCCATGCGCGTTACAGTACAATCTCACAAGCATTGAGACGGATCACGATACAAAATACTTCCTGCAGAAATTCAAATTTGACTTCCACATCACCAGCTTCGACGGAAATAAAATCGCTTTTCAACCACGAATTCAACAATACTCAAAGATCTATAACAATTTATTCAAAAACTTTTTTTTTCTTCCATTATCCATGAAGTTCTGTGAGGAAAGTCATCGCCATCGCGCTTACTCACGCGCCTTCTTCGAGCGTACGCAACAAGAAGAAGTATGACAGAGCAGTGTTGGTTACCTGCAAGCAATTTTCACGAAACGAAATAAATGAACAAACAATGATCTACAATGTTTAGGGTGAAAAAAACTTACAGCCATAAACATGTCCAACGAGATAACGGAAAAATGGCAAGCCGTTAGAACGAGTGGCTTGTACGTCAACAGTATGAGAACGTTCGACATGAAGGATCTGTTACCGCAACCTGGCCATCCGCTGCAGTAGACCGAATCCCGAAAAGCTTCGGACTGTCGAGAAGAAAAAAAATATTCACGCATTTTTTCACTCAACATTTTAATGAATAATAATAATTCAAGGACATATATAAGCGGACTACCTCGGTGGTGAGAAATAATCCGTACCATCCGTAGAGCAATGTTTGCAAAAGCTTCATGACAATGTAAACCACGACGAGTACAGCTTTGTCGAAACTGATCTACAATAGGTAGTCGTTTGGATTATCCTAAAAACATCTAGGTGGACATTTTTTCATTTTTCCAAACGTTGAAATACCTGCGTCAGTTGGAAGATGAAGGCGCAAATGACCATGGCGCTGGTCAAGAGCATCCAGAGTATGATGGGTCCCCAAATGACTTCGAGATAATCGCGACAGAGCGTGAGGGTCCGATGTCTAGTGGCGCACTCCTTCATGACGTCGTAAAAATTGTCGTCCGGCGTGAGATTGGACACGCGATGAGCGAGAGTGCGAAATTGGCTCGCCATTTGAAAAATGTAAAAACCGAAGAGCCCGTCGGTGGCTGTCGAGACACCGGCCAGAGCAAAACCCGCGAGAGTCTCGATGAAGTATTGAATCGGATAGAGAACCTTGTTTCCCACCGCGTCCCACGGATATTCCGTGGGATATGGCAAACGATATTTCAGGGGATGCACGTTCTTCGACATTTGCACGCTTATGGAAATAAGCGGGGTGAAGAAATATATGACGACGATCGCCCATGTAAATGCTGTCAGCCACATTGTCGGACGATAAAAAAAACGCAACGGCGACAGCAACACCGGTTGAAGTTCAAGATTTTCCAGATCTTTTCGAAATTCGGTCTCCAGAATTTCGTGGAGCAGCATCAATTTTTTTCGATGGAACGTGAATATAATGATCTTGGGACAATGAGATTTTTTGTTTGATTCTTCGCTGGTAAGTGAGGAGGACTCGTTTCGTTTATCATATTTAATTAGAAAAAAAGAGGAAATCATGAATTCTTTCTAGTTTTTAGTCGGTTCCAATTTCACCAGAGTAGGAATCGAGATTCAGAATGACTAGAATTTAAACCGTGCGATACTTCGAACGCTAATGCTTCGAAGGATCAAAATTCAGAACATCAATATATAGGTATATTGTAAGTTTTTGAAAAATCAATGCATTTTTATCTTCAGTTCCGAACGCTGGCTAAACAACGCTATATAGACCGAAAGTTCACATGACCAATGTTGTAGAGAATTAAATTTCCTACAAAAGACTTTTTGCGACGGCATATATCTAGCACAGATAGTTCACGCGTGGGAAAGCTCGAAACTCAATTAATGTGGGAAATCGCGAGACTGGTAGACGTTCGGAGTTCTGTACGTTCGAAAAATTGGCGTTCAAAGCACTGTGCGTTCGGAATTTCTCATCGTTCTGAACTGGATAAATATCCATTTGAATTTCGAGCCCTATACGTTCACCACTTCCCCGATCACGATTCCACAACTTACTTTGCAACTCACGATCACACAACTTACCTTAAGCTGAATCGTGAAAAAGCTGACGGCCACTCCAACACCTTTGGTCAGAAGGCCGAGATTCGTTATGTGATTGGTGGTGAAATTCATGATCGCGGAATTGGTGGCGATGGTGACGATAACGTGAAGCACGAGGAAAAGCCGATAATACTTGGATGAATCTCGGCCGGGCCATAGTCCGGCGAATAGCAACAATCGTTTGACGTCTCGAGCGTAACTCTCGTACGTCATCAAAAGATCGGCCATTGCGAATGATACGAGAATAAAATGGTGAATCGGGGGTTTGAACGGATCGAGGGTGGACAGTGGTGAAAGTGGTCGGAGGGGTGAGGGAAACGTTTAAAGTTGGATCGTTATCTCATTGCAATGGGTTGCGAATAATGTCGATGAATTATGTTGGATAGCCATTGCGCACGGATAATACGCAAGCTCGTTATTTGCGAGCGGTAATTCGATGTAGAAAATTTGCGGTAATGCGGTGATAAGTATAGCCCGATTGTTATCCAACCTTTTACGTCTATTCTTACCTCGTAATTCTAATGCAAGGACACGATTAAGTCCAGTGACGTCAATGGATCTCTAATGGTTAGGCAACGGGCAGAGGGGGAGGAGATTTTATTGCATTGAATTCTCATTGCGACGAGCTAAAGACGAATGACCTCGTCACTCGACCGACGACCAACGAATAAGTAGCTTCCATCACTCCAGTTTGGAATATTCGAAATCCTGGAAAAAATTGGAATCAACGAAATATTTTGATGAAAATTATTATTCACAAGGACACGATAAAAATCGGTAAGTTGATTTGAAAAAAAAATATATATATATATAGTGCCATAAGTGGGTTAATGGAGAAGAGATAGTGTGTCGAAATGAGAAGGATGTGAAAGTCAGGATTTATTAAATCGAGTGACGAACAGATTGAGGATAATGAGGGTGTCGATTTGGTTGAATGCAGAGTGAATTTTCTCGGGTGCCGCTTTGACCTGGGTCGTTCGGCCGGTCTCGTCGGTTTTTGCGGTGAAAGACGAGACGACGGTGAGCGTATGTTCTTGATACAACGTTGCTACTCTTCTGGCTTCCAATCTTCTGAAACTCGAGAGTCTGCCCCCCACCTCCCCCAACCCCTGGGTCGCTCTTGGCGACCGCACGTCCCGTCAGATCTCGTCAGGCTCATCTCTATTTCGCCTTTTCAACAATGCTGCTTCCTCGTGGAATCGTATACGGATTTTGAAAAATCTATGTTCTTAGTGTTTCGACACATTTCACAGAATTTAGAAATATAATCTTTGTTTTTGTCAACGATTGCAATAACTTTTTGTCGATACTTTTTTATTAATGACAAACTTTTGCTGTTTTTGTATCTTACAATTGTGTGAAAAATATTGCCTCGATTGCAGGCAATGTTTATCTCCGTAATGTGAAAAAAAAAAGTTTTTTTGTACATTACGGTACATAGTTTTTCAGATAAAATGTGAATGTTACTTTTCGATTTTAGTTCAACTTTATTTACCCATTAAGAATATATGTACAGCCACACACATTCGTCGTTTTTCGAAAGTCTTTCAACTAACAACATCTTCATCGTCTTGTAGATATATCTAGGTAAATATCCAGTTAATTATTAGTTGGGTAGATAGCACAGTGCTATATTCCATAAGTGTGCAAATTAAATTTTCGGAAAACTTTTTTTGTTTTTTTATTAATATCGGTCAAATAATTTCATTAATATAACGATATTACGAACCACTGCAAAAATACATATTCTGATGTAAATAAATAATTTTCATACTCGTCTGTAGGCGTATAAAAATAATGAGGCTCGACTGAGGCTCCCGTTACTGGGCCAATAATGGTGTCCGACAATGGACCAAGACCGATAGCCAGTGTTGGTCCACTGTTATCATCCCAGCAGTTATCCAGCGATGGGTTGCCAGTATTGCGCCAGTAATTGCGCGTCGGCTGCCATTACTAGCCCAACTCTCGTACCCTACATGGGATATTGCCGACAAAACAAAAACACTAATCTGTCAAACCTCATTGCCTTCCTCCAAGGTTCGCAGCATAAAGAAATACGACATAGCCGTATGTAAGACCTAGAATCAAACATACGTCCATAATTAGAATTTATTTTAACAAAAAAACACACAGAAACGTTGTATCTTTAAAAAAAAAAACAGAACAGAACTCACAGCGACGAACATATTCACAGATATAATTGACAGACTGCACGCTTTCAATACCAGAGGCTCGTAAGTGACGATGATAAGAACTCCGGTCATAAAACACTTTTCACCGGAACCCGCCCAGTCGGCCGAGTAGATAGCTTCTCGAAATTTGTCATTCTAACCACACAAGCAAAAAAAATACATATAAACAAATAAATCAACAAAAAAAGAAGGTGCTACGATTCAACAATATTTATCACAAAATGCAAAGCATGGCGAAAAAAAATATATACCTCGTTCATGAGATAAGTTCCGAAAAATCCATAAATCAGAATTTGCATCGATTTCATAAGAATATAAACCACGGCCAAGGCAGCTTTACCCGGACTCATCTGGAAAATTCACACGATAAATCACACTCGCACACGTTGAACGCAAAGTTAGAAAAAAAAAATCAAGCACGAAATCGCGAATGGATCATCGAATACAGTCGAAAACTCACGTGCGACGCTTGATAAATGAGGGCGCACATGGCAATGCCGCTTGTGACCAACAACCACAGAACAATCGGTCCGTAAATCCGTTCCAGATGTTTCTGACATCTGATGAGAATTTGATGTCGAGCCACGCACTCGCGCAACACTCGATGATAATTGTCCGTTGATTTAACGGTGACCAAACGTTCCGACACCGTTCGTAATTGTCCGGAAATTTGAAAAACGTAATAACCGAAAAGCGAATCGATGGCGATGGTGAAAGCTCCGACGATGATCCCGGCGTAGACCTCGAACGCGTAGTGAAGGGGATAGAGCCAACTGTCGGCGTTGACGATCCACGGATAACGCGCCGGATAAGGCAGCGCGTAATTCACGATTTCGGCACCGCGACATATTTGTACGATCACCGCGATCATCGGTGTGATCCAGTACATCGTGAGAACCGCGTAAGTCAGTATCAACAGAACCAACGAGGGTCGATAGAACGAGTCCAACGGTGACAGCAGAATCGTACGCAAATAAGGATCCTCGAGATCCTGGACGAACGTGTTGGCCAGGGAAGCGTGTAGTTCGACCAGACGATTGCGATATATCGTCAGACAAATCGCCTGTCGTAGATCCAAACGAGTGTGTGAGATCGATGATCGATTGATCATCGAACCAAACGATTATGATTTAATTTCTCAATTATTCAATATTATTTATTTTTTTCTTCAATTTTTGCCTCAAGGTGTATTTTTTTAAATAATATATTTTTCTATTAAATTCGATCGGTTTTTGAAAGACTTTTTGAAAGACGCTAATTTTTATATTTTGAAAAAAAAATGTAGATTGTTGAAAAATCGAATATCGAAGAAACGCTAATGATAAAAAAATATTAATCAATATATATATGACTCTTTGAAAGACACTTATTTTTTTTTCTTGGAGAAAATTAAAATTGTTGAAAAATGTCTATTCGTCGAATCCTTGAAAAATCAAGGATTTTTTTTTGGTGATAATTTTCGTTGTCGTCGAGTGAGAATTAATTCGAATGATTTTGAAACTGTCGTTTGGCCAGACTGGAGATGGGATAGAAGTGAGGAAATTGAATTGTAAATCACCTTTTGAATAACATTGAGAAAACTGAATGCCAAACCAAGGCCCTTGACGAGAAGAGCGAGATTCGTCGAGTGATGATAGCAAAAGTTGAGAAGAGTGCAAGCGGCGAGAACGGTTGGCAGCCCATGCGCCACAAGTAACATGCGATATAGATTGCTCGGATCGGCAAACGGTTGCAATCCGGTGTAAAGCAGCAAACGTTTCATCGTACCATCGTAAAATTTGTGTTTTTCCAATTTATCCGACATGTTCGGGGTGGAGTTTCTATATTTTTTTTTTTTAATGAACGTAAGATGAGTTAAGTCGAAGTGTAATTGACGACGATATCGTGGCTGAGTTACGATGTGGCGCTCGACGGAACGTCGAGTATGAAAAAAAATCGTTTGGGTATTGTAATGGCTCGGGTAATTTTCAACAATTGTGCATCAATGTCGATCCCACTTGTTCAATTATCTACTTGTCTTTATTATGTATTCGCAAGTACTCGACGACGACTCGAGGGTAAGAATAAAATGGCGAAGAATTATCGTGGCTCTCGTTGCGGTATTATTATCCATGAATTAATGGCAAATCGTCGTTTCATCGATTCAACCCCCACCCCCGTTTCCCCAGTGTCGGCCATTTTCTGACTTTTCTTGCTCACTCGTTGGACGTGATTTCGAGGATTAATTTACAGTCTCCGATGGACGAATTGTCCGATCAATCGCACGATTAAAATTTTACAAATCGAAGGTTACAAAATTATGTATTATTTTATTAATATATCGAGAGCACCACTTTTTTTGCTCAAAGAATATATAAAAATTAGTTTCTTTTTCTCACATGACAAAATCTTAGCCTGATAATTGCAATACAATTCCTATGACAATTATGAGAAAATACAAGAAATGAAGAAAATTTTTTTAAAAATATGTTTTTTTTTAAAGCGACATTCAATTAAAAAATATTCCGTGCCGTGCACTAAACGCAACAAAAGCACCGATCGAGTTACCACATCTGTGCACCTTGGCGGAGGCCAGGCCACAAATGAAAGAAAAAAAGGATCTCCGACCCTCGTCTCCGGACTAAGGGCATCGTCGCAAATATGACGCAGCACATTGAACCGAAATGAAAAAAGAAAAGAAATCCTCGCCAGCGATGACAGTCGCAAAAAAAGCCATCGCAGTGGCCATATCGTCCGATAAACGAAGGCTCGACAGTTCCCGCGGTTCGCCAGGATAATACGTCGGGTTGTCGGAAAATTGATTGTCAGCCACCGTTCCGAGGTTGCAACTTCGCGAGAATAATATATGAACGAGTGGACGATAGCCGATGGCAAGGGTCGATGAACTCGGACTTGTAATTGTCGCGGAAACTCACGTCGCGGCGAAGAAAGAAAAAAAAATTGCGAAAAACAACAACTTCGCTCGGGCATGAACGACGTGGAGAGGGTTGATTATAATACGAGGGTAGGTAAAAAAAAATGAAAAATACGCGAACGATGGAATCGTCGGTAATTTTCTATTTTTAATAGTCCTTCGACGAGCGCATCGTCCATTCTTGACCCTCGTCCCGACGTTTTAAATCATTCCGCCCCCCACCCCGCCGCTGCCGTGATGCGGTAAAAACACGAAAGCACTTAAAAATTATATCCAAGTACCCGTAATCGTCTGACCAACGTGTCCTTCCGTCACAGCGACTCGCAATCACGTGAAATTCCGGTAAACTACGCGAATCTACGAGTAATTGGATATAAAGAGAGCGTCGTTCACGAATTATTTGTAACCGCTCGATAATTTGTCAGGTGCAACGTCCTCCGAGCGTCTTCGGATGTCGCGAACTTTCTCCATTTTCCGATCGACGAATTACACAGTCGAGATGGTCGCCTCAGTCGAGCTTCGGTTCTTCGAGAGCGAGGATTTAATCCAATGTGCTTGTGATTGTTTTTTTTTTTCATCGTAAGACCTGCTCGACAATATTTTTCGTCTGTGTTGATTGCAAAACGCTGCAAGCGCAAATCAATTGTGAGTGAAAAAATACATTTTTTCATTACAGTTTTACACATAATTGTCAGCTTATTTATTTATTTTCTTCGCTACAGTGATTATTTTTTTGTTTTTTTTTCTGGATATAATGATAATTGTGGAATTACTGAATTGCTGTTGATAACACGATTTTTCGGAATCAATTCGATCTCAATCGTGGAATCAATTGAGATGAAATCTCAATCCATGGACTTCAGCGTTTTAACGAGAAGGTTTGTGAAAATGCATTGATTTTTCTTTCCAAATTTCGTCGAACGGACGGAAAGTTTGTCACAAATGGTGAATGGAAAATTTTGCGTGTTAACCCCGTCGTTGAATGTCCGCAACGAGCCGTCTAGTTCGGGCAATTTCAACGTCAGCGCGACGTTCAGACAATATCCGTCGCGTCCGGGGTTCCATCTCATTTCTCGACGGCCTACCGCCAGTTTTCCGGATTTCCTCTTTGCGGCGGAAGTGCAGGATATTCCTACCCTTTCCCAAATCCCGTCCGCAATCTAGCATCGTTGCGCCCACTGCCGCCTCAAAATCGACACCAACCCTCACCACCCCCACCCCGACTTAACTAGCAGCCGCGAGTACAATGCTCCGCCGTTGCATCCAAGTACCCAAACCCCACCTCTGTGCAGACCGACGGAAGTGGAAGCTGCTTTTCGAGCGGAATGACACCCCCCCCCCCTCAAGAGAGAGAGACTTTTGCGACAGTTGGCTTTATTCACCTCTCCCCTCTCTCTCCGCGTTTTGCACATTTTTTCGCTCTTTCCATTGTGCCAGGCGAAAAATGCAACGTGAAAATTCTGCAGGATGATCCTGCTATATTCGTTGGTACGAATGAAATATTCCGAGAGTTATCGCGAATTATATTCCGCATTCTTTTCGGTTCGGGTTTTTTTTTTGTTTTTTTGTTTTTTTTGTTCTGTTACAGAATTCGATGAATGTACATATCTGTGAAGCGAGTAGTCAATGGTTTAAAAAAATATTTTTGTGGATGGATCACACATCACGGTGGCGTAAAAATTCAACGTGGATCGTCCGTGTGCTGGATTTTCATCGAACAGGTAAAAATTCTCTCTTGTGCGACTACAATTATTTTTAGCGATGAAACAAAAATTTTCAAATATCCATTTGAACCATCGTATAAGCCGCTTTGTCGTTTTTTTTAATAATTATTTTCGCGCCTCGACGAATTGAATTTTTTTTCTTTTTTCAATGAAACCAAATATATATATATATATGACCAGTCGAGAATTATGCATTCTGATGATAAATCCTCACTGCGATTCTGTGACTGTGATGCGGACGGGGGGAAAAAAAACGGTCACTCAGAATTTGGGGTACAGACGGAGAAGTGCGGTCGGGCGATATTTTACGCACAGAAGCATTTTGCTCGGTCCTTGGTTCGGGGAGCAAGGCGGCGAGGGGGCCGGGAGGGTGTAAAGAGGTCGTATATATGGAATTGTAGCGAAAGAGCGGAAACAGTGGAATCAGCAATTTTGGGAAAACCCGACATAGTCGAGAGCACTGATAGAATCCCTGAAACAACATTTAGTCTCGTTGTCCGAATGCGAGTGTGACGGGAAAGGGTGGCTGAGGGGGTGGGGGTGGAACCCACTCGTATTCGTTGCTACACACTCACGTGTAAACATCGAATGTGGTTGTATTTCGAACTGCAACTCTGGCTGGCCCTCCAAACCCGATGCTATATGTCGTTGCATCCCCGACTGTTGCTGCCGCTGGTGATGGCGGTCGTGGTGCTACGGCTGCTGCTGCTGCTGCTGCTCTCGGCTTCGTTGTCGACCATCCCCTTCGCCTGCGGCACTTTACCGCAAGTGACGCTCAAATTAGATTCGCGGTACTTGGCAGTCTGGACCCGTACTCCGCGTTCCAGAATTTTTTATATTAAATTCGCTCGCCAGACTTGCATACTCTCTCTCTCTCTCTCTCTCTCCCTCTTTCTCACTGTCTCTCGTTCTCGCCTTCTATTTCCCTTTTCGACCAGCCAGCCCAGACATGTATTATTTCGCTAGCCTTCGATTTCCAACCTTCGAACGTAAACAAATCGGCTAAATGATTTTTCCGTCATCTCGCAGAAATTTCCTATAGACATTTTTTTCTAAGCACAGAATTTTTAATTTTATTAGTAATATCTCAATCGGGAAAATAGGAAATAATAATGATTTTTCGGTCATCTAGCTGGAGCTTCCGATAAACATTTTTTAAGCCACAACGTTTCAAAATTTTACAATAAGTTTTTATTCAGCCTACGAAAAATAGTATTTTGTTCGTCTCTCATTGAAAACACTCATTTCATGCGTGTGAAGCTCTCGAATGAAAAATAGGTCAACTTTGCATGATGCGTTTTTGAGGGGGATCGGATAAAAATAATATTATTCCACGTTTTATTACACCAAATATCATATCGTATTATACATTTTCAATTCAACGAATTTTTTTCTGGTTTTTCGCGTCACTTCACTTCGATAACCCAAATAAAATTACAAATTTTCACGATATTTCGCGTTTTCAGCGAAAAAAAAAAGCTATCCCAATGATGAGACTGGCATTTTCACCAGACCCATTGGTACATGATTCTCGTTTTAATGAATCGCACGATATAGGAGCTCGGCGTTTTGCAACCGCTTTTGCGGGAGAGATCATAGAGCATAACGACAGCTTCCCAGGCACGGTCAACCACCGTCGGATAACCCAACGCGCAAATATGACCCACTTTCATAAACTGCCGGTGGGTGTTGAAACCACCCCCCCCCCCCGTCAACCGCGCTTCCCTGCCGCCGCCATACATCAGATTGCTCCGACGCTTTCCAACGTTTCCATCCCTTCTAAAACGTTTTTCCACATTGTTTATCAATCTTGTTATTTATTTTTTCTATTTTTTTTAACGACGCAACCGACGAACGCTTTGAAAACTAAAAAAAAAAATACTTTTACGAAAGCAAAACTTTCTTCATGAGGCGGCAATAGTGAAAAAAAAGCCAGCGAGTGCGAGGCGAAGGACTTAATAGTCTTTTTCAATCCGTTTTTTTTTTCCGACGACGACAGTCATCATCCGCGTCTTTTACGTGGCAGTCGCTGTCGCAGTAGCGAAAAGTATATAGATATATATGTATGTATAAAAAGCGACCGGAAGTGAGTGAAATAACGCTGATGGGAGACCCGCAGCGAGTCGAGGAAAAGATCGAGAGGGTGACGAAGGGTGACACGGCCATCGAGAGAAAGAAGTGAAAGGGAGACGAGAGGAGAACGAGGTCCAATTACGACGTTTAGGAGGACGTCGAGAGAGAACGACTCCCCGGCGCCGATGGCCCGCGGGCATTTTTGCTTGGCTGTCTGTCGGCGATATATAGATAGACTCGACCCTGCCGCGGTTGCCTTCAGCCCTCTCTTCGACGGTCGTCCGGGTGACGTCGCTTCTCATCTTCCACAAACTACTCGCTATCAACGTAGATTTCTCTCTATTCGGTTATATTCGCATCAACCCCATGTACATAAAGACATGTCTGTATATATATGTGTGTGTGTGTACAGCTTTTGTATACATATACATGGAATTGCGTCGACGTATCAGAACTGCTACGTTTGTATATTGTGTGCCCGACTATCATTTTCTCTTGTTAATTTTCTTTTCTCTCTTTTGCAACTTTCATCACATTTGTGTGTTGCCAAGCGATACATACCTTGATTTGCGATGTTATTAATTTTTTTATATCCTCATATTCAATGAAAATAATTTCAATCAGCTTCCATTTATTTTTAATTCAATTAAATTTCGAATTTTTATACAATTTTACAATATATATATTTTTTTACAGTTGCGTGTATTTTTTTGTGTTTTGTCGTTTAATTGTTATTTTTTTTATTTCGCTTTATGGAAGGGACTGGCTTTATGTCTCCATTTCAATGTTTATATTTCAGTTGCAGTTCGAATTGAATTGTTTGGATTTGTTTTTTTTTTATCTTGTTGCATTTATTTTATTCTCTCTCAGTTTCAGATATCAAAATTCATATTTTCGTGGTGTAGCTCGTGTGCTATGGTACAATCTGTGCGAATGCACACTGATAAATTTACCTATCCGTGCTTCGCCTCTGATACTGCTTTCAATGAGGCACTTTGCTTATCTCACTCCATTACCAAGCTCGTCGTCTTGCCCCTTTCGACGTTTCTACAATCTCGCGCGACGTGTTTTTTTTCTTTTCAATGAACATCATCCCCCACCGTTGTTGGGGACAAAATGTTTCTCGAGACATTTTACAGTTCGAAAGACTCGAAAAGTGAATTATCGTCGATTCGGGGATGGCAAAAGTGCATACACGCGTACGCGACTATTTTCGCGAGCTACAGAATTTTCGTTTTATCGTAAAATCGACACATGCACATGATAACATGGAAAACTCGTTGTCGGATCGAAAAGTTTTTGGGTAAAACTTGCAGACGAGAATATTCACTTTCGAGTCGAAATAATCTTGTTCGTGGTATTTTTTGTATGTATGTATAGATGTATATGTATATATATATATTTATATTTAGATTATTTTTATTATTGTTCTTTGTTTTGTACAACATTCGATAGAGGAGAAAGACTTTCGTCGGAACGACGAGGTTTGAAAAGTTTTATCCGGATGCTTTTGATCCAGTTCGGCAGACTCTTGGAAAACGCTAACGCTCCGGTGCTGACATTTACATGGGCTTGTGTATATATATAAATATGAACCTATGTGAATGAGAGTACCGGGTTAAAAATAGAAAACACTGAATGAAATGAATTTTTTTTGCTTCTTTTTTTCTAAAATATATTTCATAATTTATTATAAAACGCGACGAGGTATTTTTTAATTATCATAATAAATTCTTCTGTCACAAAATATCTGCAAAGACAGGCTATGTGATATAATGCAAAAAAAAAAAATAAATGAAAAACAAATGCTAAAAAAAACATTTTATAAAAAAAACATTTTATATTTCAAACTTATGATGAATAAATAAATATTATTGAATTTGTATATAATTTTACACGGTTTTTCCATTCACTGGCTACTCCAAACAATGAATAATTCAGTAAAATTGTAAAATCGTCGAATACAAAAGTTTCATGGGAAAAAAAAACATTCACGATACGTTCGTAACCCTTGGACCGACTTCCGTGTTGTTCTGCTTGTATTTCGGACAACACGATGTATTATCGCGAGGGTCAAAATGCGGGTTCAAGTGAAAATGCCATTTTCGTTTGCGAAGAGTCTCGACGTTTGCGAGACCGTCGCGCGGGGCCCACAGGGTGAATGAAAGTAATAAGGGTAGAGCGCCCGAGGCACCAATTTGGGTAATGCGCGATGCTTTTATCTCCACCCTCGGGGGGCGCCGTATCAACGTGGGAGAAACTGGCGAGACCGCGATTACAATCACAATGATATAAATTCAGTCGAGTATTGTGGGTTCGTGTGTGTGTGTGTGTGTGTGTGTGTGTGTGTGTGTGTGTGTGTACGAACGAGGCAAATGAAATGCCAGAAGAATGATACAAGACGGGAAAGATACTGCGAATGCGTTAATAAAAGAGCAATAAAACTACGGTAAAACCGAAATAACGGGAAAATAATGTTCTCTCCGACTCTGCTCGCGTCGTCGAACGATAAAATAAAAAGAAATATGTAACAATCATACGAAAACTACCGACAACTCCATTTTCATCTCGTTCGTGAAAAATTTTTATATCTCCGTAGCATGTGCTTACGTTTTTTTTTTTACGTCCCAGGTGGAAAATTCAACGATGAGCGATGCTCGCAACTTAGAACGAACACATTTTACGATCTCACAGATTGTAAATGTTTTTTTTTCTATCCAAACGATTCGCTTTGAAAAAAATGATAATAAAATTATTGTTACTGGGATAAAACGTGAATCAAATTCGACGAGAACAACAAAGGCGGATGAAAAAAAAACAAAAGCTCTGATTGAAACGAGATTAGACTGTCGTAGGTCACGAACAGTCAAAGGTAAAAAAGTCAGTGTCGTTTGTTATTTTTCTTTCCGCCTGAATCGATCTGAACCCGATATACAATCGTGCCGGTTGACTCGGCGACAGTCGTCGTACAATTTTTCTGCACGCTACAAACGTAATGGACAAAAAGAACCCTTTCTTCTTCTTTTTTTTTTGCGCTTTCAGCGATGTCCAGCGCCATCGTACTTCGACCCTCGTTCCTCGGTTTACCAACTTCACGAGATTCGATATCGTCGTCTTGGGTTTCACTACATTTTTTTTTCTTTTCTAGTTTTCTTTCTTTTTTTTCGTCATCGCACGCTTCTTCGCTTTCCACCCCATTACGGCCCCAACCCTCGAACCGGCGCTTCCCTCGACGTTATTATCCTCGCCGTCTCGAGATACAACTATTGGATAACAGACCCCCACTTACCTGCGTGATATTGTACTTTCAATCCGAGCCTCTTAACGCCTCTCATATCGCAGCATCGATTCTCTTCATTTTCTTCTTCCATCGTACCTCGCGATATTGCCCCATCGCTGTACCACCCTCCGACAATAAAAAAAAAAGAAAGTTGGAATCAAAACGCTAAGAATACGATGATGCATTTTATTGTTATTTCGTTTTTTTTTTCCTGCATTTTATTGGTCTCAGATACAATGATAAATGTTACAGTTGGCAATTTTCTCAGCATGATTAATCGTTAATAAATATTTACAAATATATACAATATTGTGATCGCGTGAATATATATATTTTTTATATATATCTTTATATATATTTTTTATTTTTCACGTCCACGTAACGTTCTGAAAGCCTGCGGATACGATTTTCCTCAGCTTCCATGATCCTTTACTTATTTCATTAATTTGTTTTTTTTTTGTTTCTTCATTCAAAGTGCTTTTACAACGATGTGACCACCTCTCGCGTGATATATAATAATTATAATACGTCGGAATAACGACGATGGAATCGTGACGAAGCTCATTAAATTTGCGATCGATCGTTACGCTATTTCTCTTTATTTTTGCGTAAGCTACATTATTTTTTTTTTTTTTTTCATTTTTTTCAAATTCGTTAGGGCGGGTGTTTGATAGGCAGGTGAGAAATATCCGCAGGAGGAACTTGGGATGGAATAATTTTTTTTTTTTTTATAGGAGCAGAAGGACGATCGATAAGAAGACTAGACAAATTTGTAATCAATCTGCTGCTGTGTGTGTGTGTTTTTTTTTTTTTTTTCAAAGATTTTTTTCTTCATTTGTGTTTTTGTCATTGTTATAACGTTTTTAAATTTATTTTTCGCGTTACTGTTGTCGATTTATTATCCCATTTATTTTTATACACCGTGTGCGCTGCGCGACGACGCATCAGTCACGAATATTCATACTTTATTCTGTAATGTATACCTATGATACTGATATCCTTAACATCTACGTCGTTTAAATACGTTTCGATATGATAGTGACAACGAAATACGTCGACGAATTTTTTTTATCTTTTCTCTCTGGCTTTTTTTTTCCCCAGTTTTTTATTCGGCAAAAAGTTGCGACCGAAGGCTCGAGAACGCTCGTCTCGACTCATTATCGCGTTCAATTTTTACCCCCTATATCGAGAATGGCAAAAAGAAAGGGGCTTGAAAAAATTTCTATAAAAAAGTTCGACGATAAAATGTGCGTTCATCGACATGACGAGTCTGCGGATATCATTTTTTTTTCTATTTCGTTGAGATCGTTCATTCGATTAATTAGCGAAGAAAATGTTGTTGTTTTTTAAAAATTCGTTTTTCCATATGAATTTACGTTTTGTATTTGCGATTTTCATTAATTCCACCGCATCGGTCTTGTTGCAATTGCATGTAGATCAGTCTTGAATTATCGGACGAAAGGAAGAACGAAAAAAAAATATTATTATAAAAAAATCTAGTTCTTAGAATAAGTTACACCGTGAACAATAATTTTCCTATCATAGACAACTGATATCCAATCAAAAAAACGTACCAAAAATATTTCTTCACATCGTTACAATTTCAAATATTCATAAAACAATAAATAAATTTATCGAAATCAATTAGTCAAAAAATCATTTTTCGTTTTAGATTCACCGAAATGTTTAACAAATTATCGTAATATTATTTCAAATACATCAGTCACCCCCCTCACGGAATCTCGTTCATCTGTCAGTTTTCATCCACGAATTCCCAAAGTTGTACCACTGGATAGAATAATAATCGTTGCTTCTAATTAAACGTTATCCTGCGAGCTGTCAGAATCAGCTACGTGTCTCTTCCCCGCTGATCCAGCTCCGAGTTTCTCGGTCCCTCAGTGGAAATGACCCCCACGTCCGTTTTCGTCCTTCAAAAGCCGACCCCGCCTCGGGGCGAACGACCCCCGCGTCCGGATAAATTAATTGTGTTCGTTACACGTTTCCTCGACAATTTTCTCGAGCGTGTGTGAAACCGTGGTCGTCGTCGTCGTCGTCCCCGTCGTCAACGTCGTCGTCATCAACGTCGAATCGCCATTGTTCACGCCGTTAATAATATCCTTACCGATAATGCTGATACTCCGAAGCTCGTACTCGTCGAGCAAAGACGCAAAGGCTGACAACGGGGATTCCAAATCCTGCACGTTGAGGCCCCTCTTCAGGACGTTCAGATACCCCTAGCTCTGAACAATGTCGCTCACGTATTCTTCGTGAAGAGCCAACAAATGTCGTGGCACATCCAAACCGGTGTGAAGCGTAACCGATACTCCACGATTGAGACTAACGGCCGGATAAAAAACACCGTAAAGATCGCGAAAAGCGACGATGCCCTGTGGCTGATCGTTGACGAAGAAACGCAACGTGTGAGTCGTATCGAGATCGAGTAGAACACCGACCGTAGAACCCTGTTGTACTCCACCTTCGGCCCTCTGGGCGTGAACGTCGCTGTGCATAAACCACGATCTCTGACGGTCTATGTACATGCTCCAACCCTTGTCGTCCTTGCCTGCGAACACACGTTTAAAACGGAATACATGTATATGAGGGTTTGGGGATGGGATCATCGTGGACCGATGCATTTGCCCCGGTTCGTTCGATGCTAGGTACGTTCGCGTATATATATATGTAGGAACGACGGGAGGAGCAACGTAGAAAGATTGGAACTCGGGAGGACGATGTGTTCATTAAAGGGACCCACTGCCGTGTCCCTGCTGGTTGGGGTTTCACGGTCCTCGGGTTCTCTCACTACATCCCCTGACGTAATGCTCTTTGCCGTTGGGCTTGGCAGAGACAGGCTGGGAGTCAACTCTGTCCTCCATTCCCTCCGTCGCACCTTTATATATGTATATACGCGCCTTAATGCATTATAGACGGAGACCGGGGCGCAATGACACGGAGGTTTCTGACAATAACGAAACGCGATTGAGGGACGGAAGATTTTTTTTTTGGGAGAACACTTTTGAGTAATTGTAACGAGTGTCGGAGTGTTCGTTGCAAGAGATCTTGAATCTTGAGAATCCACTCCGGATAAATATTTAATATATTTGAGATTGAATTTTGTAAAATTTGTGGCAATTAGGGAGAAAAATAATTCTGGAAATAGATTCAACGGTTTTTTTTCACGAAGCATTTTTACCAATCTGTTGTACAGGTGGAAATATTTGATTATTGTAAAACGACGAACGATTTTCGATCTCAAACCGTGCCATTTGTCCCCGGTCTGCAATTTTGTGATGCTGCACTAGCCAACGCGATGATCACTCGAGCCGAAACAAACTGACTTTTAGTTGCTTAATCGCATTAGGAACTGTCTCGTTTGGCAAATTTACGTCGTTTTCGCGACAAGTGGACGATGGAAAAAAAAAATAAAAAATAAAAATAAACGAATGAGAAAAATAAGGAGCGGGTGATATGACTCACCGAGCATCTGATCACGTGCAACGTCGGCTCTGGCGATTCCAAAGCAAGGATCCGTGTCGCTGTGGTAACGGTCGATCGTCACTTCCCAATAGTGAACACCCCGTGAGAATCCGACACTCGACAGTACTACCCGATGCTCGTAGCCCTCGCACGAGGCACTCATCGCGTCCTCCGATATCGATACCTCCTGTGGGATACCCGCAGCTCCGGTGGCCCAAGAAAACCAAGCCACTGTCGAATAAATGAAAAAAAAAAAAACGTTAACAAGAAAAAAATTAGGAAAATCGATCATTATAGAAAAAATAATGGAAACAATAATTTTAAAAAAACCAAGACAATCATAAAAAACAAGGCATTTGTAAACTTTGTTTTTTTAGTCAATAATAAAAATAACGATAATTTTTTAGAACAACTAAAACGCTTATTATTATTATTACTTATATAATTAATATTATCATTATTGCAAGCTTTTTCGATATTACTTAATATTAATTATATATTCGAATAACGAATTGTATAATTATTTGATTTATTAAAAAAAAAATAAAAAAGGAATATTTAAAAAAATAACAATTATTTCGATGTAACTTACACTCGGCAGTTTGCAGTCCAATGAGCTCCGAGTACTCTCCTTCACCGGCGCTGTTGAAAGCTCTAACCCTGGCATTGTACAACGAATTGAAGTGTAATCCATCGACGGTGCAGATAGACTCCCGTCCGCAATAAACCTCCTGCGGAGCAGAAACAAATATTTTTCGCGGTGCGTCGAGTGTCGGTGTCGAGCGTCGGTCGAACGACACGTTCGTCGTATCGAGTGTGGGGTGGTGGTGCGGTGTCGCGTGAGCGGGTGGAGCGGGGGCCGTATCGAGAGAATATTCCGAGCGAATGGAGAACGAGGGTGTCGACCGGAACTGGCCGTTAATCCACGGAACGAGGGTGGACGTGAGATCCGGGTGGAAAGGGTAGTAATGCGAAATTAACGAGCTCGTTCTTAGACTCGAAGCAACACGCATGTGTGTGCGTGTGTGTGTGTGTGTGTGGGTGTGTGACACGTACGAGAGAGGGCTTTTGACTATGAATTTACGATGTACGAGACGTTTAATACGGCAATGGCGAAGTTGCGAATATCAGAGAAGGGGGAGAAGGGGGGAGGGGGCGGGCGACGTTTCCGCTTCTATTTGCGGAGCTTGCGTGCGTCTCGCGAAATTTCACAGACTCGCAAACTCGGCACGCGTGCAACTCGTGAAAATGAATGTTTATTCAGTGGAAAGAAAATTTTAAAATAAAGTATAATTTTTTTTTTCTTTCAATCGATCGATAAGGGAATTAATGTTTGAGAACAGGGTGAGAGGTTCGGAGATTGATCGTTCGAAGGGCGCAGCCGTTCATCGTGACTCACGAATTTTTTATTTTGAAATATTTATTCTGTCCTCCGGGGGGAAGCAAAAAAAAAAAAAGAAATTTCAAAATGTTCGGATATCCCTTTGAAGACGCATCCGTTTGAAGAGCTTTGGCCACGCCGGGGGCGTAAGCTCCTCCGAGCTTCACGCATCTGTCGCTCGAACTATAATTATCGCTCGCAGCATGAAAATCGTCATCGTGCGCGCTGTACGAACCCTCGCGAAATAAAAAAAAAATAAATCGTCCCGTCGGGGATTATTGCAATTTCACGAAAAACAATCTCACAACGTCATCGACATCTCCGATGACAAAGGAATCAATGAAAAACCTTTGATTCGTCGAAGCTGGATGGTTTTTTTTTTAATTTCGAAAATTGAATTCTTCGTCGGAATTTTCATTGCGAAAAAAATTGAGTTTGGGGATGAATCGATTTGTTTTTGGTGGCGGAAAGGACGACAGAATTGAGAGAGTGAAAGGGGACAGAGCGTGGGGGAGGAGGACGACGGATAAATGTCGAGAGGATAGTTCGTGTTGGTTGGTCTCTCTTGCAAACTCGTGACGGGAATTGTTTGTCCGTGGTTGATCCGAAAGTTTGGTCCGATACCGCGGGGAATGAGTGTCGGTGAGATTGTCAGGGGACAACGGGGGTGGAGGGGGGGGGGGGGCGGTGGAGTAAAATCCAACCGACCGAGGTACACGCGAATACCGCGTGAAATGTTTCTCGTCGCCGTATTCGGACTCACCCTGAACTCTCCGCCGCATCCGTCGTCAAGTTCGAGAAGATAACCTTCGATGGCCGGTCCACGTTGACCGCATCCAATTCCGTGACCGGCGGGCGGCTGCCAGGCGACCGTCACGCTGTTGTTCTCCGCGCTACACTCTTCCGGTATCAACAGCGGTGCTCCCGGAGCTGAAAATATTTCATTCCCAATCATTTCATTGACGACGAAGAATTTTCGTTTATTAAATTACATAGTTTTCAATGAATGTTGATCATGAATGAGACAAGGTTAGGTTTGAAGGACTCTGGTCGATTGCTCTTTAAAAAAATAATAGAAACCAGGATACGCACCATTGTTGAAAATAGAAATGCCGAGACGAAAAAAAAAAACAATGCAACATGTTGTTGCAATTTTTGTTCGGGTCGAAGTATTAATTTTGTTACTTCGAAGCTTTGGCGGTATCGACCATATTATTCTTGACCCTTGGCTGACGCATCGGGGTCCAAATGACTCCAAGCAAAATCAACCTGAATTCAAGACATTTATTGTTCCATTTCCCAGGATAAATACTTTTTTAAAAATTGAAACCTGGGTACGTTTCAATTTTTTTTCACACGAAAATCTAACCAATTTAGCGTGTTTTTACCTTTAACATTTTTTTTCGTCAACGTAAATATTGAATTCAAATCGAATACCCTATGGCACCACTTTAAGATAATATCAAAGAATATATACAAATTTTACCACGTCAAAAAAATGAACTTGTTACTCGCTGCAAGCCTTTTTCAAGCCTCGGGGTCGTAAAGACCCCCGTGCGCCAGCTATGATACTCGCCGATAAGTTCGTCAGCTATAACTTTTGAAAATTTAGCATTATTAGAACCATAATACGGTCGTCATCGACGAAGCTTCTGAATAACAAAATGTAACATATTGTCAATAAATCCCTTTTACTACTTTTACTACTGAGAAAATGTTATAATTTTTTTTCTTGTTTCTCCATCGTAATTTTTCGTATACGATCGCGTTGTAAGAAAGCAATCATCGAGCGAAATCCATTGGCCCCGAGCTCGGGGTGACTGTCCGAAGCTTCGGCAGTTTCGTACCGACTGGATCGTCGCGGGTCTGACTATTCGCGAAATTTCCACTCATCCCTCAGGTGATACGAGAGACACAACGGTTCGCGGTCATTCGAACGTGGTGTACGAGACGGGATGACCCCCGGGTCACGAGCTAACGTACATTCGACAACAGTAAAACAAGCGTTCGATACCGTTGTAACTCCAGTCGTAAATGCGCCCAACGTAGTTTGTTCGAATGGAAAAAAAGAAAAAAGAAAAAAAAATCCAGAACAAAAAACACGTTATCGGTGAGAAAAAGCTGGCAAAACTTTTATTGTCTCATGAAAAATTTGATTTACGAGAAAAAACGTAAATTCGTAACGCCCTATCAATGCGATTCGTCGATGTTACTCGTGACTCTGGAATCTCGTTAAAAAACTTTGATCATCGACGATCCACGGATAAAAAAAAAATTCCCTCGAAAAATACGCGGGACGTTAAAAAAAATGCGAAAAAATTCGTGAAAAATAGGAAACGCAAAAAAAAAAACAAAAAAATTATGCGAAAAATTGAAATGTAGGATTGTGTGAGACATGAAGAAATATTGCGAGTCGTTCGAGAGAACGCAACATTAAAATCAGATTTTTATCAGATTAATTTTTGATTGGAGTGAAAATTCTCGGAGTCTCTTGTTTACTTGCTTCAACGACGAGATAAGATATTACGTCGTTTCTGCACTCGAGACGCAATTGCACACGATACGACGCAGCGAACGAATGAAGTGTCACTCACGATCAAAGACGAAATTACGTGTACAAACCGTGCGTTCAATTAAATATCGGAATTTCATGTATCAGGGGATACGAATTGCGAGTAGCAATTTCATTGTACGGGTTGCTCGTCGTTTCGTATCGAATAACGAGACACGAAACGCCAGATCGAGTCTCGTGTATCGTGAAACTAGATCGATTGTTGATGTGTGTATGAGAATCGAGAGTATTGAAGCTTCGCAATAAATGCCAGAGCGCAGAGGCGAGAGAAGCCATCGACCATTTTTCGATATTGAAAGAAACAAAAAACAGACAAAAAAAATTCTTCTGCGACGTTGTAATGTTTAATGTGTTCTGTATTTTCGTTGTTTTGTTTGTGTTTATTATGGGTTTTTTTTTTCGTTCCATCCCTTTGTCCTGGAGGCGGAAAACATTGTCTGTGAGGGAGGAGCGGACAAAAAGGGCCAAAGGGAAAATGGCCGAACGGCTGAAGCGTGACGAATGAAATAAAAGTTCGCCAGTGCGTCGGGGCTTTCTGCTGCTGCTTGTGCCGGTGGGTGTTCGAATAATACGCACAGGTCCCGTCCAGCACACTATATCCATATATATGTATAGATATAGATATATATATATACCGTGCGCTGGTAAGCTCAACGACGCACTGCGCGTAATCCCCTTTCCGAGGGTAAACGCGAGCATTACGATGGTTTCTAACAAGAGGCGTGGGGAGCAACAGCGGAAAAAAAAAAACAAATCGCAAACGCCAACGCAAAGTCGTGAATCTGAAAAATTAGCTTTTTTCCATGATTTATTCCGTCGGCTAAACGAAAAGAAATTGATTTTTTTTTTTGGGATTTCCGAGATTAGGATATTTTGACGTCTATAGAATGGCTTTTATGAAAGTAATAATTTGAAAAAAGGAAAAAAAAGCATTTGGATTGAAAATTAATAAAACGTTTTTTTTTCTGTATTAAAAAAAATTGGGAAAAACGAGCCTTCACTGATGACTAAATATTCGTTCTTCGTCTTATTCACCACGATGTTAAGTGTCGATGAAGATCATAATAAAAATTAAAGAACAGATTTCAAAATCTTTTTGAAGACACGAAATGGATTTCGGCTGAACCTCGAAGGACAATACTGCGTTCGAAGTGTGTTCAAGGTGCACGAGAGTATGAAAAACGTGGCAGAGTTGATGTTTCAGGGGTCAAAGACCTCCGAGAGTTCGGGGAAGGAGAAGGTGATTTCATTGGCTAGCTCCGAGGATAATGAAGATTCATTAGCGTCATCGCGTCCTTTGGCGCAAAAGATTTCTCGCCTTATGAGGCGAGCGAAAAGAATAAAGAAAAAAAGGATGTGAGAGACTGGGGGAGAAGTTGCTGAGGATAATATACATGTAACGTGGGGAAAATCGTTAACCGGTTTAACCGTTATACCGCTACCGCGCTGCTGGTGCTGGTGCTGCTGCTCTGGAAGCCGGTGAGCTCGCCAAAGTAGCTAATTAATCCGCTTTTGAGACGCTTGATAAAAGGCGAAATAGCATTAAAGAAGTTACCCCGCGGCGAACGACCGTAGAATTATACGTGTAAATCCTAAAAATATCACGGAGCGCCAACTCCCTTCGACCAAACGATTTTACATGCTTTTGTATGTGCCACCCTCTCTCTCTCTTTCTCTCTATTTCACATGGTTATCTAACCCAATTTCTTTTTTGTTCTTCGTAGTACAAAAAAAAACATGATTTTATAGGTTGATCGTTTTACCTGCAGTGGGATATCGATCCTCTCCTTCCGACGCTGCGTCCAACATTTGAATAATTAATTTGCAACCCAATTGTACGAGGGTGAGTCAGTTATTGGGTGTAAAGTTAATGAAAAGACGGACAAGTTGGTGGTAGGATTCGTGTCCTGAGACTTTCGTACCGTTAAATTATTGTAAAGCTCGTAAGTGGCTATTTTATAATTATTTATTATATTTTCAACTATATAATATTTGCTTGTGATGAATGAACAAATAAAGACTATTTACATATTTTTTTTCTTTATCTGTGCAATGAGATATTTGTTCGTGCAAAATTTGAAGATTCTAGGTTAACTAAAAGTATCCTGTAGGATTTGATGATCAGTCGGTGAATCGACTGACGAACGACTGAGTCATTGAAATCAAAGGGAGGACATATTAACTATTCAATTATCACAAAAGGACTTTATAACTAAATTCAACTAACTTAAAATTTTATCAAACACAGACAAAAAACGGTGTGTTCAGATTAATTCGCACAATACTGTAACAAGGGTTCCTTTTCCTTTTATTTTTATTCAGAGGTACGGAACCCTAAAAATGAATAAACGAATAGCTTCGAAATTAAGATGGCGATGGTTAGTATAGTTTTTGTTTTTTCTTTCGTTCGATCAATAATTTGTTTTAAAAATAATACTGACAGGACTCACGTTTCATTTGAACAAAAGTGAGCTGATCGATGGCTCGTCGCAGAGGTTTGTCGTCGAGTGTGAGATCCAGAAGTGGAAGACGAGCGATTTCTTGAACGCCCTCGGCGGCGCCCCACGAACCAGCGGCCGTGGAAGCTCGCACGGAAAGCATACCGCCGATTTGAAGAAAAGCCGCGCTGTCGTTCTCCTTGAGCGCCTCGATGCAGAATGTGAGAAGGGCGGTTGTGGCCTGAAGGTGAGTGGCGCATCGGGCTACCTGATCCCGAAGCGAGCGTACCCTCGCCTCGCGGGTCTGTCTCGCGGCCTCGATCAATCGAGCTTTTCTCGCTTGCAACAGACTCACCAGATGTGCCACACGTTCCTCCACCTCTTCCTCCAGACTCACGCATTCCTCCTGCAAAATTTACCATGGAACATTTTTTAAAGAAAATAAATTTCGTTTCGGCCGTAAAGTTAGGGTCGAAGCTTTTTTTTTCTTTCCCTCGTTCATGTTTCTGCGTATTTTTTTTTTCTTCTCCTTCTTCTTTTTTTGTGAAAACGCGATTCCTTCGTGTTTTTTTTATATGTAAAATTTAATATCCATGAATATTTATATTGCGGAATTTTCAACGAATAATTTTGATTTTCTTTTTTATTTTTTTTTTTTTTTTAGGTTTTTCAGCATTGTCGTGGAATTTTAATCAATTGGGGGGTGAGAATTTGATTTGAGATTTTTTTCCATCGGGTTATTGTAATAATTTATACATTTTTGGATAATCCGTTTTTTTACTTCGTTGTCAAATAAATGGACATTTGCTGATACTCCTTCAATATAAATATATTCGGGGTCCTGGATTAGCGAGAGAGGGAAGAAAATAAATCTGCGAGACACGTTGCCATCTCGATTGCCGCGCCTTCGAGAGTATTGACTTTTCTACAAGCTTATTCAAGTTCAAATATCACGATGTAACGCACCTCGCTCTCATAAAATCAAGATATAAGTCCCAGTGGGGATATTCACAACAGCGTGAAACCCAAAACTTTGACGTTAAAGAGATCATGAAAAAAAATTCGAAAAAAAAAGAAAATGTATTTGACAAATCTTGTACCGACCAAAATTTTCGATAAGATCGAATTTAAACGTCTCATAATTTAAATCATGAACAATGGTTTGCTCAAATGTGGATCAATCTTAAGCAATAAAATAATAAAATAAAAAAATAATATCCAGAATTTTCGGTTGGATTTTTGCAGACAGTCTCGTCTCGTGTTGCCTCAGTTCGAGATAGAATTTAGTTGCAACGAACCGGTTGGGGGGTCGTCTCTCGTCTCGACGTTCGATATCAAAATCTCGTAGCTCGCGTCACAACGGGGAGCTTGTAAAATCTACGTTTCACGTTACGTTCGCACACGACTACCCCTCTCGTCGTCGCGAATTTACTTCCGTTTTATTCAACCTACGACGTAACGGAGACGGTGCACTTTTCGTTACCCCACGTTATTCAGACTGACTCGCACCCCTTCCAGACATCGCATTTCTCTTTGAAATCTCGATAAACTTCATTGCCTCCCCCCGCCCCCTCTCTACCCGCACGACACGTGCAGCCGACGAGCTGCTTGTGTCGGAGTACACTGCCACTGCTGCTTCTGACTCGCTTTCTACGTATCCACGCGCCTATTGCCACGAGACACTCTGAAAATTGACTCGATCAACCCCCACATTCGACCCTCCCTTATTATACGGTCCTGCAAATTTATTTCTCGTGTTTTATCGCGCACCGAAGAATTCCAATGCTAATAAAATGTGAAAACTTGATTTCCGAAAAATATTCCGAAAAAATTCATGGAAAATTTGAAAGGAAACGGTTTCACGTACAGCATCGTTAATTATCGAGACATTGAGAGGTCTGTATTTGTATATTAGGACGTGTGTGAAGTTGGCATCGCA